>JANFNE010000009.1:532500-1132500 GCA_024867545.1 Phytopythium helicoides
TGGGACTGCGGAGCGGTTTTCCATACATATGACAGATGACAGGTTTCGGCTATTGTTGCTGCTCGCCGCCACCGTTGCTGGTGCGCATTTCTTTTCCTTTCTTTCCTTTCATTACGTTTTGTGTTGTGTTGTGTTGTTTACCGGTTTGCATCGCTGCAGCGCTTGCGGTTGCGTGTGGGCGGTTTATTTGTGGTGTGTTGTATTGCATTTCGATTGTTTCGTTTCTATTTGTTTGTTTGTTTGTTTGTTTGTTTGTTTGTTTGTTTGTTTGTTTGTTTGTTTGTTTGTTTCAATGGTTTCTGATCGTTTGTTTCTGCTTGTATATTTTACGTCGAATTGTGTGTGTGTGTGTGTGTTGGAATCCGAATCCTCTCCTCTGGTGGTTACATGTAGGACCCGGTGAAGGGGCGCCAGTGCGGCCAGAGGGTCGTGAACCGCCGCCTTGCGCTGCCCTAGGGTCAGTCCAAGATTTATAAGCTATTCAACACGTTGGATTGCTCAGAGTCGAATTGCCTTACCTTTTCTGTCAGGGTTATGAGCCCAAACCAGCAACGCTGCTTAGGAAAAGTACGGTTAATATCGCGAGCTAGATTGCACACAAGAGCATGGCACCCTCGTCGGACTCCGAAGACGACTATGGCAAGCAAGTGAAGGGCTTCCGATTGAGTTCATCCGGAACCCCTGTTAACTGGAACGGAAATGACTGGCCGTTCTACAAGCAGGCCATGCAGAATGTCTTCGAAAACGAGCTGCTAGATGAAGTCGCAGACGGCACCGAGAAGGCGCCAGACGACGGTGATGAAGAGAAGAAAAAGGATTATAAGAAGCGCCAGGCAAAATTGAAAATGGTGATTCAAGGATCTCTATCAAAACGACTTGCGAAGATGGTGATGTCGAAAAAGACGGGTACTGAGACGTGGGCAGCATTGAATGACACGTATGATGGCAAGCAGACACCAGCTATGGTGGCTCAGAAAGTATATCGTTTACTAGGCACTCTTGACAGGACCTCTCTTCGGACTGGAGGAGATGTGCGCTCTCACCTGTTTACACTCTTTGGCGTATTTGATGAGCTCAAGGAGCTCGGTCACCCCATGGACGAATTGATGATCGTTGATAAGTTACTTCGGAGTCTGCCTGGACAAAGGTGCTACGACGAGCTGCGTCGTAAGGTGTTATTCAGTACGAACATGAGTAAATACACCCCAGATATAGTTCGCGAGATGATTTTAACTGCTGAGACTCGTGCCAAAGAATGGGAAACCAATGCTTTTGGGGCAAGAAACCAAACTGGACGAGTTAGTATTAAAGGTAAAGGGAAGAAGGGCAACCAGACCAAGGCAAACCAAGGTGATGGTGAAGATGACGGAGGTAATAAAGTGAAGAAGGCCAAAGCAACAGTCGAATGCTTCAACTGCGGCGAGAAAGGCCACTACAAAAGTGAGTGCCCGGAACTGAAGGACAGCAGTAACGCGGCTACACGCAGGAACGCTCAAGCTAAATACGTTCGGTCTGCTGACTTAGATACTGAGCAGCGAGCCAAAATGGACGAGTCACACAGTACAGCCCCTACTCCAAAGCGAGACATTAAAATCAACGATGCTCTACTCCACGCGCCAAATCAGTACGATCCAAGCCAATGGTATTTTGACACTAGGAGTGACGCCCATATAGTTGCAACGACTTTACGGTGCTCCATGGAATGGAGGACTGTGACTGGAATCCAATGATAGCCGGATTCGCCGAGGGCATCAACGCTGAGGCAAGAGGATTTGGAACAGTGCTCCTGACTACGAAAGTCGACAACGAGTTTGTGTCCGTGTTTGTCGAGGATGTGCTATACGTACACGACGCAGGTTGTAACCTGTTCTCTCCTGGACTTGCTCAAGATCAATGATTTGACATGCATTGGGACCCAGAAGCGAGAATGTTCAGTATGCATAAAGACTCGGTGGAGGTCATACGCACAGATAGCAACGGGAGTGTGTGGACGTTTCAAGCATAAAATATCGGAAAAGTTGCAAATACAGCAAAATCTCGAGGGAGGAAATCCCATGTGATCGCCAACTTTGCAGTAACTGATGGTGTCGAGGACCTTCAAGTGTGGCATGAACGGCTTGCACACACAAATCCAGAGTATATTAGAATGATGGTTGACCGAGGAATGGCCAAGGGTATAATGCTAAAGAAACGAGCGATGCACGACTGTTCTGATTGCAGAATGGCGAAGCAACGTCGAAAGACATTTCGGAAGAGTCTAGAGCGTTCGATGGACCAGCCAAACGATATAGTATTCGCTGATCTCCTAATACCTGGCGACGGTAACGGAACCGAGTATAGCGCGGTTCCGATGGTGATGGATGGCTTCTCTCGCTACATCAAGATGTACTTGTTAAAGTCAAAGACCGAGGAGGAAGTGAATGCTCGTATGAAAGAATACATAGCCTGGGCAGAGCGACAGTCAGGACGGCGTGTACAAACAGTAGTGGAGCGAAACTGGGGTGCTGAGACCAGCCCCGGACCTGTGAAAAACATGGTTACCGACAAAGGAAAAGAATTTTGCAACACGTCAATGGAAAATGGTACTCAGGGCGAGGGATAATCCACACTAAAGTCGGACCGAAGGCATCTCAGTAGAACCTCGTCGAGCGAACTCATCAAACGCTGATTGGCATGGTGAAGGTCACGATGCATCATTCTGGCCTTCCACGCTCTTTTTGGGTAAATGCATTAGAGAACGTCGTGTACATCAAGAACCGAGTCTACTGCAAAGGTGCAGGCTGTACACCGTACGAGAAGATGTTCGGCACTAAGCCTGACATCCATCATATCAGAGCCTTTGGCTCACTAACATATTGCCACACTCCAACGAGCAAGCGCAAGAAGATGGAAATGAACAGTAAAGTTGGTTTCCTCATCGGATATCGTGCGGATGTCGTCGGATGTCACGTGTACTTTCCAACCACTCACACGAAGCGGTTCCAATCCGATGTAAAGATAAACGAGAAGGTCAAGTATAGTGATCGATACTCAACCGGATTCACGGGCAAGGTAACTAAATGGCTACAAACCTTTGATGAATATGCATCTGAAGGCTCCGGTGACTCCATCGACGACCAATTAACAGACCCAGGAGAACCTAATCAAGGGAACGACGCTGAAAGTGCAGCTGGTGTAGTCACGGGAAGCAAGTATGCTAAAAGTGAGCCAGACGACAGCGATTTAGAACAAAGCAGCGACGAGCACCCATCCGATCCAGAGTACGATGATTTCTCAGAAAACGACAATGAAGATATGCGCACAACGTGGCGCTCCATCATACAGAATAGCACACTACCCAACTATGACAGTTTGAGTGAGCTGGAAGACGAACCTAGCGATGATGCGTTTAGCGAAACGCAAGGGGGCGGTGAAAACTACAGCGATTCTGCGTCAAGCATTGATGCTGACGAGGAAGTAGACAGGATTAACGCTGAGAACGGCAGCATGGATGGACAGCTCGAAGTCTCAATAGCCGAAGTTAGTAAGAGCAAGCATAGCGAAGACTCAGACGACCATCATCCCGAGGATGAAGACAGCGGTAACGCCATGTCAGCAGAGAATGAGCCGCATCCAGACCTCGCCAATCGCATATCACTGACTGGCTCAAACGACAATGATACTGCTGATGGTGCAAAGGATCTTCCACTTGCCCATGCTAATCAAAACGAAACACAAATGACTAGCCCGCATGTGGAGCAAGCGCGGAAGCGCCGAGTAAACGAGCTGGTGCTGACCGGAAACGTCACTGGTCATTGACGCACGAGAGACCAAGAACAAAGAGAAGCAAAACGACCAAAGGAGGCAACAGCAAAGAGGCAGAAGCAAGAGCAAGAGGCAAGACGGCCAGGACTACGCGAAGCTCATGAACGACGTCAACCACAATATTACGGTAACTTCGCAATAAGATCGGCTTTCTCAGCCTTGCACGCCGATCGCCATGGAAAGAATGGAGTCAGAGCAAACGATGTAAAGATACCGAAGACGTAAAGACAAGCAATTCGGTCCAAGTATGGAACACAGTGGATAGAGGCAATGGAAAAACAGATTCAGACGCTAAGAGACAACATTTTCATCAGGATCATACGGCGAAGCGATATACCAGAAGGGAACAAAACAATCCAGACTATGTGGGTGTACGACGTCAAGACTGATCACCTAGGATATGTGGTGCGGTTTCGAGCTAGACTAGTGGCTAGAGGCGATAAGCAGCGCCCAGGAATTGATTTTGGCGACACGTTCTCACCTGTTGCACGCATGGCAACATTCAGAACTTTTGTTGCCACCTGTGTGGACTTAGGACTGAAGATTTATCAAGGCGACATTGACACAGCATACTTGAATGCTAACCTAGAAATCAAGCAGTACCTTGAATCGCTCGAAGGATACCCATGCGAGTCGGGTGACCAAGTGTACATGATCGACAAAGCATTATATGGCCTGCGGCAATCGGGGCGAGAATGGAACACAGAGATTGACCGCTGGCTGCACAAGTATGGATTCAAGCTCTGCAAAAAAGAACCCTGCTTGTACTACGGCACTATCGATGGCGAGTTCATGATGCTATTGATCTATGTGGACGATTTACTCTGTGCTACGAGGAACGAAGCGAACAAGGTGGCCTTGTTAAAAAAGCTTGACGAGGATTACGGAATGAAAGACCAAGGACTATTGAACAAGTATTTGGGAGTTGAGATCGAACAGAGCGATAAATGTATTAAGATTCATCAAGCACTATACTGAGAAGAAGTGCTCGAACGATTCAGGTTCACACAAGCTCATCCCAGTCGTATTCCGATGGATCCAAACTCTCGCTTTACTGCAGTAGCGGAAACGGATGAAGGTGATCAGAGTAAACACGCACCAGTTTTTGGGAAAGATTTTCCGTACAGAGAGCTCGTGGGTTCCCTCATGTATTTAGCCACATGTACACGACCAGATATAGCATACGTAGTGGAGCAATTGAGTCGATATGTTCAGCAATATACACTTCAGCATATTGGCGCTGCAAAGCGAGTACTTCGCTACGTTGCTGGCACCAAAACGTAAGGAATCATCTATACTGCTAAACCCTAGACTCTACAACTAGAAATCATTGGCTACTGTGATTCAGATTGGGGAAATGACCCAGATACACGGAAAAGCGTGACCGGATACGTGCATTGCATGGCAGGGGAGCTGTATCGTGGGCATCGCATTGCCAAACGATTGTGGCTCAGTCCACAGCCGAAGCTGAGTATGTGGCGGCCTGTGAGGCGTGTATGGAAATTCAAGGTCTTAGAAATGTACTAATCGAAGTCTTTCCTGACAAGACTATCGAATGCAAGTTAGGAATCAACAATCAAGCTGCTTTTGTGATGGCTACCAACCCAACTTACAGCAGACGTACGCGTCATATTGAACTACGCTTGCAATACGTTCGAAACCAAGTTATCAAGAGAACATTACGTCTATGGAAAATGAAGGGTGAGGTCAACCCTGCTAATCTACATACAAAGCCACTCGCGAGCGCTAGGCATGATACGCTATGCGCTATGATCGGACAATCCAGGCAAGGTCTTCCGTAGAGGTCTCCACGAAGGGGGGGGGGGGGGGGGGGGTTACACCACGACCTTGTCCTTTCAGTCGACAATACAAAGTGTATGAATTCCCTGATATGTATTGATGAGACTCGCCTGATATGGATACAAATGCAATGAAGGGATGCATTGAAGAGGCAGCATCTTCATGCCCGCCTAGAAGTCTCAAACCTCTGCATCTTCTAGATCCTCCTCACGCTCATCACTAGCAGGGTCATCAAGACCTGAATCCGAGCCGGGTTCCTCATCAATGTCCTCGTCTCCGCCATCTTCCTCCTCGGTCGAGCTCGCGTTCGGATCAACACCGGTCGTATCTGGTGCGGCGACGAGCGCAATTGTCTCGGCTGTACGTCGAGCAGCACGACGACCTCTCACTGCCTCGAAGTTGCTACATGGTGGCGGGCAAGCTCTTGAATCGTGTGGACAAACGTCTCCACGTTTGGATGAGGCTTGCGAACGCTGCATTCATCTCCCTGTTGAAACGCTCAAGGGGATTGTTAGCTCGGGCTATGATGCTATTACTCATGCCGTGGACGTTCCAGACGTCCGGAGTGAACCTATCGATCCATGTGCGGCGGAAGGATGCCCAGAATGTGGCCCACTTTCGCCGAGCATAGTGAATATTCTGGTCACGACAGCGCTGCTTGATCTGCTGCTTTACCCAAGCCACACCGACAGTGGCGACATCACCCGGCGGGATCCCTGACAGAGCATTTAGTACGCCGCGCTCCATAGCGAGAGAGGCTACAGCATCATAGATACCAATCCGCTTCATGCGACGGCGTACTGCCTGCTTGAAGTGAAATAAGCAGCCCACTACATCTGCATTTTGGAACTGAATCTGTACAGCTTGGATAAGTCCAGCTTCGAAGTCGCACAGACTTCGGCTGACTCCATTCGCTGATCACTAGCTTGGACAATTAAGTGTAGGATGTCTCTGTAGGTTTCCGTCGTCTTAGTTGTCGCGAGCACGTAGTAAACTGAAACGCAAAATCCAGTCGCTCGGTCGTGGACCATTAGAATGACGCATTGACGAAATCCTCGAGGCACACACCGAAAAGTTCCGTCAATGAACACTGTTGTGCCTGCGTATCTCAGCAGTTGCATTAGGTGCGGATGCGCCAAGCCAATGCTCCTGCTAGGAAATGTGGAACGCTCTGGCAGGGAGATGTAGTGGAGCTGAAAGAAGTTCAAGTCTTGGTCACAAACGCGAGATAAGGGCGGGACCTCAATGCGTCCATGAATGTTGCCACCAAAATGACGAGCACGCGCGCGATACGCCCAGCTAACTACTTGCTGTTGAGTTAGCCCGCGCAATGCTCCATCCACACCTTGGTAAAACTCATCCACCATGTTCAACACTAGCAACGCGGGGCTGGCAAGATTGGCTAAAGCAAGTCGATCAACTGCCTCGCCCACCCAGCTGACACGTCGCGGATCTCTTCGGTCTGCACAGCACCGCGCCGGCATGTGTGCTCACGAACGCTTACATACTCGCGTCTAGCCGCTGCATACTCGATCTTGGCTCGACACCCTGTTGATCTGTACACACTGCATCGATACACAACCTTGCGCAGCGATGCCCATGCTCTCGTGTACTGGAAACCGCTGATATTGACAACAGTGCTCTGACGATCGGTGTCGTTGTTCTCAACCGTATGCGCACCATTGATAGGGATAGCCACAGCGCCTAGAGTCTCTCGGTCCTCCGCTGGCATACTGTGCGTGGCCATGGATCGTGAAGTGTCTAGAACTTGGTTTGGCTTCGTGACAACTTGGACAGTGAGTCTATGCTAAGGGTCGCTGCAAGAGCGGTAGCATACTGTTGGTTACACTCTATTCCAACCCGGAAGCCTTGCATCATGCCCGGCAACGCCCCCCCTTGCTCTGCAAGATCGCATCCATGTACAGTGCGAACAGCGCTATACAAGCCCTTGATTTTGTAAAACGAGATGATATGGCTACGCTTTGACACGGTATGCGCGGGGAATTAAAAAGACCGGCGAAGCTGCCTGGTAATGGGCGAGACCCCACTCCTATTGATTACAGCAAGCGCAAATCAGATGAGCAGAGCAGGAAGCTTTGAACCAGATCGAAGAACTTTACAATGAGGTGGAAAAGACGGTAAAAATGAAGCACAAGTTTCTTCAATGCCGGAGAGTAGACAACAGACTGACTGTTAGTAGGTGCTTGATTCGAGATGTGAGCTCAAGGAAGCTGATTGGGCATACCTGTAATCGTGATTTGGTATAGATCATCGAGTCTTTGACGCATAAATAAAAGCAAAAAAAAAAAATATTGCTGCGAGCAGATTATGGTTCAAGAGAAAATATTCTTAACGTCGATGGTTTATGATCTATCTGCATCGCCAACCCTCATCGAAGCCTACATGGAATTAGTTGGAGCAGAATAATAACACCAGATGAAGTGGTTCTTCAGACAGAGGTAAGTTATAAGTATCTAAATTAGTTGATACTTTAGGTATTTTGCATGCTTACAAATCAAGCTGCTTTTATTTTCTTCTCTCTTGCTGAGTTTATTCTGTACACAATTCGGTTCCGTGCATGTCCTTGACCTGGCAGGACCGCAACCAACTTCCTTTGCAGTAAATAGCTGTGGCAACACGCAGGAATCTCGCTCACGCCACTGAGTCTTCGTGCACACGTCACACTTTCGGAGGCAACTCACGACGCCGAATTTTTAAAATTACACATCTACACGCATCTACTGTGAAATACTACGATCCAATTTAAACTCGATCAATGTATGCGACGCGAGCGCCTTAGGGGCAACCAAGCATAACCACCGACCGATCGGCAGGCAGCCCTCATGGCGCGCGGCGGCACGGAGGAGGGGGCGACGGCGGGCGACGTGCTGGACTGGCTGGCGCGTCGCTCGCAGGGCGAGATGACGTCGGCGCGTGTGCTGCGCGCGATCCGCGCGGCGGGCGGGTCGGTGCCGCTGGGCGGCCGGAAAGGCGGCGGCGCGGCGGCCAAGGCGGCTGGCGCGCTGGCGGCGCTGCGCGACGGGGACGCCGAGTTTTTGCTGTCGGCGGCGCTGGCGGACGGCGCGAGCGAGGAGCAGCAGGAGCTGGAGCTGTGGCGCGTGGCGATGGCGTGCTGCGCGCTGCCCGTGGCCGTGAGCCCCGCCGAGCAGGAGACGGCGCTCAAGGCGCACGTGCAGGACGCGCTGGGGATCGCCTCGATCCGAGAGGCAGGGGCCGACTGGCGCGCCGCGGTCGAAAGAGTGTACGCGCACTACTACGCGGAACGCCGGCGGTTCTTTGAGGTCCGCATCGCCCTGCTGCGCGCGGCGCTGGCGACCGCGCCACGCGTGGAGCTCGGCCACCCACACAGTCAGATCGTGGAGGAAGTGGTGGGCGAGCTGCTCAAGGAAGGGTTGCGGGAGGCGTTGGAGCGCGAGCTGAGTGGCCGGATGGAGCTGAGCCCACCCAACTTTTACGCTGTCGCCGCGCAGGACGTCGGGCAGGCGCGACTATCTCGCGACTGGGAGCTGCAGCTTCTCGAAGAGGAAGCCCTGCTGCGCGAGCTGCTATTATTGGTGATCTACATCTCGAAGGATGTTCCACCTTCGCTGGACAACGCCGTGGAGATTGCTACCGCGGTGCACACATGGGACACAGAGTTTGCAGATGGGGTGCTGTCGCCGAGTGTCTTGGTGCTACCCGAGGCGCAGTTCAAGTTGCGCCGCATCACAAATCTCGGAGTCTTGCTGGCAATTCGCGTGATCCATGATGCAAGTGCTACTAGCCAGCTCGGATCCCAAGCGACGAAGGCGTTGCAATGGTCTCGCGATTTCTTTTTGCAAAGGTTGATTTCTCCCCAAAATCCCGACGGAAGCGAGTCTCCTTCGGCCGTATCATCGCCCACGTCAGACCCGGCATCCTCCGCGGTCCCAGGATGTCTGCTGCTGGCTTGGTCGTCGTTGCTTGCCCGGATGTATCGCCAAAAGGCTGGTTCCGCAAGCCGTAACGAGCGCGAGATCGAAGAAGTTCTGCAGCAGTGTCTCCTTGCTGCCGAGCACATGCACAGCTTCCACTTTCTGCATGCCACCTTGAGTGAGCTCGTGTTTGATAGCGGCGTGGTAGGCGGCCCAGTCAACGTGGGGTCATTGGACTGGAAGACGATGTGGGATCTGCCTCAGAGCAGTAGCGTCTCACTTCATGAAGTTCACATCCCGAGCCTGTCTGCTCGTGGGACTCGGACGAAAGCGTCGTTGGCAGGAAGCTCATTGCGTGTCACAGTTTTTCAACTTGTGGGAGCCGAGTTTCTGAACGATGCGCTCATGGAACTCGCATTCATGGAAAACCTGGACAGTGTGCAGCAGCTGCAAGCAATGGTGAAGCTTGTACTTCCAGTCATCTCGACGCCTAGCGTTGCTCAAGAAACGTTGGAGCCTGAATCCAGCGACAGCTCTCGGTCGAGTGATGGAGCAATGAATTATCTCTTGAGCAAGGCGAGAGATCAGTTGCCGCAGAGTCTCCTCCCGTACCTTCGCCTGCACACAGCACTCTCTGCGAATGCGGATGGCCCGTCATCGCCAGCAGTTCTTCGTCATGTGCTGGGGGAGTGGAGCGAGCCTATCGTACTTGATGCGGACGGCGCTGACGCTGAAAGCCGTGTTCACAAGCAGCTTCCACCAGACGCGTACTTCCGATTTGTTGATGGTGCTGTTACAAGCAGTGGAAAGCGGGAAGTTGAATGCACCCAGACTTTCCTCTATCAAGAAGACCAGCTCATCATTCCTGTCGGCACTGTTGGGTTTGTCGAGGATTCCCCAGACCTCTCCGAGGCTACTGTTGCGTGGATTCTGAACAGCAACTACGAGTTCTGCGTGTGGGATTTGGTTGCTGCTGCCATGGACCAAGTTGTTGACGGAGTCCAAACCTCTTCATTCGCGCTAGTTGGACAAGGCAAGGATTTCGAAGCGACAACTGCACTGTTCGAGTGGATTGCGCAGGTTGGGTGCCAGCGTGATGGTGGACGCGACTTGGTCGCGGAGATTGGTCGTGGTTGGTCGGAAACTCGACTTCGTCGATGGTGGACGAGTCGCCACCTTCCGTTCCCCCACAAATTTCTTCCACTGCTGGTGAGGCACCGGGTAACCCTACCCATCCTATTAGAGGCTTCTCGCGAAGATCTAGTGGCGTGGGGGATTCGCGACCGATACACAAGAGAGCAGGTTTTGGCGCACATCAACAATTCCCAAAACTCTTCCCAGTCACAATCTGCAGTTGAGACATCGAACAGTACCAGCTTCGAGTTGGATGGCTTGACACACTTGATTCGCCGGCTGCTGGGATTTGTGGACGCATTTGTCCATTCGCCTACACCTGCCGTGGACGGTGACGATGAAGCCGAGTACAGTCGCCCAGCGTGGAATGAGCGTCAGCTCGAGTTTGTGACTGCTTGCTACGGCGCACTCACCACACTCTTATCGTCGACCCGAGGAGTTGGCGTCTTAATGGAAGAACTCGGAGGGGCGTGTAGTGACAATTGTGTACGGCTGATTGTGAGCGGCGCCAAGAAGATGTTCGAGCATCAGGAGCGTCACACCGGGAAGTATCCTGTGCTATCGGCTACGCAGGAGATCTTTGTCAACATCATCCGTTGGCTGTTTGAACTGCAAGCACAACACGCAGGTGGACTCACTGCTTCCAATTCGACCCTCGCAAGCTCGGCTTGGCTTACCAGTCAGAATGGAGCTGGTATTGCAGAGGTTCAAAAGATCTGGTTCGTCAGCTGTGTCGAATTCGTGCTGGAGGTTCTGTCAACCTACGAGAGCTGGAAGTTTGCGTCGTTTCACGATCGCTGTGAGACCTCGACTCGTTGCTTCCGACTTGTATATGTACTGCTGGCGGGGCGAAACTACACTGATACGTCTAATGAGTCCAGCGAAATGCTGGCCCAATTCCAGACTGCTCTGCGATCGAAGATAATGGGGGACACGTCAGTCCTGATGAAACTCCTGCGCTCAACGTGTGGAATCCTTTCGACAGAAACGGGTCATGTCAAGCAGTGGAACAGCATCGCTGCTGATATTAGCATCGACGACGACGGATTGCTGGCTTCACGCCCGCTCACTGCCTTCCGTAGCAGTGGCGAAGGATCTGTAGATGACGGCAACCAGATCTACCCACTGAACTTCGCAGCCGACAATTATCAGCCAACAGACATCCTGGAAATGGAGTCACTTGTCGTCTCGTGCTTGAAGCTGATCGAATTGCTAATTTCCCAGAGCGAGAATTCATCCGGAGCAGCAATGACATTGCTATTGACCCCGATCGACGATGGAGGTCCCAAGATGAACCAATCGTTGACGCTTGTAACTTTGTGCGGTGGATATCTTGGTTACCCAGTGTCGCGGTCTCCTGAGATTGCGTACTGGTCGCTGAGAATTCTTCAGCATACGTGCGAGGCTCTTGACGCCCGTAACTGGGGTGTAGTTAATGCTTCAGCTGGCATCACGTCTGCAAGTAACCACTCTTTAGTTGCTCAGTTCCCAGACAAGCGAGATCTAAGTTTTGTGCGAGATGCACTGGAGGCGTTGGTACGCCAATCAGTTGACCACACCCATGTCCGGAAGGAGTTCCTGGTATTCCTGAACGTCGCACTCGAATATCAGCCTGGCTTCCTGGCATTTCTTCTGTACAGCGATGATTCGGACAGCAGCGTGTCTGGCAGCAGCTCGAAACGCTTTGTTGGTATGATTGAACGATTCCTCGTATCGTCGGAAGCAATGCTCGAGCGGTCCTCCGATCTCTTTTGTGTTGTGCTCGACTTCATCTTGCAAGTGTGGAAGGGAGCGGTCAGAGATCGCAACGGACTCCATAACCGAATTGCGTTAACGCTAAAGGGCTCACCGACTTTTTGGAAGAATTTAACCAAGGTCATGTACATCCAGCTACCGCTCAGTACTGACGAACATAGCCCTCTGAACACGATGGAGTGGTTCTCGCTGGACGCTGATCGATCGTTGATCCCGAACGAAGTGTATCTTGGGCGGTCGAGCTCGTACGGTTACCTTGCGCGTGGGCTTGTTCTCCAAATCATGACGCTCGAGTGGCATTACAATCTGTCCCAAGACCAAGACAAAGAGCAACAAAAAGTGGATGGGTTCATCGAAGTTCTCGACAAGTTCCGGACGGACGATTTGTACGCGCAGTGGCTACGAGCGTTCACGCGTTTTGACTACTCACAAGATGATTTCAGCCGAGCGTTTGCAATGATTGCGCCGTACCAACGCCTACAGACTGTTGGCCGGATCGATATCATCGGAGGTCCTGAGCTGTCGGCTAAATCTCTCTCGTGCTACCTTGATGGTATTGTTTGCGACGTGAGCTTGCTCTCGTGGCTCTTCAATGTAGAGTTTGGGCAAACTAGAGCCGTGGCCAATATGCTCAAATGTGTCAAGTGGTGCAACCTTCAAGGCGCGTACATCCACTCCCAGCTCTTCGCGTTGACCCACTGGATAAAATTCATGGAAGTGCTGAGCTTGCAGTCTGGGAGCGACAGATCTGAATCCGATGATGCCGTTACTACCGCTTCTTCTACCACCGCACCAGCTATAGCCTCCGACACACCTACACGTCGCAGTTTCAAGCGCAAGGAGTCGATGATTGCTGCACCTCCTCGAGGGGAGTCTACAGATTCGAGTAGCAGCTCTTCCCTCGCAGCAAACTCAAGGCTGTCAACGATCGATGATGTGTCTTCCACCTCAGCCCCGACGTCTGCCTTGCTAGCTTCTAACTTTGCAGGCGACCGTACGTCGTACGGAATGATCCGTGTGCTCGCTGACGTACTCGTGGCACGCCTTGAAAGCGCTGGTGCTGGAGCAGATGTCGGAGATGCTAAGCTTGATTACTGCATGCTAGTTCACATTTCGGAGCTTGTGACGCTTTTGGCATCGATGCTGCACCACCAATTCTGCCGCATTATCCAGAAGACTCGGAATCCGCGGTTCTCGCAGACACAGCAGCGTTCTGACCGTGACGGTACCAAGATGACTGTCCAGAAGTGCTACAGTTTGCTCGTCATCATTGAAAAAGTGCTGCGGTGTGTTGAAGGCTCAATTCGGCAACACAGAAGTGGCATGGAGGTCGATTCCATGGAGGATGCGGGTGATGCTTCTATGGGAACGTGGAAAAGGCTCGTCAGGAGCGTTGAAGACCGCCTTGGTTCGCTAAATGTGCACGTGCGAACTGAGCTGGCGACAGCGGGAGTACTCTTGATCCACCACATGAGCAAGATTCAGTCAAGCACTTCGAGTCCGCAGCACCAACAATCAGTGTTGGAGAACTCCTCAGCCTCACTATTGGTATACGTGCGCTTGGCACACCACAGCCTCGACAGCTTGAAGCTTTGTGATTCGCTTGCGCACTCAGTTTCGAGAGAGACTCTTTTCAACGTAAACTGGGGTCTCTTCCGAGAACTCTTCGACAAGATTTCGCACACTGCTACCAATGGGTCTCTGGCAACGCAAAAGATTGTATTCGACAGCGGTGAACTGTGGTGGTCTTACGTCCAGGGACTTGAGCACGAGCACGATGGGATCGGATCTCTGTTTCACATGTTGGGACAGTGGGTTCGTGCAATGGCCGACAAGGATGCTGGACAGCAGCACCAGCAGGCGCGTCAGGTTCTCGACGGACTCTCATCCATCGTCTGGAACAGTGACAACCGTGATATCTGCCGGCGAGTCATGGGAAGTCAATCGCGTTTGCGTCTCTTCCGATTTTTCGCGACTGAGATTCTGCCGACGGTGGAATCCACCTTAGAGGAAGAAAGCAAGCAAAGTGGAGTTCGCGGATATTGCACAAACCAAAGTGCGGGTGGTGAGGGAGAGACTAAGAAGGGTGAAAAGCTTGCGCGATCAACGATGCATTCAATCTGGTGCTCTGCTGTGGACTTCATTGCTGGGCTGATGCGTCTGGAAAACTCTCGCATCAATGTGAATGACGAGTACCTCGCTGGCGTCTGGGAGTTCCTCTCTCGTGCAGAGAAGCAGCTACTTGCGTCGTTCCACCCCCCGACGCGATTCACGCTGGCGTTGGTGATGGAGCACCAGTCCATTTTGCGGTTAATGGTCGCTCTCAGCTCGAACGATCATCGACGGAAAGAGTGGAGACAAGCGTTCCCGAGGAGTTGCGCGATTCTGATGGAGCAGAGCCGGCAGTTGCTAAAGCGAAGCTCCTTGCTGCTGGGCTCGTCGTCTGCAGCAGAGAGTAGTAAGGGCCAAGAATCAAAGAAGGCTGGGACACGAGGGAGCATTACATCAAGACGTTCAGGCGGAGTGGCGGCGCCATCTACGACAAGCGCTCTGATCCCGTTTGCCTCGCTGGCATACGCACACAAAACGCTGCTGCATGAGCAAATCCAGCCGATTGAAACATTGGACGAACACCGTCTTACAGCCTACTACGAGCGGGTCGAAGCCGAACTGGTCGAGATCGTTCGTCTCTCAAGCCTACTGTTAACGTTGTGGACTCCAAGCCTGGTCTCTGTAGACTCGACGGTTGTTGTTGACGGTGTACGGTACCTGGATGACGAGCGTCTCGTACCACTGTTGTCTTTCGGACCACCCAGTGAGGCCATGACCATCAACAGCGAGCCCAGTCTCGGCCACTTGTGCCACTCGATCGAGTTTTTGTTGGCACGACTAGTGGACACGGCTGAGAACTCCCAGTTAGCAAACACGATCAACTCTAGCGGGTTGCTAATCTTCAAGACGTATTTGCTACACGCCGAGCTGTACGAGCATTCGAAGAAGGACAAGGACGAGTTCGCTAGCTTTTTCGCCAAGGTCGATGAACGGCTACGCGAGCTCTCGGCTGCTGGCGTCGATGCTGAACTTTTCAAGTTGCTGGCAGCAGTGAGCCGCGTCTAACTGGGGGCACGATGAGACTATATCCACAGGAATCGAAACGAGGGAACTACAGTAGATTTTCTACTCTTCGTTGCTGTACTTGTTTGCACTTCATTGGGTGCTCGCTCGTTTCGCAATAGCACCCACACTTACGACTAGGCTAGGAACGTCCTCCCATTGTCACTCTAGCTAGCTAGCTTACGCGGAGCTCAGCATGGAGTTCAGGATGTGGTGCAGCAGCGTGTACTGCGAGTCGCGGCTGTCCACGGGCACGGCATTCAGCGCACTCTGCAGCTCCTGCAGAACACTCGTAACAAAACCTGCGATTGTCTGGTCGCGGACATCCATCACCAGCAACGACTCCCGCAGCCAGGTGAGCTTTGTCTGAAGATCATTCTCCAAGTCAGCTCCAAGCTGCTGGACGAGGCACAGAATAATCATTTGCGAAAGCTTGGGCGGGCGAGTGCACAGCACCTGCCGCGCATCGCACTGCTGGCATGCATACGCGACCAGCTTCACGTTCTGCGCGCCAAGCGCCACCTTGAACGCTTCCTCGTAGTCTTCACGCGCCTGATACTCAGCCACCGTAGCCTTCTGGGCTTCAAATTGCACCTCTTCTGAAGTCTTTGCTGGCACCTCGGTGCTACCAGCGGCACTACCACCTGCAGCAACCGCCGAGCTCAGAGCCTCCACTTGATGGTTCAGGTTGCTAACCACCTCTGACAAGTGCTTTAGCTGGTTCAGGACCTGCGCGTTGCTCTTGCTCTGCCCGCTTCCCTCAAACGCACTCCGAGTCCCCTTCACGAACGTGTCATTGATCTGCTCAAACATCTTCTGCGTTGCCGCCTGGAATGACGGGATGATAATGTCCTGGAAGCACTCGCGGAAGGATTCGCGCACTGGCTGGCGGACGTCGTCCACGACGCGTTGCACCATCTCGTCGACTCCACTTCCCATTTGCTCAGGAAGTGCGCTGATGAGAGACTCGTTCAGCTTCTGCTCCATCTGGGGGATGAGCTTCTCAGCGATCACGTGCTGGAATCCGTTCTGCACTGGCTTCATGAAGTTGTGCTCCATCGTATGCAGCACAATGCGACCCATGGCAGGTACAAGGACAGTCTGCAGCTGCTTCTGGATCGACTTCTCTACTTGAACCGCCACCTGAGCGGTCAAATGGTTGCCAAAGTTTCCCATCAGCGTTCGCATCTGCTCGCGAAGCTGCTCGTCGCGCTGAACTTGACTAGCTTCCATGCGACGCAAATATGCCAGAACTGATTGTTGCTGGGTCTCACTCGCCAAGTCATCAATCGACGGGTCGTACTGGATCGACGCCTCATCCTGGAACGCACGAACGGAAGATGAAGGGGACGAGCGAGCGTATGAACGCAAGCTCGGCGCCGCACCTTCATCGCCCGCAAGAGAGGACACTCCATCATCAGTCCCCAGGGGAAGCTGAAGCGATCGGGGAATGCTTCGTGCAGGGGAAGATGGGGGCGACGCACGCTGGGCATCCGCGTCGTTGTCTGAGGCGTCTCCATCAACGGGAGTTGTCTGGACGTCAATCTCCGTCTCGGGTGTCGAGGCCACACCAGTTGCTCGAGGTGACTCGGCAGCTGACTGGAACGACGTCTCCACGTTTTCACCCTCCGTTGTCACGGCACCCACGGTTTGACCGAAACTCGCAGAAATCTCAACGGACGGGAGCTCATCTTCGATGGAGCTACCGGCATGCTGCCGAGCACCAGGAATGTAACAATCCCGAGCGCTGACGTGATACCGCTGAATCGCCTGGGTCTGGAGACAATAGAGCTGCATCGCAAAATCGAGCTCAGCGTTTTCACCGTCTTCACCGGAGCGAACCGCCTGACTGTGAGAGCGGTTCAAGATACCCATCGAGAGGACTGGATACGCCAGCGTGAACTCGGTGACGTTGTCAAAGCGGCGAGGAGTACGCGCATTGCTGCTTGGCGCAAGATGAAACGCGTAGACGAGTGGGTTGACGCGATCCGCGACGAAGAGGAACTGCCCCGTTGGGTCGAGAAGGGTTTCGTTGATCGCGGTTGAGTCAGCTGGACGAGCAGGGCCGGAAATCGATACTGTCTGGTAACACGTCGGCTGCGAGCTCTCCGTGAGTGCGGCGTTCCACAAGGAAAGTCGTGTGTTCCCCTCACCCCCAATCAGCAGTCCAGGTTGTGTGAGCAAGTTGCCACTGTAGAAGTGGAGGCTGTTCACCTCTGCGCCACTGAAGGGGTCGAATCGGTGCACAAACTCAGCTGGTTGGCCCGGTAGGCGGCCCTGAAGGCGGTAGATGTGCACGAACCCATCGCTTCCAGCGGTCACAATCGCATCTCCCACAGGAGAAAACGTCATGTCGTTGATCTGACCAGACGTCTGGCCGCAAACGACACTAATGTCGTACAGATTCTCGGCCCCCACGCCCTCGTCGTTTACGTCCGTCAAGTCGGCGACAAACGCCACGCTTCCGTTGGCGATTGCGATCTTGTTCGAGTCCGTTGGGTGCCACTTGACGCGCTGGGCAGGTGTTGGCACGAGCTTGAGTAACTCTCGGCTCATCGGGTCGCTCACAATCCCCCAGATGGCGATATGGTGGTCCGTACCGGCACTCAGCAGAAGATCTGACTTGTTGTTGAAGAATGCGAGCTCCGTCACGGCGTGGTGCTCGTGCTTGCGCAGCAGCAGGCGGTCCACCGAGCTCTGGCTGATGACGCGGATGAGTCCGTTGCGGATTGGGTATGAGATGAAGTGCTCGTTGACCGAGATGAGGTTGCCTAGCTGCGACGTGCGCTCCGAGTTGTACAGCGTGATCGGCATGACCTCGAGCGAGCGGCTCTCACTCGGGTCCGTCTCTCCTCGCGCCTGGTACTCGACGCGGTCTCCTACGAGCGGCGTGCCAGGCGGCACCGCGCTCGCCCCGACCTGCGAGTTGGCGTGCAAGGGGCTGCCCGCCAAGGAGCTGACGTTGGATCCCGCTCCGTTGCTGCGGCTGCCGTCGACCGACGTGATGCTCGTGGCGCTACGCGGCGCGGTCGGGAAGGCCGGGGGCACGGGCTGGAACTGCGACGGGAAGGGTGGCGGCGACGGGCCTCTCCTCGGCGGCGGGAACTGGCCACCATGTCCAGGCTGCGCGAAGTACTGGAGGTTGGTGGCGAGCAGCGCGGGCGGCGGCGCGGCGCTGGGCACGGGCGGCGCGGGCGGCTGCACACGCAGGTAGCTGTTCATGGGCATGTTGTTGGCGGGCGACAGGAACTGCTGCAGGAACGACTGCTGCTGCGCGCTGATGGGCTGCGGCGCCGGCGGCGGACCCGGTGGCAGCGACCCGCGCGGCTGCAGCAGCTGGTGCAGCGGGTTGGCGCTGTGCGTGACCTCTGGCGGCGCCAGCGGCAGCGGAGGCGCAGAGGGCAGCAGCCCAGCGCTGGCCGTGCTGCTGCTGCGGCTGTGGCGCCCGCCGGCGTCTCCGGCGTCGCTGCTGCGCGAGCTCATGAGGGTGCGATCCGGCGTTCTCTAAGGGGGGAAGGCGGCTCACTGACCGTCTCGGTCGGGCGGCAACTGGCCAGTAAGTGCGCTTTCTGTCGCGGTTTGCGATCAAGTGCGAACAAAACGCGAACCTACACGAACATCGAGGTGTCAACGCGGTTCGAGACACCTTCGCGCGACACGGCCTATTCTCAGACCGGCCGGCGGCAACTTCAAAGACCAGAGCACCAAGAGGCGCCGCCAGATGGGCGTCGTCCTCCGGCCGCTGCGGCCGCGGCCACCGATCGGCGCCAGAAGCGCCGGCAGCGACCTGCAGGACGCTGAGCACCTGCGGGGACGACGCGGGCATGCGGCCGCACGGGAGGGGCGCGCACTCCCCGACTGCAGCCGTACCGCGCACGCTCCTAGCCGCACCAGGATGGACGCGATGCCGACGTCCACGCCAACGGCGCACGGCGGGTCGGCCTTCAGCATCAATGACGTGCTCAACCTGCCGGCGCACATCGACTTGCTGGACGATGTCGACCTCGAGAGCGCCATGATGATGCTCGAGACTCCGAGCTCCCCATCCATGATGTCGCCCACCTCCATCAACGCGTACCGGCGCGAGTCCAATGACAACCTCGAGCTCAGCGTCGGGTCGATCGCCGAAACCTTCTCTGTTGAAGACACCGAGTCGCCGCATCCGACAACCGGGCCGCTCATGGGCACCGGGAATGGCGCTCACACTCGCCCCAGTTTCTCGCCCGGACTCAAGATCAGGGTCAACGGACGCCACTCGCTCACCAACGCACTCGCGCTGACACCAGTCGTGAACGATCATGTTCATATAAAGCAGGAGGTCGCCGAGAGCAGTACTGTAAACCAAGCTGTCGTCAAGCAGGAGGCCTCGAACACACCCTCCGCGCCAGACCTGTCGCCTGTCATGGACTCGTTCCTTCGTGAATCGTGGGAAGATATTGTCGACAGCGGTTCTCGCTCAGCGCGGTCCTCTCTGAAAGCGCTCCCATCTGTACTGACGCCGACGATGCTATCACCCACACTCGGTCGTGTCAACCCACTCCCGCTGAGCTTTTTCCTGCCAGGGCCATCGAATTTCCTCCCCACGCCATCGTTTAGCAAGAACGGACAAGTGCTTGCTGCATCTATCCCCGGGCCACCGTCAGCACTGCGTACAATTTCCGCGGCTTCAACGGCATCATCGGCTTCGACGGCGTCATCCATATCGTCAAACTCATCCGGGACCCGAAAGGCTCCAAGAAGGGCAAAGCAGTGCGTCATGGAAGGCTGTACACGCCGAGCACAGTCAAATAACCGATGCAAGACGCACGGTGGCGGTGCACGTTGCCAGATGCCGGGTTGCGACAAAAGCTCGCAAGGTGGAGGTCTTTGCCGCGCTCATGGTGGCGGCAAAAAATGCCGAGTCCCTGGTTGTACCAAAGGTACGCAGCGCTTGGGTCTTTGCTACTTGCACGGTGGCATCCGTCGCTGCATAATGGAAGGCTGCAAGAAAAAGGATCGCGGCAACGGGTATTGCATCTCACACGGAGGCGGTCGAAGATGTGAGATCGAAGGTTGCACGCGGTCTGTTCGCAAGGGCAACCATTGCCAGATGCACCAGAACAGTGCTGAGCCCGATGCGTTCATGGTCAGCAGAGGTTGAGGTATCTCTAAATTCGTGAAACTTCTGAGCACCGACATGTTAAGCGATTCGTTCTGCATACCAATAATGATAGTAAACTGCAGTGAGCGAGGTCAATCTTGAGTCTTACGTCGTGATGCCGAGGCTTTCTGGGTGGATTGGGGACCTCTAGAGGGAGCTCGCATTCACACGAAGACCTTCGAAGCTGGACACGAGCTCCTGGGCGACCTGTTCAACCTCCTCGGCATTACGGCCCTCGATTGTCATGCGAGTGTTGAAACTCTCGTCCTTGACACCTGTCTTCTCGCCAGTCAGATTGATGTAGCTACCAATCGCAACGTTGGGATGGGCCTTTGCCACGGCCTTGAGTGGTGCAGCGATGTCTGCTTCATACTTGAGGGTATTCACCTGAACACAAGAAGTCCTCTTCTGTCAACCAGAACATCATGGACAGAACAGAATTGCGGCGTACAATGGCACGATGAATAGGGACACCGACGAAGCGCTCCTCGTTTGTCGTGAGCATATCGCGCACCATGGACGGGATTCCAGGCAGAATGTACACGTTGTGGACGACGGCGATGGGCGTCCACGTCGAGGTTGTCAAAACCTCGCACCCCTCCGGTAGCATCGCCATTCGCTTGACGTCATCGTTGAGCTCCACGCGGTTGAACTTCTTGGCCGCTTCACGGAGACCTTCAAGCGTTGGCTCATGGATAGCAACCCCGCGTCCGAACGCCTTCGCCTGTTCAACGCCACATGTTAGCAAGGCTCACGCATGCAATTTGATGCCTCGCAGCAGACTCACCACGCCCTCGTACGTGATGTCGTCGTGCGTCGGCCCAATACCACCCGTCGTGAACACATACCCAGTCGGTCCCACCAGGTCCGAAAGCTCCTTCACCGTCGAAGAAATCACCTGAGGATACGTGGATCATGGTCAGCTACCAGCGCTCCGATCAAGCCCCATCGCGCACGACCGCACATCCATCTCGTCGGGGATGACGACCACGCGAATGAGATCAATCCCGCGGCGGAACATGAGCTTGGCGATGAAATTGGAGTTGGTGTCCTGCGTCTGTCGTCGTCGCGCTCGTGTCAGCTCCACATCCAACACCTGATTCTGTCAATTGCGCCTCCGTACCTTCCCAGTGAGCACCTCATTGCCGACGACGCACACGGCCGCACGAGGAGCGGCGACAGCTGGCGAAGACATGGAGAAGCGAGAAGAAGCGGAGCGGGGAGCAGGAGCGAGCGCGCGCGCGAATGAGGAGCTGCCGCGGCGCCAGAGCATTCCCGAGAGTGCATTCATTGACCGCATTGACCCGACCCGACCCCGATGACGCCATCATCCTGTATGGGGCTATTTCTGCAAATAGTGGATGACGTCAACAATAATGATGTGGGACACACAGCACAACTTCAACGTCAACCCGTTCTTCTAGAGGGATTTCTTCTGCTCCGTTCGAGGCATTTACAGAGGGCGAGCTACGCAGCGCGGTGATCGACGCGAGCTCCTTCGAAGAGAGTCTCGAGCTCATGAGCGACTTGCTCCACCTCCTCGGCGTCGCGACCCTCGATCGTCAGGCGGGTGTTGAAGCTCTCGTCCTTGATGCCCGTCTTCTCGTCCGTCAGATTGATGTAGCTCCCGATCGCGACATTGGGGTGGCTCCTTTGCACAGCCGTCAGGGACGAAGCGATATCGCCCTCGTACTTGAGCGTGTTCACCTGAGGTGCATGCCTGTCAGTCCTAGCACAGTCCGCACTCTGCAAATGGACAACCTCGACAGTCCACGTACAATCGCGCGATGAATGGGGACGCCGACGAACCGCTCCTCGTTCACAGTCAACATGTCGCGCACCATTGACGGGATTCCAGGCAGAATGTACACGTTGTGGACGACAGCGATGGGCGTCCACCATGAGGTTGCCAGGGTCTCACATCCCTCCGGCAGCATCGCCATCCGCTTCCGGTCTTCGTTCACTTCGCCACGGCCACGCTGCCGCATGGACTCAGCAAGTCCCTGCAGCGTCGGCTCGTGGAGAGCAATACCGCGTCCGAACGCCTTGGCCTGTCGATGATACAGTTAGCATACCTGGAGTCGAATGATCGCAGCGACCAGGCCTGCTCACCACTCCTTCGTACGTAATGTCGTCGTGAGTCGGACCGATACCACCCGTCGTGAACACATACCCAGTCGGCCCCACCAGGTCCGAAAGTTCCTTCACCGTCGACGAGATGACCTACAGCAAGCAAGGTCAATGCGAATCGCCCTGGTCAAACATTGCAGCACGAAAGCACGCACATCCATCTCGTCGGGGATGACAACCACGCGAATGAGATCAATCCCACGGCGGAACATGAGCTTGGCGATGAAGTTGGAGTTGGTGTCCTGCGTCTGTCGTCGTCACGCTCGTGTCAGCTCCACATCCAACACCTCGTTCTGTCAATTGCGCCTCCGTACCTTCCCAGTGAGCACCTCATTGCCAATCACGCAGACCGCCGCGCGAGGAGCAGTCACAGCCGCAGCTGCAGCAGACGTCGACATGGCCAAGCGAGCGCGCGGGACGGCGAGCGAGCGGCCGAGAGCGCAGCGCCACATCCAACAAGCAAGTGCGCCGCCGAAGCTCGAGGAACAGGAATGACGCCTGACGTCAGAGTGATGTGCACCACATACTCCAGTGACTGGCGAATATCAATACAATACCCAGGCGGCATGGCAGCGGCTCTCGGCGTCGTCGCGGATGCGGCCAACACGCGGCTGCTGCAGGAGGTGCGAAGCATATGCATGCGTTGCGATAGGCTTGGAGATGAACTGGAGGTGGGGCGAGCTGCTGACGTGGCGGTGGCTGGGAACGACGCAGCGCATCGAGCGCACGCGCGAGGGAATCGCGGCGCTGCAGGAGCGCGTGGAGCGCTTCGATGCACTGGCCGACACGCTACAGGATCTGCCAAAGAAGCTTTCGCACCCGGTCATGGTGCGTTTTACATGAGTTGGTAGCTCACAGTCGGTCAGGGTTGGCTCACGCTTGACGACCGAAGGTGCCGCTGGGTAAGCGCGCCATGATGCCAGGAAAGATTGTCCGTTCGAATGAGGTGCTGGCGCATTTGGGAGACAATTACTACGCGTGGCGCACTGTGCCGAGCGCGATTGAGATTATTGATCGCAAGAAGAAAGGTGGGTGTGCAGACAGCCTTGTCTTCTTTACAACTAGCTCACCGACTTCTCACCCCATGACAGAATTGAGCACTCGGATCCGCGAAGAAGAGGTGTCACTCAAGAATCTCAGTGAGAAGCGAGCTGATGTTGACAGCATGGCTAGTCTCAAGAAGGTGCGCTCTTATGCGTTGAGTATTTGCTTCATTACATAGGATTGCTGATGCAAGACTGCTTCACAAACAACCCTCAAGATGTACGATGATGAGAATATCCGCGAGATCCATGAGTCTATCGAAGAGAGCGAGCTTACTCCAGTGTCACGCGTGACTCAAGAAGGTACGAAATGGCATTGAGTGCGGCGTGCTCACAGTAGCTGATAACATTCCATCGCTTAGACGTCGAGGAATGCTTTGAACTGGAGGAGGAAGAGCGTCGTCAAAACGAGCAGGCATCATGGGACTGGGATGAAGTGATGAAGCGGATGGAAGAGCTGGAGGCAGCGGAAGAGCAAGGTGCCGAGAGCGAGGAAAAGCCTCAGCCACCGTCAGCAGAACAACGAGCAGCAGAGCTCAAAGCGAAAGGCAATGATGCGTTCGCTCGTCGAAAGTTTAAAGAGGCTGTGAACTTTTACTCCCAAGCGATTGACATTGACCCGATGTCCCACGTAAGTTTGGCTGCTGGTATCATGAAAAAACCTGAGAACCAACAAACGTGCTTCTGCGGAACTAGGTCCTCTATGGCAACCGATCAGCCGCGTACCACCGCTTCAAAAAATACGAGGAAGCACTGAAGGACGCCAACAGCGCGATTGAACTTGACGATTCGTGGGTCAAGGTACATTTTTCTCTCGAGTTCCGTGTACTTACAGCAACTCCGACTGAAATGGCTTGTGTGGTCTTCGTACAGGGTCACTATCGCAAGGCGTGCGCGCTGTCTGCTCTTGACCGTTTCGAAGAAGCCGCTATCGCATTCGATCGTGCCTATGAGCTATGCCCCGCAGACTCATCTCTCGCAGAGAAAGCTACGAACATGCGTGCTAAAGCAGACAGTGCCAAGCGCACGCCCAGCTCCTCGGGTCCAGTAACCACCTCGACAAAAGATGTGATCGGTTCGATCAGCGAGCGTCAGGCGACTTCGCCGTCGCCCCCACTCGTCCATGCACCGATTGATAGCTCAGCATCTTCGTTCACTACAGTCGTCTCAGCTCGGGGAGAAGAGGCCTACCCGTCGGCACATGCAGAGCGCCCGCTTTCTTCGTCGTCCGCGGTTTTCTCGGGCAGCATCATGGAGCGTGAAATAGTTGAGCACCCAGTAGCCACTCCACCCGAGTCTACCGGACCTTCAGTTGGCAGTGGGTTTGGAATGGCGCCACGAACTTCACGCTTTGCCGGCAACAATCCAGACGGAGATCGCGTCACGCTTCAGCCTGTCGGCGAGCCGGTACGATAGTTGTCTTCCTGGGTTTAACTTCCTTGCAGTAGTATGTACTGACAAGTTTGTGCATCTGGAATGCGCAGCAACCTGTCAAGCGAGTATCTCGTTTCCGAGCTGCCAGAGCTGCGGGCAATCAGCAATAGCCAGACTCTGATCATGACAGACACGTTGAGCACGTAACAGAGCGGATGTGTTCGTGAAATTTTTTGTTTTGTTTTGCATATGCACCGCTGCATACCGTATTGTGATACGCTCCCCAATTTCAATCGCAGTACTGAAGCTACAATCGGAATCACCAGTCTCCATTGAACGCCGCTGAGCTCTCCTTGGCATCACGCTGCTTCCGCCTCGCCGCCCCATCCAATGGCTTGAGGAGCTGAGCCTCGAACAGATCCACATACTTTTGCATCGATGGCGAGCGGCCGCTCTCTCCACCCTCGCCAGCTTTGTTAAGTTCTTCCTGGAGCTGCCCGAGCGTCGGAACTTTGAAAGGATCAAACTCTTCCATCTCCTCAGCGCTCACAGGAACACAAACCCGGCCAGTCTTGGGATGCACGGCAAACGGGCTCTTGAGCAAGTGATTCCGTTGCTTGGACACGTTGGCGTCGAGTCGAGGGTATAAATACGCAAGCACAATCTCCTGCAAGCAAGTGCGCAGCTCGCCACGCTTGTTTGCTGGTGCCTCGCCATTCAATGAGCGCTTCATTGATGTTGGCTTGTTCTTGCGAAGAATGTTTTCGACGCCTGCCACCAACTCGCGCCATTTGTCACCTGGCGTCGATTCGTCGCTGACGCTTGCCCAACGCTTACTTAGCTGTGCGCGAAGATCCTCGTCCGGGACCATGTCCAGCAGCTTCGTCCAGTGTTTCTCGGACATGAAAATTCCCTGGCCATTCGGACCGAGAATCATCTCCTCGAACAGTGGCTCTAGAATGCGGTGTGCGCGTCTGCAAAAGACACAACCCAGAGACATGAGTACGCGAACTGTGCTGCTCTCTACGAATCGACACTTGCAACGTACTCGAGAGACGGGTGGAGCGGCTCACGAAGCTTGACCTTACGCTTAGAGTTCTCATTGCCCTCAACAAGCGCCAGGTACTGAACAACTGCCGAACGCGCGTCGTTCTCGAGCTCGCGCGCACGTTCGTCCGAGACCCAGCAATGGATACCACGACGGCCAGAGTAGACCCACAGGAGGTGTTGGAAGCCAAAGTCCTCGCGCAGCGCAGCATCCAGCACCTTGACGGCGGCCACCATGAATTGCCAGCACTTGGAGCAGATGGACGCTCCCGTGCAGCACGTGCGAATGTCGTCGTAGTCGGTCAAATCGATATCGAAGACCAGCTCGCGCTCCTCGGGGACGAAGTCGGCCGCGCTCACCTTGCCTTTGTCAGCAGGCGAGACCGAGAAGACGGCGCCAATGTCGATCTTGAACGGCAGGGTCTTGGTCATGGACGCCTTCATCTCGGCTGCGTTGTGGAACGCCTTGTAGCGAATGTACGTGTCGTTCTCGAGCGTGAACGACAGCTCGCGCCGGAACAGGAACTCCTCGCCTGCAAGCGAGCGTCCATGCCATGGTGAGCTTACTCAACAGGTGTAAAGTGAGACGCAGGTGCGCACCCTGTCCGTACGAGAGCCACCGCGTCATCTCGTCGTAGGGGAAGAGTCGGTCTGTCCTCGTCAATGGTCCATCAGTCCCCTCAGCTGCCAGCACTTGCCGAGCCTCAAAAGCAGCAGCGCACCATAGTAGAGCTGCAGCAGGTCGGCGGAGAACTCTTCCTGGGGCATGGCAGGCAGGCGGGAGGCGCTCAAGGAGCGAGCAGAGCGGCGAGCGCTTCAAGCAGTCGGGTCGCCTCGCGTGCTTTGCGCGTTTTCCTGGTATTTTTCGCGCCAAACATGCTGATTTATCATTGGCTAAAAATAACACTTATTTTGACCAATCATGTATACAATAGTCTGGCCCAGCAACGGAGCCACCCGTCGTTTTGGTTGGTCCGGGTGGCTCGCGGCGCCGCCCCCGCCATCAAAGTGCCCCACAGTCCAGAAATTACTCCGAAGGATCAACTATGGGTAAGCGCCGACGCTCCGGTTGAGGGACAGAGTCGCCCGAGGGTTCGAGCTGCGCGCGCAACGGAGATGCGGCCGCTCTCTCCCGTGGGGGCGGCGCGCATGTGGCGAGGGTCGGAGGCCTGCTACGGCCGGCGGCCGAGTGGGGGCTCGCGCTCCCGCTCCCCTCGCCCAACCAGTATATTCACTGCTGTATCCCCGTTGTGCAGCATTCGAATATGTGGTGCTCTCGATCCGATCCGAACGAATGATTCGCCCCGATAGAGGCCCCGCAGGTCGACTAATGGCTGTGTCCCCCTCCGCCCAGGTATCTCTCGTGATTCCCGTCACAAGCGCCGCGAGACCGGTGGCAAGCGCGTCCAGTACCGCAAGAAGCGAAAGTTCGAGCTCGGCCGTCAGCCCGCTCACACCAAGCTTGGCGGCAAGCGCGTGCACACGGTCCGTGTGCGCGGCGGCCACCTCAAGTTCCGCGCGCTGCGCCTGGAGACGGGCAACTTCTCGTGGGGCACGGAGGTGACGGCTCGCAAGACGCGTATCCTCGACGTCGTGTACAACGCCTCGAACAACGAGCTTGTCCGCACCAAGACGCTCGTGAAGGGTGCCGTCGTGCTCGTCGACGCCACGCCGTTCCGTCAGTGGTACGAGGCCCACTACGGCGTCAAGATCGGTGTCAAGAAGGGCGCCGAGAAGGCTGAGGAGGAGGCCGTCAAGAAGTCGGACCACGTCCTCCGCAAGCTCGCCAACCGCCAGCGCACGCGTGAGCTTGACCAGAAGCTCGACGACCAGTTCACCTCGGGCCGTCTGCTCGCCGTGATCTCGTCGCGCCCGGGCCAGTCGGGCCGCGCCGACGGCTACATCCTGGAGGGCAAGGAGCTGGAGTTCTACCAGCGTAAGCTCGCCACCAAGAAGTCGAAGAAGTAAACGACGACGCCTCGCTGCTGACAGAGAGATGTTGTTGCTTGTGGTGTTGCTGGGGCCTCGAGCCTCGGCTGACGCTACTGCTACTTACGCCTTTAACACCAAACGGAGTTAATTTCTTCCAAACGAACTGTAAATACTTGGCTTGTGTTCATGTGCATGTTATCTTGTGGTTCCTTTTGCGGTGGCGGCCATCATGACGCTGTGGTCATGCAGCCCATGAGCTTGCTTCGTCCCACATGAAGAAATGGCAAATGCACCAGTTTGATTCGCTGAAAGTCTGGTTTCCATGCTTCGATTGGCTAAATCTCGCTTGCAGCGCATTGCACGATCCTGACGACCATGGGGCGGTCGCAAGTCAAGTTCCGGGCGACGCATGGGCGTGGGCGAGGCTCTGGCGGCGCTCGCGGCCGCGGTCACCAGCGCTCGAGCGCAAGAGGCGAGCGCACGCTCGGCTCCAACGCGTTCCGGTACGACGAGCGCGAGGAGGAGGAGGAGGAGGAGGTAGAGGAAGAAGGCGAGAGTGCCAAGCTGGGCCAGCGCCAGTTCTTCGCCGAGGAGAAGCGGTACCGAGCGACGCCAGGGTCGTACTTTCAGAGCCGCGCTGTGCGAGAGTGGGAGGTGGAGGATGAAGAGCAGACGCAAGCGCTCGGCGCTCTGGTGAGTTGCTGGCTGTTGCCGGGAGCGAGTACGCGGGGGAAGAAATTGACAATATGATCTACAGGACTTCAATTGGCTCGCGGAGCAGTTGGCCAAAGTGCCGCCAGCGATCCGCTACCGCATGGATCCGAAGGATTGTGTGAGTTCGTGGTGTTTATCGTGCGCTGCCAAGTAACGAGGCTGACGCTTGTTTGGTCAGGTCGATCTTCCATTTGAGGAAGATGAAGACCAGCCGGTTCAGGCTGACAAGGTGACCCCACCGCATGAGGAAACCCAGACAGCAGAGCAACTCTCTCGTCCGTCTGTAACTCCTGCCAAGTCGGATGAGGACGCATTAGACTCGCTGCTCGAGCTTAGCTCCTCCTCGGCTGCAGCAGCTACCAACGTTTCAGTCAGCAGCGGTGCTTATGGTGGAACTACGACTTCATCGAGTGCTGCTCCACCACCGGGTGCGGCGACTCAAGCACAGATGGAGGAGTGGCTAGACGATCTGCTCGAAATGTAGCGTGTAACAGCCTAGCTTTCATAACGTTGTGCATCAAAACTCAACTCTGCGTCCGCTTGAAGTAGATGACGTCCACGCCCTTGCATCGTCCAAACCGCTTGGCTCCTTCTAACCTGCGCACGGCGTACCACCAACCATGAGCACACGCATAATTCAATGATTCAAACAGTGCATTCTCTGACCTGATCCTCAGCGTGTCATCTTCCTCGAGCTGAAATGACCAGCGAATTCCCGTGGTGTCGCCTGCCGTAGATCTCTCAGCCAGCCATTACTTGCGCACCGAGAACGAGCACCACACACACACACACCACTGATAGAGAGCGCATTGGCATCAAGCACCTCGAAAGCACCGTCACTTGCTAGCACGTGACTGAATGAGGCCGTCACATCCTGGTGCTCACCGCTCCGGGTCTCCAGCAGCCGCAAAGAGTATTCGCCGTCGCGAGTAAATGAGAGCTCTGCTGTTGCCCTGCCGTCGCGCACTGCCTGCGACCAGTCCAGCGCCGTGTTTCCGAACGCTTCAACGCTGGTCCACTCGCCCACTAGCTTCTCAGCGTCCGCCATTGCCAGTTCCGCGAGAGATGACTATGTGTATCAAATGTGCCCTTTCGAAAGATACGAAAAACGAGAACGCTCAAGAAGTCATCAAGCGCCAAAGTGGAATTTTAGTTGAGGTTCAACATGGATAGAAGAAGGCTGTCAAAGAGAGGACTGCAATGATCTTTTTGCGAGGGCTACACATTCGAGGCGGCAGCATCGTCATTCGAGTGGCTGGCCGAGTAGTAGGCGCGCTGGTCTTCAGCGAGGGCTGCGTAGTGCTCGTCCAACTGCAACACGTTGCTCTGCGGGTAGCGGTTGTTGCCATTGCCAAGGGTTGACTTGTCAATGACGCGCGCTCGCAAGCTCGACGTGTGCAGGTAGATCCAGTAGCCAATGCTGCCGAGCAGACGCGTCGCGTTAATGCCCGCCACGAACACGTACAGGATTGACATATACTGGCTTGAAGATGCGAAGTACACCACGAAGAGCGCGAGGATGAGGTTGCCGAACGCCCACGTCAGAAGCACGTTGGTGCGGAACGCCTCGAAATCCTTCTTCTTCTTGTCTGTGCGGGCTAATGCCTCTCGGCGGCGCTCCTCCATAGCTCGGCGCTTGGCAATCACGTCCTTGAAGTCACCTTTCTCCACTTCTTCAAGCGGTGATAGCGGTGGTTCTTCCACGAGCCCCTTGGTTCCCCACGACAAGTCTTGCAGGTTGCAGAACGAGTAGATGGTGAAGATGTTGACAAACGTTGGGATGAGGGCTGTGTAGTGCGTGAACGTCATGAAAATGTGGTGTAAATCTCCATGAAGTGCTGCGCCAAGGAAGTAGACGCCAATCGTCAGCACGGATACAACGATCGAGTGCGTGGTTGCCGGAGTCGAGAAGAAGATGCCGAGACCAACAAGAGACGACAACATCATGATAGCGCCGAACGCTGCCGCCACAAAATAGTAGGTAAGCTTCATGTGCTTGGGGTTGTTGCCGAGACCGATGATAAGCAACGTCGTGAGGCCAAACAGGTAGACTAGGTTGAACAGGTACACGCTGCCGTTCAGCACTGTGTCCGAGAAGTCGGACGTATCAAGGAAGACCCATCGGTTCTGCTGAAATCCTTGGAAGACGATAAAGTAAAGTGCTAGGTACACGTTCGCTGGGAGGAAGAACCCGAAGATCGTGTAGATGAGATTGTAGACGTAGTAGACGAAGAGTGCGATCTTGCGGGTCAGCGAATGCGAGCTCTCGGAGTACACGCGGCCCCAATTCCAGATGCTAAAGAGCGTTGCGAAAAAGGCACCGTTGAGCCATCGACGGCGCTGCGCAATCAGGCTCACAAGATCATGCGGTACATCAGTGCGCGCTATCGCGTCCTTCACGTATGTCATCGTCCATTTGCAGCCCTTCCGCGCCAGCATCTCAAACCCAAGGACCCGATCCTCGGCAAGGTACATGTTGCCGATGAACGGCCCAAGGATATCGAGGTCGACATTCAAGGTCTGAAAGTATGCATCGAGAGGTGCCCCGCGGATTGCTTCGTACCGGTAGACGGAGAAAGCTCCAGGAAGGACACTGATGTAGCCGAAACAGCTCTCGAGCGACTTGTCGAGGATGTTGTTGATCTTGTACTCGAAGTGCTGGGCCGACACAACCCAGTTGCTCAGGTTCTTCATCGGCTCTTCAACAGCGAGCTGTCCGCATGCTCCGCCAAGCTGGTGGTTGTTCTCAAAAGCGCTCAGGATATGGCCCATCGCAGGCCTGGACAGCATCGTTCCAACATCGACCAAAGCCGTGTACTCTGGCTGCAGCTGCTCGGCGAACGCGTGGAAGTACCAATGGTGCGAGTCAAGCTTCGATGCACGCTTCTCCTTGAGAGCAAACACTGTCTGGATAGGGATCAGCGACTTACCATTTACGGTAAGCTGCAGAGTGTGCTCGAACAAATGGCACTGCGCGTCGATACCAGCACTATTGATCGTGAGCAGGTCCTCGTCATACAGCCCAATTCCTTCGAGGTAGTCGAGAGTCTTGTCGTTGACGTTCTCTCGACCGTCAGCGACAATACAGACGAGTACGTTCTTCCACACCTCTTCACCACAAAACGAGCTCGACAGCGACGTCTTGCCATCCTCGCTTGTAATGTTAGCTGGTGCATGCTTCTGAAGGAATTCGAGGTTGTCGGCGATCTTCTTCAAGGTCGCCTTCAGCTGCTGCGGGCCTTCGTTGTACATGGTAATGCAGATCATGAGCCGCGGTCGACGCCCCATCTCGACGCAACGTAGGCGGTAGCCCGCGTTGGAGAAGTCTATCGGGTGTGGGCAGTACACAGGCGTGTACCATGCTCGGCGTGCCTCTTCCTCGTCGAGGTACGGTCCGACCCAGTCCTCGTTCCAGTTGACTACGGGGATGCCGACCTTGTGCACTCCGGGTCGCGGACTCTTTTCCTTGATGCGGCCTTCAATCCAGTCGCACAGACGTCCGCACCAGTTAAGCATCTCGAATCCCTTGGCCGTGAGCAGGTTACAGATCTTGGGGTTGGCCTGGCGCTCAGCCACATTGGCCAGCGCGTACCCTCCTTCAAGGTAGAGCTTGAGTGCGTCGCGGTACCGTCTGGAGCCGAGCGCCTGCGCTGCGCGCTCAAGCACCGCGAGCGCTTCCTCGACCGACGGAATCTCGCTGTAGGTGCGCACAAGGTCGGTGGCACTGGCGTACGACTTCATGGATCCGATCATCTCGTTGAGGCTCGAGGGCTGGAAGGGAGAGCTGGTCGGGATGTAGCTCGACACGTACTGCTGCGAGCCGCAGGAGCGCATGGACACCGGCGGCAGCGACATACCCTCGTAGTCGATCGACATGATGGTGGAGCGCGGCATGGCCGTCGCAGGCGTCGACAGCGGCGGCAGTCCGAAGCCGCTGGACGGCGGCGGCGGCGGCCGCGGGTGCGGAGGCGGCGGCGTGGCGCTCGAGTCGCCCGGCATGGCGCAGCTCTAGAGGGTGAGAGGGCTTGGCGCGCGAGCGATACAGATCCCGAATGGCCGAGCCCAGCGAGGCCCACGGCGCTAGGGGAAACCTCCATGCCCGGCGCTTGATGGACGCATGGCGGCGGCAGAGGGTCGGAGGGAAGGGGCTCGGCGAAAAAAGGCAGCGAAAAAGGCAACCTCCATGATAGCCAGGCGGATACGAGAAATGAAACCGCCAGCCGGCGCTGGATGGATGGGTGCGCTCGGGTCGACACAGACGGCATACAGCGCGCAAGTCACAGCGGCAACCCGCGAATTTCCCGGATTTGCGAGCGCTGATTGGGCGGATGGAGGGGAATGCTGCGCGTTGATTGGACCGATCGGGGAAACGGCAGAGACGAAGAGACGCGGCAGCAGTGATGGTCGTGCACAAGTCGGATATTCTGAACTCTCGGCGGATTGAGGCGACGGGTGGCGAGCGGCGAGCAGCGGCGGCAAAACGGAAAGCGCTCGACGGACGGACATGAGAGCGCGTTGGTGGCGGCGCTCGTAACCAGCGACGCCTGGCGGACGCATCGAAACGAGGGCGGAAGAACTCAAAAGAGTCATTTCCACGCTGGCGGTGGCAGAGAAACATGGCTACACTGCGTTGGGCGCACTGCTATCTGCATATGTATTCGCGACATTAAGGAGCGCGTATCGAGAGCAATCAGTTATGCAGCATGAAACCGCCGCACTTCAACTTGCAGTCAACCTTGCAGGGCAAAATGCAGCTTGATACTCGCGGCCTTCAACCCGCGTCGGAACATCAGTCGTAGCTGCGGAGCATTCCGTCACGCTTCCTTGCACCTCCCGCTACGATGAGCAGCGCTATCGTAGCAGTCGTGTCCGTAGCACCTTGGAACTTCGGCAACAGCAGAGCAGATCTGGGTGCTTGGATCAACAGCCAAGGTGCTTTCTAGCTGCATCTCACAGCAAGGCCCCCGGTGTTTATTGTATGAAGAATTGACGCAGTAACTGTTTCTATAGCGCGGTAATGGGTCAAAGGATACTGGTGAGCACAACAAACAGCACGAATGGACTTGATAGAAGGTGAGCCGCTACATAAGTTTGATTGATCAAATGTTGCACACATTTACTTGAGCCGGGGCTGGTGGTTACTTGACCCGCTTTCGGTTGTGGAATCAATGTTTCTCACTATTAGTTATCGTGCTCTGAGAGATTCAGCCCTAGTGGTTCGTCAATGCCAACGAGACCACGCCAGCTGTCCATGACCGTTAGATGCGGCCTTCGATTGGAGGACTTTGAAGTCTTGCAGTTTTGAACGTTCGTTCAGCTATAGCCTATAGCCTATAGGACACGCGCTCAGTGAGAGGATAGCTATCTCATTCAGCGGACACAGAGCGAACTCGAGCTGAAAATGCAAGGGCTTCACTTTGTCGTTGCCTTCAACATCTTACTGCGGCTGAATTTGCTTGATGAGCTCATTTATCCGCATCAAAGCGATTGGTCGCACGAGAAGCTTTCAAATGCTGGGTTCAACTTTGACTACCAAGTCATATTCAATCGTGCTCGCTTCAGTTGATTCGGGCTTCGAGCCAAGCGTAACTCATTTTAGCATTGATCTCCTACGCAACTCGGCAACGAAATCTATCTCGCTATTTGGAGCTGCGACAGAATACCCCGCAGCGCACTCACTTCCTACCCAAACGAAAAGGAATGGCATCTGCCTCAACATAGTACACTGCGCAGCAAGCGGTAGCGTTCGCAAGGAGCCCAATAAACCCAACCTGTCCACTTACCTTAGCATCTCTCGCACCATCGCTGCCCTCTTCAGCACGGACAGCGGGCATTTCGCTTTCATCCGAGAGCCGAGGCTACATCCAGACAGTCGAATTCTCGTGGACTCAAGCCGCGCAGTCGAGGCTGGTTGAGCTAACCACGATACCGCTCCACACGAAGCCATCCCCGGCAAACCAATACCGACAACAACACGAAAGGTGCTTGGTGCCGATTTCTCCGCTGCTGTCGCATATAATGCCACAGCCATCGAAACCAGCAGCGGCAGAGGCTGGAAACGAAGAGCAGAGAAACCTGGCGAGTGCTATCCCTGTACGGAGAACCAATCGTACGAGCTGTGATTCGACCGTTCCCCCGCCTGATCTGCTGGTGCCATCGATTCCTGAAGTTTCGACCAGGATACGCCACGTCAGTGTCCTGTAGACGAATCCAAGCAGCCTTCTCGAAGCAGCAGCAGGTGTTGGAACTTCGACATCGTACCATGTGCCTTGGCGCCAGCTGTGGGTCATGGAGATCGCCGATCTCGGGCTCGACGACGCTTTGGATTGTGGTGGTGTTCATGGCGAGGGGTCTGCTTCATGAAGTCGACGCAGTTCGCGGGCCAGCACAACGTTGCGCATCAAGAAGGCCGCATGCACACGAGACTGAACCGCAGGCTGCACCGTACACGCAATGCAGGCTGATGATGGTCTCCATGTTGAACTTGCGGAGGAATCCAGCGTGCTTTTGGCCAATCCCGCGCCGTTCAATCGCCAGGTCGCTCGACGATTGGCCAAATGTAGCATCGGTTTCGACGGGGAAGGTTGTGCAGAGAGTCCGTCGGGAGGCGCAGAGGCGGGTCAGGCTGCTTGGGCTCGGCCCCCCCCGAGGGCAAATCTGTGGTCAGGCTTTTCCGCCCGCCCAGCAGCTCCAGTTCTTGTTTGACGTGTGCAGAGCAAGAGCGTGCGCAGCGATGACGTCGACTGGCGGCCGCGTGGACGGCGAGATGCGCGCTTACCTGCGTGCTCCGGGCTTCTAAAAATGGAGCTACACATGCGATGGCGGCGGCAATCGGCAATGCGAGACGTGGGGCAACGAGCAGCAGTTGAAGAAGCAGCAGACAGTGACATCCTGGCAGGTTGCGCTTCGGCGGAGTGGCGCGCAATCGGCGTACACGCATCCCCACGCCGGGATGCTGATGCAGATGCTGCTTGCAGTGTTAAACGACCGGCGACCGACCGAGCGCCGCCAATCGTCGAGTTGGCGCTTGCGTGTCATCCAGAAATACAGCCCGGGCCTCTGCGGAGCGCTCGCGCTTCACCCAATACAACAAAAGCGCACTATTCGAGGCAGAAGATGGGGGTCTTGTTTACACTACAAACCTGTGGAAACACAATTCCAAGCGGAAACCGATGCGGTATCTCTCAAACGCTCAGTATCTCCACACCTTTGAATAATCCCCTCTCAGATACAATACCTTCGCGAACGTGGCCAAGTTGAAACACCCAATGAAGGTGCGATCCCGGCCGCCTGCGGTGGGCAACGAGAGGCCGCCATTTCGCAATCTCCACCGCACCAGCCAGAGCTCCAGCGAAGAACCCCAGGTTCGGCCCGCTCCCTTCGCCTCCCTCGCCTCCTTGAGCACCTCTTGGGCTGCTCCTCGCTTCAACGCAACGTGCTGACCTCGGCTCTCTCGCTTGTCCGCAGAATGAGCGCCATCATCAAGTCGCTTCGCCACTCGGCCGCCGTTGCCGCGCGCCAGACGTCGGCCCGTGCGCTGTCGACCACGACGGCCTCGCTGCTGGACGAGCTCAAGGAGCAGATCCCCAAGCGCCAGGAGGCCTTCAAGCAGCTTAAGTCCAAGTACGGCAACAAGTCGCTCGGCGAGGTGACGGTGGAGCAGACCCTCGGCGGCGCCCGTGGTGTCAAGTGCCTCCTGTGGGAGACCTCGCTCCTCGACCCTGAGGAGGGCATCCGCTTCCGCGGCCACACCATCCCGGAGCTCCAGGAGAAGCTCCCTTCGGCCATTGAGGGCGGCGAGCCGCTACCGGAGGGTCTGCTATGGCTGCTACTAACGGGCGAGATCCCGACCAAGGCCCAGGCTGACAGCGTCACGGCCGAGCTGCACTCGCGTGCCCAGGTGCCGGACCACGTCAAGAAGCTTATTGTTGACCTGAAGGGTGCCCACCCGATGACCCAGCTGTCGGCTGCCGTCACGGCCATGAACACCGAGAGTGTGTTTGCCAAGAAGTACGCCGAGGGCATCCACAAGTCGACCTACTGGGAGTACGTGTACGAGGACAGCATGAACCTCATCGCGCGTCTGCCGGAGGTTGCCGCCCTGATCTACCGCAACACGTTCTTCAACGAGGCCAACCACGCCTACGACTCGAGCCTCGATTACTCGGCCAACTTCAACCGCATGCTTGGCTTCGAGAACTCGGAGTTCGACGAGCTGATGCGTCTGTACCTGGTGATCCACAGCGACCACGAGGGTGGTAACGCTAGTGCCCACACGACGCACCTGGTCGGCAGCACGCTGTCGGACCCGTACCTCTCGGTGTCCGCCGGCCTGAACGCCCTTGCCGGCCCGCTGCACGGCCTTGCCAACCAGGAGGTGCTTGGCTGGATCCTCGACCTGCAGGCCGAGTTCCACTCGAAGGGTCTCCAGGTGACCAAGGAGACGATCACGCAGTTCGCGTGGGACACGCTGAACGCCGGCAAGGTCATCCCGGGCTACGGCCACGCTGTGCTCCGCAAGACGGACCCGCGCTACACGTGCCAGCGCGAGTTCGGCCTGAAGTACATGCCGGAGGACGAGCTGTTCCGCATCGTCGACACGATCTACCAGGTGATGCCGGGTGTGCTGACGGAGCACGGCAAGACCAAGAACCCGTACCCGAACGTGGACTCGCACTCGGGCGTGCTGCTGCAGTACTACGGCCTGACGCAGAAGAACTACTACACGGTGCTGTTCGGTGTCTCGCGCGCTATTGGTGTGCTCTCGCAGCTCTTCTGGGACCGTGCCCTCGGCCTCCCGCTCGAGCGCCCCAAGTCTATCACGAGCGAGTGGATCATCAACCACTTCGAGAAGTAAGCGACCACGCAAGCGGACCGGCAGCAAGCAACCAGCGAGTGATCTCTTCTGGGTTCGCTTTCCACCCGCGAAAGGCAAGCGGGGTGCGACTCGATAGCGATTTCTTTATTGATAGTGTTCTACTAGAAGAGAGCCCACCAAACCAACACACACACACACACGTTTGCTCTCTCTGTTTCCTTCCATGCCCTTCATCACCTCGATCATGCTTCCATCTGCGTTGCGGTGGTCTCATTCGTCGCCAGTTGAGACCTGCGGAATGGCCAACTCCTGCACTGCAGGCTGCAGCACCTTGCAACTTGCAGAGCCCGTGCAGCAGGCTTTCATAGCGCTTGCTGATCACCCACGGCAGCGGTGGCTATTAGTGGTTGTGAGCAAGCAGTGACGTTGCAATGAATCTACTACCGTCAAGGACACAATAAGAAGTTGAAACAGTACTCACCGCAAGCCTCATAATACACTGCATAGTGCATACATTTGCGTTCCCGCCAAAAAGTCCTGTGCTAATTGATTGGCTGAAACAAGTTTTGAATCAAATGGCGATTGGCTAGTTTGAGGAATTATTTTGGCCATAGTAGGATAATATATGATACTTAATACTGAAAGCGTACATGTTCTCAAACTTAATGATTATAGCTGTAGTCGAGGTGTCCAATAAAGCTAATAACCGCCTCAAGCGCGCGAGGCTTGCCTGGCGACCTTCCTCCTCGCTCGCTCGATCGCGCTCACAGCCATGGCAGACGCACTCGTGGAGCACATTAGCGCCGTGGTGCTGGACGGCGGCGAGCCGCTGAGCTTCCGCTCGCTCGGCGCAGCGGCACAGGTGGACGCGGTCGCGAGCAGCCGAGCGCTCGAGCAGTTTGCACGCAGTCATGAGGACCAGGTGAACACGCTGCGGGTCTCGATCGAGCGCTCGGCGGGTGGCGCGAAGGCCGTAGACCCTCGCGCTCGCGTCATCCGGCTGCACGCGGGGCCATCGAGCGACGCGGCGAGCCAGGTCTACGCGCTGTACAGGAAGCAGCAGAGCGAGGGCGAGCACCAGGAGCGCATCGCGGTCGCGTGCTGGGAGCAGGAGCGCAAGGCGCGCGGCGAGATCTTCGCGCAGGTGAAGAAGCATGCGCCGATGACGAGCGCGCTCAAAGTGTACTACGCGAGCGGTATTGCGTGTGCGGAGGCGACAGCGCGAACCGAATTTGGCGACGCGAAGGGAGAGGAAACCGTGTCGGCGTTCGACTCGATTAACCGGTCGAAGAAGCCCTCGGGGTCGTCGGCGTTCTTCAAGAATACTGGTACTGCTGCTTCATCTTCGACGGCCGCTCCATCCAAGAGCTCATCGGCAGCTTCCTCGTCTTCCTCGTCCTTCTTTGGTAAATCGTCGAGCTCCACAGCTTCAAAGACCACAAGCTCGAATGGGACCAAGACCAGTACCACTACGGCTCCTTCCAAGCCGGAAGTGAAGCGTGTGAACGCTGAGAGCATGAGCAACGTGCTATCGGTGGATAGTAGCGACGAGGAGAGCGACAAGGAGGAGACGGACGCTCCGAAGTTTGTCAAGAAGTCGGGTCCCGCCTCGCGCTCGAAGCGCGTCATCAGCGACGACGACGAAGACATGGAAGAAGTGGAGGCTGCTCCTGCAAAGCGAAACTCCAAGTCGAGTGCTCCGAAGCGCAAGCTTCAGTCGTCCAAAGCGGACAAGGATGAGCGGGGTTCACCCAAAAAGGACGAGCCGGAAGAGCAAAGTCCCAAAAAGCCTCGCATTATTAACGAGGAAGACATCGTCATCCCGACGAAGCGCCGTGTGCTGGTCAACAAGACGCGCATCACCCCGGAGGGCTACATGGTAACAGAGAAGACATACGAGGAGCACGAGCTGACGTCTGAAGAGATCGAGAGCGAGCGCCAAGCAGCAATCAAGAAACAGCGCGCCGCCGCCGACCGCGCGGCCAAGGCTAGCAAGGAGAAGGCCCAAGCTGGCCCACGCAAGCAGAAGGACCTGCGCTCCTTCTTCATGAAGAAGTGAGCGCTTTCCCGGCACGCCGCGCCATGATGCAGCCGAATCGAGATTGTATTGAACAAACATCTTGCTTCCAGTATGAGCAGCTCGAAGCGACACCTGTGGCTTTCCGCTTTCGTACTTAATCGAGAAGCTACTCTTGGATACCTACAGGCTGGAAAGATTTTGTCTAGAACCAACCAAGGCGCCGTCCACAGCGAGGACAAAGCGTCGCACACTCGCGCTTCTCCTCGCTCCGCTACAGCCAGCAGCTCCCGACCGCAGCACCGAACGGCAGCACTAACTCCACGTCCACCATGGTGAGCGCGTGCTAGTTGTCCTGGGTGGCTCTGTGGTGCGCTAAGCCAGGCTTGAATGGACCCAGTCGACGGTCAAGACGCAGGCGGAGGTCAAGGACATTACGCGCATTGAGCGCATCGGCGCGCACTCGCACATCCGCGGCCTGGGTCTGGATGACAGTCTGGAGCCGCGTGGCGTCTCGCAGGGCATGGTCGGCCAAGAGGACGCGCGTAAGGCTGCCGGTATCGTCTCCAAGATGATCGAGGAGGGGAACATTGCGGGCCGCGCCATCCTGCTGGCTGGTCAGCCAGGCACGGGAAAGACGGCTATTGCCATGGCCATCGCGCAGGCGCTTGGAGAGGACACGCCGTTCACCACCATCGCTGGCAGTGAGGTGTTCTCGCTCGAGATGAGCAAGACGGAGGCGCTCACGCAGGCGTTCCGTCGGTGAGTTTCACGCAGCGACATGGCTCTACTCAAGCTGCCTGTGCTGATTTCGTGAATGATCAGATCCATTGGTGTGCGAATTATGGAGGAGACGGAGATTATTGAAGGCGAGGTTGTCGAGATCCAGGTGGACACTCCGACCGGAGGTGTGGGCGACAAGGTTGGCCGACTGACGCTCCGCACGACCGAAATGGAAACCGTGTACGACCTCGGCGCCAAGATGATCGACTCGCTGACCAAGGAAAAGGTCGAGGCGGGTGACGTTATTACTATCAACAAAGAGTCGGGCAAGATCTCCAAGCTTGGTCGGTCCTTCACTCGCTCGCGCGACTACGACGCCATGGGTCCTCAGACGCGCTTCGTTCAGTGCCCGGTGCGTCTCTACATACTCACCTGATTGTCCGTATCAAATTCGTTCTGATCAGGCTATGGATTGGTGATCAAACAGGAGGGCGAGCTGCAGAAGCGCAAGGAGGTGGTGCACGTGGTATCGCTGCACGAGATCGACGTGATCAACTCGCGGTCTCAGGGTTTCTTGGCGCTGTTCGCGGGCGACACGGGCGAGATCAAGGACGAAGTACGTGAGCAGATCGATGCCAAGGTGTCAGAATGGCGTGAGGAAGGCAAGGCGACTATCGTACCTGGCGTGCTCTTCATCGACGAGGTGCACATGCTCGACATCGAGTGCTTCTCGTGGCTTAACCGTGCGCTAGAGAGTGACATGGCGCCTGTGCTGATCATCGCCACGAACCGTGGTATCACTCGCATCCGCGGCACTAACTACAAGTCCCCGCATGGTATTCCTATCGATCTGCTGGATCGTCTTATCATCATCCCGACCAAGCCATACTCAGAGTCGGAGATGCGAAAGATCCTAACGATTCGTTGCGAAGAAGAGGACGTCGAGATGACCGAGGAGGCCAAGGACTTGCTCACGCGCATTGCGGTCGAGACGTCGCTCCGGTACGCGATTCACATGATTATCGCTGCGTCTCTCGTCTGCGCCAAGCGTAAGGGCACGGAAGTCGACGTTCCGGATATCAAGCGTGTCTACTCGCTGTTTGTCGACGTCAAGCGGTCCACGCAGTTCCTCATGGAGTACCAGCGTGAATTCATGTTCAACGAGGTCGACGAGGAGGAAGACCAGGACATGAACTGAGAATGGATTAGCGAGGCATGTTGCACATTTAGCGCTTTTGACATCAGAACACTTTTCACATTACCTCGCCCTGTTTTTCATCACTTTCGTGTTTGGTCTAGAAACGCTTGAAAAGCTTTGACATCTGGATCGTTCCGCCTCTGCATCTCGACAAGCAGCCTAGTAATTTGTACCTGAAGTCTTTTAGCTTCATTGGATATCTTAGTTCTTGGATCCGCTTTCTTGTGTTGATTGAGAGCTTGAGCGCCATCGAGAGCTTGAGACACGACAAACAATTGCATAGCCGCAAGTGCCGTATTCTTTTGCATATCGTAGTGAGGGTATGTCAGTACTCCTGTTTCGTCGACTCGATTTTCCACTTCGCCAAGCATTGTCGCGGCAAACTGTAATCCTGACACATACTGTTGCATGGCTGCTAGCATCTCCGATTTGTCTTGGCCAGCCTGAATGATGTCTGAGCCCGTATTTAGCCAGTATGTGAGTGCAAATAGTGCAGACTGGTAGACAGCATCGGTCGCAATAGTTGCAGAAACGAACTCCCAGCTCCCACGAGGCATCGTCTTCACCACTTCCAACGAGCCAAGCTCAAGAAGAGCCTTGGTCCGTTCGTTAGCATTCTTCTGCCACGAATTAAAGTGAACAAGATCCGAGCTTGGCTGCTCATCTATTGGTTTGAATACTTGCCAGACGGCTCCATGCGGAACCAATGTCAGACCCAAGTAGCTTCCATCTGCAGCAATCGCACCGTCATTCTGTATAGACAACGACCATCAAGATTTGAGAATTCAATTGTGACAGCTGTACCTGACCAAACAAACCGTACCACCGCATGGAGGTCCAGGAAAACAGAGACTGAGCCTTGCACATTTGCAACCAAGAGCTCGTAGAGGAATCGAGCATACCCTGAGGAAGTCAGAGAAGTCGACACGTCCTTATAAAGATTCGGAAACTTGACAGATTTGTACAAGGTATGTTGGCGCGGTTTGAACCAAGGGAAGGGAATGAGTTGAAGGCTGGCATGAATCACATCACGTCGCTGCCCTTCACAGTTCTACCCAAGAAAAACATATTAGCCATGATCACATGACTTGTAAGAAAACTATTCGGTACCTGCAGGTATCTGATCGAGTTCCAGTTGATGTCTGTGTACGAGAAAATGAGGGCATCTTCCGGCAGGGACTTCAGGATTGATTCACCAAGCTCTCTAATTATATCTCTGCTCGCGTGAGCCGCATGTGGGCGATTGCAGAGTTGATACAACAGTATCCATCCCCCCACACCACACTGGAGTAGCCAGCAGATTCTGCTCATACTGAGCCATTGCGGAGCCTTTGAAGTCTTGGGTGAGAAAGTGTAGGTAGGATGAAGAGATGCGAGCCCAAGACCGATCCAAACGGCCACAATCGTGTTCGGTTGCATTGAGAAGCGATCTGATACCGCTCGCGCGAGAGTCAACTCATTCAGCGGAATATTGGCGAGAGAATGAAATACAATCAAGTAGCAGCTGAGAGCTGAAAGCTGAGCAAGCACTGAAAACTGCAACCAAGAGCGCTGAAACTAAAGACGAGTTATTAGCTGTAAACGTCTTACAAATTGGTTCAACTAGCTGCTTACCTTGAACTTGGATCGAAGTTGAAGTGATCCCAGTTGAACGAGAGCGAGGACAACAAGGATCGCAGCCACCCAGTGGAATTCCTTCACAACATCCTTGGCATACGCTGCTAAGCGCAAAGTGAAGCTCTAGTTGAAAGATAGAAATGGGAGTCAGTAAATGACTTGTACGTGTTCGTAGAAATAACTAGCACAACCTCCGAGTCGCCTTCCCGCGGGGATAGCTTGAAAGTTCCATACTCCTGGCGCAGGATATGTCGAAGAAAACCTAATTAATGGGAATGGAAAGATAACAGGTGAGTTGGTTGAGGGAAAAAAAGATATATCTTAACAACTTGGTACCTCGAAAGTTTGACGCATCTCCCCACGATCCCATCGTTGGTGTCTGTGCAGCCCATGCAGTGTATCCGTAGACTGTAGCCCCTACAATAAACCTGGGAACACAGTTTTAGTTGTCAAACTGGTAGTTCTAACGAAGTGTTGAATGATGGTGACTTACGACGCTGTAAATGAAAGAAATTCAAATAGCGTCCATGCGTGTGTTGTCAGCACCCAGAGGATGTATGGTGCTGCGAACAGCACTACACCAAGCGCAGCCCGCACCAGTTAGCGATTGACTCGACCGTTTGCTGTAGATGGTTTGCTTAAAGATGACTCATACGTACCTATTGTATGCTGATTCGCTACTCCGAGACCGCAGACAATCGCTCCAAGTCGTGCATTAGCCGCTGTTGGTCGCCGAAAATGCCGCACCACGAGCACATGCAGAGTAGCGCACAGCAAATTGTTCAATGCGAAGACCTGCATCATCATCCCTTAGCCATCTCACCCGTAAGAACTTTTGCACGCAGCTCTGTCTGTCGTACGTACCTCAACGCCGACAGCGTGTTCCCACGTAAGTTTCGAGAGCGCAAACAGCAGCCCAGCAAAGATAGCAGCAGTCGGCGAACCCTTCTCCGTCATCAAATCGACTGTATGCGCGATCGCACCAGCTGCCAAAGCCGCGAGCACGGCGTTCACGGCATTCGCAGCGACCACAAACGGCAGCTGAGGAGCGACCTTGGACGCTACCCAGCGCACGATACGCAGCAGCAACAGCAGCAGCGGGTAGCCCGGTGGGTGCGCCACACCACCAACGCAGGCCTCGGCCAGCAGCTCGCCACTGTCTCCGCCCGGCAGGCGGCTGATGCCTGGCGAGAGCGCGTACGCGAGCAGCGCGAGGGCCGAGGCGGCCGCCCCAGGCCGCGACCGTGCAAGATCCATCTTTGCGGAGCCTTTGAAAGCCTTCCAAACTCGCTCGCCACAAAAGCGAGGGCGACTGCTTCATTTGGTTTTTGTATGGTTGTTGGTTCAACTGCTGGGTGGCACGCCCCTTTACTGAGACCGAGTCAAAAGCGCGCACTTGGGTTCCGTATGGGCGACTTTCCCCCCTCCTTCGGTTTCGTTTCGCTCGCGCCTGGTTTCCAGCCGCCCGCAGTCGGCAAAAAGATCTCCAACAGGTGCGGCTTCATGCGCGTCTTTCTCGTCGTTGCGTGGCGCTCTGGTGGCCGCGGGGAGAGCCAGGCGTCGCTCGAGATCAGCGAGGCGTTGGCGGGCGGCTTGGAGCGTCGCGGGCGGATGCGAGGGCTTGGAGGGAGGAAGGGACGACTGACGTTGGATCTTTTCGCCAGTAGACGCTAGAACGGGACAAGATGCTTGCGGAGCTGGTCGCGGAGGTGTGCCCGACGTCGGCGTCGTTCTTTGGCTTCATGGGCGTCGCCTCGGCCCTCGTCTTTGCCAGTGCGTAGCTTTTCATTTCTCGCCGGCTGTCGTGGGCGTGAGTATTTCGCGGGGACACTAACACGACTTTGTTGAATGTTTGTGTGCGCGCTACAGACCTCGGTGCGGCGTACGGCACGGCCAAGTCGGGCGTCGGCATCGCTTCGATGGGTGTGATGCGTCCGGATCTGGCGATGCGCAACATTATCCCGGTTGTCATGGCTGGTGTGCTGGGCATCTACGGCCTGATCGTGGCGGTGATCATTCAGGGCTCGATCGACCCTCCGAGCGGCAACTCGCCCAAGTACGGCTCGTACACGGGCTTTGCGCACTTGGCGGCTGGTCTTTGCTGTGGTCTGAGCGGTCTGGCGGCTGGTATGGCGATCGGTGTGGTGGGCGACGCGGGCGTTCGCGCGGTGGGCCAGCAGGAGAAGCTGTTCGTGAACATGATCCTGATTTTGATTTTCGCGGAGGCGCTGGGTCTCTACGGCCTCATCGTGGCGCTCATCCTGTCGCAGAAGAAGAGCGACTGCCCGTCGGAGTAAGGAGCACAAGACTGGAGGATGCATCAGCATGGGAGGAGTATGGTGGCCTAGCTGAGCCCTTTTAAAGTCGTAATGACGCCCATTGAGGCGCCGCTTTTGTACATCCTTCCTGATAGTTTGGTATCTCGTTTGCTAGAGAAGCAGATGAATATGCTTTGTCGGCGAAAATTATGGTTTTATAGTAGTCGTCTTTGCAATCGAAGTGCAGATGCGTCAGACATGACTAGAGCAGCCACCACCTCTGATCAGCTTGAGCACGCTCAATCCAAGCAATCTGCACTTCACGCAATATGATAGCAAGCCCAACACAAAGAGAGGAAAGAGTGAATTTGAGGTAATGCATCGTGCGCTAGCCTAGCTGCCACGACGCCTGACAGCTGCCTGGTCAGCAGACACGTCTGAAGTCTGTAGTAGCCGTGCCGCTGACATTATTGCTAGGTGAGAGCTTACTCCGACGGGCAGTCGCTCTTCTTCTGCGACAGGATGAGCGCCACGATGAGGCCGTAGAGACCCAGCGCCTCCGCGAAAATCAAAATCAGGATCATGTTCACGAACAGCTTCTCCTGCTGGCCCACCGCGCGAACGCCCGCGTCGCCCACCACACCGATCGCCATACCAGCCGCCAGACCGCTCAGACCACAGCAAAGACCAGCCGCCAAGTGCGCAAAGCCCGTGTACGAGCCGTACTTGGGCGAGTTGCCGCTCGGAGGGTCGATCGAGCCCTGAATGATCACCGCCACGATCAGGCCGTAGATGCCCAGCACACCAGCCATGACAACCGGGATAATGTTGCGCATCGCCAGATCCGGACGCATCACACCCATCGAAGCGATGCCGACGCCCGACTTGGCCGTGCCGTACGCCGCACCGAGGTCTGTAGCGCGCACACAAACATTCAACAAAGTCGTGTTAGTGTCCCCGCGAAATACTCACGCCCACGACAGCCGACGAGAAATGAAAAGCCACGCACTGGCAAAGACGAGGGCCGAGGCGACGCCCATGAAGCCAAAGAACGACGCCGACGTCGGGCACACCTCCGCGACCAGCTCCGCAAGCATTTTTTCGAGGTAGTTTGTCGGTTGAGAAGAGGCTTCGAAAGGCGAGACGCTGGGCACCGACGCCACCCACACGCGAACGCTACCGTCAGCTCCACCGTCTCGACACGCAAACGCCTGTACAGACGCAGTTGGCGGCTTCGCGCAGCCCGCACTCACCTCGCTCGCTCGCTCGCTGGCTCGGTCGGATTATCGATCTGAAGCGCGGAAAGAAGCCGCGCGGCTCTCCAGCCACACGAGGTTTTATCGAAAAAAAACCACGACAAGATTGGGCAAAAAATAGTGTGGCGGGAGGGCTTGTGGTCGTTTCCCAATGGTAGCGCGGGGTGTGAAACGAACGGCGCTGACGGCTAAAGATGGAGCAACGAAAGGGGAGCCCGCACTGCTGCATGGAGGAGGATTGGAAGGCTGAATGGTTGGTTGATCGCAGCGACGACGTCGACGTCGACGATGGTCGATGAGAAACCGTGATGAATCTGGGCGGCCCTTGCTTGAAGTGGTGTCATCTCCTCATATAGTGTGGACAACATAGAATTGAGATTGACGCCGCTTTCCCAAAACCCAAGCAAATCGACAGCACTGAGCGGCGACCATGGCGGAGGAGTACCGGCAGCGTCTGGACAACAACGTGGAGAAGCTCGTGGAGAATTTCAAGGGACTCATCAAGACGTCCAAGATCAAGGACAAGAGCAACACCACCCGCGAGGCCTACCAGAGCTCCATCTACGCGACTACGCTGGTGGGGAAACGAGCGGCGTTGTCTTGTGATGGTGCCAGGACGGTGCTCACCCACTGGAGTGGTTTGCTGTCGTGCCTGCAGGTGCAAGCGAGCGAGTCGCTGCTCAAGCTTGTGTCCGAGATGAAGCTCTCGCTCGCACTCGGCGACTTCGAGGGCATGAACCAGACTGTTGACTCGACCATGGAGGACCTCTACAAGCGGTTCGTTGCGCCTGATGAGCGAACAACTCCTCGAGCTTTGTATTGATACCTTTCGTGCACTTCAGATGCGATGATGTGGACGCCAACATTTCCCACCTGAGTGCCGACATCTCATCGGCCCTCTTCGAGCTTGAAGGACACTACTACCAATCCAAATGGCGCCTGCCGCCTATCGAGAGCGAGGCCGACGCGAGCTCGTAGAGATTCAATGTAGTGTAACCCTCAGATAATCACAGCGTCAACAAGCGCCAGCTCAAATATCCCGTTCTGGCCGTACATTAAGCCCTTCTTGTCTGAAAGCATATCCAACTGCGCTCACAACTACCCATCCAGATCACCATCATCGTCGGGATCATCATCATCGGCGTCATCGTCTTCATCGGCGTCGTCGTCTTCGTCGTCATCGACATCAATGCTGGGGACCATGGGGGCAATGCGATGCGCTGATGACTGAGAGGCAGAGAAAGCGGACGGCGATTGAGGGATCGAGGTCATCGGAGCACTCGGGTTTGAAGCGTGAGTTGCCATAGATGCCGACGCCACAGGCATAGTAAGTGGCAGGTTCTCCTTCATGCGCCACTCGTTCAAGCGCCGCTGGTTCTCATGTTCAGTGATGGGGATATAGCTGTGCACTAGAGTTAGAGAATGCAATTCAACTGGCACCCAGATGAAATAGTCACAACTCACCTTGCTCGCTGCTCCTCCGTCAGCTTTTGCCACATATCACCGAGAATTTTGGACGCATCTTTAGCGTTCGTGTTCGGGTGCTCGGCCATAATTTTCTTCCGCCACTGACTGAGATCGACGCAACAAACACAATTCAGAACGGATGTGAAAAAGGTCAACGAGGGACACGACAGCATACCGGCAAAACATCAAAAAAGTGTTGACTGGCTTGGGCGGGCGGTTCGGCTTTGATGCTGGGACTGGTGGAGCCTTTATCATCGTGCTTTGGGAGTGTGGCCGCATGCGCTTGTAGTCCTCGCGTTCAAGCTGAGGCACATCCTCAGCTAAGACATACTTGACTGAGGGCGACCACGCGTCGATATCAGCACGGTCACGGAAGGGCACCGTGACCGGCGGTAGCCGCGTCACTCGGTCCTTCAGCCCTTCGCGAATAAGCTGCAAACATGATCAGAGTAACATGAATTGCACTGTGCAAGCCTAAAAAACAATTCTTAGCAAATGCACGCACGCGAGCGTAGTCCTGCAGCTGCTCTCGAATGGATAGTGCAATTTGGGCTTCAAACTCGCCGCTCAAGCCCTGAAAATACAATACAAAGTTAGCAACACGCTCGCTACCTCGGCTTTGCATTTTGTCGACGGTACCATATCTTCGCACAAAACTTGCGCGAACTGCTCAGGTGAATTGTTTGGGTCATTGAGGTCCCACTCGAAACGATCGATGAAAATGGTGTCGTTGATGCGCAAGTTGATGAAAATTGGGTGCAGACTCTCCGATGTCACAGCATCATGCCACGGCTGGGTTTGGCGCGCCTTGGCGACTTGTGCCTCAATAGAAGCAGTGATCGGCTTGTGAAACACCTCGGGGAGGTCCAGATCATGCACAAGAGTCGCAGCAAATAACTCGGCTGTAAAATCTTGCTCGTAGCTGGAGAAAAAAAATGGATGCTGGTGAGTACGAGAGCATCGAATGGAGTTTTCACGCTTGCCTTACATATTCCACGTGAACGAGTCAATGTAACGGTAGCCTTCGACGTCAACATCGATACGGATCGGGATGAGTGTTGTTTTACTGGTTGGAAACTGCGCAACACAAGCAATCCCATCAGTATGGGGAACTACTATATCAGCATTCATACTTGCATCCAGCTACCTTTGGATACTTGTAGAGTCGACGCTGCACACGGAGAGCAGCCGACGCTCTGTGCAATTACACCGCCAGAGTTAGATGTCGACTTTCGTAAGCCATTTCTCCAGGTCTAGATCAACCGCACCTTTTTGAGGGGTTGTTCGGATCGTTGGCATCATCCAGTTTCCGCTTGAGCTTCGGCGACGTCGCATTCGAGCTCATAACTATCCATGTAGAGTTCGACACATCCTCACCGTCAGCACACTCAACCATCCACGAAATCGAATCCCAGACGCGGCACGCACACACGCTCCTGTCGACAGGCTTGCCGCCGCGTCGTCGGATGAGCCAGGACTCCATGAGTCCGTTGATCTACGCGAGCACAGCAGTGCGTCCTCGTCAGTCCCCATTCGTTTGCAGCAGCCGCCTCGGCTTCGCACGCACCCGACCGACGTTGCCCTTGTACCGGCCGAGCATCCACTGCGAGAGCATGCTGGCGTTCACGCCGCACTCCTTGGACACGTCAACCTGGCGCAGCCCAAGCCGGTTGCGCAGCACCTCGACCTGCTCGAGCACGACATCCACCGGCGCTGAGCCCCCGCCGCCGCGTCCCCCAAGCCAGCGCCACCGCGCACCTCCTGCGAGAGCACCGACCGCTCGACCTCCGCATTGTCCTGTCGCCGCCCACAGCCAGCGCCGCGTGAGAGCGCCGCCCCGCCCCGAAGCCGCCGGGCGCGCACCGAGAGGGCTGCGCGCACCGTGCGAGCGCAAGTTTCCGTTTTCCTACCGCCTGAAGATGCGCGAAGTCGCGAGCCGCCATTGCACCGAGGACCAAGCGGCCGCCCACCGTCGAAACCTGTGCGCTCCGCTATGGCCCGGCTGCCGGCTGCCTCCCGACCCGTTTTGCGTCACGTGATTGGTCAATAATAAACATTTTTCATTGGTCGAAATGCGGATGGAGAGCGGCCACGATTGGCTGCCGGGATCACAACGATGTGGCGATGTCAGCTTGCAGCAAAGTGCAACAATCCGCGTCGAGGCAGCTCTGCAGTGCGCTTTTGCGCTCGTATCATGGGCGGCTGCACCGCAGCGCTTGCACTATAAACATGGAGGGCTCCATGACGCACATATGAATCAGCGACCAATCGGATCGATCTCATCACTTGGGCCAGTCGAAGGTGCCAGTGCCAGCCAGCCAGTGCAAGTCATGTCTCGCACGGATTTGAAGCTGCGGCGGGTGCACTACCGCTCACGTTCGTTTATTTCCGATCACAAGCATACTGAGCGCGAGTGAAGCAAACCGCAAGCGCCGCTGTCGGCGCGAAGAAAACGAAAAAGCCCCGCGCGCCGTCGGGGGCTGCAGGGGGAGCGGGCGCGGCCGGGAACGAGCCGCTTGCGTCTTGTCGCCGACCGCCGCGCGCGTCCGCGAGCCGGAGCAGAAGCCGCAGCTCGTCGCGGGGGCCGAGGGCGCCGCCGCTCGTGGGAATCCCGGCGTCGAGTCGTTGCCGTTGGCGCCGTTGAACGCGAGAGGACATGGACGACCTGGTGGCCGAGTTCGTGGTCGACAGGCCGCGCGAGTGCGTCGCGAGCTGCGGTGCTGGCGGGGTGCGCGTCGTTCAGCTAGAGCTGACCGTTTTCGTGGGAACGATGAACGCAGGCGCCAGGAGCTGCCCGAGTGCGATGTCGAGCACCTGGAGGAGATCCTCGCGGTGCTCAAGGCGGCGACGTTGGGTGCGCGGGCGTTTATTGTCCGTAGCCTGCTGGAAAAGGTGCGGGGTTTTAGCCTCAGAGGATGCGTGGAGGGCGGGTTTGCTTACCGAATCCCACGGATGCGGCTTCACAGGACGGCGCATATGTGATCAAGCTGCTCGACCTGTTCGACCTGTGCGAGCTCGGTGGCGACAAGGCGGTCCTGCACTGCATCTTCAACATTTTCTACGCGTTATGTGCGTGCAGCATCTGTGGGACTTGCCCTGCGCTGACCTCGAGCGTGTTAGGCTCATTGAATCGTCTGCCTTGCTGCTTGGCGCAACAGTGGAATTGTGCGACCGATCTCTCATTGAGCTGCTGCTGAGCGACGACAACTTCCTGTCGGTCGTCGGGGTATTAGGCTACAACCCGAATCTACTCAAGGAAATCGACTTTAGGTCCGACCTTGAAGCGAGCATGGCGTACAAAGAGGTGCGGCATTGAAGCTCATCCCATCATTGCGTGCTCTCTTGAGGCTAACAAGGACGCTACATAGGTTATTGCTATCCCTGACCAGGCAATCCTCGACCGCGTGCATATGAATTTCCGCATCCACGTCATCAAGGACAACGTATTGGTCCGATCGCTCCCGGACTCCACGGTCATCTTGCTCGACCACATGGTCAACGAGAACAACTACTACATCTTGACTTACATTTCTGATACGGACGACTATTGGCAGAGCATGTACGCTTGGAATGTCAAGCTTTTTTTTTTTCATGATGACTAGACTCATTTACGAACGCGTTCTTGCATGGACACAGGAAGCAGCTAGTGTTGAATGAGGAGAAGCGTTCGGACGGACTGGGATTGCTAAAAGAGGTGCTGCGACTTGTCCGGACTACGCGTCCAATTGACAAATTTGGCCCATCACCGATCCGGCGCGATGGAATTTTTGGGCCTCCTCCAGCCTTTGGCGAACTCATCGAGAAACTTTTCGGTGACGGCCAGCTGTTCGAGGCTTTTGCGACCGTACTGGGCAGTCCTGAGTCGACTGATAAAGACATTACTCTCGCAGTTGACATTTTCAACGGTCTATTGCTGTATCAAGGACCAGAACGTCTTCGGACTTACCTCGCAAGCGAAGGGAAGTGTGTTGCGTCACCGAAATCCGACAAGGAGCATCTGGAGTGGAAGCCCGGATCTTCGCTTTTCACAGCACTTCTTGTGGTGTTCGAGCGCCTGGAAACTACGCGAGTGCAAGTCTTCACGCTGCTCCGAGAAGTTTTCCGCATCCCTTTGGGTCATGTAAGCAGCATTCACTGGCTGCCTTGATGACGTAGCATTTCGGCTGACTCGTGATATTTACATTTTGCCCAAAGGATGACAAATTTCTCAGCGTACTTTACCCGAACTACATGCATTGGGTGTTGCAACCTTTGAAATACTCGTCTGTAGACGAGGTGGAGTCATCCGTGCTGTTCGATCTCCACGACAGTATCATGGAGCTGCTGACTTTCTGCACCGAGAATCACGGCTACCGCGTCAAGTATTTGTTTGGACGGCAACCAATTGCTGCGTATGTCGAGCAAATGCTGAGGTCGAAGAACAAGCTCTTTGTTATCCGTACGTCTCTTCGTCATGACCGATTGAAGCGATTCATATTGCTAACGGCTTGTCACTGTTTACCAACGATATTAGACGCTGTTAAATTTCTGAAGGCATGCGCTGCTCGTGCGGAAGCATTCTTTTCGCGATTCCTCATCCAGAACAATCTTCTTGCGGCCGCACTGTCCAATCTTGAGATCGGAAAGCCTAATAATGGCGCAGTAGGCTCCGCCATCCTGGAGCTGTTGGCATTCATCGAAAAGGTTCGTGTGGAGCAGCTTGTCCAATGAATTATGGTCTATCACTTACCAAGTCTTTGCCTCTATGTCCAGTCTAACCTAACGTCACTTATCGAGCACATTTACAAGAAGTTCTACGAGACCTACAAGAGCGAGTGCCCTATTGTGTTTAATGCTATCCGCTCACGGTATGTGGACCATCATATCGGAGTCGCCGATGTGGAGATGGACATGAATGGGAATAGCATCGAGACGGGGGCTCAAAGCACACCGACGCAATTTGTCAAGCAAAGTGCAATTGACGCTGAAGAGGAAATGTACTGGGAGAAAGACACAGAGGAGGATGAAGATCGTGCTACCCCACCAGGTGGGTTTACGTCGGATGCGGGCAAGAGTGACCTCTCGGAGGAGGAAATATCGTGCCGCACGCCGCCACAACCCCTGAAACTTGTTGATTACGATGACGACGACGATCACGATCCGTCCTTTGACGACAGTAAGGGAGCAGAGTCTAATGGAACTCATGAAGCCAAACCTGAAGATGAGGAAGAGGAGTTGAAGCTTCCAGATCGCCCAGCCAAGCCCGAAGACGAAGCTCCGACTTTCCTGAACGGCAGTGTTCTCGTCCACAAAAAGAAGAAAAAAATGAAGATGGTCGTCAAGTCCATTGCGGTGCCACAACTCAAGGGCGCTAACGGGCACGCAGCATCTTCCTCGATCCCTAACGAATCACCGATCGACTCGTCAATATCGTCGGCGGGTGGCGCGCATGATGAGTCGACCCCGCAGCTGATAGCAAAACGAAAATTAGAGTTAGAGGAAGCCAAGAGCGCCGAGAGTTTGCTGAAAAAGTCGAAGTCGTGCGCTCCGGTCACTTCTAGTTAGTGCCCCGGTAGGAATACACATACAGTGCGCTATTGAGTGTTGTGTCTTCTCGTGTTGATGTCGAAAGTTGCTCCAGTGTTGACGTTTTTGGGCTCTGCGCTTGGTTCTCTAATCAAGATCTCACGTGAGATTTGTTTGGTGCTAGGCTCGATGCATTCTTGGCACCAACATCAGAACGGCAACAACGAAACGCAGACTCAGCGCGTATTCGAGCAAAATCTCTCGTAGAAGAGCTACGCAAAATGCAAGCAAACGGCCTACTTCGTCGCGGTGGCGAGCAGCCACACTTGTGTCTGGAGGTTGAGCAGCTGCTGGAGCTTTCGGGGATCCGCTGCGTTGATCTGGCATAGCGAGCGCAGGCGCCAAATCTCGCTTTCGATAGTCGCGTCGAGGACTTGAAGCGGCTGCAAGCAGTTCTGGGCAATCGTCGTGGGCATGGGTATGGAATCAAGCACCTCATCGAAGTGCCAAGTAGTCTGCGACGCAGTCTCCTGCTGCGGGATCGCCTTCTTGGCCCTCTTGTTGACTTGTGGGCCGAACTCTACTACTTTTTCGTCACGCACGCGCTTTCGCTGGGTTTGAACGACCCGATAGACGGACCAGTAGCTGCGGTCGACTTGCTCAGCGATAGCCCCCACAGACAGCCCCAGGGCGTCCAGCTCTGCGATGCGAAGGCGCTCGGCGCCAGAGATCCACTTGCCCCGTGCCATTTGCGCTCTCCACTCTGGCAGATGCGAGTGTAGCCATCGATATCGTCGCTCTTGGCGCAGTTGGGTTGCCTTTTGGCGGTTTCCCTTGGATACTCTGGCCAAGTCAAGGACCGTTTCACTTCAACCGTACCTTGTAGGAAGCGCACTGTAATCTCAGCCCGCCAAGCGACTTGCCATTTGAATGCTGGCCAGGATGGCGGCGGAAGGAGCGGCCGCGAGCCGCACGGTAGTGCCGCGCATGATCGACATCGGCGCCAACCTGACGGACCCGGTGTTCACTGGCAACTACCGCGGCAAGCAGCGCCACGCCGTGCGTGTTTTCGCTGCTGTAGGGTGGTGAGCGTGGAGGCTGAGACGAGTGGCGAGGAACAGGACGACTTTGGGACGATCCTGGCGCGTGCGGGCGCCGTGGGCGTCGACAAGATCATCGTCACGGGTATCAAGTCGTTTGAGAATCGAGTGTGCTTGAGTTGGTGCTGATGAAGTTTGATGGTAGCTGGGTCGCTTGAAGAGAGTCGAAATGCTCTCGCTCTGGTGCGGAAGTACTCGGTGTCGAACGAGCAGAAGGCTGTGCCGAAGCTCTTTTCCACTGTTGGGGTGCACCCGACGCGATGCGGCGAGTTCGAGACCAATGACTTGGGCAACGATCCTGAACAATACTTCGCAGAGCTGCTAGCTGTCTGCGAAGAAGGCGCGCGGGACGGAAATGTGAGTTCCAAAGTCCGTCAACTGTGGTTGGCTGAGCTGACCGTTGCCGTCCCTGCAAAACAGGTTGTGGCTATCGGAGAGTGCGGACTTGACTACGACCGACTGGAGTTTTGCGACAAGCAGACGCAACTCAAGTACTTTGAGAAGCAATTCTTGCTGGCTGAGAAGACCAAGCTGCCCATGTTCCTTCACAACCGCAATACCGGCGGTGACTTCTATGGTTCGCACGAAATATGAGTTTGAATTGATTCCTACGAAACTAACAGTGCGTGGCGTCTAGAAATGATCTCCAAGAACAGATCTCGATTCACCCACGGAGTTGTGCATTCGTTTACTGGCGAGATGGAGGAAATGCTCAAGCTGGTCGAGCTTGGACTCTTCATCGGTACGTTTCTAGGCATCGCTGTGGTATTGACATCCATGACGTAACATTTTTTTTCAGGTGTGAACGGGTGCTCATTGAAGACAGCCGAAAACCTGGAATGCGTCAAGGCCATCCCAATCGATCAGCTAATGATTGAAACGGGTACGTGGAAGGTATGTTCGGGTTGAGGAACGATGCGGAGCCTCATTCATTTTTTTGGTTCAGATGCCCCTTGGTGCGACATCCGATCGACACATGCTAGTTTCAGCCACGTGAAAACGACGTGGCCATCCAAGAAGGCTGAAAAGTACGAGGACGGCTTCCTTGTCAAGGGCAGGAACGAGCCATGCGCCATCATGTGAGTCGTGATCACATCAATTCAGCCGTCTTGCAACAACTGATTGAAAATTTTGCTTGGTCACAGCCAAGTGCTCGAAGTGCTCAGTGGCGTGCGCGGCGAGCCGATCGAGGAGCTTGCCGCCAAAGTCTATGAGAACACTCGTCGTGTGTTCTTCCCCGATGCCCAATAACTCGAGCAAGTCGTGGGTATGCGTGCATTCGTGCCAGCAGTAATGCTGAAAAATAAAGCTCGTGGACAGTCTCCAAAAAAAGTTTGTTGGGAGGTTCGACTAGACAATCAAAATATCTGCGCCTCCACTCTCTTGTGGTCTCCGCTCCCTTTCTAGTCTAGAAGGTACTATCATAGGACGCTTTTGCACCCTCACAGTGGCCAGAAGAGCGCAGCGACACCTTTGGGAAGTCCAGCAGCCTTTACCGGCATAGTGCGGACAAGCAATTGCGCATGACCCAAGTGATGACATGGAATTTTCGTCCTCATGGCTTGAAGCACCTTTCGTTCGCTGTAAAATGTCGCTTTTGAGGGTAAATTCGGGAATTGCAAACGGTTCCAACCGGACATGAATGATATCACCTGAATAAAGCGCCGTAGTGGAGCGGGATTCCTGACCACTTAATTCCAGTATGCGAGGGAGCTCGCTGAGCATAAACCCGAGCGAGATTCGGCCGCGAGAGCCATTGGCTCGCGCTGCTCCCCCCTTTTGGTCGGTCGCCATAGAAAGATCGCGGGGCGAGCACTTCCGCATTGGCACCTCTGTCCAAAGCTAGCACTTCTCGAGCACCATGGGCATGCAGTTCGACAACCTCGACAAGGACGTGGGCCTCAAGAAGCTCAACGGCTACCTGACGTCCAAGAGCTACATCGAGGGCTTCGCCTACAGCGCGGCCGACGCCGAGCTCTTCGTCAAGTTCCCGGCCGTGCCCGAGGCTGCCAAGTACCCCAACGTCTACCGCTGGTACATTCACATCGCTGCCAAGCTGGGCCTGCGCGCCGTGCTGGCCGCCAAGGCTGCCGCCCCGGCCCCCGCTGCCGCCCCCGCCAAGGCGCCGGCCTCGCCCAAGAAGCCCGCCAAGAAGGAGGAGGAGGAGGACGACGATGACGACCTCTTCGGTGACGACGACGACGAGGAGGACGACGAGGAGGCCAAGGCCGCCGCCGCCAAGCGCGCTGAGAAGGCCGCCGCCGCCAAGAAGGAGAAGAAGAAGCCGGTCGAGCGCTCGCAGGTCGTGATTGAGGTCAAGCCGTGGGAGGCCGAGACGGACCTCGAGGAGCTGGCCGCCAAGATCAAGGCCACCTCGATTGAGGGCCTCACGTGGGGCGAGGGCCACAAGCTGGTGCCCGTCGCCTTCGGCATCAAGAAGCTGCTCGTGCAGTGCGTCATCATCGACGACCTCGTGCTCCTGGACGACATCACGGATGCCATCGAGCAGTACGAGGACTACGTGCAGTCGGTCGACGTCGCCTCGATGAACAAGCTGTAAGCAGCGTCCGCGTTAAGCGAGTGCTGGTTGGAGACCTTAGGCTACTTGTAGAAGCGGAACGGCCTCTCTAATGTCCCCCCGTATTTTTTTCGCTGGTGGTTGCATGAAGACGTGCGCTATTCCCTTGTGAGCGGTGCTGCGGACCAGTCGTTGCTACGTGGCAGCCGAGGCTTTGCTTGACACGCAAAGGTCGACGTTTCTATACCGAACGCCGCCGACAGGCGACGTTTACAGTACCTGCTTCATGCCTGTCAAGACAAGGTGATAGGTAGAAGGAAGGGTGCACCTCCTCCACGTGCGTGCAACGCCATCATGTGCGTCAAGTGCTGTTCCATCAGCGGGTCGAAACAGTGATTGGTGGTGACCTGTGGGTGGTGATGGAGCATCCCTCGCCCAAGTGACATTGGGTGGAGTAGCAATCAGAGCTGCTTACTTCACATATGACGCGCATTGCCGAGACCACCACGAGCAGTCAGCCGCCTCCCCACCGAGTCATTTCGCCGCTTAAAGCACTGCTGGCTCCTCGTCAACAGCTCAGTTTGCTTGGTGGCGATGATGCCGATGCGACGAACAAACGTCGACAAGATCCTTCACCTGCTGCTGCTGACGCTGACGATTCCCCCCGTTTGTGTGCCCCGCTGTCTTCGCCTGGAGGTGAGTATTCAATCTCTCCAATCAGGATAAACCCTATTTTCCTCGTCAGAACAGGACAGATGTCCGAATGTAGCGTGGAACGGGACCCTTAGACATGGTGATGACACCTCCACCGTCACCACCGCCGGTTCGCGGATCCGAAACTTCGACTAGCTTTCACTATACTGCCTATTATAGAGAGGTCAAATCTATGGCATACTTTGTTCAAGATAATCCATTGCGAGCCCCGCCGGAACTTCAATACCGTCGGCAGGTCAGCCGTCACTTCCGAATCGGATCCGTCAGCCGCAAGCCGCCGCCCTCCCTCGCCCTCCAGCCCAACGCTGCGCCGCCTCGATCGCCGCCTTCTCCCCACCACCTTCCGCCGCCCGTACTACCCGAGCGTGACGTCCGCCATGGCCCAGGAAATCAACCACTCGAACCCCATCACGCTCTCGCGCCTCATCCTGGCCGAGAATGAGATTCACACGAACCAGGACCTGAGTGTCATCTTCTCGAGTATCGAGCTCGCATGCAAGGTCATCGCCAGCTCCGTGCGCCGCGCGGGCCTCACGGGACTCTACGGTCTTGACGGATCGGAGAACGCCACCGGCGACCAGGTCAAGAAGCTCGACGTGCTCTCCAACGACATCTTCGTCAACGCGCTCAAGGTTTGTGCGGGTCTTTGCAAGGAGATTGTGTGAGCTGTGATGCTGATATGGATGTTGAAATGCTGCAGTTCTCGAGCAAGATTGAGGTCATGGTCTCGGAGGAGGAGGTTAAGCCCATTTACGTGGAGAACACCACCGGTGGCAGTACGTTTCTGCAGCAGATTCACCAAGAAGATTCTCTCTTACTAATGGATGCTTAAACACAGCCAAGTACTGCATCGCCTTCGACCCCCTCGACGGCTCCTCCAACATTGACTGCAACGTCTCCACGGGCACGATCTTTGCCATCTACCAGCGCGACGCTGAGTGCCAGGGCGGGTACGTTTGGAAGCAACCTTTCAAATCGTCCGTCCTCTCTCCTCCTAACCATGGATATTTGGTAAACTGCACAGCTACAAGGACATCCTCCAGCCTGGCAACAAGCTTGCGGCGGCCGGCTACTGCATGTATGGTAGCTCGACCCAGCTCGTGATCACCTGGGGCAAGGGAGTGCACGGCTTTACCCTGGACCCTACGATTGGTGCATTCATTCTGTCGCACGAGAATATCCGCATCCCTGATGAGCCCAAGCAGGTAAGCCGTTGCATTGATCGTTGTAAGCGGCGACAGTGACGCTAACGAGGTGATGCTCAAAGATCTACTCGTGCAACGAGGGAAACTACGCGCACTGGGATGCTCCCACCCGCGCTTTCGTGGACGAGTGCAAGAACAAGCCCAAGCCGTAAGTGACGAGGCGTGTGCACGGGCTGTGCAAGATTTGATGGCTGACGAGAACTTGCTGCTGCTAATGTTCAACAGATACTCTGCTCGTTACGTCGGAAGTATGGTGTCCGACATGCACCGCACGCTGCTCTACGGAGGAATCTACATGTACCCGGCGGACGTCAAGAGCAAGCAGGGCAAGCTGCGTCTTCTGTACGAGGCGAGCCCCATGTCTTTCATCGCGGAGCAGGCGGGTGGTATGTCGACGACGGGCACCCAGCGTGTTCTCGATATTGTCCCGACCGACATCCACGACCGCTCGGCGATTTTTATCGGCTGCAAGCGCGATGTCGAGCGTGTGATCCAGCTGTACAAGGAGCTCAGCTGAGCTACGCTAGCGCATATTGTGAGCCGCTCTTGAGCGCATCGTGATGGCTTCAGGGTGTAGTAGCAGTGGTGTGTTTTCTCCTCATTCTAACAAGTAATGTCTGAACTACCTAACTACGAGGCAAGTGTCGCTTGAGTTTGTGATATGTGCTGCACCAGCCACCTACATGTCCGCCACAGCGTACTTGTACATCTCCTCGTTCGTAGCGTTGCTCGTGTTCTCGCGTAGCATGACCTTCTCCTCCCAGCCTGTGCCACGCACAACACCATCCCAACGGTACCCTGGTCGAATGCCGAAGCGGTTTGGTGGTGCAGGAGGGCCAGCGTAGGAAGGTTTGCTGCCTTTCTTGCTGCTGTTTTTGCTCTTCTTTTTCTTCTTGCCGTCAAAGAGTGCAGGGTCATCTTGGAACACCTTGCTGTTTATCGGGTCAAATGCGCGCACACGCTCTTTTCGCATTCGATCAAGCTCTTCATCGTCATCGTGGCGCGCGAAAGGCTGCGCCTTGATGCGCTCAAGCTGTTCCTGCTGCGAATGCCGTTCTTGTTTTTGTACCTTGCCCGTACCCCACTCATATTCTTCGCGCTCCTCACGCTTACGCTTGCCCTCGGTGATTTCTTGCTGCCGCATCATCTCGTTGAGCATATCAAGCTTCCGTCCACGCTTGTCGCGGTACACGGTTTCTGCATTTGCACCCATCTCGGATGCGTCCACACCATGAAGTAGATCCTTGCTGCGGGCGGCAATTTTTTGGTTTTCCTCAAACTCCTTAGCCGTGAAGAGACCTGCACGCGGCTTCACATCTGACTTTGTCTCCGAAGAACCACCTTGACGTGATCGCACTGGTGAGCGGCGAGAAGTAGGTGAGTCGTTGATAGCCTTCGTCTCGTCACGCCTGCTTTCGCGATTCATTTCTTTCTGCGAAGATGATGGCGACCTGCGTGAGCGTTCACCCCGAGAGCGCTTTGGGCTTGTACGATCCTTCGACTCTGATCGACGAGACGATCGACGCTCACGAATTGGATTTCTTCGATCCTTCGACGGCGATTGCTTTCTTTTCATTTCATGACGCCTTGGTGACCGAGATCGCGATGGTGACTTAGAGCGGCGTCGGCTACTTCTAGATCCGCGCCTATCGCGTTCGTCCGATGATCGCCTTGAGTATGAACTCGACCTCTCGCGGCGACCTGATCGTCGCGAACGAGAACGGCTATGGCGTCGATCTCGCGATGATGACCGATGGCGTCGACTTGCAGATCGGGATCCGCGCAGCTGGTCTCTGCCTCTTGCCGATGACGATCGATGTTTTCGACCTGCATCATCGGCACGCAGATCAATATCGCGTCCCAAAGAGTCCACTCGCCGTTGCCGATCATTCACATTGCGCGTCATTGATGCTCGCTTTGACTCTTGATTTTCCTGGGGTGCATCGTTCCTGGCGGAATCCCGCCTCGTTGAATTGTGGCTCCGTTCACGACCACGAGATGCTAACATTTCGATTGATGGCTCGCTGTATTTGTCGCGTCGACGTGGAGATGCATCACTTGTATTTGAGCGGGCCCGATCACGGTGAGTTGTTGAGGGGGATCGTTCTTCTCGGCGAGGTCGACGGGGAGGTGACGGCGAATCTTCCTTTTCCGGTCTTCTTCGACTACCATTCTTCCGGGGTGGCGACGCATCGCTGCCATTGCTAGGCTTTCTGCGAGCTCGAGGAGGCGAAGCATCACTGTCGTCATTTTTCTGCCGCCCTCGCGCTCGGGGCGGTGATACATCACTATCATCTTTCTGGTGTCCTCGCGCTCGCCCTCGTGGTGGAGAAGCGTCGCTATCTTCTTCGCGCACAGATCGGCTCTTTTGTTTGCGCGGCGGAGACAGATCCTGGTCGCTTCCAGATCGAGCTCTTTGCTGTTGGCGCGGCCGTCGAGGCGGCGATGCTCCATCATCGCTATCCTCAGCCATAGATCGTCGTGCAGAGGCCTTCCGTGGTGGAGACAAATCTTCATCCTTCCCCTTCGCAGCAGCTTCATTCCTCGCTTGAAGCTCTCCAAGAAACTCATCCGAGTTGACGTACACCGGCAGATCCTGGGGATCCATGATCACGTCGCCGTCGGCCACCACCACCGGCAGTTCATCTGTGGTCAGGCATCAAGAGTCAGCTCTCCATCCCAAAACTCCCTTGCAACTCCAGCAAAACCCACCTTCGCCACCGCCGACCTCCCAGTTCTGCTCAATGTCGTCGCGGCTCGGCGCGTCCTGCTCCCACTCGTGGTCCGCGTCCACGACGCGCGTGCCCAAGCGCTGAGTGTCCTTCTCACGGCGCTTCTTCTTGCTCTTGCGCTTCTTCTTGTCGTCGCCCCCGCCTACGAAGACCCGCATCAGAATGGAGCACACCCAGCCTCAGTTACGAGCTGCATGGAGCAGCAGTCACCAGCGTTGCAGGGACGCACCAGGGGCGCCAGACATGTAGCGCTGCAGGTACTCGAGCTTGGACGCCATCAGCTTTGAGGGAACCGTCGGCCACTGTGGACTGTGCTAAAACCTTTGAAAATTGTTTTATTGTATTTGTATGGTTCACACGTAATCGAACTGCAACGTGCAGGGCTTCATCGCGCCTACGGCTTGAGCATGGCTGGGAGCACGAACGACATGAGCGAGCCGGCTGTGAGCCCGAAGGACACAATGAAGATCATGGTCGTGCCGCCGAGCTCCTTCTCGCGGTTCGTGTCGAGCACGCGCGGGTAGTACATGAAGGCCAATGTCGTGAGGAGTCCGTTCGAGAATGCACACGCCAGCAGGAAAAAGAGCGCGAGCACGTCACTGTTGAAAAGCACAATCGTGATGACCTGGTGCTGGTCGTTCTGCAGATTGCACAGCAGGAATAGCGGGATGAACAGGAATCGAGCGATGGAGCCAAGCAGCAGGGTCCGAGCATTTGGCTCTGGGATTGACGTTGCCACAAGACGGGAAAGAAAGTCCCCGAGATTGAACAGGATGAGCGTGAATGGCGTGAAAAGCTCGCGAAAAAAACGGCCATGCTCTGGCTGCGTTGACTTGATCGACGACGTGATGGCTGGGAAAACGCCGAGCGTCACGACGAACACCAAGAACACGGTCCCCAAGTACATGCGGATCTTGTATCCGAGCTCCCCGAGGTCCACCTTGCCATCTTTGCCAGTGATTTCTTCTCCATCTTCTTCATGACTCTCTGCCAGCAAGAGTTCTTTTGAGGAGTCGTCCGTGTCAGTCGGGGTCTCGAGGTACGGCTTGCTGTGCTTCCTGTGCAGCTTGTGGGCTGGGTGGTCAACGTTCTGGTAGTGGCGGAACTCTGCCATATGGGTTAGCAGTCCAAATGCAGCAATGCAGACCACGAGCGTGATGAAGACCAGCACAAAGTAGAGGAATGCGCACAAGTCTGGGTCTTCGTGCAGCTGGTGGAGCAGCTTGGGCCCCCTGCCGTCCGCCCAGAGAATGGCAAAGTTGGAGGACGAGACCGCGAGTCCCGCCATGGCTTGACCCGCGATCACCGCCTGCGTGTACTGCGGGGGGAACTTGGGCGCGATGCGCAGGAGTCCATCCTGCATGATGGTCGATGCGCTCGAGACGACGAAGATGCTCGCCATGGTGAGGTAGAAGAACCCGTAGCCGTAGTAGTCTGGCGTGCGTGCGAGCAGGCAGTGGCTAAACATGACGCCCATGATGACGATGAGCGAGACGAACGTGGACGCTACGGCCGACGGCATGCGCTCGCCCACGCACACGGTGCGCACCATCATGGTGAGCAGGTTGGTCACGTTGAAGGCCATGGCGAACCAGTTGAGGAACGTCGTCTCGTACGCCGTGCCCGCCAGGCGGTGCGCGAAGTAGCCCTGCGCCGTGATGAACACGTTCCAGGGCAGCGAGGAGCCGATGCCCAGCAGGAAGAACGTGCCATATATGGCGCGTACCGTGTGGTCGCGGCCGCCCATCGATCGTCGCCCTCGCGCCGAGCCGATCACCACCGGGAGGGCGATCTTTGCCTTGCGGTTTTTCTCTCCTCAGGATCAAGGTGATGACAATGTTAATACCCAATCATCGTCGAGAATTCGCTTCTAAGAAATATTATTGGATGAAAAGGGCGCGGCTGTTGACGGGGTGATTTCTGATTACGCTGCGTCACTAAAGCGAGAAGATCTCGCGGTGATGCGCCTCCCCATGCGTCCTGCTGCTTGCAGAACAGCAAAGGCGTTCGACGGCGACGACGACGACGGCGGGCACGATAGAGGCGCTCGGCGAGTTGTGGAACATGGCGCTGCGGTGGACGGACGTCGGGTCCGACGACGACGACGACTCGGACTGGCAGCCCGAGATCGAGGGCTCCGACGACGACGACGCCAGCGACGGACAGGTCGACTACGAGGCCATGTTCGCGCGCGCGGCGTGCGAGTTTCTGTCCGAGGACGAGCGCGCTCGGCTCGCGCGCGTGTTCAACGGTGACCGCTTTGCACCGTTCCAGTTCTGGCGGTCGGAGCATGAGCGTGAGCAGCAGCGCAGCGTGCAGCACGAGCGTATTGCGCACCAGCTGCGAGGCTTCCGGGATGAGGAGACGCCAGTCGACGATGACGAAGCAGAGGAGGGAGAGGGCCAAGGTGGAAGAGAGAAGGAGCCCACGCGGCCGACGGGCAGGAAGACCAGGGCCAAGCTCATGCTGGATACGCTTGCGAGGCGCGAGCAGACGGGCAGGACGTCAAAAGTGCAGCAGGTCAAGCTCCAGGAGGTGCTCATGCCGTTCCAGACCAACAAGCACTGCGACGTGGTCGACTACGTGCGCGACCGGCTGTACTGCGGCGGATTTAATAGCACTGGCTCGAGCTTCCTCACTGCCGGCCAGCGCGGTGAGATCCTGCTTTATGACACGGTCAACTGGAAGCGCAGCGCAGCTTTGCCCGTGCGCGACGTGAGCTGGACAGTCACGGACGCCAAGTTCACGCCGGATGACCAATTCGTCATGTACTCTAGTATCAACTCGAACGTTCGCATGGTATCCGTCAACTACGAGCGCGATGGTAAGGAGTACGTATTCCCGCTTGTTCGCGGTCGTGGAGGCCGTCCAAGCTTTGGACGCGTCGGCGTTTGGTGTATCGACATGAACGCGGCGGGCACCGAGTTTGTTGCTGGCACTTCAAGAAGCAGCGTCATTCTGTACGACATGCAAATGCAAATGCCTGTCTGTCATGCTATCGGACATGACGATGATATCAACGCCATTGCGTTTGTTGACGGCCCACTACGCTCGAATGTGTTTGTGAGTGGCTCGGACGACTCCCTCATCAAGCTTTGGGACCGCCGCGTTCTATCGGAGGCGAATCCGAAGCCGCAGGGTGTCTTCCCGGGCCACACTGACGGGCTCACGTACATCTCTTCCCGTGACGATGGATACTACTTCATTTCGAACGCCAAAGATCAGACGTGCAAGCTTTGGGATATTCGCAAGTGCTACTCGTCGGACAGCTTCGACAAGCTCCCAGACGTGTCTCGCCCGTACACGTGGGACTACCGGTACCAGGCATACCCGGGCCGAATGCGGGTGCCAGTTGAGCACCCGCACGACCGGTCGGTCATGACCTACCGCGGCCATGCTGTGGTGGAGACGCTGATTCGCTGCCATTTCTCGCCTTTGCACTCGACGGCGCAGAAGTATGTATTTACAGGCTCGGCTGACGGTCGCGTGTACGTCTATGACGTCGTGTCTGGAGACCTCGTCGAGGTGTTCAATATGAAACCCTCGGGTCTCACCCGCGATGTCCGATGGCATCCGTATGATCCCGTCATCGTCTCACCCGACTTCTATGGTAAGCTGTGCGTGTGGCAGCGCCAAGAGTGATCAAGACGTGCGTGGAGGAGGGGCTCCCGGCGAGTTGTCGAGTGTAAACTTTTGTTCGGCTGTCGAGAGAATACAGCCTGAATTGCATAGTGCATTTGATGCCTAAATTGTCTGTATCGTGTTTTCAACGAAGCGATGTTACCTCGTCTAGTTTGCTGCGAGACCTGCCTCAGTAATGGCTGTTGCGGATGACGCGCTCCGAGCTGTTCTGAATCTTCACGACCTCGTTCGGGATCTCATGGCGAAGCCACAATCGCAAAAGCCGCTCGCGACGCTCCTCGTTCATATACAGTGGCCGACCCTTGCTGAGTTCGCGGTTGCGCTCGCCGAACTCCTCTCCGTACTCGTCAACATACAGACTACTCACATACGCTGCCAGCTTCCAGTACACAAGCAAAACAGCTCCTTCGAGTACCAGTAGGAACATACCGCTGCCACGCCCGCACTTCTTGGCGTGCACGGTGCAGGCACCAGGGTTGGATTCCTCCGGGTATCCTTTGTCGACATGCGCTGCCGGACAAGTGTTTGCAGCACAGAGCAGCGTGCCACACACGAGGCAAACAGCAGGGCGAGCAGGGAACTGTTGGCACGACGCACATCGACGCTTCGCAAGCTCCGAGTAAAACTTGACGTAAGCGCGTGGAAGTGATCGCAAGTAGCGCGTGCGGCTGGCGCCAGAGCAGTACACCGAGATGGTTGAGTGCATAGTGTGCAGATCATGAGCGAGAACAACCGGAGTTGTCAGCTGCTGCTCCGAAGCAGCACGATCCGTGTTTGCAGCAGTGAACCATTGCTGCATGACACCACTCGTGTCTTGCATCTCGTCGTACGCCGAGCGGAATCGGTCAACCCAGCGAAGTACGAGCCCCGACAGAGTGTCTGCTGGCTCATGATGCGTTAGGGAATTACTTACCGTCCGCTCATCATCACTGTTGCCGGTGATCGAAGTGCCGGGGAATGATGCCATGAGATCAGAGAGTCGGACAAAGTTGACTGCGCGCACGTCCGCTTCAGTAATAAATACGGGCTTGCTCGTGTGGTGACCACCACTGTAGAGGGAATGAAGAAGAAAAGTGCAGATCCGGGCGATTGGTACCACTTCGCTCGCCACAATGTTGAGGAGCTCCTTGTCGTCGGTCGGTTGCTCAAAGGTAAACGTGTTCCCGCACGCATCGGCCAATTGCATTGCCAGCTCCTTTAGTTGATGTACGGCACGTTCGTTTTCCGTCTCAGGAGGGTGGCCGCTATCGCCTTGCTGCTTATTGTCCCCTTCATTGAAGCAGGCAACAAAAAAACGGACTTGCTCCTGAGAGTAAGCCAGGTTCTCAGCCATAGCCTCGGTGTACGGCGCTTTCCTCGTGATGATGTACCACAGCAACGTTTGCACAATGCGTGCGAGCACCACAAGCCGTCCAATGTGAACAGCCTCGTCCACACTCTCAGCCAGAAGCATACCCTTGACAAGAACACTTCCCAGATGACTCAAAAGCAATGGCTTCCTAGGTCGCCGAACTTTCCCCCATTGACTCTGCTTTCGCGTCTGAGTCTGCGTGCTTGGATGATCATTCTCTAACACGATTGTACCATCCGACTGCACGTCCGAGCCGCCGAAGAATAGCAAATGCGAGATATGTTCACGCAACTCCATCGAGTCATCTCCCGCCCTAGGCTTCACCGTCTTCTTCACTTCCTTGAGCATCAATGGCAAAAAGCGCATGGCCTCAAGCAACCGATGCTCAGCTCTGACATGGTCGTGCTCGTTCTGTGACAGTAACGTGCACAGCAAAGTATGGAAGAGCGCGTTACATCCCGACGTAGTGTACCGATCCGGCTGTGATTTTTGCATCGAGCCACAAGCAACTTTGTGAACTGCCATGCACAGTGACGATAGTCCGTCACGCATCCACATCGACATTTCTTCGCTGGTTTCGCCAGTGGCTTCCTCACTGGAATCGGCAGAGTCAACAACCACATCCGTCTTCTGCTCCAGAAGCTCATCTGATTCGGTAATGTCAGCATTCTCCACAGAGCTTGTTTCCATCGACGAGACATCCTCCGTGGTAGGCTGGGCAACAGTGCTTCCAAGCCACTCCAAGGTATCTTCTACTGACGTGTCGTTAGACTGGGCTGAAGACAGCACCAGTTCCTTCTTGGGAAGTAAATCAGCCAGGGTGTCAGTCGTTGTTGGGATAAGCACGTTGGAAATCGACTTGCATAACGGACACAAGAATTCCTTCTTGGTCACGTCTACTGCGTTGAGTGCATGGCGGTGGTGGCCGCCGGTGATTGCACGCTGAAACTGCGACGCGTGATACGATTCCCAGCAAGTATGGTGTACTGAGTGTCCACACATCCGCACATGCACGGGTACATCCTCTCCGACATGCATCTCGTCCATCGGAGTACTGGGAAAGAACCCATGGTTACCTCCGTTGAGTCGAGACAGCACTGGAGAGCACTGTGCAAAACCAACGTAGCACATGAAGCTGTTCTCGGAGTTGACCGAATGGCACATTGCGCACTCAGGCAATGGCTCTGGCACATCTTTAGGGGGTGAATCGGCAGATGCCATATCCACATCATCTCCATCATCATCCGTGCTGTGGTTCCCTGTAGTTGCTATATTGTCGTCTGCCATCACGTCGTCGTCGTCAGCACCCATGTCTGCATCCATCATAGCCTTCATCTGTGCTGCGAACGCTGCCTGACGCTGCTGCATCTGCTGGATTGCGCGCAACTGCGCATCCTTTCGGCGTTGGGCGATGGCTTGCTTTCGCTCTGCTTCTTCGCGCGACTCTTGTTCAGAGACCTTGTGTTGCTCCACAATCTCGCGGCATCTATCATCTAGGCGAGAGAGTCGATGCAGCATCCAATCGATTCCACGCCCAACCTCGTGCTTCTGGTCACCATCCAAGTTTACAGATCCAGCAGTATTGCCGCCGGACACTGACCACGGGTTCAGCTTTAGCAGAAGCTGGATGATTGACAGCCGAGGTCGCGCATCCGGGTAGTAGCTAGGCTGGTCTGTCACAACCCACTCCATGAAGCTACCAATTAGGTGCGCAGCTCGCTCACGATAAGCTGCAAAATCATCAGCAATCGTGGTCTCCAGGCTAGTGGTCGACTGGTAATACCGAACCTCCTCAACGACATACACTTGCAGGGTGAGCAGGTGCACAGCCTTGGAAAGAATGTTCAGACTACTCTGTGAATCCGTGAGTGCGCGCCAAAACGATTCGTACACCAAACGGCGCACATCTTCATGCAAAATTGACAGCCGGGTGATGCGGAAACCAGACGCACACGGCAAGAACATGTTTACTATTGGGAAGTCCAGCCAGGAAGTGTGGGTATCGTTCCGGTTGTCATCATCTTGTTGTTGCTCACTCTGTTTTGAGTTGCGCAGACGGTTTTGGAACCAGTTTTCATGAGCAAACTCGTGCTGCTTGCGCGTGAGATGCACGAACGAAGGGTTGTACTCAGCGTAGAGCTCCGACTTCAAACGATACTGGAATTTCCCGGCCGCACCTGAATCACCAGTCGATGGAGCGCACACTTCCTTAAGAATCTGATCCAAAACAGCTCCGCCCGAGAAATTTGGTGGGAACAGGTTTTCGCGACTCTGGAAGAAGTCGTTTGTAATTTTGGATAGATCGCTGTGTGCGCACGGCCCCACGCACAACCGCTGCACGATTTCTCGACGCAGGTACGGAACCAAAGATTTAACAGGGTCTTCAGCAATCTTTGGAGGAAGTTCCGACGCAAGTTGTGCCAGAAGCGTCAAACACTCGCTCACCATCAGTTCAGATTCCTTGATATCTGCGCTGTTCTCGGCGTCATACCACTCTTCAACATCGAATCGCTCCATGATGGACGCCATCATCCAATCGATACCCAGCAACGGGAAGCCAAACTGCAAGAGAAGCAAGTCGAGGTCCCGAAAGCGTAGACAAAACGGCGGCTCACCGTAATTCATGCTGTGGTTGATCACAGACATACCGTTGCGCACCCACATCCCCGAATGAACTTGAGCGTCCCAAACGATGGCCTGCAGAACTGGTTCAATCAAGTGTACGCGATGCCAAAATCCCAGGGGGCTCGTTGCGTTATGGATCCAGACCGAGTCTTCGATGTTGCTACTGGTGTTCTCTGTAATTGCGTGCATAATCTCCAACCCGTGAGGTGAATCGCTCAGGGCTCGCACGAGCTGCGCGAGAGTACGTTGAAGAGGATAATGGCACGAAATTGAAATTTCGACTTGGTCTGGTCTGAGCGTGTCGCCAACTTGATAATCAGGGGGAGGGAAATACTTGCCTGATGAAGCAAGCCAGAAGAAGTAAGCGTCAAAGATGGGCTTCACAAAACGAGATATAAGGTTGCGCTTAAACGATACGGTGGTCGCCAGTTGTCTTTCGCTTGGCTTGAAAGCATTTGACATGATCCACGCCGAGACATCCGAAGTTGTAGACACGAATTCAACGGTAACTACCCAGCCTCGCGACTCCATCTCGACGTGATCACCGAACCGCCGAATCTCCGAGCAAGCGCCTTGAAAGTAAGATAAATACAGGAGGAAATTAGCATATCGCGATCCACTCTTGTCCAGCACAAATCGCTCCGCAACGCTTTCAATTTGTAGCACGTATCGCAGATCAAGAAGGCCAGACATGTAGCGACGAAAGACAAACACAGGCGAATTGACATCGAGCTCATAGCGTCCAGTGAGATCTGTCTCGGGTGGAAGCTGAAGGAACGTGGAGAGCTCCTTAGTTTTTCGAACGCGGTAACCTGCTTCCTGCGCTTCGAGCTCTAAAGATGGGAGGTCCACTTCGCGCAACGACAGTGCGCGCGTTCGCTGAACCCCGAGAGCGAACACGTCCCAGATGTCCAACTCTTCGATCTCGTGGGGATTCACCACGTAGGCGAGGTTTTCCCATGACGAATCAAATGGAATCTCAATGCGATCCAGCTTTGGTTTCTTCCGCAGCGTCTCGAGAACAGAGTCAATAAGAACTTCCAGCAGCCCGTATCGGCCAACTAGCTCCTTGACAAAGCTGGCGCGGTTAAAAAATTGGACACTAAAGGCTAGTATGGTGGTCGTGGAGCTTCCGACGCCAGCCGCGTATTCGCGGTAGAGCTGCTGGTATGACGAAGTGAAAGCGATCGCAAATGCCTGCTTAAAAACGGGGTCTGCGAGCAACGCCATGAGCAGACTGTGAAGCGCATCGCTCTCACTTTTTGGTAGGAATGCATCGGCCATAATGACAGACCGCAGAAGCGGGTAAGCCTCCTCTCCGTCAACTTCCATGCTGTCGTCGTCGCCAAGCGGATAAATAGCGCGCATCTATAGGATAGCGTGTGTCAATATCTTTGTTTGATGCCACCAGCAAATGCAAAACCACATCTTGTGACTGCAACGCACCTGCTCACAAATTAACCTGCACATGCTGTCCGACAGATTTGCTAGTTCTACTAGCCATTGCAGGAGAGAATTGATGACTGGAACCTTTGACTTGTAGTCGGTTGAAACGATCGACGTCATGATCCCGTGCCTATTGAGCGACCCAGCGAGCTCTATTGCTTCTTCACGAGTGGCTTTAGCGCGGACGACACTTTGCTTCTGTGATGAGGTCTCTCCGACGATCTTTAGCATTTGGTACTGGAAAGGAGAAATCGTCAGGGTCTTTCCATATCAAGTAAGCTCGAACCAGCGAAACGTAGTACGTACGGCAATCGCGGGGTGGGCCTTGTTCAAAGCCGTGGCGAACTCTTGCGACGTCTTGAGCTCGTTGTAGTGCACAATGACAGCGTACCGTTTGTCTGCCGGTTCGCGTGCGAGGTTGTCACGCACGCTCTCGACGTCGTCTTTGGTAACAATCGACCCAGAGCGCGCCTCCTGGATGGTATCCAGAACAACCTGCATGACTTCCCCGATGCACTCGCGGGACTTGACCAGCATGTCGTGCGGTAGCAGCGCTAGCGGGTCGGCATCTTGTGCTCCCTGCATCCGCGCAAGCGTCCCAACAGTTAGTCGCGTGGCCACGAAGCGATCCTCGAGAGCGGATCCTACCTTGTGGCGCGTGCAGAACCCCTCTGGCGCCCACGCCTCGGTGTCTCCGCAGTCGCAGCAGCCGCCGCTGTGTGTGTAGTAGAAGAAGACCTCGTGTCCCTCGTGGTCGCTCGAGATGAAGCAGTCGTTGCACATGACGCACGTCTCGTCAACCTGGCAGACCTTGCAGTTCCAGGCGATGTCGCCGGGCTTGAACTCGTACGCGCACATGCGCTTGGGCAGCGCCTCAAGCGCCTGGCGCGCGCCGGCGTCCAGCACGCACTCGCGCAGCGCGCGCAGCTTCTCCTGCTCCAGCGCCTCGTTGCTCTTGTCGCCCCAGCCCGCGGCCGCCAGCATCTCGGCCAGCAGCGCGCGCACCTTGGCGCGAGGCGTGGCGGCGGCCGCCGTGGCGCGCGCCAGCTCACTGCGCCTCGCCGCGCTCTGCGACTCGCGCTCGGCCCCTCGGTCCGCAGCATCTGCGAGCTCGCGCTCGATCGCCGACCGCGCGCGCGCGAACAGGTCCATGAGGCGAGGGAGGCGAGGGAGAAGGCGACAGGCGGCCGGGATCTGCGCTCGCCTGCCTGTGAGTCGCCTCGGAAGAAGTCTGTGCCAAAAATCTCCCTTTTCTTCCGGCCGAATAAAACCCGGCGGGGAAAAACCCAGGCCGACGAAAACACGCGGCATATTGGGGGACAGCGGAAGTGGGTTTTTTGGACGTTCAAGCGGGTTTTATGCAAAAACACAAAGGCCGCCGCTCGTGTACTGGATTGTACGGTTACAGAGCGCTCGGTAGAGGCGCTCGCTAACTGTTCTGTACGTGCAAAGAGCAAGTTGAAGTGCATGCCAATCCGACATCATCATCATCAATCATCACTTCTTCTTGCTCTTGAGGCTCTTCTCGGCGACCGAGATCTGCAGCTCCAGCAGGTTCTTCTCGACCTTTTTGTTGTGCTGCGTGAGCTCGTCGTTCGCCTGCGTGAGCTCGGCCAGCCGCATCTTGCTGTCGATCAGCTCCCGCTGGAAGTAGTCGTTCTCCTGTTCAAGCTGCTTGACACGCTGCTCCATCGACTCGGCCACCTGCTGCCGCTCGTCGACGCGCACGCGCATCTCTTCGTTTGACATCTCGAGCGCCCCCACACGTTCGTCGCGGTCTGCAGTCAGGCGTCGTTGGCTTTCCAGCGCCTCGCGGAGCTCAAGCGTGCGCTCGTGCAGCTCTTCCTCGGCCGCTTGCTTGCTCGCGCGCAGCTGCGAGAGCTCCTCGCTCAGTGCCTCCGTTTCTTGACGGAGTGACTCAACTTGAGCCTGCAGCTCGCGCTCATTCTCTTGACCTTCTTCCTGTTCTTTCGCGAGCTGTGCCTCCAACTCGTCGACCCGAGACTGCAGGCTCTCGTTTTGCGAGCGCAGCTCGTCCCACCGCTGCTGCAGCTCCTGGTTTTTGGCGACTGCGGCAGCTGTCGCTGCAGCACTAGCCGCAAGATCTTCATTGCGGAGAGTATCAAGCTGCTGCTGTGTGCTTTGTAGTTGATCAGCAATCTCCTGCACCTGCTGTCGAAGCTCCTCAATCGTCTGTGCAGCTGCTGCAAGCTCCTGTTTTGCCTGTTTGTGCGCCTGCTGTGTCGACTCTAGCTGGCCCTCAAGCACATCCTTCTCGCCTTCGAGTTCAATCAGCACAGCCTTTGTAGCCTTAGCCTCTTCTTGAGCTCTCTCCTTCTCTTGCTCGGCTTCGTGGAGCTTGTTTACCAAGCCGACTTTCTCGTCCTTGAGCACTGTCACCGTTGAATCGAGCTGGTTAAGCTGACCCACAAGCCGGTCGTTTTGAATCTTGGCGTCCGTTTCGATGCGACTGCGGACACGGCGCTCTCGCTCCTCTTCGTCATCTCCACGTACGTCGTTGCCCTGTGCCTCCAGCCTGGCAATCTCTGCGTCTTTGTGCATTATCTCCGTTTGGAGATCCATGTTCTGTGTCTGAAGACTCGCAATCTGTGTCGTCAAGAGCTCGTTCGAAGCTAACAGGGACTTGATCGTTGCCTGTTGCTCTTCTCCTCCTTCCCGTAATGTGACTAACGACTGCTTGAGCTCGGCAATCTCTGCTAGTAAATGCGGCTCTTGTGCGTCCATGTATTCGTTAGCAGACGATGCCTCCGAGTTTCGGTCGTCGTTTTCAGCTGGCATTTGCTCTGTAGCTCCTGTGTCTTTCCGATTTGCGTCTTGGAGGTGTACGCTTTCAAGCAGCGGAAATGACCCGCGGAGCTGCATGCGCAATTCGTCGCGCTCCAGCTTGATCGCTTCCAACTCCTCTTTGACCGTCATGTACTGGATAAAGTCCACTTGCATAACTCCGTCGTCACCATTCTCGCTTGTTCGGCTTTTGCTTTCAGACACCTCGCTACGTTCTTGTAAGGTTTGTAGGCGAAGCTCCAACTCGGTGTTTGCCTCTCGTAGCTGGGTGATCTCATCGTCTTTCTCCTGGTTTGAAGATTCGAGTTTCACGTTGGCAGCCTCGCTCTGCCGCAGCTGTGTCTCGAGGTTTTCGAGAGTGGCGACCAACTCGCGGTTCTTTCGTCGAAGGGCCTCTGTTTCAGCAGACTCATGGTGACCTCCGCCAGGGCCAGTTCCCTCTGAAGGGGTCAGCGGTGCTCGAAGTCCATCAGCCTTTCCATCACTGGTGGGAGAATCTCCTGGAGTCGGTGCTCCATACTTGGCAGAAGGTGGTGGAGTCCGACCATTGCGGTGATATGCCGATGTGGTGGATGCACGACTCTCGATTGTCGAGACGGAAAAATCGCTGCGTGTGTCGTCGAACGATGTCTCGAGCTGATCAGGATCAAGACGTCCTCCTGGACTTCGGTTGAGCATCACGCGCGAGCTGATAATGGTGAGGGAGATGGCAGCGCGCGGATCTTGACATTTGGCTGTGGCAATCGTGATACTCTCTTTTCCGGACTCTTTGACCGCGGACACGAGCTCTGCCAAGTTAAATTCAAAGGCGGCTACTTGTTGCTCTGTCTTGGCTTCGTACACATGGATAGCAAACATTTTTGCCTGGAAGAGGCCTGTCTTGGCCATGTAGAGCGTGCTCGAGAACGGCAAGATGTCACCCCACACGACCTCTTTCTGAGCAAAACTGTACGCAGCGCTTTTGGTTGCTGCACGCTTTTTGTGGCCTGACATGACGGCGAATAGCTCGCTTCCGTTCAGAGAGCTGAGCGACGCGCTCAGACGATGTATCACCAGCTGCACTTTGAATCCGATAGCCTCCTTGTTCGTTCGCCGCGCGATCTGTACTAGATGGTTCATGGCTTCTGGTGCTCACTTTGAGTAAGACCGCAACTCGAGATGAGCAAGAAGCTCCTGCTGGAGGCCAAGTCACGCTATCTAGACACCGTCAAAGTCACCTGAGTGCGAGGTATGAGTGTGCTTATTGCGAAAATGGCGAAGCAAAGGATGGAGCCAGAAAGTAACGACAACGGAGAGTCGCTATGTATAGTTGGGAACTGGTTGACATCAAGAGAATGGCGGTTGCAGTTGATACTGCCGTGCATCATCCCATTGCTGAGTGGGATCTGTTGCTGGCTTCTTGAGTGAGTCGGGCTTTCTGGTGCGCAACTCAAGCCAATCAGCAGTGAAGTCGCGCTTACACCTTGAGATTTCGGAGAAGGACAAAGGCATCAATCTAAATTCTGCTACATTTTGAATGCACGTGTGCTAGATAGACTTCGGCACTTCTTAGTAAGGGTAACCCATGCGCTTCTTGCGCTCAATCGCGTCGTAAGCATTTGACCAGAGGTTCTTGATAGCCTCGTAGTCTTCACTCGCGAACTTGGCCGCGATGAATCGTAGCGAGGGCACAGACAGCGAAAAGTAGTGCAAGTTTCCTGCAAACCACTCGAGTTAGTTTTGTACGGCAAGGGAAATGAGCAGTATGCTGCCACAGCTTACCGTAACCCTTGTAGATCTTGGACTTTATTGGAGAGAGCTTGTGGTCCGAGCACAAGCGGAACGACTGGATCTTGGTTTGCACCGGTCGCTTCTCATACAGAGCAATCACGCACTACAGATCGACGTAGCAGCTGTCAGCAACCTAGCTCTACGAGTTTTGTCTAGACAGCATTCACCTCATGGTATGCAGCGCGTGACACGAAAAGCTGAAGCACGTCCATCTTGGCTCCGCCAAAAGCAAAGTACTTCTGACTCCAGACGGCGTTACCTGAAGTCAGGTTGCCAACGCTAAAAGTACCGTCTGCAGCATGAGAAAACAATGAACGGTTAGCAGCTCCAGCAATCTCAGCGCAAGGAAATCCCACAGAGAACGCACTCGATATCCGTGTCAGAACCGTTCCCTGTGTCGTATCCTTGTTTACTGTTCCACGACGGAAGCGCATGACCAGTGGTCGAGGAGCAGCCTTGATCATGTCTAGCACGGTGATATACGAATCGCGGTTCACACGGTGACGGTTGATTGCCACCACAGAGCTCCCAACAGTGACTCCAACTCTGTCTGCGGCACCGTTCTCGACAACGAGTTTCACAACAGCAGTCTCGACGCGTCGCTCTCCGCTTCCCGTTCGTCCAGCTTGAGCCGTCCAAACATCGACGCGCTCCATGAGAACTCCCAATTTTCGTCCAGTCTCGAACGTGACATCGTATTCATCCTCGCCACACTCACTTGGCACCCTCGAAGATTCCTCATCTCTTGATGTGTTCTCCTTGCTGGAAAGTTGTCCCCAGTCTTGCATTGGAGGCTGGTCGTCATCGAGATTTGCAAAAGTTTGGCCAGCAAATGGATCTGAACCGTCCGAAAAGAATGGGTCGTTGTCGAAACCACTGCTCGCCTTTGCACTGTTGGTCGACGTCAAACCACGAATCGAGACTTTCGAGCTCACAGCCGAGGCAGTTGCAAACCCGTCAGACGAAAATCCGAGCTGTGAACGCTGGGCTTCTTGAGTCTGGCGCTTTCCCAAGCGATCAGTGAGTGCGCTGCTGCTGCCTCCAGTAGTGGCTGGCTGTTCCTGAAAGTCAAACGGCGTGCGTGGTGTGCCGTTCTGCGGGCTGAACGGATCAAAGTCAACGACAATAGATGACTGAGTCATCAGCGGAGCTGGCGGTGGGGGCATCGATGTAGGCTCTGGAGGTCGCATGCCCGGATCTCCAAACGGATTTGGCGTCGACGTGGCATATGTAGCAAACGGATCCTTGGGCTGCATTACGTTCCTGGTGCTGTCGTAGGCGACCGATTGCCCGCTGAATGACGGCACAGACCCCTGTGGATTTCCCATGGGTGAGTAAATTTGCTGCTGCTGGTGGGGCTGTGGCATGTACGGGGCGGTCATCATTGCAGGTGGGGCTGCCAGCCCATTAAACGCCGGAGGTCCCTGCTGAGTCATGAAGCTGGCGCCGCTGTATTGATACTGCTGCTGCTGCGGTGGCGGCTGCTGCTGCCACTGAGGCATCATCGCGGGGGTCGCACCTGCCATTGGAGCACCAAACGGATTCATCTGCTGGTGCAACTGTTGTTGTTGCGGCTGGTGCTGAAATCCGGGTGCTTGACCGCCGTACGGAGCTGTGGCAAATCCACCGGCACCAACCTGTGACTGGCCTGGCTTGTTTGTGGGGTCAAGCATCGCGAATGGGTCGTTCATGACTTCGAGTATGGATGAGCCCAAGAAAATGCGAGTCCAGCAACAGATCTGACTCTGACGGGGGAGTTCAAAAGTGACGCAAGGTTTGGCATTCGTTTCAAATCGACTATGAATGCTCGCTGGCACTATCTTTGTCAGCATGTCGCTTCTCAATGCAAGGAACGAAACTCCTCGGCGCTAATTTTGCTTGGTTGCATGTGGTGGTATGGGATGTGTTGAGAGCTCCTCAAGGCGACAACACGTTCCTCGAAACGTGTTGTCGTCTCCAGGGAACGGCGCGTGTTTCATAAACGCTCTTCAACGTGCAATTTACTCGACGACAATGGCATCAACAACTCGACGTGACCGCGTCCGAGATAAAAGATCGTTCATATGTAGTGATAGAGCTATGCAATAGAGACCTGGGCTCCAACAAGTAATCAATGCAACTCTCTCCTCTCTACCAGAAGCTGTTGTCGACTGTCGCAATTGGCGGAGTAGTCTTGGATCCCGTGCGACTATTGCTACCAGAACTGTTGCTTCCGCTGGCTGTACGTGGAGCTGGGGCCGAGTTGGACTGAAATGGATCGTCGAAGACGTTCGCAGATGATGACGCAGTAGCAGCAGGCACACCAGCAGCAAAATCATCAACAGACATGGAGCCCGATCCGGTGCGCTGCGACGTCGAGCTCGAAGCCCCACTAACGTCCTTGAGCGAAATTTTGGGTGCGGTAGCGTTCGTGAAAGCTCCAGCATTGAAGCCGAGCTGTGAACGCGCAGCCTCTTGAGTCTTGCGCTTGCCGTGTGCCAGGCGATCGGCGAGCGCACTTGACTTTGCGCCAGTGGAGGTGGTCGCTGAATGCGTTGCGCTGTGTGAGCTCGAACTCGATGAGTCTAGCAAGCCAAAATCGAGCCCGGCGGTGCTCGGTGCGACCGAAACGGAGATAGGCGCAGGAGCCGAGCCAAATGCATCGGAAGCCACGGGTACCGAAGATACAACTGGTGCTGGAGCCGCACCGGAGCCGAGGTGCTCTAGGAAGTCCATCGAGGCGTCATCGCCGAAGGCTCCAGCTGGAGGCTTGGGCTTTTGCTGCAGCAGGTTCTTGATGTTGTCGTACATGACTGGCTGCTGCTGCTGCGGAGGGAACTGCGCATTTGCATTCGGCATGCCCATCGGTGCACCCATGCCCATGCCACCCATGGCCATGGCCATGCCCATGCCACCGCCCATGCCACCGCCCATGCCACCGCCCATGCCACCGCCCATGCCACCGCCCATGTTCATGCTCATGTTCATGCCGCCGTACGGGTTGTTTGCAGGAGGTGCGTTCATGCCCATGCCCATGCCCCCATTCATGCCCATATTCATACCCATGCCTCCATTAGGAGGATGACCGAAACCGCCCATGTTGGCAGCTGGAGCCCCCATGTTGAGAGGTGCAATCGTCACCGGCGGGATGGGGTGTGCGGTCGACGAGGCCAGCACCTTCTCAGCGTCGGTCTTGGTGCTTGCGATCGGGTTGAGGAACGCAAAGGGGTCGCTCATGGTCGTGGTCGATTGTCAATGGTGAGAGCTTGCGTCGATGCTTGAAGCGGAGAAAAGCTCAAATGAGAGGTGAGATCTCAGGAGATATCCAGCACCTGTGGTGGCAATACCTCACCTATTCATAGCTGGAGCTCACAATGATCAGAGTCGAAGGAGCATCCTGCAGCAGAAATAGTTTGCTCAGGTCCTCGAGGCGTGGAAGTTGCCTTTTGTGGTGCACCACCTCAACATGATGCGGGACGTTGAAGTGGTCGGTCTGGTAATCCCACTGATTCACTTCGTGCTGGGCAGTTTATCTCATCGGGTGGAGGATCCAAGTGAATGCGTCGGATGCTCGTGAATGCTCGTGAATGTTTGAGACAGGATCCCAGATAATGGAGAAACTGTAGAACTCGGTCGACTGCCTTGACAAGTTCACTCTGGTCACACCCAGCAAGCTGAGAGAGTCGTGCTGGGTTGAGTTGAGGCTCTCGACCTTTCGATGATCGAATTCTTCAGGAAGGTGACGACGGAAATGACGACGATGACGACAACGAAAGTGGCATCAAAGCCCGGTCGGTTTTCATCACTAGTGGCGAAAACATAAACGCGCAATCCCTTAATCTGCATGGCATCACTACGCGTCTTCATGCCCACTTCGCTCCCGTTCACCTCGAGATTCGAGTCGAGGACTATTGATATCATCTCGGATGGTAAAGAACCACAACAGCGAGTCAGTGCTCTTCATTTTCCTGCGTGAGCCCACATGCCCTGCCGCCTGCAGCAACCCTGGCCCTACGCCGATCACTTGGTTTTAGTATACTCCGAGCGTGATCGCCGGCGCACGCGCCTCGGGATTGTGCGTCTCGCCCTCGGCCATCAGACCCGAGAAGCCTCGCCCGATCACCGCGTCCTCCATGTCCCTGACGGCGCTCGACGGCCGCCGCGCTCGCCAGGCCGCGTGGGCGCCCGCCGACGCCCAAAGCGGCGCCGACGCGAGACGCGAGGGCGCCTTGGGGCCGCCGCGGCCGTTCCCGCGCACCTTCCTGGCCGCGGGGGCGCCGCCCGCGCCGGCGGCGTCGCTGTTCCCGCGCGCGGCCTTCCCACAGGACGATGGGCCGCGCAGAACCAAGAGCGCAGCGGCGGCGGTGGCGGCCGACAACTTGCTGTCGCTCATCCACTCGACGCGGGAGAGCGAGCTGCGCGCGTCGCTCGGGGAGGCGCAGCGGAGGAGGGAGGACGAGGAGGACGCCAGCGACCACACGTCGGACGAGCAGCAGGCGGCTTTCGACGCGGCCGAGAGGATCCAGCCGAGGAAGAAGCGCCCCGCGGCGGTGATGGAGCGCGGAGACGACAGCGCCAGCAAAATGGACGCCACGCCGAAGAGGCGATACAAGAAGCCGACCTACATCGTCCGCAGAGTGGGTTTTTACTTTTTGAAATGGTAGTGGAGTGGGAGCGTGCCGAACTCACGGATTTTGATGTGGATGCAGGAGAAGAAGGAGGTGCTGGAGGAGGAGCTGCGCGTGCTGAGCCAGAAGCTGGTGCAGCTCCGGCGAGAGAGCGGCATTCCCGACTGGTTCTTTGAGCAGAAGGAGCTCCTGGTAGAAAAGTCGCAGGAGAATGTGCGCCTCCGCGAGGCCATGCACCAGCACGACATGTACCTTGCGAACGCCAATCGCATCATGCTCGCAGAGTACATGGTTCGTTGATGCTGCCTGGTTGTGACTCTGATTACCACCACCCTCTTACGCATGAATCGTGCACTTCCACTAGGCAATCCACTCTGAAAGCCCCATCAAAACGTTCATCCACTTGACGTCCGACCTAAAGCTGCGACGAAAGACATTAGTGGACCTGAAGGACATCAAGTTGGAGCAAGCCAACAAGTTCATCATGGAGAGCTCCAAGAGTTTGCACCCCACCAAGCACTGGTGCCAAGAGTCCAAATACGAGGCGGATAACGGTGATTTCTGTGCCATCAAGATGGACAACACCCCTTTCCACGGCGTCAAGTCGGTGCGCCAGGTATTTGATGCGCTCCAATTCTTCTTCCGCAATATGGAGATTAGCATTTCGGAAATGCTTGGAGACATTACGGTGCGCGAAGACGACGACCAGCCTGACAACTCGCTTTCCAACCATCGGCTAGTGTCTGTGATGTCTCATGGTGTCAAGGTCGAGAAGAATATTGTCAAGTTTTTCAAGTACATTGAGCCTGAAGATGGCAGTCCACCGTACGCACTTGTTGCCACAGACGCTGTGGACATTGATGAGATGTACCCTTACATTCCGGAAGAGCGGCTGCGGATGGATATTAACGCAGCCATGAAGTTCACCGAGCACTTTGTGAAAAAGCCGAAGAAACGCCAATCATCCGATGATGACGAGAACCGTGGCTTGGGGGATGACAAAGAAAGTGGAGACGGCGAGGAGGAATATGAGCGCGTCGTGGTGCTAACCCGATTCTTCCGCGCCAAGCTGCACAACTCGGAGATGGACATCCCCGCCCATGTTCTGCAGGAGATCCGGCAGGGCCTCGCCTGCTTCACGGACACGATGGTGAAGACCATGCACCGCATCATTTACGAGACCAAGCGGACTTCGTTTTAGTTTGCAGTTTCGTTTTTGCCGGCGGTATAAAGTTATTATGCCCTTCTGTTGTAGTCGCGCCGCCCAAGTTGAAGTATGTCTCCGCACTCGCGGTGTGTCGTCACTCGGAATCACGCTCGAGTCGTTATTGCGCGTCCTCATGGCTACACGTCAAGCGCGCCTGTTGACCGTCGAAAGTTTGCCGCAGAGATTGTGACGTGACGATGCGACGACAACTTGACACTTTTTGCGTTGGGTTCAACGAATTCCGGGGCCGTTGCACACTCAGCAAAGCGCCACAAACACAACCAGGAGCATCGCGTGGATGCCTCATGCACCTTTCCATCCGGCGAGCGTATCATGAGCCCGGCACCGAGAGAGGATTTGATGGGCAGTGACTCTTGCTGGGTGGTGTCCAGTCCGGCCTCTTGTGTTGCGGTGACCCAAGGGGAAAGGCGGCCGGCGGCGCCAGCTGGCGCCTGAGTCTCTGGCGTTCAGTATGCTAACCCATCCAGTCACGCGAGCCAATCGCAGCGGTCTGCGCAACCACTTTCAGCCAATCCGTGCGCTCTATTCCGCGCAGAGACCGGCCATTGCGCGCATCTCGCCGCCGTGCGCACGCAACCGCACAACGCCGCCCACTCCTCTTGAGTTGTATATCATAGATTTATCTGTTTGTATCACTTTAGTATATTAGCATACTAAAATGCCTCTATAAACCAATACAAACCTGTTCGTTTGAACTCGGCGCTCGAATTTCAGCGCGCCAGGTGGTCACATCGCAGCCCGGCGGCCATGGAGACCTCGGTGGCGCTTGCCTGTCTTTCCCGCTGGCGCGCGCTCCGCCCCGGCCGCCGCGCTCGCCACAACCGCTCAGGCCTCTTGCCGCAAGTCTTGCGCGCCGACGCACTCTCGGCGGAGAAAGGCGCGCTCGAGCCATGCCCATGCCCGTCGCCAAGGACGCCAAGGGCTCCTCCACGGCCGCCAAGGACCCGCGCGGCGCCTCCACGGCCTCCAAGGACCCGCGTGGCGCCTCCAAGGACACCAAGGGCGGCGCCAAGGACACCAAGGGCGCCAAGGACGCCAAGGGCAGCGCCAAGGACGGGAAAGACGCCAAGGGACCACCAGAGAAGGCGCAGCACGCGCGGGAGGACCCCGCGGGCACGTCGGGCTCGTCGGCGGCGTCGTCCCCGCCGGCCTCCCCGTCGGAGAACGACAAGGGCGAGCGCAAGAGCGAGCTTGGACGAGAGAAGTCGCTGTCGGTGGACCGCAGCTCGCGCCCGCACTTTAAGGAGGGTATCCGCCTCGCCGAGATGGGCAAGTGGTCCACGCTCGTTGAGCGCCTCGAGCAGGGAGAGACCCAGCTCGCGCGACACAAGGACCACCACGGCATGGTGCCGCTGCACTGGGCGTGCACCGAGGACGACGTGCCCACGGCCGCCGTCAGCGCGCTGCTAGCGGCATTCCCTGAGGCCGTGCTTACCAAGAACAACGCGCAGTACCTGCCGCTGCACCTCGCCATCCGCGCGCGCGTTGGCGCCGACACGCTGCGCGTGCTGGCGTCGGCTCGCCCGAGCTCGCTGCTGGTCGAGACGCCCGCGGGAAAGACCGCCGTGGAGCTCGCGCGCGATGTTGGACTGCCCAAGGAGGCCATGAGCGTGCTGGAGCACTTTGAGAAGGAGTACCTGGACCTGAACGCCGACTCGGACGACGACGACAACGCGCAGATCGAGAACGCCAAGCGCGAGTACGCCCTGCAGAGTCAGCGGCTGCGTGATTCCATGCTCCACCCACCGCCGCTCAATGTGGCCGACCTTCGCGGCAACAACGCCTCCGACAACGCAAACGCCTCTGGCAACAACCACTCGAACAACCCTGGAAACGTGTCGTTCGACGCAAGCTTTGGACCACTGGAGATGATCAACGGAAGCTTTGGCCCCATGGATGCGATTGCCGCTGATTTTGTACGGTCGTCGAACCAGAGCTTCAGCAGCCAGTCCAGCGCGTCCGCCCCGATGGTCACCTCCTTGAGCTTTGTTGGCGGGACTCTCGTCCAGCAGCACCAGCATTCGGAGATGACGATCGAAGAAGAAGTTGCAACGCCCGGAGGAACCCTCACGCTTCCGCACTCGCAGTCGTCGAGGGGAGCTGCGCCTGTGAATGGTGCGGTTCCGTTGCCGTCTCGAGCAGCGACCTCGCGTGGATTTGCAGAAACCAACCCGTTTGGGTCTCATTTCTTTGACAACGACGGTCACGACTCGGGAGTCTGCGGCGTTTGCTACAAGAAGTTCAACATGTTCCGCAAGAAGTACCAGTGCAAGTCGTGCTTTGCGTACCTCTGTAAGAAGCACGTCGCGGGCAAGGTGGCGCTGCCGAACTTCACGAAGAAGCGTTCGGTGTGCGGGGATTGCTACCGGATGCACCGCAACGGCCCCGTGCCTGTGACGTTGCCTGGCGCAGCAAACAACAATGCTGGCAACGACATCAACGGAGCAGCCACGACGGCTAGCAGCAACAGCAACAGCACAATTACGGCACAATCGTCAACGACTCACGGCAACACGATCTCTGGCCCTCTTCGGCCGCATACGAGCACCGGCCTCAGTACCCGAAGCGTGAGTGTTGCTAGCAGCAATGGCACGAACGGAAATCAGACCCTCGGCAACCGAAACAACGACAAGCGCAAGAGCAGCACGAGCAGTAACCACACGACTAGCACCGTCACCGGGGGTCAGCATGACCAACATCGGGAGATCGAGAACCAGTTTGAGTCGTCTCAAGTGTACCCGAACAGCCGAGGCAACTACGGGAATGGCATGACGCGGACAGCCCGTGCCGAGTCGACGCACTCGATCGTCGGTCGCTCGTCAACGGTTGTTGGCCCTCAGACAAGCATGCGCTACAGCACGACTAATGTTCGGAATCGTGGTCAGAGCGCCGCCATTACGCGAGGTCGCAACAGCAGTCTCCTGCTGCCAGATCGTCCGCATAGCGACACCACCGCCAGTGCCAGTTTCTCGGACACTGACCCGGCGTCGACGGCCTCGATGGTGCTCCGTGCCTCCGCAGCTTCTATGCAGGAAGTGACGGCCCTGAACCTGCGTATCTCTACACTGGAGGAGTGCAACAAGCTTCTACTCAACCGCGTGGCTGAGCAGGAGAAGCAGTACGACGAGGCGATGCTGCTGCTGACACAGACCATGACGCGTGTGGCGGAAATGGAGATGCGCGTTCCGAACGATCGCAAATCCTACCGAGGCACTGGAGGGTCCACGACTGCTTCAGAGCGCGCGTCGGAGCTGCTCGATTCAGATATCAAGTTCTCGTTCCCGACGCCGTTCACTGAAAAGTTTGACTAAAATCAACTGGAGCATGCGTGCACCGCCCCGACTGCACGACTGACTGCGAGTGCAGTATCTCCCCGCGGGCCCCGTCGTTGGTTAACCGCGCCTCCACCCCCAACATCAACTCCACTCGCCAGCGTGGATCGACATCTCCGAGCTCCGCAAGATTACCAAGAGCCCGCAGCGCGCAAGCGATAAACGCACTCTCCCATTTTGTGTGAATAATATAAGCTGATCGCACCTTCCTCTCCCATTGATCGCCCATGGCGAGTGCTTGATCTGAATTTTCCATGTCGTCACTTCCTGCCACGCTTCGAAACAGCTCTTGCACTTTACATACCGAAAAAACTAGTTGATTTGTGGTGTAATTATCTCGCTGACAAACTATTGCACCGATCATTATGGTCACTTTGACACGCGAGACAAACACCAGTCGCTGTCATGGACGCTGCTTCCTCGGCAGCTCCCGAGCGCCAAGCCGCAGCCAGTGGCGGTGCGCAGAGCCCGCCGCCACCTTCTGCTAGTAATGGAGCGTCCAAACGACCAGCGCGAGAGCGCAAGCGCCGCGAGCGGTCGGTACTGCTGCACTCCATGAACGTCGGTGAGCAGCTACACTTGATGATTCTGTCATTTGCCATTTTTTCGATCCTGTGAAGCTCACGATGAATGCGATCGGGGATGCAGAGGAACGGCGACAGTTCCTGCTGGATGAAGCAGCGGAGAAAGTTGAGATTGTGGAGCGCATGAAGCGCGCGGCAGCGGGTGAGAGCGCCAACGCGAGCATCGCCGTAGACCTGAGCTTCGACAACATCATGAACGACAAGGTACAGACCAACTTCACACTGTATCTTGGTTTCACAAGAGCAATTCTGACGGATGTGTGCAGGAGATTCGCAGCCTCGCGAAGCAACTCAAGCTCAGCTACGGCGCCATCAAGCAGATGAAGGAACCGTTCCAACTAGTGCTGTGCAACGCGAGCGAGGCGCTTCTTGAGTCCCTCAAGCGCTTCAGCGCTGATCGGTGGAGTGTTCAATGGCGTCATAGCGATTCAAGCCTCCCGGAGCTCCTCGCGCCATCTGTATGCATTGAGACCCTGACCGAAGCACGTTGCTTCGGGTCATTTTTGCTGACATTTCTCGTCGCTCTTACGCAGGAGCTCGTATACTTGTCGCCTGACGCGCCTACCGCACTTTCCGAGCTGGACCCAAAGAAGACGTATGTCATCGGAGGTATCGTCGACAAATCACGAAAGAAGGTAAGCTTCGTCTCAAACCTTTTTCCTCTTCAAGCTAACGAGTTGGGAGTATTGCAGGGAGCAACACTAGCGGCCGCTACCCGAGCTGGGGTCACAACGGCTCGACTACCAATCCAAGAGCACATCACTGAGCGGCTTGACCATATCCTCAATGTCAACACAGTAATCGAGGTGCTCATAGCATTTCAGGAAACCGGAGACTGGCACCAGGCGCTCACTGCAGCGCTGCCGCAGGTTTGCCCATGCCATCTCGAAACTTGTCTCCTCGTCCTGTGCTCTGATGCACTCTTTTTGATGGCTTAGCGAAAACAAACGACAGTCGGTAGGAAGGCCCGCAAGCGTCGAGAGCTTGATGTTCCGGAAGAAGAAAGCTCGGCCGAGGCTCAAATTGACTCGAGAACCTCAAACACCCCCAGCGTCAGGGACACCGTCAACACCGAGAATCTAGAGCAATTGCTAGCCGAACAGCTAAGAGTGGATATTTCGTCTGCACGAGTGGATCGCAAAGCATAACGTGATATTTTTACATTTCACTCAAAGCATCGCTTCCAAGCGTGGCCAGGTCACAAGTAGAGTCTCCAGTATGGCGCTCTTGTCCACGCAAGACCGGTTTGGTCCGGTACTCAACAGCGTCGCGAGTGTTGAGCCTGTGAGTTACCCTGTTATTTCCTTGACGTTGTTCTCAAGCGCAATCCTACCTCTCTAATAGATGTTCAATCGCATAGCACCCTTGTTCCTACAATCCGCGCTTGAATGTCCAAGCTAGCACGACAAACCGGCGAGGAACGTTTTGCAGTCATCATGACACAATCAAACACGGCACTAGGATGGCTCAGCGAATTCAAATTCAGAAAGAGCGCGAGCGTCAAGCCGCACTACTTCATGAGGGCTGGAATCTGAAGCAAGAAAGTCCTGGCCCTCACAAGTACAAACCGTTTGTGCAGGGTCAGTTTGCCCAAGCATACACTGTCGACGAAATTTCAACTGCTGCAGGCCAGATGAACAAACGAAGGCCAGTGACTAGGGATCCTGGAGCTAAAACAGAACGAGTCGAAGCGCTTCGACTAGCTCTTGGACCTGGCTACTATGAAGTTGATCGCGACGTACGTAAACTGATCGAATGCTGAAAGCATCCCATTTTGCCGTTCTAATCCTTGTCTGGTTGTAACAGTACAACCAGGAGAGGATAGCAACCCCATTTACGTTTGCCCAAGCCAAACGCTCGGGTATATTGGAACTTGTGCGAGCTCAAAGGAGTGAGGGCTCAAATCTCGGTCCAGGGACTTATTATCGGCACACTGAAGAAACACAATCGAGTACATCAAGCAGAGGCAGCGTAGATTATGTCGATACTCGCAGGGGTGGAGTTGAAGTTTCGCAAAGCGCTTTTCGGTCCCGGAGTATCAACACATTCCTAGCGGTACTTCCAAGCATCACATCTACTATGTAGTATACCTTTCTGACTCTTGATGTTTGCTCAGCGTGTGCGAAGCGATAGCGCGCTGGGCTCTGCTAGTGCCTCTAAAGAGCTTGCGACCTCGTACAAGCAGCTCCAGTGCTCTTTACAGGTTGGCCAACGCAACATCTTGAATAACCAACAACCAAAACTCATCCCACCCATAATTCTAGACACTGGACAAACGGTTGGTTCGAGGTAAAACACGAATGAGGATCGGCGACAGCACAGGGCAACGACTACGAACAACAGATGCTTCCAGGCGAGGGCCTGGAGCATATGAGCGTTTGTCTACCGAAGAGCACAAAAGCAGTGACAGAGATGAGTTAGACCCTGCAATGTTGCGTTCGCTGAAGGACGCGGGTTTCTCCGAAGCTGAGATGCTAGGTCAAGCTGTTATTGACGCGATGGAGTCAGCAAAGCGGACAAAAACTGGTGGGAAACATTCTAGTGGTAGTTCAATTCATAGATCCCCTCCCAAGAGTACGTTTGGACGTGTCCAAAGTCGCGACTTGGTCGAGTCAATGATAGCTGCGGGACATTTAAACGCGGATGCGCTGGGACCTGGTGTCTACAAGCCTTCTACGGACACAAGCTTCAACTTGCAATCGGGAAACATTAGACACCACCCAGAGTACGCCAAGTCGCGATCTGCTCATAAAGAGAAGGCAATTGGTAAACAAGAAGCCAAAATCGGCTCGAATCAAGATACAGCGGAACTGTGGAGGGCTATGAAGGCTGGGCCACCACTCCCCTAGACGACCCATACGGAACTTTTTTTTTTTGCTACACAAAGCCTTTGAAACCACTTACATCAACTCACTTTACATTGTGCGCTAAACTGCCCTTCAATTGAGGTTTAATCAGCTCTCACGACGTAGGATGACAGCCCAATTCGACTCGTCGTAATAGCTTTCCTCAACAACAGCGCCACCTGCTAGCTGAACTAATTCCTCAAGCTCACCCTGCTTGAACATGTGGCAAAATCGCTGCACTACCGAGGCTGTGGACGAGTTCTCGCTGTCTTCCGTGCTAGATGCGCTCACATCAGACTTGTCCTTGCGAACAAACCGCTTGTCCAGATTCCACGGTACCATGAAATCTTGTCGATCCTCTTCAAAGCGACGCCTTGAACCGCGTTGCTGCTCGTGAGCCCACGCATAGATCACTCCCCGACCACCAACACGCAGCACTCGAATAACTTCCCTGACTGCGGCAATACGATGGTGTTCCGTACTAAGATGGTGGAGCACAGCAATCGATAGTGCTGCGTCACAAATTCCCGACCGAATCGGAGCCCGCATTGCGTCACACACCATTGCATTGAGCCCGCGAGAGCCGCAAATATCCGCCAGCCGAGCACTTCGATCTCCGCCAACGGCAACGCTTTGCTGTGGATTTACACAGAGCATGTATTTGCCATTTCCGCATCCCAGGTCTGCAATGATGGACCCATATGGCACCGTTTGAACGAACTGCTTGATTCGTGGCCACGGATTGTACCGTGTGCTGCTGAAGTGATCCGCCACAGTCTCGTAGAACTCGTGCACGAACTTTTTCTCTACGTCAGTGGGTGCGAGCGAGCTATCATCAACAGGCTCGTTCTCACTCTGTTTCAGCTTGTGCAGTCGATTCTCCTCGAATTGGTCTTGAGCCGCACATTGGACAGGAAAGCCACAAGTGCACGGCGTAGTTTGGACCTTGCGGAACGTGATAGACAAGCGGCGGCGGCGATTAACACGTTCGCCATCGATCACATCAAACACTCGAGGATGAATCGCATGAGTCCACGCGTATCGGCTTGCACCAGTCATCACAACCATCGAGCGTGGGGGAAGCAGCACCGGCTCGACAACTTCACCGTCTGGATGGCGAAACTCCATAACAATCTCGTTGTCGAGGCTGAGCGATGCGATCGTCGTCGTGAACGCCGCGTGCGTGTCGATGTGCGCAGCAATGCCTTGACCTGGTAGGTACTCGTTCACTGTGATTTGATCGGGTGCATCACCGTCCATTGCGCCAGTCTCGACAATTTGCTGGACCAGTCGTGTCAACAAAGGAGGCATTTCGTGTGCCACCCCAGTCTCCTTTTCGCCCGGCAGGTCGCAGCGACGGGTGTCGTAGTTGAACACAAAGCCGAAATGCTGCACTTGGCGAGCGCGCAATGTGTTTTCCCAGTGTGCACGGTCATCTCGATCAAAGAACGCGAGCAGCTCGCGCTCCTGCTCCTCGGAAATGAACTCAGGCGTGAACTGCAGCCCCGGGACACGCACCGATGAGTCCACTGCCTGCAACCTCGAGACGCTAGGGACGCGGCGAAGCTGGTCGCGTGCCTCCTTTTGCTTGCGTGGGAGCACAAACTCTGCGTACATGACGCGTCCGCCAAGCAGCGCGCACGGCTGGTTGTGCAGCGCCTCGCGGCACTTCACAGCCACCTGGGCGTCCGAGAGCTCCACGAGCACCGCTCGTCGCGCGCTCGTGCCGTATTGGACGCGTCTGACTGTCTCGTGGCTGCTGGAGCCCGCGAGGTCGAGCAGGAAGGCGCGCAGCTTGGGCTCGGCGATGAGCTCGGGCTTGATCTTGCGGCTCATCGTGAGCTTGAGGAACGCGCTGGGCTCTTCATCCGCCACAAAGTCGCCGAGCGCCAGCGCGTCGACGTCAGCGTCAGCTCCGCCATGGCGCGCGGCCCCCTTGAGCGCCTGGGGCGGCGCGGGAGCAGCCGCAACTAGCGCTTCGGCAGCGGCGGCCGCCATGTCCAACAGCTCGATGCGCGTCTTTGGCTTGACATGGGCACGTCACTCATTCAGAACAGCGACTATGTAAAACGCGGGTTGAACCTGGACGCCGCAGGTCTTGCGTCGACGTCGTCATCGATTGGTCCAAATCGTCGAAATCCGCGTTTTGTCCAATCGCGCGGTGGATAACCTATTATTTCCTCCAATGGCGCGCGAGTGGCAAGCCGATCCGCGCCGCGATTGGCCGACTGGATTGTTAGGTGCGCAGGCTCCCCCCTCGTTCCTAGCCCCACATTAGGCGGTCCCCCGACAGCAGCAGTCTGGAATCGGCGCCAAGAAGCAAGCTCCCGACCCCGCAGCTCCGCAACATGTTCGTGCGCGCGCCCGTCAAGAGCTTGGCCGCGCAGGCCTCGCGCTCCATGTCGGCCTCGGCCAAGGTCTGGATCAACAAGGACACCAAGGTCATCTGCCAGGGCTTCACGGGCAAGCAGGTGCGGAAGATTCCGACGGTGCGGCAGCTCGAGGGCTTGGGGCTGACGCGTGACATCGGTTGCAGGGCACGTTCCACTCGGAGCAGGCGATCGCCTACGGCACCCGCATGGTCGGCGGCGTGACCCCCAAGAAGGGCGGCACCACGCACCTCGGCCTGCCGGTCTTCAACACGGTCCAGGAGGTGCGCCCGAGATTGCTGCGTACAGGGTTTCGGTGAGAGCAGGCCGCGCTAACGACGGGTTGGGGGCGGACGATGTGCAGGCCAAGGACGCCACGGACGCCGACGCGTCGGTCATCTACGTGCCGCCGCCGTTCTGCGCGGACGCCATCATCGACGCCATCAACGCCGAGATCCCGCTCGTGGTGGCCATCACGGAGGGCATCCCGCAGCAGGACATGGTCAAGGTCAAGTGGCACCTGCGCAACCAGAAGACGACGCGCCTCATCGGCCCCAACTGCCCCGGCATCATCAAGCCGGGTGAGTGCAAGATGGGCATCATGCCCGGCTACATCCACCAGAAGGGCAAGGTCGGCATTGTCTCGCGCTCGGGCACCCTGACCTACGAGGCCGTGGCCCAGACCACGGCCGTCGGCCTCGGCCAGTCGACGGTCATCGGCATTGGCGGTGACCCGTTCAACGGCACCAACTTCATTGACTGCCTCGAGCGCTTCACGAACGACCCCGAGACGGAGGGCATCATCATGATCGGCGAGATCGGTGGATCGGCCGAGGAGGAGGCCGCCGAGTGGCTCATTGCCCACGGCGACCCGAACAAGCCCGTCGTGAGCTTCATCGCCGGTATCACGGCTCCCCCTGGACGTCGCATGGGCCATGCCGGCGCCATCGTCTCGGGCGGCAAGGGTACCGCGGAGGGCAAGTTCGCCGCTCTGGAGGCCGCTGGCGTCAGCGTCACGCGCTCGCCCGCTCGCCTCGGTGTCACGCTCCTTGAGGAGATGAACAAGCGACAGTAAGCGCTGTCTGCTACTCGTCCGTCGGCCGAAGGCGGTCGCGCTTCACCTCGGCGGTAGAAGGCAGCAGCAATAGCTCGAGCGGCTGCATGCCCGTCACGCGTACTCACAAATGAATCATGCAAGTGCTTGTGCTGAATTAAATCCACTGCTCCCCCTCATGCCTGTCGTCTTCGCCAGCAGCTCAGCCGAACCGCACATCCTGGTACATCCAGTTGTCGAGCTGCAGCTCCTCGGCCTTCTTGCGCAGTCCGTCCAGCGTCTCCTCCAGCAGCACTATGCAGTACACGCCCACCCGCTCCGTCACCAGCTGCTCTACCAGTATATAGTCGCATGTAGGACCCGAGCACCACCGACTGGACGCACCGTTCTTGAGCTCCGTGGTCGCGACCTCGTGCGACTTGCGCTTCTTCTCGAGCAGGATCATGCTCCTGTAGCCTGCAGCACCGCAACACGCTCAGCCGCTCGTCAAAGCGCGCACACAGCTAGAGAGCACCGCACTGTTGGCGTTCACGAGCGGCGTGGGCGGCGACGTCACGCGGCTGCGCGCGTTGGCCGCGCGTGGCGGCGTCATGGTCCCCACCGCCGTGTTCATGCCAAACGAGCCATTTAGCCACCGCCTCGAGGGGTTTCTCGCACATAATTGGTCAAAACTGATTTATTTCTCTCTTTTTGACGAATCCCAGTGCTTCCCTCCAGTCCGGAAAACCCGCGCGTATACTTCCAGTTCCCAAGTGAATCGCTATACCACATGACGCCGCTGGGGCACGCGGCGCACAGCGAGGAGCACAGCGACGGCGAGGCGGCGGCGCTGAGCGGCAGCAAGCGCAAGCGCGTGGTGCTGTCGATCCACGAGAAGCAGCAGGTGCTGCAGCGCCTGGAGCTGGGCGAGCCGCCCGCCAACATCGCGCGCGCGTTCGGCATCAGCCGCCAGCAGGTGTCGGACATCAAGAAGAACCGCGCGCGCATCCTGGCCTTCTGCGTCGACGCCAAGCACCTGTCCACGCTGCAGCGCAAGACGCTGCGCGCCACCTCCGAGTACCACCCGGGCGTCGAGCAGGAGCTCTACCGCTGGATCATCCGCCAAAGACACCTGCAGCGCAGCCTCACGCCTGACGCGCTCGCGGCCAAGGCCGCCGAGCTCTTCCTGCAGTATGCCGGCAAGGCGGACAGCCACGGCGGGACGGTGTCCATGAAGGCCGTAGCAGCCTGGCTGCGCCACTTCAAGCGCGCTCACAACATCAGAGCGCTCTCGGACGATGAGATCGATCAACTGTCGGAGACCTTCACGCCAGCCATGGACATGGCGCCAATCACGCCGCCAGGAGATGCTAGCGGTCAGAACACTAGCGGTTTTCCGTCGAACCCGCCATCAGCCTTCGCGATTGCACACTCCAGCGCGGTAATGGGCGTTGACGACATGAGCTCGTACATGCCGAGCCTGTCGTCGACCACCACGACATCGTCCAATGTGCATTCGCTGTCGCATTCCGCCTCGACTGTGGATGGTATTTCGCGATCAGCTGCAGCCGTAGCAGCAGGAGTTGCGCGGGAAAGCGACGTTACCGAAAACTCTGGACTTTTAAGCATCGTTGAGTCAGTGAGCCACATGAACACTCAGGTGGCCATGTTCGAGCGCACCATGAGCCTCAAGCTCGACTACCTGGACGCTCGGTTGGAGAAGATGTGCTTCGCGGTATTGCCGACGCGCTTTTCATGAAATAGGAAATTGGATGAGGAGGTGTATGGATATGGTGACAAGTACCTAGTGCACTCGCGTTTTGACTGTGGCGGCTTGTTGGTACACTACGATGTTGACGCATGCTATCCTCGTGACGGGCTGGCAGCGCGCTTGATAGGGAACGAAGACTCGAGTTTGTTGGGACTCAAATGCACCCCTGATGGCAGCCGTGACGATGAAGACGATAAAGACGAAGGTGGCACCGGGGCTTTCCTCGCCAGCTCTCGCTTCATGTTTGCCTTGGCATCGCTGGGAGTTGATAAGCCTGGCGCGGTTCCTACTCCAAGTCCACTGCTCGCATTGTTTTCGTTATTATTGCCGCTTGAGGATAGTGCAGCCGAATTCATGAACACGCCTCCTCCAGAAACTGCAACCGGTGCATTTCCCTTGACATGTGGTGCGAAACCGAGCTCGTCCAATGGCAATCCGTACTCACTCATCTTTGCACGTACGGCTGTGGCAAGATCGTGCTGCATCTTCACGACTCGAGCAAGCTCTCGCTCAAGCGCACGTTGGTCTTGTGCTTTGATGGCCATTACGTCCTCGAGCCTACCTTTCACACGGTCTACAAGGGCAGGCTCGAGCTTTGCGTGCAGTAGCACCTCATTGAGCTCAGCATCTCGTTGCTCAAGGCGGCGTGTCATCGCGTCCATCTTTTTGTCCAGCAACAAATTTTTAAGACCTGTCTTCTGCTGCACGTCATAAATACTTGACTGGAACTGCGCGTTGAGCTCGTCCAATTCGCACTGGACTTGTGCTGCTCTTTGGCTGAGCACCTCGTGCTCCCATGAAAGCGCTGCGTACTCGTGCTCAAGAACAAGTAGTTGAGCTTTGGCGTCGCGCAGTGCAAATTTATCACGCTGATATGCTTGAATGCTTTTGCGCAGTCTCTCAACATCCAACAATGCGCGCTTGAGTGGCTCTGACATGCGCTTGTTTTCCTGCGATATCTCAAACATGAGTTTCTCATCCTGTACTTCTTTCTTCTTCATTTCGCCCACTTCCTCCTTGAGCGACTTGATCAAATCCAAATTGTTGTGTGTGATATCATTGTAGTAGTTCTTGATCTCCCCGAATGCTTTTTCGTGCGCTGTCATGAGTTGAGCAATGTGCAAATTCTTGCGCTCCTCAATTTGCTGTGCGTCAGCTTTGCGTCGTGCCTCGAGCTCATCCCGTACAGCCTTGCGCTTGCGCTCATACTTTTGTTGTAGCTCTCGAGCATGACGTTCAAACTCTTGACGCAACATCGTGATGCGGCGATCTTGATCTTGCTTGAGCGACTTGAGGTAGTCCTGGTGGCTGAGCTCGATTTCTTTCAGATCGAGCTTTAGACGTCGCTTATCTGCCTTGAGCTCGCGCTCATTGTCACGAAATTCGTCCTGGGATAACTTGAGCGCGCGCTCCTCCTCGGCTTTGAGCGCCGTCAGCTCATTCTGGTGTTCGTACAGCAGATGTTTGACACGCTGCTTGTAGACTTTAATCTCGACTTGATGCTTCTCCTCGAGATCCTGCCGCTCACGCTCTTTGTTACGCAACTCCGCCTTGCGGTCTTCAAAGTTTTTCTTTTCAACAATCCAGAAGTAGTTGAGTTTTTCTCGCTGCTGCTGAAACTCGTTGAATGCCTGTTCTTCCTTACGCGTCATCTCAAGCAGCGCTTTGGCCTGCCTCACGAGCTCGAGCCGTTCGGCCTCCTTCTCTCGGTCGGCATCGGACGTGGTATCAGCCGCAGCTTTCTTGCCCTTCTTCTCCTTCTTGGCTTTCTTGGGGCCCATGTCGCTGCGTGAAAATCAAGGCAACGAGGCGGTCAGTCTCCGACCAACAAGTCGCGTGGCTGTTGGAGTCTCTTGTGCACGTCGGTTATGAAGGACTCGAAGTATATTTACCACGCTCCTGCTTGCTGGCAGTTCCTGGAGACGGACAGGACAGCTACCTACTGTTGACCACCAGCGGTGGCGACGACGAAGAACCGCTTGAGGCTGAAGATGGTCGCGCCGTCCGACTGCTTGGGGTACGCCTGGGCAATGAGCTCTCGGTATTTGGTCTCATACGCGACGGCATCAGGAGCTCCTCGACCGCCAAGTGCCTCGAGGAACGGGCCAACCGCCGTGGACGATGTGAAGTCAGCCACCGGGTTGTCGCCCTCGAGCGGCTGCGCGTAGATGGTCGCCCACATGTCGAGGTCCACTGCTGGGTCTGCGCGCTTGAGCAGCTCGTAGTAGAAGTGCGGGTCGCGCTCGCACGTGACCCAACGCACAGCTTTGAGGCGCTCATCCATGCCCAACTCCTCGCCTGCCCTGGCCAGCAGCAAATGGCTCGGCTGTTGGCGCGTGTCTGGGATCTGGAAGGCGAGCACGCCGCCAGGCTTGAGGAACGACATGAGTCGCGGCAGCAGCGACTCGTGCAGGTCGGCCGAGACCCAGTGCAGCGCCGCGTTCGAGAAGATCAAGTCCACGGGCTCCGCGGGCGAGAACGACTCGAAGCTCTCCTGCTCGTACGAGAAGCGCTTCGAGTCCAGCGCCGCGTTGGCTGCGTGCTCGACGCGGCCTCGCTCCAGCATGGACGCCGAAGTGTCCACGAACGTCACCTGTGCGTCTGGCCAGCGCTGCCTGTGAGCGGAATTGCAAGCGTTAGTGGCCGTGATACTTGCAATGACGTGTGCTAGAGCACTTGACGTACGCAAAAGCCGGTGCCATGTTGCACGTGCCGGCGCCTAGATCGACGATGCGCGGCTCAGTGGCGGAGGGCAAAGCTGTGACGCGCGCCAGCAGTTCAAGTGCCGGTCGCAGTCGGAACTGCTCGAACTTGAGGTAGCTCTGCGGCAGCCACTGCTGCGCGGCCTTCTGCGCCATGGGGAGAGGTTGAGCGGAGGTGGTGGTGAAGAGGCTGGGGCCTTGTTGGTCGATTTGAAAATGTGATGTGATGGCCGAAAGCACTACGTGTGCGTGTGCTCACTCATCCCAACGTGCTCAGTGATGCAGCAATGTGAACAAGAGACAGTCGCAAACCTTTGACAAGAGATACCCTAGGCGGGCTGTAGAAGATCAGAATGAGTGGAGGATCGTGTTGGCACGTTCATGGACCTTGCGCAAAGCAGTGATGTGGACAAATTTGATGGTGCTCGACGAATGCGCATGCATCACTACAGTAGATGTTGAAGCGGATGGGAGCAATTGCGCTTGCCAAGCTGCAAATCTGAGGCGAGTTACCCAACAACACAGCAACGCGGACAGACTCATCAATGATAAACTGCTCTCTTTCTTTCTCTGTTGCTTTTTCTCCCGCGCGTCGGTGCTTTCGAGGTATGGTACTTGCCCTACGCGCGCACATCTCTCGGTAGACACAGTCACAGCATCCCAAAACATGTCGGCGCTACTCGATCGTGAAGCCCGTGACCTCCATCTGGATCACAAGCGACAGCGCTATGCGCAGATCCTTCTCTGAGTCGTACTTGGGCAGATCGATACTGCAGCGAATAGAGCGCAATTAGACTTGCCTTCCAATACTCCACATCAAACACATTGACTCACCGGTTGAAGCATGTGTGCGCACGCGGGTACAGGCACTCGTCCTTGCTAACGCACTGAATCGCGAACGGGCAAATGCGGCCATCGTTCATAGTCAGCGCCTTGAAGCCCTGCACCGGGACCCGTGCCGAACCCGTCGTGAACTGCAGCAGCCGAGCCTTCTGTTCGTTTGAGAACTGCCCAACAATGTTCCAGAACCAGCCCGTGACCTTGTCGTCATTGTCGCCGACATAAATAGTGTGCTCTTGCCAGTCCTTCATGTCGATTTCCGGGATGCCGCACATCAGCAGCTCAAGTTCTTGGTGGTCAAACACAGAAAGAAGTTCCCTCGGGATGATTGCGAATAGACCCTGCATGAGTGACGCCAGCTGGAGCGAAATGCTGCTCGCCATGATCCACTGGAATCGCAGATTGATGTACTCCATCTTGTTCTCGTCGGTAACCGCGATCGAAGCGCCATTCGGTACGAGCTCGACCACCTTAGCCTTGTCCGTATTCTGGTCCACGTTTACACTGCTCGAGGAATAGCCACGATGTCAGAGATCTTTGTGAAACCACCCCTAACACCCCTGCAGAGGAAGCCCACGTACGTAAAGTCAAGCGCGAGAGATTCAACGCCAGTATTCTCCCGCAGCCATTTCAAGTTCTTGAACAGGTCGTTGTCCACAAATTCGAGGTCCGAGAAGGTCATTGGAATGCCAAGGATATGCTTGCAGATTGGCAGAGCCAAGTGCGCGTCGATCAGGATGCCTTCGAAAAGAGCCCGTCCGATAAAGCGGCCGATTGCTTGGTAATACTACACAACACACAACACAGTCAGTGATCAGGTTCAAGAGCAAAATTGGCGTCCACGAAAAAAACCGTACCATGAGATGATCAACGCTTGCCTCGCTTGAGGCTGGATTGATCATCAACCCGTCGCCGTTCCCACTGGTGTAAAAGAGACCCGTCGAGTCATCAAATACTTCCTTCGTCATCAAGGTGAACCACTCGCGCACGAGACCACCCGCGTCAACGCCGGGTTCATTCGCGAATTTGATGCGAAGCGATTGGTGCAGTTGCTCCGGGGTTGCCCACAAAAGCTGCTCGCACGAATTATGCAGCAAATTATCGCGGTCAATCTCAAGCAGCAGGTGTCCGTACTCCCACGGAACCTCCATCGACGCCGTGTGCTGCACAAACCAGGCATGCTTTTGTTGGAATGGCAGCGTGCTCACTTGCTCGAGCTCGTCTTGAGTAAACGGTGAGTTGGTCGAGCTGCGATCAGCGAGGGCGCCATTCGGTGTCTCTAGCTCAAGTCGCCCAGTTGGGTTCTTGGGGGACACCACCACTCGAGACACAAGACCCACAGAGTTGGTCGAGCTGTTGGAAATGATGGATTCGCGAAGCGACGACGCTGAGGCGCTCCGAAGACTCCTCAGAGCCTTTCGGTCCAGAAGGTGCTTCTTGCGAACCCAGACAAGCTGACCCTCCTCGTTGCGCTCGCGAACCCACTCGTGTCGACGACGAGCAGACTGCTGGCGCAGATTCAGCGCGCTCAGCTTGCGCTTGAAAAACTCGCGCTTCGCCTTGGATGACGACTTGGCGCCCGCAGCGTTCGCTGCCTTGGCGTTCTTCATGCTCTTCTGGCTCTCGTCCACATACAGCACGTACTTGGTCGCGCCGGACGTCGACGCGCTGCCGGCGTCCGAGCCCTCTTCGAGCGACCGCGCGTTCTTCTCGATGAGCTTGAACGCTGGGGTAGCGGAAGTAGCGATACATAAGTTGGGGAGACCAGCAGCGCGGACCCTGTAGCTAGAAACGTACATCTGTCGGTGCCGCACAGCATGCACGTCTGGTGCGCCTCGTAGCTCTTGAAGCAGCACACCTCGCACTCCCACAGGCGGCTCATCTCTTGGTCACTGTGGTCCGACGTTGCGCCAGCCCGTCAGTCCGCCGTTCCATCCTCGAAACCTGCCAAAAAACACGCACCTGGCGATCACGTCCTGGCGCAGCATGGTCTCGGGCAGCGCCTGCTGGCGCAGGAAGCCCGCTTCCATCTTGCGCTTGAAGAAGATGTTGTAGATGAGGCACGTGAGCATCATGGCGCCGATGACGAAGTAGAACATGAAGTTGTAGCCCTCCGAGCCGGCGCCGTCGCCGTCCAGCCGCCGCCTGTCTCCCACTCGAGTCGCCAGCGCGCCGCGCGCCATGGCCGCCGCCGCCACCAACGCCCGCATGTCGTCCCCCCGCTGGTCCTGCAGGCGCAGCGACGAGTCCCGCGGCCCAAAGCGGCCGAGTAGCCGAGCGCTTCAGAGGCCAAGGCGAAGTGCCGACCGCCGCTGCTGCCGTTGCTTCTTCTCTTCTCCACCGTAGGAAACGGCATGGGAGCCGGTTTCCACGAAAGGGAGAGCAGTCCGGTGCGCGGTTGCGCGAAGGTCGCTACAAGAGGAGCCTCTATTCGGGTGGGGGCGGCTGGGAGGATACGCTTTGGGTTACACTTGGCTCATTGCGGTGACGTTGGTAGATGGCGAGGGAGCGAGACGCAGCGGACGGCGTGCGCGGCGGACTGGCGGCGCTCGTGGCGGCGGCGGCGCAGGTGCTGGCGCCCAACGCGCTGCAGTTCAACGCGCTCGAGTTCCAGCGGTGCGGGCGCAGCGCGAGAGCGAGCGGACGCGGTGGCGGCGTCGCGGTTGTCTGATTGCGGGTGCCCTGCAGCTCGCCCAAGGAGGCGCAGGACGCGGCGCGAGAGGCCGCCAAGCTCGTCAAGCCCGGTGCGGTGGGGATCTCGCGGCTTCGTACTGGTGACATGAGCGCTGACTGGACGCTCTGCGTGCAGGCGACCTCATCTTCATCACGACCAGTGGGTTCCTGTACTCGATCGGGCGACGCGTCACGCACAGCGACTACGACCACGTTGTACGAGAGCATTGCGAGCAATGACGAACCGACAGGTGCTCATTCACTGCTGTGATGCGACTAGGCTGCCGTTCTGGATGACTCGACGGTGCTCCATGTGGGCATGCCGAGCGCTACGCTGATGCCGCTGGAGCGCTTGCTGCTGCCGCAGCGCCAACCAGTGGTGAGCGCATTTGTTTTTGTTCCAACGGGTTTGGAAGGGCCACGCTAACTACGATATTCCAACGTAGGTATTAAGAGCGCCGATGACGGACGAAGAACTGCAAGTCTTCTTGCGCTGTGCTCGGCAGCTCGTTGGAACGAGCTACGACATCGTTCGGTCTGTTGTGATCTTGTGATGCACTTGCCGTGGATGATTTGTTGACGTACTCGCGTTTCATTCCAGAGCGTCTCAGCTAGTCTTGAGGCTAGCACTCAAACACATTACTGGGACCTCGCCGCTGCGGAAATTGCCGATCAGCATGAATCCCAGCGCCTGGATTTGCAGCGACGCTATCATGTTCGTGGGATTGGATTTTGTACAGTAGCGACTGCACCATCATCTGACGCCACGCTTATCCTCTAGGGTCCTGCTGGCTGGTTGTAGCGCAGCTTTCCGTGAAGTTCTTGCCCAGGCGCGGAAAGAAACCCAGCTCGGTATGCAGCAAAACTATAGTTTGCTATCACACCTCCGTCATCAAGTCACTCACGCTCATGCGATGATTGCAGACATCTTCACAATCGGCAGCGCCTCGCTTTCGGATTTCTCGCGCATCCGCCAAGCCCAGCCCGACGCGCTGACTAGAATCCCACTTCCCGTCATGGAGTACACACTCACACCGCCGGCGAAAACTTGGCGGCAGTATGTCCCCGAGTTTGTCCATTTTGTACGAAAGTTGCAGAGTGGCCACATGAAGCAGCATTGGCCAATGCTCCAGGAGAAGCTTTTTCCGGAGGCCCACGCGCTGGTTGCTCGGATGCCTCCAGTATCGTGGTCCGTCAAGACCAAAATTCAAGTGCTGGGATACGCCATGGTCTTGCTCATCGTGCTCCGGCGGGGGATGACGGTACGGAAGGTGCTGCTCCGCGCGCTGCAGCTATGGACCGCTCGGTACCTCGTGCAGCAGGTGCTGTTGCACTTGGACAACCGGCAGCTCGGCGCCTCAAGACTTTAGATTAGAGTACGTGTACAGTTTCATCCAACTAGACTTCATGTAGAACGCCAAATGGTTTCATCCTGCAAATCCGGCACCAGATGATCTCGATGAGCGATTCCTTGACCAAGTTGAAGTGCTCATTTGGGAGCGCTCTATTGAGGGTATCGCCTGTCGAGGAACCGTGAACGTGACCACAACAAGCGTGTGGGGGAAAAGCTGACGACCATGGCGAGCGTCGAGGAGGCTGCGAGGCGCGCGGGGGAGACGCCCCGCGGCGGACTGGCGCTGCTTGTGATCGACCAGCAGGTGGACTTCCACCCGGGCGGGTCGCTGGCGATCCCGACGGCCAACGAGGACGCCGCGCGCATCGCTGCGTTCATCTCGGCGCACTCGCAGCGGCTGTCGCAGCTGGTGCTGACGCTCGACTCGCACCAGCGCTACCATATCGCGCACGGCGTCTTCTGGGAAAACAGCGCCGGCGAGTCGCCCGCGCCGTTCACGCTCATCTCGGCCGAGGCCGTGGAGCAGGGCGAGTGGCGGCCGCGCAACCCCGAGCTGCGCGACTACGTGCTGCAGTACACGCGGTCGCTCGAGCAGAGCGGCAAGTTCACGCTGTGCATCTGGCCCGAGCACTGCCTGATCGGGACGCCGGGACACAACGTCGTGCCCTATGTGCAGGCGGCCGCGCTCGAGTGGACCAAGCAGTCGCAGAAGCCCGTCAACTACGTCATGAAGGGCAGCAACTCGTTCACGGAGCACTACTCGGCGCTCAAGGCCGAGTTCGAGCTCGCGTACGACCCAGCCACGAGGTAAGCGGCAGGCTGCAAAGCTCAAGTATGAATGGTGGCTGACTGCAACCACTGCTGCAGCCTCAACCAGGCGCTCATCAACTCGCTCAAGCTCGCGGACAAGGTCGTGATCTGCGGCGAGGCCGTCTCGCACTGCGTCAACTACACGGTGCGCGACCTGGCGGCTGCGTGGCCGCGCGAGCGCCTGGCCGACCTCGTGCTCCTGACGGACTGCGCGTCGCCAGTACCGGGCTTTGAGGCCGCTGGCCAGGTATGCCAATGGATCATCCACTCGCTACGGGCGAGGCCCTCTCTCTTCTCACAAACTTGCCATTTCCACTTCTCTACACGTAGGAATTTTTGAAAGACATGGCTGCGCTGGGGCTGACGCTGACCACATCGGCTGAATTCAGCGCGTGAGCTCCACGCCGCCAACATTTTGGCGTTTCCTGGTCGGCTCGTTGGCGCATCGAGATGGAAGCACGACGGAGTCGGCGGCGTCGGATTCGCGCATCAAGGTTGCCGTGTGCGAAACCACTGCGCCGTCAAAGGTCGCCGCGTGGAGTAAAACCTCCATAATGAACAAAAAACCTCGTGCGGTGCTGTCTGGTTCGGTACAAGCTCAGCGCTGTATGAAACGCCCGAGTCGCTGACACGAAGCACTTTAAGCGCGCTTAAACATGGGCGGTCGCTTCAACTTCCCCCGGCTGCGTGCAAAGTGGGTTGCGTTCGGTGTTCCAGTGCGCGCATGATGATGGCGGCAAGCGCTCCCTTCGTGTAGGGAATAGCAGTGCTCTATACGAGCGGTGTGTCTAGTCGTGGCAGCGCGAGAGCAGCCACTGTCTGCGTGCCGCGCGTCCGTCTCTTCAATCTCTGTCACCGCTGATCAACACGTGTCCTGCGCTCACGCGGCCCCAAACTTAAGCGCTTTATGCCCGATCTTTCCCTCAAGCTGAAGTTAAAAAACCTCAAATCTTTGAAAAACCTCCGTGGCCGGAGCAAGGAAGGCCGCCCCCTCGGCGCGATCCCGCAGTCGGAAACGAAACGGAGAAGCGAGAAAGTGCGTGCCGCTCGCGCCGAGCAGCGCCCTCCGGACGGACCCAGACGAACGACACGGCGGAGCGCAGCCTCCCCCTCGGTCCCCCTCCCCCCTTAGCAGAAGCAGAGCCCCGCACGCGCCCGGCGGGCCCGCAGCGACCAGCATGGCGCAGGATCTCCCCATCACCTTCGGGGAAGTGCTCAACGTACGTGGCGGTGGTTTTTTTTTATTCAGTGCGCGCTTGCTGCGGTTCGCAGCTGCTATGGCGGCGGTGCTGTTGGTGGTGAGCGTGAGGACTGACGAGCGCTGTGCTGACTCGCTATGCAGTTGAGCGCCCTCGGGGTGAACCTCGACTATGTCAAGTTCGGCACAACGACCATGGAGTCGGACAAGTTCGTGTGCGTGTGCGAGCAGGTGAACGGCCAGGCGAACGTGGTGATCGTCGACATGTCGGCCGGCAACCAGGTGCAGCGCCGCCCCATCAACGCCGAGGCGGCCATTATGAACCCCGTGAGCAAGGTCATCGCCCTGCGCTCGGAGAACCAGCTGCAGATCTTCAATATGGAGCTGCGCGCCAAGATGAAGTCCCACCTCATGAACGAGGCCGTGGTCTTCTGGCGGTGGATCTCGGTCAACACGATTGCGCTCGTCACGGGCACGGCCGTGTTCCACTGGAGCATCGAGGGCGACTCGCCCCCCGTCAAGATTTTTGACCGCCACGCGTCGCTCGGCGCGGGCACGCAGATTATTAGCTACGAGGCGTCGGGCGACTCGAACTGGCTGCTGCTCGTCGGCATTGCCCAGGGCGAGGGAGGCCGCATCGTCGGAAACATGCAGCTCTACTCCGTCGAGAAGAAGGTGAGCCAGGTGTTGCAGGGCTACGCCGGTGCGTTTGCACAGATGAAGCCACCTGGACGCACGGACGAGGGCCAGGTGCTCGTATTCGCCGGTACCAAGGGCGACCCGACCATGCAACTGTTTATTATGGAGGTCGGTCGCGAGCGCGATGCGCCGGGCGGTGTGTTCCGTCTTCCCCCGCAGCCGATTCCTTTCGCTGCTGACGCCGCTGCGGACTTTCCCGTGTCGATGATTGTGAGCCCCGGCGACGACGTTGTGTACATGATCACCAAGATGGGCTACCTCTTCCTGTTCGACACGCATACGGGTAAGCCGATCTACCGTGCGCGCGTTTCCCAAGACACGACGTTCGTGACATGCCTCGACTCCAAGTCGAAGGGTATGCTCGGCATCACGCGCCGTGGTCAGTTGCTGCAGTTTGCCATCAACAAGACGAAGCTTGTGCCCTACGTGGTGAACACGCTTCGTGACTCGCAGCTCGCACTGGGTCTTGCGACGCGCCTGGATCTGCCTGGCGCTGAGGAGCTGTACTTTACCGAGTTCAACCGCCTGATGAGCGTGAATGATATTCAGGGCGCCGCTCGCCTGGCGGCTGCGTCACCGCAGGGTGCTCTGCGCACGCCTCAGACAATCCAGCGTTTCCAGCAGCTGCCGGCCCAACCTGGTCAGCCGCAGCCGATTCTGCAGTACTTCAGCGTGCTTTTGGAGAAGGGAACTCTCAACAAGATGGAGTCTATCGAGCTCGCTCGTCCCGTGCTGATGCAGGGTCGCGGTCAACTGCTGCAGAAGTGGCTCACCGAGGACAAGCTTGAATGCTCGGAGGAGCTCGGTGACATGGTCGCCCAGACGGACACGACCATGGCTTTGTCGATCTACCTGCGTGCTCAGGTCCCGGAGAAGGTCATCAACTGCTTTGTTCAGCGTGGCGAGTTCGACAAGATCGTCGCGTACGCTGTCCAGACCAACTTCCGCTGCGACTACACTTTCATGCTGCAGAACCTGGTGCGCGCGAACCCGCAGGGTGCTCTTGACTTTGCCCAGAAGCTCGCTGTTGCCGAGAACGGTCCGCTCGTCGACGTCAACTCGGTTGTCGACATCTTCATGCAGGTGAACCGCATCCAGGAGACGACTGCGTTCCTGCTGGAGGCGCTGAAGAACAACCGCCCGGAGGAGGGCTACCTGCAGACTCGTCTGCTGGAGATCAACCTTCTCGGTGGCTCGCCGCAGGTTGCGGACGCGATCTTGTCGAACAACATGTTCTCGAACTACGACAAGCCTCGGATCGCTGCTCTTTGCGAGAAGGCGGGTCTGTTCCAGCGTGCGCTTGAGCACTACACGGAGCTGGCGGACCTGAAGCGCGTGATTGTGAACACCCAGGCGATCAACCACGAGTTCATCGTCACGTTCTTTGGTACGCTTACGAGCGAGATCTCGATGGAGCTGATCAACGCTCTGCTTTCGCACAACATGCGCCAGAACCTGCAGATTGTTGTCCAGGTTGCGACCAAGTACGCAGAGCAGCTCGGTGCGAAGGAGCTGATCGACATTTTCGAGAAGTTCAAGTCGTTCGACGGTCTGTACTTCTTCTTGGGCTCGATCGTGAACTTTTCCCAGGACCCGGACGTTCATTTCAAGTACATTGAAGCGGCGACCAAGATGGGCCAGTTTAAGGAGGTGGAGCGCGTGTGCCGCGACTCTTCTGTGTACGACCCGGTCAAGGTGAAGGAGTTCCTGAAGGAGTCGAAGCTGCAGGACCCGCGCCCGCTCATTCACGTGTGCGACCGCTACGACTTTGTGGAGGAGCTGACGCAGTACCTGTACTCGAACAACCTGCTCAAGTACATTGAGGTGTACGTGACGAAGGTGAGCCCGCAGAAGACCCCGACGGTGATCGGCAAGCTGCTCGACCTGGACTGCAACGAGGACTACATCAAGAACCTGCTGAACCAGATCCCGCAGTGCCCTGTTGACGACCTCGTCGAGCAGGTGGAGAAGCGCAACCGTCTTCGTCTGCTGCAGCCGTGGCTGGAGACGCGTGTGGCCCAGGGTAACACTGAGACGGCGACGCACAACGCCGTCGGCAAGATTTACGTGACGCTGAACAAGGACCCGCAGCAGTTCCTGATGAACAACCAGTTCTACGACTCGCAGGTGGTCGGTAAGTTCTGCGAGAAGCTGGACCCCGCCCTTGCGTACCTTGCATACCGTCGTGCTGGTGGTGCTTGCGACGACGACCTGGTTCGTGTGACCACGGAGAACGGTCTGTTCAAGGACCTTGCTCGCTACCTCGTCGAGCGCCAGGACCTGGACCTGTGGGGTAAGGTCCTCGTGAAGCAGGAGGAGGGCGAGAAGGAGTCGCCGAACCGTCGCGCGCTGATTGACCAGATCGTGCAGACGGCTCTGCCTGAGACGAAGAACCCGGATGAAGTGTCGACGACGGTGCGCGCGTTCATGAACGCCGAGCTGCCGAATGAGCTCATTGAGCTGCTGGAGCGCATTGTGCTCCAGGGCACGGACTTCTCGAGCAACAAGAACCTGCAGAACCTTCTGATTCTGACGGCTATTAAGGCTGGACAGGAGAAGGTCATGGACTACGTGAACCGTCTCGACAACTTTGACGGCCCTGAGATCGCCCGCATCGCTGTCGGTGAGCAGTACCAGCTGTACGAGGAGGGTTTTGTCATTTACAAGAAGACGAACCACAATGTGGAGGCTATTGGTGTGCTTCTCGACTACATCAAGGACTATGAGCGCGCGTACGAATTTGCGGACCGCTGCAACGAGTCGGAGGTGTGGTCGCGCCTCGCCAAGTCGCAGCTTGACCGAAACATGGTGCACGACTCGCTCTCGGCTTTCATCAAGGCGAACGACGCCAGTGCCTACGTGGACGTGATCGCTGCCGCCGAGCGCGCGGATGACTACAACGCTCTGATTCCGTACCTCAAGATGGCGCGCAACACGGTCAAGGAGCAGTACCTCGACACGTCGCTCATTTACGCGTACGCCAAGACGGAGAAGTACTCTGACCTTGAGGAGTTCATCTCGGCCCCGAATGTTGCGCAGATCCAGAACATTGGTGAGCGCTGCTACGATGAAGGCATGTACAACGCGGCCAAGCTGCTGTTCCAGAACATCAACAACAACGCCAAGCTCGCGATCTGTTTCGTGCGTCTGGGCAAGTTCCGCGAGGCTGTGGACGCTGCTACCAAGGCCAACTCGGTGGGCACGTGGAAGGAGGTCAACTACGCTTGCGTTGACGTCAATGAGTTCCGTCTTGCCGGCCTGTGTGGTCTGCACATTATCGTGCACCCGGACCACCTTGAGGAGCTGATCCTTCACTACGAGAAGCGCGGTCACTCGACCGAGCTGCTGAAGCTGATGGAGCAGGGACTTGGTCTGGAGGGCTCGCACTCGGGCATCTTCACGGAGCTTGCGATTCTGTACTCGAAGTACTTGCCATCAAAGCTCATGGAGCACGTCAAGATCTTCCACTCGCGCATGAACGTGTCGAAGGTGCTGCGTGCTTGTGAGAAGGGACTGCACTGGGACCATGCCGTGTACCTGTACAAGGAGGACGGTCAGTTCGACAACGCTGTCCGTACGATGGTTGACCACCCGGTTGCGTTCTCGCACGACCTGTTCCTGGACTGCATCCAGAAGGTTCGCAACCAGGAAATTCACTACAAGGCTATCAACTTCTACCTGGAGCAGCACCCGCTCGACCTGACGCGCCTGCTTCAGGTGCTGACGCCAAACCTGGACCACGCGCGCGTGGTGCATCAGCTGCGCAAGTCGAACAACCTGCCGCTGGTGGTAGAGTACCTGAAGGACGTGCAGAAGGAGAACCTGTCTGCTGTCAACGAGGCGCTGAACGAGATCCTGGTGGACGACGAGGACTACAATGCGCTGCGGGACTCAATCGACGCGTACGATAACTTTGACCAGATCACCCTTGCGCAGAAGCTTGAGAAGCACGAGCTGCTCGAGTTCCGCCGCATTGCTGCGTACCTGTACCGTAAGAACAAGCGGTTCACGCAGTCGGTGAAGCTGTCGAAGGCCGACAAGATGTACAAGGACTGCATCGACTGCGCCGCTGACTCGGAGGACCCTGAGCTCGCCGAGGACATCCTGCGCTTCTTCGTCCAGGTGCACGACAAGGAGTGCTTCTGCGCGACGCTGTTCACGTGCTACAAGCTGATCAAGCCGGACGTGGCGCTCGAGCTGGCTTGGCGCCATGGCTACACGGACTTCGTCATGCCGTACATGATCCAGTTCGTCAAGAACCTGAACGACAAGGTGAAGGTGTTGGACGAGCGCACGGCTGTCAAGCAGGACGCAGCTGCTGTCGAGGCTCCTGGCCTTGACGCTGGCTACGGCATGGGCGGCGGCATGCAGCCGATGATGCAGATCGCGGCCACGGCGTACAACGACCCGTCGGCGCAGTACGGCATGGGCATGGGCATGAACCCTGGCATGGGAATGGGCATGGGCGGCATGGCTGCGCCGATGGGCATGAGCGGCGGGATGCAGACGAGCAACCCGTACGGCGGCATGCCGGCGAACAACCCGTACGGTGGTGGCTACGGCTATTAGACGGAGTAATAGCGAAGTAATATGCAAGCGGAGGAGCAAGCAAGCGCGGCGCGGAAGGATCGCACCGGGTCGCTGCTGCGTTGGCGGCAGGCGATAAAGCGGCAGGCAATAGGAAGAAGGGCGGCGTAGGACGAGAGGAGACGCGGGCAGGTGTAGCTCGCGGTCGAGCGGCGAGACGTGGCGTTGACGTTGTATTTGTGCCGGCGGCGGCAAGACGCACCCCGGCCCAGGTTCAGTCCTCATACATGTTAGATTTGCTTTGCCTTTACGCACGCGCGCGCAGTTTGCAGTCGTTCCCCTGCTTTCAGCACCACTTGCCATGCATCGCCGGCCGACTGTCGAGCGCCCAGAGCACTCCGAGCGCCTGCGCGCTCTGCGGCGCCGCAGCGTTCTCCGGGTGCGTCAGCAGGAACTGCGCGACGTCTGCCTGCGCGCGGCCGGCGGCGAACGCGAGCAGCGCGCTCCTCCGCTGCCTGTCGTCAGCGATCGACGTGGCCATCGCCGCCTCCGCCTTGTCCTGTGACGAGCTCATGTCGAGTCTCTCGCAGTCGAGCGCCGCAGCCAGCGAGTCGGCGAGTGGCCGATGGACGCAGAGGACCTGCGAGCGCTGTCGCTCTCCATCCCGCAGTCCTGTCTGCTTGGAGCCGCCTCAGCGCTGGTTCGGGCCGGAGCGCGAGCTCCCCACTGCTGCATGGCCGAGTTGAAGCCGCGGTTTCCCTTAGAAAGTACGCAGGAGTGATGGTCCCGCCGCCCTGGCGGCCAAGTGCGGCAGTCACCCATGGACGCTGCGCGGGCCTCGGTGGACGCGGGCGTGCGCGCGCTGTTGGCCTCTGCGCCGACCGCGGGCGGCCCCGGCTCAGCCCACGCGCTGTGCGAGTGCGCGCTGCTGGCGCCGCCGCCGCGGGAGCTGCGCGCGCTGCGGCGCTTCCCCGTGCTCAAGCGGCGCGCGCTGGCGGCCTGGAGGCTCTGGGTGGGCGACGCGCGCTCGCCTGGGGACGCCGCGCAGGCCACGCGCGCGCTGTGCCTCGTGCTGGTGCAGAGTGCGCTGCTGGACGAGCCCGAGGTGACGAGAGAGCTGGTCGAGAGCGGGTACCCGACGGTGATCAAGGCCGTGGCGGTGGAAACCAGCAGCAGAGGACGACCCAAGAGCGCGCACTTGCCGCTGGCGGTTCGACTCTATTTGGCGACGAGTGCTATGCAGTGGCTGGTGGCCAAGCAGCAAGAAGGAGCGTGTGAAGCTGATCTTCGGTGGATTGCAGAGGTTGCGGCTAAGCTGGCAGAGGAGCTGCTGGAGGCCGTGGCAGACTCGAGGGCGTCGAGGAAGCCGCGAACGGCAGAGCAAACTCATGCAGCTGGAAAATCGACGCCTCAGCTATGTGATTATTGCTGCGGTGTTGATGGTGGTCGTGCTTCAGTGGGAAGTTTAGATCGTCAGAGTGATCGCTGGCAGCGGATTTTGCAGATGACGAAGGGTTGTCTTGCTGAGATTCAACATTTCCAGTATTCAAGCGTGCGCACGGAAAGCATAGATGCTTTGGTTACGTTGCGAGAAGCGCTCACGACCACTAGTATGAATTCCCCCTCAAGTGCTGCCACAACATACGAAATCGAACGAGTGCGAGCACGATCAAGTAGAAAAAGGTCTTTGAATCCGAAAAACATTACGCTGCAGCAGTACGAAGAGATCTGCAAATATGTAACATCGTCCAGCGGCTCGAGATCTAGCAGCTCGAGCGAAAACACCCAAGTACGCTGTTTGTGGCGCCTGGCGTGGCAAAAAGAGCTGTCAAATCATACCCAAGATAACCAAGTGCGCCTTTGTGACGCTATTCTACAGTGCGCAAGGTCCGATATCTTCGCTCAGGCTGCAATTCGGTCGGGACTGAAGACATCTCCATTAGCATTCTCGCTTACCCCATCAATTGGATGCCAAGTTGTATGCCGAGTCTTCCAGTCGATAACATGGGAAGACGTATCGGAGATATTGTGTGTGTTTTCTCAAGCGACTGATCTATGCTCTTCGAACGACTCCAAGCCCCATCAGAGGAATTTCATATCTAGCAGCACTCCTTCCGCCAACAAAGTTATTCGAGATCGTTGTTTTGTGTACCTCCAGACTGTACTATCTGCCTTCGATGGCACAGTAGCTTCTTCACCAAGTATGCCAGGAGAGCAAAACACCTCGATGAAGAAGCGAAATACAAGAACACTCCTCGATGGTTTGCGATGCGCGAGCTATATAGCTAGAGATACCACACGCTGGATGGAATTGTGGGATTTGGTGTTTCTCTCTGATAACCAGTGTCGCAGCTCTTCCTTACCAGGATCAAGCTCTGAAGGGATTGAGTGGTTTGCATCAATTGAAGATTGCGTTGCAACTGTGCTCATTGCTGACAAGTTATCTGGCGATTCTATACTTGCACGTGATTTGAAAGTTTATTGCCTTCATGTTGCTCATATGCTCATACTATCAAGTGGGTCGAGAATTTCAAGCGGTGGACAAAATCATCGCAGCTTGATGCGAGAAACTACAGACCAGGAAAGACTTCACCAGGCTATGGCTCAAATACTGAAAACCTTGGGTGCTCAGTGGATGAGTGGCCTTATTGCGAGAATATCACGAACCTTGGTTCATTCACCGGAAGGAATAGGAGCTGATGAAATATGGCTGGGTATTCGGACTGTTTTGCTGCCTGCGATGCGCATGCGCTTTCAAGCTGGAAATTCCACGCGAGGATATGCTACTCTTCGCGAGAACCAAGACATTTTTGTGGAATGTATGTGCACAGCCAACAAACTGCTGAGTGATGCCGAGCTGGATAACAGATATATTTCACCCCTTGTGGGGCTTTGCTGCGCGTGGGACGAATTAATGCTGAGCCAAGAGATGGAAGCGCCTACGTCTCCAGCGACCAAGTGGGGATCCCATGCAGTGATCAAGATGAACATCTTCAAGAATCTGATTGAATTGTACAATAGCGAAAGCAGCGCACTTGCCACAGAGAAGGCGAGTGTTTTGATGTTCCTCTCAGAGACTCTTCAGCGCGCAACGAATTACCCTCAGCATCTTGAAAACGACTTGTTTGATCTGATCACGCGCATGACAGCTACAGCCGAGCTATTAGAAGTAAAAACTGGCAGCTCCGAAATCTTCGTAGAGAGCCAAGACCAGGAAGGTCCGCGATCTCGGGTTTCGCATTCGAACGAAGTACTCAAAGAAGTGTTTCGTGCCGCCTCGGTCGCTGAACCGGGTCGCATGAAGAACGCAGTCAAACGGTTGGAACAAAATGGGGTGCTAAAAGAATTGATTCAACAATTGAAGCGATGGGTACTGGCTATTGAGTCTTGTCGTGAGGCGTCCATCGGACGCGAGACATTTCTGGAACTTGCAGTTCACTGTAGCCGACTCGCATACTGGGCACCAGATCAATGCCACGGCCTGCGAACGATGATGCGAAATGTGGAGCCTTCCATTATTGGAGCACTGAAGGCACTTGCAAAGACGAAACTTGGTCGAAAGGCTGGGTTGCGCGATACTGCGCATGGGTTACTTCGAGCGGACTCGTCACCATCTTTTGCTTTGGTTCGCGCGGAGATGGCTGTTCGATCGTATCTTCGCGTTGGATCTCTACCGGATTTGTGGTCCCTGACCAGTGTGCTAGTCAAGGCTCTCTTGAAATGCGAAGCAACAAGCACGCGAGAGGCTTTGTTAGCTGTGATTCAACGCCAATCTAGTGCGCTTATCGTCGAGTGCGTTGTGCAAACACTCGCCAAGGCTCTCATGGGGATTGGAGTTTTTGATACGATATTTGGTGATGAAACAGATAGCAAAGTCATACCGGCATTACGATGCGCCTTGACCGCACTGGAATTGATATCAAGTAATACGCCTATTTGCGCGATACCTACATCGTCGATGATTTTTGACAAAGCATTTGTCCTGCTGTGGCTCCCATACATGTTTGATGCGGTGCTACGCTCAAACCTCCACCCATGCTCCGAAGCGATAACCAAGAGTCTGTTGATGAGTCTGCATAGCATTGCGTTACGACCGGATTCCGATTCCTTCAAGACTAGCTATTGGCTGGCAGGGATGTTGAGTATTGCACAACTAATGACCAACCATTCCAAAGAGCAGCCACACGACGAGGACTCCAACATTCACGAAGACTTACAAAACGTTATCCATGCAATTTTAACTAACGCGACGGCCGTTAGTACTGCTGTCAAACACTTACACACTAAATCAGGTGACAGTGGTGTAAATGTTCTTGTTCTGTGGGGATCTCTGTTGCGAGTGGGTAAAGGGTGGATTGAGGACGATAAGATTCACATTTTTGACAAAACTCGGACCCTTAAGCAAGACACAGAGCGTAAGGCGTTTCAACAAGTTATCGAAAGATTACAAGCTGAAGACATGCCGAGCGCAAGCGTCGTTGTGATGCAGTCATTTTCTCAGTGGCTAGAGAGCGCGCTCATATATTCACAAGCATTCGCAAGCAAGAACATTGCGTCAATATCATCCACCGTTAAAGTGTGGGAGATAGCGTACCTGGATATCGCGAATTTTGTGTATCTACCTTTGGAGTTTGAGAGTAACAAGTTCCAGCTAGCAAGCACATGGCTGATCACTTGGATCTCATCGAATTTGAAGCGATTGAAGAGTGAATCAAGCATGTTTCAAATGCTCCCATTCCAAATCTCGTGGTTCCAGCGGCTGATCCGTTACCATGCCACAACAGGCTCTCGTGAGCACTTGAGATCCCGAGACAAGGTGTTTTCGCTTATATTCAAGGTTCTTAGTCACGTGATTCGTGCCAGCACTGACTCCAACATTGATGAAGTCTCACAATCAATCAATGTCACTCTTCGGTGCCTTGATGAGGCACAGATGGTTGATTTGTCACTTGCAATGGACTTCGATGCACTTCGAGGAACGTCTAGCGGAGCTGATTTACTCGTCGAGCTCAGCACGTTCACCACCGTTTTACAAGAATTCCATTTTCCACAACAAGAGGTAGCCCGATTGCTGCAATATCCTATGGAACTGGCAGCAAGTTTCTACGTCAACACTCTCGGTAACGCAGGAAGAGGACAAGAATCGTCGCTATTTCTCCAGCAATTGAGTAAGAGTCTCGAAGAAGTGCATCCCGCATCTGAGCCAATTATTGAAGGCTGGGTGAAATGGGAAAGCGAAACAATTGCCAAGTACGCATGGATTAATCGAGATAGATGCCTAGATTTTACGAGAACCATTCGTGGTGCAACAGTGTCAAAGCAAGTATAAGTCACGGATGTTTTCGCCATGCTTGTTTGTTTATTGTTTCTGTGGTGAATCTTGCGATTCCAATTCTGACAGTGACTCCCGGAGAGTCCGACTAGACTCGGTTGAGCTCCAGTACCGTGATGATGACCTCCCAGTGTAGTCAAATGAGAGAATGAGGTCGTCAGCTGTCGCTCCACTTGCTGCATTCAGACTGCAAATTTCTGGGAGAGACTTCGATGTTTGAAGTTTGCCTGAACCGGATATGCCTTGATCTATCCCCACCTTCGTAAACCGATTTGAGGAGCTTGAGCGCGACCGATCCACGTTTGTGGCCGAGACACTTTCAATCGTTGAGATTGACATTACCGCCTCCGGTATTCTCGATTCAAGTGTCTCTGCTGGCTCAGCATCTTCCTCCGGTGTCGAATTCAGGGTAGACCTTGTACCAGGGTTTTGAACGGACGCTGGAGTCACCGCCTGCTTTTGCTTGTTGCGTCGACCAGCGCGTGGGCTATTGACTCCCTTGGCGTATGGGACTTCATTGTCACATTCAGCTGTGCGATCGCAACGAATCTCTTTTTCTTTGAGAGAGTGGACAAACGTCGGGATGATGGGAGGCTTCTGATGCCGAATAACTGAACATCACACAAGTGTGAGCAACTTTACAATCTCTAGCGTATCATCCATCAAATGAGCCCACATAATACTTACGTGGCCACGCAACAGTGCGAAAGAACGAGTGTGCCTTGATAGACAATGGGTTCTGAAGACGCTGAGCTCTATCCTTGGCGAGCAATTTACTGATAAGGTCTTTGCACTCGTTACTGACGGCGATATCATCAGGGAATGTGACTTCCTCGGTTACGTCAATGATGTTCTCAAGCGTCTCCTTTTTCGACGCACCCTTGAATGGGGTTCTCCCAAACACCATTTCGAACAGCAAGATGCCGTAGGCCCACCAGTCTACTGATCCAGCATAGCCCTCTTCAGAGAATATCTCAGGTGCCACGTACTCGTGTGTTCCTACGAATGACGCCATTTTCTCTCCTTTGTCTAGATGGGATTCAGTATCTAATGCGGGGTAGAATGGTGGAGGTCCGCACAGGCGTGCACAGCATGAGCGACGGCGCACAGGCTGCTCAATAACGTCATCAGAACCGCCAAGTTTAGCAGAAGAAAAGGTGACAGCAATTGACCGACGCTGACCAAACGATTGAGATCGCACATTGGGAGGGATGGCAACCTCGACAGGTAGCTGTGGCTTTATCTCGCGAGCCAAGTCAAAATCGGACAGCATAATGTGTCCGGATTCGTGAACGAGAATATTCTCAGGCTTGAGATCACGGTAAACGACACCAAGTAGGTGCAGATATTCCAGAGCGAGCAGAACCTCTGCGGCGTAAAAGCGAGCTTGTGACTCCGAGAGCAACTGCTTGTCTTGGCGCTTCAGAAAAGAAAAAAATTCGCCACCAGCGCAGTACTGCATGATTAGGTAGAAGAAGTCTGGGGTTTGGAACGTGAAGTCCAATCCTACAATGAACGGGTGGTGTGCAATCGATAGAATGTGCTTTTCGGTCAGAATGCGCTGCACACGATTCATCTTGATTAACTCGCTCTTTTTGACAACCTTCATGGCAAAGAAGCCTTCGGTCTCAAGTCCCTAACATCAAACGAGAGGCGTCAACGACGTGCAAGAAGCCTTATCAGTAGTACAGTATCTAACGTACAACACTGCGAACCAGGTACACCCTCCCGGTTGAGCCTGCGCCAAGCATGCGGATCTTTTCAAAGTTGGTCGGTCCAATGCGTGGTGGTTGCGACAACACTGGCATGGACAGCGCTCTTTCCAACTCAGACTTGGTCGTGGGTAGAGCATCTCTGCTTTCCTCCGCCAGATTTGGGTTGATGTCTGCGACGGATTCACTACTAGTGTCGAGGTTGATGGACGCAGAACGAGTCGCGACAGGTTCGTCGCCAGCGAGCAATCTCATCATGGTCAGTCTTAAGCCTCGGTTGGCATCTACGAGGTGTCGATCGCCTTAGCAGCAAATCGAGAATCAATGAGATTAGATTGGTGTCGTCGGCATCACGACAAGGCTATCAGTGGACAGTGGACGAAGGAGCGTGGCTTCTGGCTATTTTCCGCGGCGCTATCCTTGGCTCAGATCAGACGCGAGCACCAAAACGAGATCGAGTAGAAATTTGATGCAGTTTGCGTCATGGTTGACTGGCATTAACTGGTGGATTAGTGCTGCTGTTCCTTCAGTTGCTGCTGCTCCAGGCGCTTCTTCCGGTCGCGCTTAATGTCACGGATGACGCCGTTGCGCATGGTCTGCACCTCCACAAACCCTCATAAGCACCTCCCACAACCGCTATACTTCCCACCACTCGCTCCTCGCACCTCCTTGTCGATTACTTGCTGCCGGTGCGCGTAGTAGATGGCGTAGGTCGCGCCGGCCGTGACGGTCGACAGCATGATCACCGGCAGCTTGGACAGCACGCGCGTGCGCAGCGAGGGCATCTCCAGGCTCGCAGCTGCACGCAGAATGCAGTGAGCAGGTTTGTAGGTAGACAGCTGGGCTCGCTTGAAGCTGGCGAGCCGCGGTCTGCCGCCTCCGCTTCACCCAACACCAGCTCAGCACCTTGGTGGCGGCAATGACGCGCGAAACAGACTGGGGAGCTACGCTCAATATTTCATCCAATGGGCAGTGATTCAGTCCTTGTAAATCAGCCAATGATCATCGCGTATTCGCCGAAAATAGCTGCTGAAGAAGCACTTCAAGGCGCATTCGCGACCATGTACATCGGGCCGTGGCAGGAGTACCGGCTCGCGCAGCTACAGGGCGACGCCGTGCAGCGGCTGCGGCGCGAATGGGAGACGCAGCTACGCGCGGAGCTTCCCGAGGGCGACGACGCCAGGTGCGGCGCTGGTCGTGGCGGATGGCGGTGGTGGCGCCAACAAGCTGACGCTGCGCAGGATCCGAGAGCTCATGCAGCCGCTGGTGGCCAAGCTGCCGGCGCTGCTGCTGTCGGCGACGTCGACGGCGGCTTCGAAGCGGCGGGAGGGCGTTGGAACGAGGGACAAGCCGCGGAGACCGGCGACTGTGGGGACCAGCAGTCGCTCGGAGCTGGCGGATGACCACGGGAGGACGCAACATGGACACAAGAAGGCGAGCAAGAACAGCAGCAACCAGGAGACGCACGACGCTGATGCTGATGCGACAGCTGCGGCTGGAGTAGGCCCGAAGCCACCAGTCCCGAGGGCACCGACGAGGAAAAAGACAAAGAAACCCAATAGCGCGCCGCTGACAGCTATCGAGCAGGTCCAGCGCAGGAAAAAGATGTTCGCGACCTGGATCAAGAAGGCGTCAAGTAGTACAGACAGCGGCGACGATCTACCGGAGACTGCAAACTCCGATAGATCACCATCACCTCAAATGGATGGCACAGCAGGCGCTAATGCCAGCTCCCAAAGCGTCAGGCTACCGCCGCTGTCCTCGAGCCAAGCAATTGTTCCACGTGAGCTTCCCCAATTAGCAGGTGGTGGATCTCACACTCAGTTGCCACCAATCTCCTCTCCTGCAAGGGGCTGGGACTTTGTCTACGACTCCATGGCGAGTGGAGCGCTAGCTTCCAGTGCCCAGTCTGCTCCAAGTGACCCTGCCGAGAGTTCGAACTGTGATGACCTCGACGAGTCCTTTGATGAGGAAGAGGTCAACAACTTCCTCAACTGGACTGACACCTTGCTGTGCCCCGCCGACCTCGATGACTGTGGCGACTTCAATGAGTGAGTGAGCAAGAGCTGCGAGTCAACCGCACCAAGTCGAGAACAAGGCACATCGACTCGGAGCGAAAACGCTGCTCTCCCATTCGTGTGGCAGCTTCTCATAGTTTATCTGGAGTTGGCCGTCATCTTCAAGAAGCTCTCGGAGTCTTGTGTGGCCGATCCACGCCCGCTGCGTCGTCACCGCCAGCGTCTCTCTTCCCGCCAGCCGCCTGCACCAACCCCCGGCTCATTCAGTCCCAATCCCGTCTCCATCGTGGCCCATAGACCTCACCTGGCGGTCTGCGTGCTGGTAGCTGGCTCGAAGCACCTGGTGCGTCGGCGCCTGCTTGACCACTACGCCGCCACCACCCCGTGAGCCCACCGCCCGCCGGCACCTCTAGCGCAATGGCTACACTGCGAACCTTGGTGCGTCGGCGGCTGCGTGTCGTGCGTCGCCACGTATCGCTGCGGCGCTTGGATCTGCGGCGTCGCACAGCGCTCAGCGTCCTCGTCAGCAGCTCCGGGAGGTGCGGCGACGTACGAGCTTGGGCCTGGCGCCAGGCGTCGAGCAGCGCGCGAAGGCGCTCGCGTCCCTCGACGGCCACTGCATCGTCTCCCGCGGCGCCGCGGGACTGTGGAATCCCATACTTTGTGTGCTGCACGCCACCCGCAAGATGACGACGCCGCTGATGCCGAAGCTCGCGCTGCTGCTCGCGCCGCCCGCGAGCGCGCTGGTGCTCCCCGCGCTGCTGTGCGTCGCGATCTACTTGTTTCTCTAGCTGCAGCACGTGCTCCTGGCCCCTGACGTGTCGCTCCGCGCTCGAAACTCGCAGATTTGGCCTCAGTCTGGAGCAGGACGTGCGCGGCGGACTACTGCTTGCCACGGCGGCGGTCGCAGCGACGGCGGCGATCGCTAACAGCTCGCGCTTCCGGTCTGCGAGTCATGCGATCCGTAGTGTACTGGGGACGCTGGTCGGGACGCTGGGCTTCCACGCCGCCATCGTGCTCTTCGGAGCTCCTTTGACGCAGTGAGCTAGCTACTCAACTGCCATGGTTTTCGAATGAGGCTGTTCCTCTCACTCATACGATGCTTGTAGGCTGGTCGAGCGCACGCTGCTGCTGGCGTTGTTGCTCGCCGTGCTGACGACGCTTCCCATGGCAACGCGCTTCGGTACGCGCTTCGATGAGTGGATCCGTGTGCTGCTTCATCTCGAGTAGGTAGCTGCTGGGTTGTTGCGGACTTTCTTCATGGGATACTAAAACACTTGGACCTAGCGTGCGAGACGCAGACGAAGTCTTCATGGCTGGTTGCTCGATTGGTGCGGTGACTGGCGCGTACCTGGGAGCTCTGCCGATCCCGCTTGATTGGGACCGGCCGTGGCAGGTGAATCTTGTCGATAACTACCTTCTTAGGCTGATCCTTCGTCTCACCAATGCTGATGAACTGCTACAGCAATGGCCATTGACGTGCGTATACGGAACACTGCTGGGCCACGCTCTTGGCGGAGCAATTGGTCTCGTAATTGGCGCGCGAATGCGGCGCTTTCGCAACGAAAAGCTGGAGTGAATACTGCACATCTCAACCATAGAACATGTTTCCCGTTTGAAACAACAACAATCGTCAGTATTACAACTTAGCTAGCCTGTCAAGATGCATTTCCAATCACGGTGCAACTGCAAGCGCACTAGAGCGAAATGCAGAGCTCTTGAGGTACGCAACCAGCTTGGAGCGGGCAATGTCGCTCGAGTCGTCAAAAAGCACCTGCAGGATTTCCTGACGCTGGGGAGCGTCAGCGAGCGCCAAGAAGTCCAGCACATACGCCACCGCGCTTTCCTTGAGCGCAGGCCGAAGCGAGCGAAGACTTGCAATATACCGCTCAGTGACTTCGTGCGCACACTCGGCGTCGTATTTGACCAGTGCAACAAGTGTCTGGCAAAGCGCGCTCATCAGCGATTTGGTTAATGAGCCCACGGCCAGCAGTCTGGACAGAGGGGCGGCGCATTTGCGCACCAGCGGTACAAACAGCGCGTCCTGTTGCCGAGAACGAGTGCACAGCTGATTGACCGCTTGAAGAGTGCTGTCTAGCTCCGTCCAGCTGACTCCTCCGTCTCCAAACAAATGCACGATCTTGTCTTGGTCCGTTGTAGCGGATAACAAGCTGACAAACTTTTCAATTTGCTGCTGCTGCGCAACGCTTACTAGTTGCTGCTGCTTGTCACGAAGTGCCGCCATGGACTCTCGCACGCTGTGGAGGCGAAGATCGCTGCAGTTGGTAGCGGAAATGATCTCTTCCAACGAAGCAACATCAGGGTGGGACGCTGCGTACATGTCCATGATGGTGCGCAATACGGCAACTCGGTGCGGAGAAAGCACATGAGTCTTGGCGATAGCATAATCGGCATCTAGGGCATCGAAGATGGCATCCCATATTCGTGCGATGAGAGGGTAAAAGTCTGTAGCTCGGTGGTCGGCAATCACACTCAACAACTTGAACATGAAGTCGCTGAATGTCGAGAAAACTTGCTGCATGTGCGTTCGGAGGCTCGGCCGCAGGATTTCCATCGTTTGCAGAACCTAGATATGGGCATAACACACTCACTGAGCCTACTACAGCCGCACAGCCTGAGATGATAAGCCACTTACGTTTACGAACAACGAGGTGTTGAGGTATATACGCGTCAGGGAAATGGAACCGACAATCTCCGTCAGTTTCTTCGGGAGCCGAGTTAGTATCAGCACTGGGTGCCTCCGCGCAATTTCGCGGAGCCGATCCATCGCGTCATTGACATCTTGCGCCAGATTGTTCAGCGTTTCGTCTACGTAAGCAACGAGTTTGGCATCCCCTAAGGACACATCCGGATCGGCGGCATTGGCGGTGGAAGTTGTGGTTGATAGTTCGCGTAGGTTGACCAGCGATTCCCAACCAGGATATAAAGCATCCAGGTGAATAGACACTTGTCTAGGGTTCTGAATGTACAATTTCTGATAAAGTAAAAGACACGGACTTGAGGTTAGACCATGATGCTATACATTTGTTGCATCCACAAAGACTTACCCCGATCATGTCACGACGAATTAGGTCATGGACAGCAAGGGCTTTTGGATAAGCCTTGAAATTCGGCGTCGAACTCACCACAGCATCGATAACCTCCACAAGTACTGACACATTTGAGGTGTCGCCCACTATCGCCAGGAGAAGTGTCAAGTCAATCGTATCAAACTTCCTGGAGTCTAGCTTCTCTCCATCCGGTCCCTCAATTAGTCCACGTAGCACCGCGATATCCTTCAGCAGTATGACGATACCGCGCGTTGTGAGGGTGTCCATCGCGAGTTGTTTGCTCTTCGCTTTCCATTGCTCGAGTGCGTCCCCGATGTATGCGGCCACAGATTCGAGAACCAGCAACATATCGCCGTGCGCGCTTATATGAAGCGACTGAAGTGACGCAACCTTTTCGAGCTCGCATACGTTTACAATATGCTCAATGAAAACAGCCGTATCGGTATACGAAAAAGTAGCTCCAGCAACTCGAAGCACATGCTGGACAATTTCACAGGATTCCTGTCGATGAGATGTGTTTGAGCATTGGCAGATATGGTCCACCAAATCGAGAAGAGCATTTGCAAGCTCAGTAACACGCTCACGAGTGAAACAAGACGCCTGAACGTAGTGCAGTAGTGACATTCGCAATCCCCAGCTGGCCGAATTCGTTTCTCCAGGAGTGATGCCAGTTTGGCATGAAGTGATTAGAGATCGAACAATGGATGTGACGACACTGGTTGGAACAGTCGAATGGTGTGTAACTGAAGGCGGTACGGTAATCGCTGTGTAGTTGGAGGAAAAATACGAGATCTCCGCTTGAGCGTAGGTTAAAGACTTCTCCACACTCATTGTCTCGGATGGGCCGAATGCCATAGATGGCTCGGCTGAATAAAAAGGCTTTCTTGCACTCGAAACCTCCTCCACATTTGCCGCTGTCACAGTGAATGCTGCAAACCCTTCTGAGAGCAAATCATCTTCGTCTTGATCGTTCTGGTCACGAAGTCCATCCATTTCTGAGCCACTTGCACTCACTTTGTGCAACCATTTCACCAGCTCAGCGAGTTTATCCTTAGTACTTGGCGAGAAAATAGTTCGTGCTCCTTCAGTATCGTTGCTATAAGAGGTCAATGCAGACAAGACAAAAGCTGATGCGCTTTCCGGCGACTCTGCCTCAGCCGCTGCAGTTAAGCCTGACACAAGTTTGCTTTCGTTTGTCTTCAGCATATCTAGTAACGATTGAATCGCTGCCGAAAAGCACGACTCTTGGAGAGCAGAGCGTAACAGCAATCTCCACGTAGCGTCACATGTCATGGCACGCACAGTAGTCCGGCATAAATGAGGATCAGACGACGACGCTGCCAATTTTGCGAGCAAGTGGTCTGGGTAAAGTCGAGAATCTTTGGTCGCAATGAGCCCTGTGCTCGACAAGATTGCTGTTCCTGTGGTCGGGCGCGGAAACAAGCTCTGTGCAAGCTTTCGATAGCTAGGGTCAGAGCTCTTGATCCGGGCATCTTGTCGTGCGCCATCCCCGCGGGCGTGGGGCGAACAGAGCGCGAGAATTGCTCCATGGATTACTGGAAGAGGGAGTTTGATTTCACGAATTGCGTTCGAACCGTCTGCAACATAGAAAACCTTGCAATCGGAAAAGCTAATTCCGGCGTTCGCCTTTAGTTGCGGCGCAGACGATAACTGCAGCTCAATCACTCGCCACATGACATCGGTTACCGTAGAGAACACCACCTGATCCTTCAACAAAAGTTTCCCAACAAACTCGCGCCCCGAAAGCAGTCGACCGTACGCGCCAGCAAGCATAAGTGACTTCTCAATGGCAGTTTTGTTCGTCTTTGGACCCGACGCATCTCCTTCCTTAGATTCGGTATCATCGGCTTGATTGCCCGGAGTATCGTCGTTCCAAAAGTCAAACAATGCCTTAACACACGATCGCAGAGCAGGGATCGAGGACTCGCGCTCAAGTAGTCCTTCCAAAGATGAGAATATCTTGGGTCGAACGTGAGAATAGCAAGGAAACTTGGTCAAGTCCGAAATCCATCCAAACGACATCGACGCCGATCCAGCACTACCCAACACAGAGTCAAACGCCGTGATCTCGTCCTCGATAGACTCGAGGTCACTGGTAAGAGGCGTGGAGGCGCTCTCTACCTCTGAACTCGCGCCGGCGGCACTGCTTCCTGTGTTGCTGCTACTGGTCAAAAGGTACAGCACCTGCGAAGCAACGTGGCGAACAGCCAAATCCAGAGAGCCTAGATTCTCGAGGTAGTACAAGACGATACTTGCCGCGATCTCAATGTTTGCAGAATCGCTACTCGTAAAGTACTCGCGGAGCTTTATCAACAATCTTGGAATGATTGAGCGCAACGCAGACGGGTTGAAAGAAGAGTGACTTGTTATGGTGTCTGAGCCTCCTGGTAGGCTGGCATTTCGTCCTCGCAATGCCAGTAGCAGCAATTTGCTCAGGCAACCATGTGGAAGGTACTGCACAGTATCAAAGTCGTCGCAAACAATATCAGCAATCCACCAAGCGCTGTCCGCTGACGAAGACTCCCCGGTACTCTGAACGTTATCGCTTGCAGCCACCATCTCCATAAGAAAGTCCGGGTTACGACACTTGCGGAGCCGAACGCCAAGTCTAAACTTGCGATCGAGAGTGTGCAAGTGCTCCAAGATGGCGGGTGGCGGCTGACGAGCAATTCCATCGAGCTCAAAAACCATCAGGGGATCCTCAACTGCGGATGAATCTTGAACAAGTCGCGCCACCTGCTCCTCGTACTCTTGCAGCTGCTGATTTGCAACGAATACATTTGCAAACCGAGATTGGTGCTTTCCGAGCAAGATCGGGTCCGCAAAATTGGTGGGCGGAAATGAGAAGCGTCCGGTGATCACCATTTGCATCAAGCTGCGGAGAGTTGGAACGCTTTGCCATAAAAAGCGCCCCACAGTTTCAGGGTTAAAGCACCCGACAATCTGGTGACCAATTCAAAACCAGTTAGAATTGTTGTAATGACAGAAAGGTGCTCAAGAAAAAGCCTTACCAAAAGAATCGAGCAGCACACCCAAAACCGGCTGGAGTGACAGAAGTCGTGATCAGCCTTCTCCCCGCGGCTGTCCCACTGGCAAAACATGTTGTTAACATCCTGAGAATTAGAATAAAACTCCACACGCACGATCAACTTACCAAGGCAAGTTTCAGCAATTCGCCAACAAACGCGCTATCCTTTACTTGGACGCCCAAAACGCCGCCTTTGCTCGCATAAGTCTTCAGATCGTCTTCGTGGGACCGCCACACATCCTCCCTCTGAAGATGCCCTTCTGCCGCTCGAAACACCATTGACTCGATTGTGCGCAGAGCCTCCATGCGATCCACAGCGCGACATGCATTGTAAAGCGAGGTTAGACGTAAGAGTGATTCCTCGTGGACCGGGATATCTTCTTTCGTCGACATGAAGCAAGTGCGATCGTGGTCTGTCGGTTGCATATCCACCGGGATCTCGAAGAAAAGCAGCTTTTTTACTGTTGTTTCGTAAAGCCTTCTCTCAAACGGCGTGTCTCCACTCAATTCGAAGTGGCGGAGAATGCTTGAGCAGCATCGAATTGCTTCCCGCTGCACGTAGGCAAGTGCTTGGAGTAGTTCTTCTTGAGCCTTGAGTGCGACAGTGATCGCCTTACCAGGAGTCTCGGAAGTTACTGGGGGAGTCGTTGTTCCTCCTGTACTAGTACTTGGTCCTGTGGCAGAATTTGGAGTGTTTGCGGCGCTGCTGCTAGCACTAGAAGTGCCGTTGCCTCCTGTCCCTATTTGTCCCTTGCCCTTAGGAACCCCGCTAGTGCTGACTGGCGTGATTTTTCCGTCACGCACACCCCCAAGCTTGTGGTGGCCTCGAGCCATACCGATTGACTGACTCGCGCGGCGAGGAATTGGTTGTGCACCGTGAAGCTTGTTAGTACCACTCATTCCGCTGGAGCCTGGTATTTGGCGACTTGACACATTACTTTGCTGAATTTGTAGATTCTTGACTGCAGCACCTCGCATCAAGAGGACTAGCCAGACGATGCTAGTAAGTAGACCCATGTAATCAAGCAATCTTGCGTCGCCATTCAGTAGATCCCAGTGGCCGTCATTGTCCAGAACTCCCACACAGAGCGCCTTCACATCGACGTGGTCGAATGTCAACTGCTTCAGTACCTTGCGAACAATTGTTTTTAGGACGGGAGCGACATCTCCAACGGCCGCAAGCTCCCTGACGACTCGAGCTAGCTCTCGGCTAGCTGTCATACCCGGGTGCGACGGCGGGCTTCGGTAGAATGCTTCATCAAGTCCACCAACAGCACCCGACCCTCGCGCTGCTCGAAAGATTTGCTGCACCATTTTGATGTTATCGACGTCTTTGCCCATATTGTTCGGGCGTTCGCGAGCAATAAATACACCAAGTGCCTGCTTGAGGTACGACGTGTTTGCGCGCACAAGCTGCGTGACCGCTTCAACCTTCGTCTGGAACATTGTCGACTTGAGCTTCATTTTGAGCAGCAAGTCCACTGTGCGACGGTCGTCATCATTGGATGTCGAGCACGCCTACCACAATTCACACGCGTTTTGTGTTATTGAACATATAATCAGAGGTAGTGAGAGGTATTCGCTGCGGGCTTACTGTTACGACTTTGTTGAGGAGCTCACGACTCGGACCCTTTACAGATGGATTCTGCAACCATGTGTCGAGGTTTTCCGCAGCAAGTACCCGCGCTTGTGGTACGCTCGCGAAGTCTGCAAGTGTCATGATTATATTGCGCATCACATTTGCGTTTGTCCCACCCATATTGCTGGTCCCCGGCTTGTCCTTCTCCAGCTCTGCGAGGCGGAGTCGCAGCTGATTAATGATCAAATCACGCATCTCTTGTCGAATCTTCGATCCGTGAAAGCGCTGTTTCACGAGCGCGGAATCACCGATTGGGTCGGCGTTGACAATTGTCTTGACGTTTCGAACAAAGAGTTGGCTGAGCTCATGGTCCACCCAATTTCGCGAGTACAATGAGTCGTCCAAAAAGACCTTGACGCTGTCCTCTGGCCATTCATGGACGTCCTGCGTGATGAAAGAAAGTTGAAAGTCAAACACCCACACTGCTTATCCCTTTCTAGGTAGCTCTTACCTTGAGGATCTGCACCAACATGTTTGAAACCAGCACTGGCAAGGGAATCTCAGTGATTTCTGCGGAAGATGAGTTGCCAGAGCTACCTGTAGCAGATGATGATGACCCAGGCCGTGTTGGATGGATAAGATCACTCGGTCCGTTCTGGTCTTTGTGGCCGACATAGTGCTTCGATCGGAGCAATCGAAGCAAGTACTTCAGCACTGAAGGAGCCGCAAAGCGCTACAAAAAGTATTCATGCGAATGGAATCAGCACAATTGAAACCAATGAAGCAGTGAGCATTATCATATTACCTGGGGCTGCTGCTTCACGGCACCTAGAATGCCCACACAAAACAAGCGAGTTGGAGGGCGAGCCTCTTTGATCACACGTCCACACTCCTCCGTAAGCAGCTGATAGTTAAGAAGGCGTCCTTAGTGAGCGGTTTCAGTTTTGACTCTGCGAGAAGCAGATTATCAGTCACGCACCTCAAGAAGCTGCTGTTCAGTCCCCGCTGCATTCAGGCGCACACAAATGTCTTGGTCAGGCACATCCTCTTGGACCTCCGACGCAACGCTTTCGGTATCATCTTCTGGGTCGTTCATGATTGTATCCAACGCAAAGCCACCTGCAGCACGCAGAACAGTGAAGTGTAAGTAGACATCAATCAAACCGCGTATCGATATCATTGGCGCGCACCCTTCCGGCGTACAGGCGATGCACTCGGCGTCGGTGCAGCTGAGCTCGGCTCGCTCTTGATTGACTCACTTGCGCTGGGTGCATCGCTAGGGGCTGGTGGGGCTGGAGGCGAGTGCCTCTCGGGCGTGCCAACTGTCTCTGGCTCGGGGAGCGGCGGAGGAGTCGGTGGCGGCGCAATTTCTTCACCCGCACGCTCTTCCGCGTCACCTTTGTCAGGTTTGTCTTCCTCCTCGGCGTTGTCCATGGCGACGTCCTCATTCTTCTCAGCCTCTTCCTCTTCCTCCTCCTCCTCGTCCGACTCGATGATCTGCCGTTTCTGCTTCTTGGAGGGCGGCGCGCGCGTTGATCCGCGCAGTACGGGCTTGGCTCGGACGCTGCTCCTCGTGCGCTTGCCGCGCTGGGTCACGTCCGCCTCCTCCTCCTCCTCGTCCTCTTCGTCCTCGTCGTCTTCATCATCTTCCTCCTCCTCCTCTTCCTCCTCTTCCTCCTCCTCCTCCTCTTCGTCCTCATCCTCCTCCTCCTCATCTTCGTCCTCCTCCTCCTCCTCGCTCTTCTCCTTCTGCGGCTTCTTGCTGGCGCTCGCACCCCCGCGCCGCAGGTTGCGCCGCGGCGCCGGTCCGCGCTTCTCCTCTTGCTGCTTCTTGGCCTGCGCGCGCGTCAGTTTCTTGGCGGGCGCGGGCTCCTCCGCCTCGTCCTCGGCCTCGCTGGCCGCCGCCTCCTTCTCCTCTGAGTCTTCGTCGTCCTCCACCACGTTGCGCCGCCGAGCCACGCGCCGCGCCGCGCCGCCGCGAGCCGCCGCCCGCCCGCCGCGCTTCATGGTTGCTGCGGTCGCGAAAGGCGAATGGCATACAAACTCCAAGGCAAACGCTAATATCGGGACGACGATGCCGCTATATTGGGGACAATGGCTACACCTCGCTGCTGCAGCCATGTTCGAGGATGTGGCGGCCTGAGGCTGCGCGCCGGAGCTTCCGCGGGCCTGCGGGCGCTGAATCTGTGCCGAAAGAGCGCGGGAGTATCGGTTCGACGCCTGGCAAGTCGCTGGCTGGTGCCTTGCTCGCGTTTGCGATGCCTGTCAACTCGCTGAATGGCAGCTCCTGCTGCTGCTGCTGCTGCTGCTGCTGCTGCTGCTGCTTTGGAGCTGAAGTACGCTGGCGTACAAGAGGCTCGTGGGGGAGTGGTCGCATGCGTGCGATCTGCTGCTTGACGTCGAGAGGAAGAGACTGCGCTGGGTCGGCGAGTGGGAGCTCGCAGCACTCGAGTGCTGGTGGATCTTTAGGCGTCGGCTGGGTGCTGCTCGTCCACTTGCGAGCCGGCACACTGTACGTCGCCTTGAGCTCGAGGTTCTTTTTTAACGAGGATGCTGACGATGGGCTCTTCATGAGGTGCGTCAGCAGCTCTGGTAGAGGCAGCGGATGACCTGGCCCCCGAGAGTAGAAACAATCTGAGGCCGCGGATATTGTCGGCGTGGAAGCGACGACGAGGCGGCCCGAGTGATGCTCGGACAGCTTCATGAGCGTGCTAATAATGTTCATCTCTCGCTGAGCAGCAGGCGAGTCCTCGTCGTCGAACCTCGCCTGGCATAAGTTGGTGATGATTTCGAAACAATTCGCTTGGAGCTCAGCACTAATGCCACCACGCTCCGCGATTTTGACAACGCACGGAAGAACCCCGTCATCGGCTAGTAGTTGTAGGTGCATCGCTCCTCTGGAGAACAGACTCAATGTCGCGAGAAGATTATCTGCAGCAATCAAGTCTGTTTGAGAACGTGACAGCATCTCCACCATGGCTTTGGCGATCCCCGCTGTCAGTAATTGCGACTGGTTTCCCGGTGCACTGCTCAGCTTACGGAATGCCGCCGAGAACAGCACCATGTGCTCATGCTTGAATTGGTGTGTGTAGATGAAATCTATCAAGACTTTGTGTGCGTTGTCCTCGACGAGCTTGGTCGAATTCACTTTGCCAACTGTAATGTTGCAGAGTGCGGTCGCGCAAATCTCTTTGAGACTGTCCGTCGAAAGGAAGTAGGTATCGTGGAGGAGAACGGGCGCTCGAAATCCAATGAGCGCTACCAAGACAGCATCTCGATGCAAGATATTTGGCGCAGCCGCGCTGCAACTTACGTTGTGGAGAATGAAGCAGCAAAGTTTGATGGCGTCACTGGATTGAGACGAAGCAGTGACTGGCGTTTCATCGCGCGCATTTTTTGCCTTGACAACATTCAAATCTGACTGGGATGACTTGCGGCTGCGGCTAAGTCCAGCAGGTGTTGGTACTTGTTGTCGAAGCAGCTGCATGATATCTGCCTGCACAAGATAGTGAAGAAGTGCTAGTTCACACGACAGATTGTACACAACCGATAAACACAGCGTGACGATTTCGATGTTGCTTCGGTGGCGTTGCAGGACTTGAACAAGTATGCGAAGAACAAGAGGGGCATCCAGCTCTTTTGCATCGATCGACGGATTACATGTGAGATCGTGCACCGTGAGAATGCAGTTTCGTACAAGCTCCTCTTCCTTCATCACAACGATCTGCTCCATCCACCGGAACACTCGAGTGCGGAGATGCTCTACGGAGATCATGTCACTACTAATGCTAGTAGTACGCAGAAGTACCATGGCTGCGAGCTGGCGGATTTCATCCGAACTTGATGCCGAGTCAAAATGTGCACTAAGGTGTTTTTCAATGTCTTCGTTGAGAAATGCCTGGCAAATCTTCTCGTTGGCAACCAAGTTGGCAATGGTTTTGATTGTCACAAGCACGCTTTGAGGCGTGATGTGTTGCTGAAGCAAATGTGTGAGCGCACGTGGAGCACCAGCGTCGAGAAACTTGGGCACCATCGATGATGCCGAGGACAGGTTACATAGCGAAATGGCACACGCAGCATATGTGTCAGTATCAGCCGATGGATACGAAACGATGCAAAGTGATGATAGAGCCCATATAATCCCATTGTCTATAAGGGAACGAGTGCACTGCTTTGCGATCAAACAGTTTGCGAGGATTCGCACGCACAATGCCTTGATGCTGGTACGATCGGTTTTGACAAGAGCGAGAACCATGGCGCCTTGGATTGCGCCTTGCTCTATCAACCGGCTTTCTAATCCTATATACGATGATAACCGGCAAAGTGCCTGCATACACAGCTCATGAACAGCATACACGTCATTAGAGACAGGTTCTACAACTTGAGCCAAAACTGGCTGGGACTCCAATTGGCTACGAGTGCGTGCAAGGAAGATGATGTCTTCAATCCCACGCTCTTTTGCCAATAGTTCACTCCCTTCTTGCGTAGCCGTCAGGCAATACAGCACAAAGGCGCAATTGTTTGGGACAATCCTCTCGTTGTCGCTAACTCGGTGCATTCGTTTGAGGAACCGGAAAATCAATCCATTGCGCACTAGCATGCCGCGATTCTTTGCATGATTGGCAAGGTGGGCGAGAAGTGTAACAGCGCTTCGTAGCATCACAGGATCTGTCACAGCTTCTCCTCTCCGCGTGAGACCCATACTACTCTCCAGACCGTCGCTGAGTAATGCGACAACCAACTGGGCAATCTCTTCTCCGCCGTGCGGAAACACACTCCCTCCGAACTGTACAAGCAAATACAGCGCGTTCAACGCAAACGTTCGGCAGCTTGGAAACTGGTGAATAAGATGAATCAAAGCAGGAAGATAGCCGTGCTCTAGTAGCTTGGGGGCACAATCGGGGACGGTAGCAAGCCGATAGACTATCGCCGACACTAAATCAGCAAGCCTGGGTTGTTTCAGTGACTGCGCTAGTCGTAGAACTGTTTTCATTAGTAACGTTGAGTCTCCAAGAAGTTGCAGCGTGTCATCACAACACGAGATATTGTATAAAGCGGTCACAGCAAACTCGCATCTGACGGGCTCACAATCTAGCGTGAGTGTCAACAATTGCTCCGTTATCTCTGGAATATTTTGCACGATGTCGTCGGTAGAGCTCGAAATGATGGAGCAAAGTGCGGAGATTGAGCTAGACTTCAGTGTAATATCGTCAACTCTACTCATACCCAGTAGCGCGGGAATGACACCCTCTTGAATCAACTCATGGTGAGTCAGAACGCTCTCGCAAAGATTGCGTAGCAAATACGCATGAAAATGTAGCAGCCGCCGTTTTCTCTCTGCATGAACGAGTCTATGACTCGGAGACCCTCTACCTCTGTCGGTTTCTGGCACGATCTCCATTGCATTCGGAGTCAGGTTTAGTTCCAAGTGTCTTTGGCTACTCTGGACAATTGCCGATGCCGGAACCCAGTTGCAAAGTTTGATTCGACTGCCTTCGTCGAGTGACAGCAGAATCAGCACAATTACTGCTAGTTCCTGTGTAGACTCCTCTGGACTCGTCAACGCTGACTTGATTAGCTTACAGAACTGCTGGGAAAGCACTTGAATGCGATTATGCCGTGTTCCACTCAATAGTACAAATGATCGCAAGACCCAAGCTTGGATATGGGGTGGTAGCGTAGGCATTTGGAGCATCATAAATCGTGGAACGCTGTCGCCAAGAAGAGTGTTGTGATATGCTGGTAGCAATGATACATTGTAGATAGCTTTCATTAAGTAAGCTACGCTCGGAAGCTGCTCTGTTGCATCGGACATCGTGGGTACGGCAGCTTTTGGTTTGCTTAGATTGACAAGGAGTTGAGAGAACGATTCACCAAAGTGTTTCAATTGATTTGCATCGACCGAGAGATTGTATGCTGCGATTGCGCATATTCGCTTTGTTTCGGGTCCAGATGTTGTAAAGAGTCGCAGTAATGATCGATCTATGCCCTCGAAGAATAGTACCTCGATGGTGTCGGGCTCTTCAGCCAGTCGGCACAGTGTTGCAGCTAAGTCTTCTCGAGACTCAGGCGGTGAAACGCGTGCAAGTGTCTTGATTCCCGTTACAACGCCCTGTGCAATCATGTGCTTTCTTGCTGGCAAGTAAGTTGAAAGGTAGTACAGCGCTCGGCTGCAATGGAGTAACGTTGTGGCATCGGACGTGCTGGTGAGATTCAATATCGACTGAATAATACCGTGATCTAGCATAGTGTTCACTCCAGCAGCATCAGTGTCGCTATGGTCTTCATCGTCATCAACGTTAATGCGTAGAGAAAGCATATCCGCAAACGTCTCGGCACAGCGGCGCTTGCGTAGAATGCTCGCTTGCTCATCGACGACAGTTGTGCAAACTCCCGAAGGCTTTCGATCCTCTGCCTGTCCACCTCGTTGCGGCGATTTACCGCCTTCTACCTTACTTTTTCGATGAGGTGTGCCAATCACCACCGACCTGGAGTGATCAGAATGGTCAACAGGCGATGAAGGAGCAGAGGTTTGATTTCGGCTTTTTTCTTGAGCTGTCGTTGGGCGAACAAGTATATTTGAAGCAATTGGCAATCTTTCTTCTAGCCTCGAAGTATGCTGGGATAACAAGCCGTGATTAACTCTGTGAGCTTCGTTACGGATGCAGTTTGCACTATTCTGTGAGCCTACGAGGCTGAACTCGCTATTGTTGCGGTGAAGCGTCTGATGAATTCGGCTTCGCACAGCGGCTGATGCTGTAGATGGGCGGCGTAGTGGTGAAGCTGCTGGTGACGAGTGCAGTCGGACAGAAGGCAGCTTCCGAATCAAAGCGGCTCGGGCAAATACAGCTCGATCTGCGCAAGCCTGTTCCTGGGGTGTCAGTTCTTTCGGACTTGATGCAGTGTAGGCGATTGCGTGACGGCGAGTTGATGCTGGAAGTACTCGAGCCTCAGGCATTGAATTGCTTCAGATGATGCTCAGCTCTTCTCTCGGTTTCTTTCATTCATGAGAAGTTCATGAGAACTGTGCCCCAAATCTGTTCGCTTTAATTCATTGCTTCTGCTATTGTTGTCTGCTGAAGCTGTGTTTGCTGAACCACCCGCCCCCGCTATAAATATGGCAATTCTTGTCATTGTCGTTGATTTGCCCTCACTGGAGTCAAATTCGCAGCTTGAGTTCATCGAGTACGCTGATGCTATCGAGAGAGTTCCCATCTCCCCCGCAGCTGAACGAGCTCTTGCGTTCCTACGGCACGAGTCCCGATTGCCATGATCGTGGCAAAATTGCAATGGAACAGATCTCCGTGTTCATGCAGCAGCACCGCACCATGCGTCCAAAATTGCAATCGACGAGTGGTATCAACCCATCTGCAGCATTTCAAATTCCTGGATTAAAGACTAAAGTCAAACCATCGAGATCCGCTTCCACCACCCTAGCAACTGAGCAGCGATCGAAAATCCGTCGTGAAAAAGCAGAAAAAGAGAGACTCGAGAATGGGTATCAAACCGAGGGGCAGGCGACGTGGAACCCATCCACTCAACTTCCCCCTGCTCCGACAAATCCACTTCGCCATCAACTATTAGACAAAAGTTATCAGCCTCCAGCTCCAGTGTATGTCCACCCGTCGGAAGCGACTGAGTTGATGAGTAGACTTGGGAAAACGACGGTATCATCAAGAATGAAAGGTGCTCCACATCAGGATTCTCTTGGACTGAGCCCTGATGGCGTGCAACAGTACAGTGGAGAAACAGAACCAGTGGATTCTGCACAATCCGACACCCGAGCTAAGGATGCCATCCAGATGCTGCTGTTTTACCGCCGAGAAGTTGAGAAACGACTTCAACGAGATGCGGAAGAGCAAAAGCGCAAGGGGCATAACAAATAGGGATAGTCCAAATAACAGACAGTGATTGATCTCTATTATCAATCCTAGCCAAGAATATTGCGTTGGTCCTCGTCGTATTCGCCGTTGCTACTTCCATCACTTTCATCGCCGTCGTCACCTGTTGGATTCCCTGTTTCAGTGGTTGAACCCGTACGCTTCTTTTCCACCCCGCTATCCTTGCTACCAAAGCGCTCTTCTTCTTCGCGCAGCAAAACGTCTTCCACTTGGCGAAGTGTGAGTACATCACCCGACGTGGCGTAGTGCTGAGCAATAACCTTTTGCGCAACCGACGGAAATTCACCGTCACCATCACCTTTTGTGAGGCGCAAGAGTGCGTCAAAGTTTTCAAACAGCACGTTGCGCACGCTGCTCTGCATTACTTGCACCGCAAACACCCGATCTTCTTTGCCGTATCGCCCGTGAATTGAAAATGAAAGATGCGCCTTCGCCTTGGCATCTCGCCAGGACAGGGACTGGGTGAAGCAGTCAGCATCGCTTCCCTTTTGGACTTTGGTGACGTCTCTGTATACCACATTCTCTTAGAGATTCAAGATGTGCCAAAGCATTAGTAGGACTATGCAGTCGACGCACCCCCAAAATATGCACTTGGCAGCATGACGCTCCTTTTTGCTCACGTCCAAATAGAGCTTGCCGCTCAAATCCAGCCAAAGAACCTGCTTCTTGGATCGCTTGCCAGCAGAGTACCGGAGCACCTACGCAGATATCCTTTTAGTGTTTGCCCAGTGGTAGTGTGTTTTTCAGGAGTCGGGAGGTCACCTCAAAGCCAGTCAGCAACAGCTGCCAGAATGCCTGTAGTTTGAGTCGAGTACGCTGCTCTTTCATATCTCCGAGCTTTGGATCCAGAAGGTAGTCACCCAGACCATCTTTTTTGCGACCATACACGCCAAAAGGGTTTTGTAGCAAGCTCATCGCCTCGGCAACCGAATCAGCCATCGAGTCTAGATTGACCATTTGAGTCGTCGACGAGATCACGCCCGCGCCTGTGGCTACGAGAGCTGGAAGTGCACATTAATAAGCATCAGTTTTGCGCTACAGTTCTACCATGCGATGCACATCCAAAGCGCCGTACTTGACAGTTTCTCCATCAGCGGCCCGGTCGGCATTGAGTAGGCCGGATGTCGAGTTTCCTCGTCGGGGACATGGATGGTGTGGTCATTTCCGCTTGCGCCAGTAGAACCAAAGAGAGCTCCTCCGGTGAAGGACTGCGCAAACGACGACGACGATGGAAAGCGAGGAAGTCGCGTGAAAGACTTGCGGGCTACTCTTTCCCGCGGCACAGGCTCCGGGTCTTGCCGTGACGCCGACACCCTCAGCTCGATCGTCTCTTCCTCGTCGTCGTTCTCCTCTTCCTCCACTTCGTGCCTGTACCCTTGATGCCGCATATTGATCACGCGTCGTCACCAGACGCTACGCTTTCAGCAAAGTTGAAGCAGCCTTGACCCTGCGTCCGTTACCTTGTCGGTTCCGTTCCTCCAAGTAGCGTGCATGCATCAAGCCAGCCAAATTTGCAGCGAGCATTAATAGCCGCCAGCTTGGCACAACATGTCTGCAAGCCTCGTCTTGCCCATTCCCCCCAAGAAGCTCATCTGCATCTAACTTCGTGGGGACCGGTCGAACCGAATCGCGCGCCATGTGCGAGATCCAGGACGAGTGCGTGCTGCTTGCCATGCTGGTGCTCGAACTGATAGCGGGGCTGCCCGTGATGGCGCTCATGAAGATGTGCGGCGTGGCGTATGCCGTGCTGAGCACGCTGGGTGCGGTGCTGAGCGTGAGCCTGGCGTTTGTACCTCGGCTGCGCTGGTGCTGTAGCAGTCTCGCTGCCTTTGTGAACGAGTACGGCATCGCCTTCTTCCTGTTGGTGCACTCGGCGCTGCTATCGCTCGCGAGCTTCGCCATCTCGCAGTTCGCACAGCCATTTCTGCAGACCGCCGACTTTGCTGGCTACTGCGTGAGCAAGAGGCTTGACGACAACCTCTCGCACACGGGCTGCGAGCGCCTGCAAGGTGCGTTGCATTTCATTTTCTCCCGCCTGGTGGTCTGCTCTAACGCCGCATCATCACCGTGCCGCAGGGCTATACGCCGTGTCGCTCGCGGCACTGCCCGTCGCCGGCATGGCCGCGCTCTACCTGCTGCTGCTGGGCTCGCGCATCACTCGCAGGAACTGGTCGCAGCATGAGCGCCTGCTCAAGCACGACGTCTGCTAATCCATTGCAGGAATGGCGACCTCCGAGGACTCTTGAACATCGCTGGGGGCCACCCAGGACGCGCTCGGCGCTCCGCTTCTGCTGCTACCAGCGTACAAGTCGCCACTTGCATGAACAGCACCCACTAAGGACGATCCCATTCCCAACAATGCGCCGCCGCCATCACTCGTTCTGCTATCACTACCGCCATCACTCGAACCTGCCATCGCCATGTGTTTTTAAAAAGAGGTGGCCCCTGCCACGCGGCCCTCGCCGTGCCGACGGGCACCACGTGCTGCACGTACGGACTCCGTCGACGCTGCATGCTCACGAGCGGCGAGCAGGCCGGCACGAGCAGCCCATTTTAGGAGGTTGAACACAGCTCGGCGCGAGGTGAACAACTACAGTACCGTTTGCACTTCGACGAAGGATCGAGGGGCAACCCGGGTCCCGGAGTAGCGGGTTGGACTGCATCAGTGTGGCGGAAGACATCTGCATCATGGGCAATGTTGACAGGAGGATACATCTACACAGGTCCGGAGGTCACAAACAACGAGAGTGAAATCTCGGCGTTTTTCCACGGCCTTGACTATCAAAATCGACACGACAAACCAGTGGGTCCATCTCACAATCTTGGGAGACAGCTGTTCTGCCACATAATGTAAGTTTTGACGAACGTAATGTGGCCCACATTATGTTCATCAAAACTCACAGAGATTGCATCCAGCATAAAGCAACGACTTACAGGCTACCTATCAATAAGATGGCGACGCGTCAGAAGAATCTTCAGCGCAGCAGCTGACTACCTTGCCAACGTCGCAATGAATACAAGCGATACCAAGTTAATCACACAAGATGGCTCACCAGCAATGGAGCACCGCCGCATTATCGTCGAAAGGAAGCTTCAACGGGACAACATAATAACACAGACAACTCAACAGGAGCTTTTCATGAAAACCATTAGAACGTACGCGAAATCGATTGAGTAATAGATTTCGTATGATCCTCCTCCTCCTCAAATCTCCGGCTGGTCCAAAGCTAATAGAATAAAAATTTCATGGTGATCGGCTGGGCCAATGGCCCAGCACGCATCGCCACGCAGACAGCATCAACCAGTGCTTGGAATCGGCGGTCAAATTCCTTATGATCCTTGACGAGCGTGGCTCGATCCCAGCTAAACACTGACGGCACATATTGCCCTGCTTCATCCCGATACCCGTCAGGGTTGAGACGAATGACGTAAATGGGTAAGCACCCAACGTCCCGATAAATCTGTTTGAGCCGTACGTTTTCGCACATTGGGTCATAAGACGCGTGTCTGTCTTCGTCAATCTCAACTATCAGCACAAACCATCCGCAATGGATGAGAAAATCAGGACGCCTCAAAGATATTCCTCCCTCCACTCTTTGGTCGAGCACAGCCCATGGGTATAGCAGCTGCAAGGGGTACGTAAACGCTCGTTCCTTGGCGCAGCGCCAGCTTCTGGATGGATGATCCGGGTAGAGCAGGCCAGAAGAGCACGCGCAATACGGCTAGTACCGGGGGTTCATCCGTGAAGAAAAACAGTTGATGCACAACTTGGAGACGACGTTAAACATAAACTCCCCTTGATGGCGAGCACATCGCAGCGGTCGATGTGGCAGATATCCAAATGACGCTTGTGTTCGGCATCGAGCTTGCATGCAGAAGTAGTGTCCACTACTGCCCTTCGGCTTCTCCTGGATTTGCTTCACTGTCCTGCGTTGCCTGTTGATAAAGCCCTGCATCCAACCATTGGAGCAAGCAATCGCATATCTTGTGCGAGTTGCAATACTCTGGGCGATCGACTGGGTTGTAGGTATAATCCACTCCGAGCCCGTCGATAAACGTGCGTACCTTGAGGTCGAACAAGAATGTGTCTGTTGAAGGCACACCCATGGCGTCGGGGGGAGCATACGTCCCAAGAATCGCGTCGGCGTTTGAACGGATGTTTTCTGTTGTTGTGACGCTGAAAATATGGTTTGAAGCAGACAGTGCTGACAGTCTGTCGGGAACTCTAAATAGCTGTCATAAAGCAAGAATATCTGTTGAAGGCCAACATTGCACTTTGAACTAGTTGCTATTGGTCATTATGATGCAGGTCATCTACACCGACTCGCATCCAAGCTCACTGGAAGAGGTCAAGTCGGCGACTGTCGTGAGCGGTCCATCATTCAAGTTGCGCGCAAACTTATCGGCGCTTATCCTTCAGCCAGCTGCCTTGCGGCCAGACGTTTCGGAAGCATCGCAGCCCGCGTTCGCAGAGCTAAGGCGTGCTATGAAAAAGTGGAACGGTGTCGAAATACCCGACCATGAGTGACCATTTCGTATCGCAAACGTGCAGATACCATCTGGTTGGGCATACGACTACCAGCTAAAGGTCGGAGACGCGGTACTACCCAGCCGGAGCTTGGTTGCCCTCGTCCATTTCGGACCCGGCTACTCCCCGCCGCACATTGAAGAGTGTGCGGCGGCAACATATGGCTGTCTCGTCACCGGAACAAAGGAATGGAAGTTTGTCAAGGGTGACAAAGTGCTCGCCACGTTGACTCAAGTGACAGGCCAAACTGTCTATGTACCACCAGGTTGGGCGCACGAGGTGTCAACTTCGAGCAACGGCGCAATATTGATTGGTGAAGCGGCGATCGTTGCGGGCTCTCTGCAAGCATTCGCAACCAACATGGCAGCCCTTCATCACGGCGAGTACGGTGGAGTCCGCATCTCCCCTGAGCCCGAGGCTGAGCGCCTATGCGCTGCTCTAGGAGGCACGACGGCGTTTTCAAGATGGACATGACTGTTGGAGACAAATCAACGTACTGAATTAGTTGAAATCGTTTAATTTTTTATATAAAGTTATGATCCAGAAAGCGGCGGTACGAAGGCAATTCTTCGAATGCCTCTGCAACCCAAAGAATTGGTGCGCAAAAAGTGACTCCTAGTATCCGTGCCAGACCGGTAAACGGTCACCTAGCAAGCTCAATGCAAAAATCATGAGAATGGTCAATTACAGGGACACGAAGACGGTCACGAATTTTCACTTGCATTCAGTATTGAAAAGCACCAAACTACACCACGACAGACAACATCGCCTCGCCAGCTAGTGAAGACGGGCACTGCTGGGGCTGTGAGCCGTCAGCGGCGCTCACTTTCCTCTTCTTAGTGCGCTGTTGTGCAGCTGCGAACTTGGCTGCTCGTTTGGATTCCTTCGCTTGAGCCCTTGCCTGTGCTTTGGCCGCGAGCCTTGTCGGCAGCGGCCTTCGCCCGTCTTGCCTCTCGGGCGACTGCGGCTTCTGCTTTGGCGGCAGTCTTTGCAGCTTTGGCTTCCCTTTTCGCCTCTTGCTCCGCAAGCATGTCCTCGTACGTGAGCAGTTTTCCTCCCGACACAGATTCGTCAACAAATACTCCTTTTGGTCTCTGCTGAGAGACTGGTTCGATCAGCATTCGTAGCGATATGTGCGCTACATTGAGAGCATCGAGGCTGTAGCGCCGTCGCTTCAGCGCTTCTGCGGCCCGAGCACCGACGGTCTCTTTAGTAAATAGGGGCGCCAGTACTTTGTGATGGCGGACACCAATTTCGACGGAAATCTGCACTTCTGGGCAGGGCTGGCCACTAGTGCTCAGTTTTAACTTTGGCTTTGACTTGCTGGTCAGCTTCTGCAACATGACGCCTAGCGATAGAGGGTAGATCCCGGTGTGCTCGAACCCTTTCTTGATGTTTGCAACGTTGAATGACGTCTCAAACGCTGGACATGCAAGGGCCGTCACGTCATTCTTCACAGGTAGAGCTCCCCCATGCTCGAGGGGGTAGCGCTGAACTGCTTTCTCATAAAGGCTCTTGAAAGGCTGATATACAGAGACGTCGAGGGGTTGCAGAAAATGTGATGTGTGTGCAGGAAGGACAAACATGTGAACGCCATTATCAAGACCAAATTTCACCGCCGCGACAGTCACATGAGCGTAGTGGCCGTCGAGGACAAGCAGTTGAGGTCGTGCATCAGGTTTCTCGTTTGGGTCCGGGAGAAGTGTGACAAACCACTTCAACCAGTTGAAGAAGAGCGCGCCGTTAATATTGGATGATTCAGTGACTGCACACACAGATCCAGGAGGAGCTCGAGCCATCCACTGCACCTTGCGCTTGGCCCCGGCAAATATGAACATCGGAGGCATGCGCTCACCATTTGCACTGATACACCCCATCATACTGACGTTTTCACGGTCGCTTGAGCGGCGGATGTTTGCACTCTTTCCCTTCGGGCACAGTACTTTCTGACCTCCATGACCTTGCGCTGTCATCCCGGTCTCATCACAATTCCAAATATTGGCGGGCTTCTCCGTGAGGCCGAGGTTGGTGATGGCGGCGTTTAGGTTAGCGAAGTAGTAGCGGACAGTCTCTTCGGTCGAGCACTCTGCCCACTTGACGTCAAGAATTTGGCCCTTTCGATACGAGATAAGGTGTGCATGACGCTTGACCCACCGTTGGATCCATTTAGCGTTTGGAAAGTCATCAGGTATATCTTTCAGGGAAGTTGCTAAGGCAGATTGCCGGACGAGATCACGGAACTCTGCTGTGCCAATACACATTCCATGCGAAGAGCGGTACTCGATGGCCTCCAGCAAGCCGGTATTGGTGCCTTCAGTGATGTACGTGATCTTCGGTCCTTTCTGACACTCAATGGGCAGATTGCCGTTGACACGTTGCCGAAGCGCCTCACGACCGACAGCAAAGCGTGCTGCGGCTTCCCGAATTGGCATTCCTTCATTGCAGGCAGCAACAGCACGAGAGTAGCGAATGGCCAATGCCAACTTTTTGGGGTGAAGTGTTGTCGTGGTGATAGACTCGCCAATCGGCTCCGCGGGCAGTGTGACTTGAATAGGCCGCGCGTGCACAGACTCGTTTATTTCTTCTTGGTTAGCTCCACAGCTGGTGTTCACGGAGATCGTGGCGCCGTCGAGGCAGTGCTGAACCATGGTCGACTTTCCGGGTCCGTCGCTAATTGAGAATTGCACGTTCAGGGGCAAGTGACGGCTCAAAATAGTCGTGGGCGTCTCCTCTTCCGAACGAGCACGTTGTCTACCCGCTCACATGCATCTTAGGGGAGGCATGGACGAGTGAACGAACCATACCGTTTCGCTTATTGACTTAAATTTGTATAGTTTGCAATGACCGGGTTCATGTCCTGACCGCAGACTTGTCCGGCACGGATATGGTGTACCGTGAATGGGTTGAAATATTTATTTTAAGATTCAGTCAACTTTGGTTGAACTTAATATAATACTTCACAGGTACTCGTATAGCTGATTCAAGCCCCAAAACGAATACAACGCGTCGCAACATGGATCGGCTCCACCAACGTATATGGATTTGCGCAGGGTCAATGAGCCTTCTAGAAAGGCTGGTTCATCCATCAACTTGCAGCTCCAAGCCCGACTCGCCGCCATGCTGCGCGCTCTGGCAGCCAACGCGCGGCCGCTGCGCCGCTCGCCGTGGATGGTGCGGCGCACGTCGAGCAAGACGCGCGTGGAGCTGGAGGAAGGCGGCGCGACTGGCGCAACGCGGCGCGAGGAGCTGATCGAGAAGTCCAAGACGCACGCGGGGAGGCTCAAGGATCTGTGGAGCAAGTACGGCGTGGTGGCCATCGGCACGTACCTGGGCATGTACGGCGCGGTGCTGGGCTCCTTCTACGTGGCCATCGACCAGGGATGGGTCAAGACCAAGAAGACGTCCAAGGGCAGCGGCGGCGACGAGAACGACGAGTTCAACCTCGTCACCACGACCAACAAGTGCGTCCTCGATTCATAGCTGGGTCTAGTGGTAGCTGAACAAAAGGCGTGCGGAGACTAACCGACGACACGTTGTGCGCCAGGTTCGTGACCATTGCAGAGGATCTGGGCATTGCCAAGTACCTGGAGCTGGAGCACGTCAACTCCAAGACGGGCACCTTCCTGCTCGCATGGATCGCCACCAAGTTCACCGAGCCCGTGCGCCTGGCCGTCACGCTCGCCATCACACCGCGCATCGCGCGCTTCCTGGGCCGCGCACCCAAGTTGCCGCCCAAGATCAAAAAGTGACCAATTCGAGGTGAGTAGCCACCTCGGACAGGATGGACGCGGCTGCGAGCAGGTTTTTTCCTATGCTTCGCCCGCGTCCACATTGAATAGACAACGCTTAGCCCCACACGCTGTCGTTGACGGTGAGTTCAAGTTCATGGCGATGGCAACGCCACCGCCGATCACTATCGAGAGAGCTACGAGGAAGTGCGACTTCTCGATTATGAAGATGAAGACTAACTCCAGCGTTTGTGCAGCTAAATATACGGCGGAGATTGGCACAACGACGAGCAGAAACCTCCGTTAGTTGTGCCACGCGAGGACAAGTTCTGGAGCATGAAGCAGCGAGCGTGAGCTTGAATATCCTCGACCCGCAAGGCAAAATCCATCATCCATCCATATGAGCGCAGCGCCGCCTCCGTACGTTTCTACGGAGCCAGCTTGAGACTCGGCTGCCACTCCTACAGCTGGTCAATATATTGCTGCTGTCTCCAGTCGCGGCCCTCCTCCAGGAGCCCCTCCGCGTGGGCCACCACCAGGTCAGCAACCAGTATACCCTCAAGCTCGTGGACCACCTCCAGGATATTCTCCACCACGAGGTCCACCACCGGGATCTCCTCCTGGGCGAGGGCCTCCACCTGGAGTACCTCCTGGAAGAGGCCCACCAGGAGGCCCACCGCCAGGAGGACCGCCACCTGGAGCTCCTCCTGGTAGAGGTCCACCCCCAGGAGCACCTCCTGGTCGCGGTCCTCCAACGGGAGCTCCTCCTGGTGGCCCGCCTGGAGTTCCTCCTGCAGGTATGATGCCTCCTGGGCGTGGACCACCAGGTAAGCAAAATTGCCAATTCCTAGCAGGACAGGATGCAGTCTCACGATGACAAAACGATAGCTGGGCCACCCCCAGGATCGACCGCACCACTACCAGGACGAGGGCCACCGCCTGGAGCTCCACCAGGTCTTTAATCAACACACCAGCGGCTGTCAAAATGCATGCCGTACTCTGACTAGCGGGATTGTCTTTAGGCATGATGGGAGCGCCAGCGATGCGAGGACCGCCACCAGGTGCCCCGCCTTCCCCTCCTGGACGTGGACCACCACCAGGCATGCCACCCCGAGGCTTGCCTCCAGGGATGGCTCCGCCGGGAATGGTTCCTCAAGGAGCAGGTTCCCTACCTCCGCGAGCTCTTCCGCCTGGAATGGCGGCTCCAAGGGGCCCACCGCCTGGAATGCCACCTCGAGGTGCTCCGCCAGGGATGTCGCCGGGAGGGATGCAACCACCTGGAATGCCACCGCGCGGACCTCCCGGTATGCCGCCAGGAATGGCACCCCCAGTGATGCGAGGACCACCTCCGGCAGGTATGCCACCTGGAATGGCACCGCCCGGCTTGGCACCTCCCGGGATGCCTCCTGGAATGCGAGGGCCGCCTCGAGGCCCTCCAGGTATGGAACAACAATGCTGTAATATCGATGACGAGGTTATGCTGATTTTCTCATCCTCATTTTCGTTCGAGAGCAGGAATGCCACCTCGTGGACCCCCAATGCCCCCTGGAGCTGGTCAAGGTACTGTTCGCAACTTGAGGATTCTACAAGTAGCCAAAGTACTAAATCCATCGCTGCAATTGTGCAGGACTCCCCGGCGCAATTGCTCGTACGCCACTTCTCGCCTGCTGTTCGCTGTCATTGACTTGGTTACTGATTTCCATTCTCGTGGTCTACAATGGCAACAGAATCACAAGAAGGTAAGACGCATTACATACTGACAAAACATCACGGATGTACTCATCATAGTTACCTTCACCTCGTAGACGCACCTCCAGGACCTCCTCGTGGACCACCAGGTTTTCCACCTCGTGGACCTCCAGGCGCTCCCCCTGGACCTCCTGGCATGCCGCGTGGGCCTCCAGGTATGCATTTGCTGGACGCCATGCTAGTTTCTTAGAGCCTAATTTTCAAGTTGGCTGACTTTTTGTATTTTTCCTTAAATTGCTCAGGCCCACCATCAATGCCACCTCGAGGGCCACCAGGACTACCTGGTGCTCCTCCAGGGCCTCCCGGCGGCTTCCCTGTGGCCCCACCGGCAGCGAATGCATTTGCTCGCTTCGGAAAACTCAGCGTCAAGGTGCTGCGTGCATTCGACCTCACCACAAGCTCGGAAGCGTCCGATCCATATGTCAAACTTACGGTCGGTTCTCAAGTTGTGCAAACTCGATCGCGGGAACAGGGAACGGGATCTACACCAGAGTACAACGAGTCCTTCGACTTCAATATCGCGGCTGAGAAGGAGCTCGTTGTTGAGGTGCTGGATCGTGACAATTCTGGTGGAGGTGTTGACCGCGTCTTGGCGCAGGCACGGGTTGACATCGTCCCATGGCTGGCAAAGGGAGGCTTTGAAGGTGATGTTGGACTTGATAACGGCAAGGTTGCTGTTACTGCCGCATTCTCCAAGCCCGGCCCACCTGGAGCGGCCACAAAGGCTCCACCAGTGGCTCCATCAGTCCTTTCTGGGCCTGCGGTGGCTCCGTTGCCACCAGGCTCCAACGCAGTGTCAGTCCCGGGTGCGCCACCGATGGCTCCTTCCGAGCCGCCGCGAGATCCCAACGGCGCGTTCACGGACAAGGAGATCCTGGATGCGTTCCAAGCGTTCGATCTCGACCACAACAATTACGTGGGTGCGGCAGAAATTCGGCACGTGCTTATCAACATCGGCGAGTCGCCTACAGATGAAGAAGTCGATGAGATGATCAAGATGGTTGACAAGGACGGTGACGGTCAGGTGAGTTTTGACGAGTTTTACTCCATGGTCACGAAGGGCAAACAACCGCCTCCTGGACTCGGCGTCGGTCCTGCAAAAGCTCCTGCCGAGGCAGCAGCTGCTGGAGGCGCAGCGAGCGGAGCTCAAGCGATCCAGATGCGAAATCAGCGGAAAACTGCACTCGAGGAATTTGCCCGTGACAACGGCATCAAGCCCGAGTCGGTCAAGAAGGCATACAAGCGGTTCCAGGCGACCGACAAGGATGGCTCGGGGCAGATCGATTACTCGGAGTTCTGCGAGATCATGCAGGTGGACCCGTCGCCACAGTGCGAGAAGGTTTTCCAGCTTTTCGACAACGACAAGACCGGCCGTATCGACGTGCGAGAGTTCATGATCGCACTGTCCAATTTCTCCGGTGCCGAAAAAGACGAGAAGCTCAAGTTCGCCTTCATGGTCTTCGACGAGGACGGCAACGGTGTCATCACGCGCCAGGAGCTCATGAAGATCCTCAAAGCCAACCATATGGCCTCGAATGAGGCCGAGGTCGCGCGTAAGGCGGACACGGTGATGTCCCAGGGCGACAAGGACGGCGACGGCGTCATCTCGTTCGACGAGTTTGCCGTCGTCAGCAAAAAGTTCCCCAACATTCTTTTCCCGGCCTACACGCTGGGCACCGCGAAGGACTAGCTTGACAGCCGCCTGCACCGCAATAGAACGCTTAGGACACTCTCGTTGAAGCTGTTCATGACGTCCATGAGCTCCACTGCAAAACCCCAATGTGTCATGAGCCTCATGAGCATGAATTTGTACAGTTTTTTTTTTTTCGCAAAGCCAGCTCGTCATAAACGCAAAACAAACCACCACCACCATGCAGGCCCCGTCGCCGGCCAAGCTGCTGTCCCGCTCCGAGTTCTCGGTGACGCTGGCGGTGCCCGAGCCTGCCACTGCCGACCGCTGGCTGCGCTTCGAGTTCAAGGAGGCGGGCGCTGCCTGGGAGGCCGCGCAGCGCGTGGACGCGGCGCTCGGCGCCTCGAGCGTGACGCTAGACGACCTGAACCCCACGAGCACCTACGAGATCCGCGTGTACGCCGTACGCCGCGTCGACGGCCAAGAGGAGCTGTCACCGCCCAGCGAGACGGCTGCGGTTGACACGGAGGTGCCCGGCTGCGCACCGCAGTCCTCCGGCTGCATGTGCGTCATCCAGTGACCGCAATGACATGAACTTGAGCTGTGTTCTTGGATGCCTCGCCCTGCTCTGCTTCTCGGTGCTTGCCTACTGCTGCAGCAGCTGGCGCCACGCGTCCAGGCTGCTTCCACTATTACCAAACGCGAAGTCCTTCCACACGCCCTGCTGCTGCGACGCGTCCTGCTTGCCCCACCACACTACGACCGCTTCTCGAGACGATAGACACTCCATTGCCGAAAGTACGGCACTCAACAACTTGGCTGCGTGTCCGCCAGCAACGAGGCTAGCGCCGGCCTCACGGAACCAGCTTAGCGACAAGCTACCGGATTGGAACAGAGGTGCCAATAGTTCGCCAAGATTGTCGCCTAGCTGCGGGATGTCGATGAGGAGGTCCTCAAAGTCCTCGAGAACGAACTCCATCGCCGTCTCTGCGTCGTCTGCGGTCACGTGTTTGCGCTCCGCTAGCTTGGCGAGCAGCTCACCTGCCTTCAAGCGCACGTCCGCCTTCGCCTCAATGCTAACCATCACCAAGGTGTGCGCAAAGTGCATCCAACAATCCGGGACACCTTCCAGTTCCTCGATGCACCGCACCACCTCGTCCAGGTCCATGACCGAAATGTACTCATCGATCGTGCTGCGCATCTTTCCAGCAACTTCCGGGTCCAGATCGTCTTCCTCGTCGTCGTCGGAGCCACGCCCACCGTTGAAGAAGTCTTCGATGCCGTTAGCGCGCAGATACTCTTCCACTTGCGACTCCGAGCGCATAGACCGAGGAAGCACGCTCGCCGCAGTCAACTCTTCATCATTCAGCATCCGAACCACTGTCTGTTCATTGGTCTCCGACTCGACAACGGTGAGAACCTCTGGGAAAATCATTGACGTGAGTTTTGAGTCAATGAGATGGCGCAGCGCATCGTTGACCATCCAAGACAGCCCAAAGCAACCGGACGCGATGAGACGACCAAAGACAAGCGCCGAGTATTGATGGATGTGCGGAATGTCGATGCGCATGTCTTCCAAGAACTCCATGACGCTAACGATCGCTTGTTGGATAGCGTCGGCGCTCAGCGCCCCCGACCGATAGAGCCCTGCGAGCAAGTCGACTGCGAGCTCGCGTTCATTTTCCTTGCCGTCCAACGCCACATTGATAGCCTCTTCAGCAAACTCCGGATGAAATGGATCGATCGGTAGCTCGCGCACGCACGCAGCAGCTTCCTCCATATCTACAATCGAGATGTACTCTTTGATGATACTCTTGATTCGGTTCCTCATTTGTGCAGGATCCAATGTTGGAGCTTGGATCTCCTCGGCTTCTTCTTCCTCCTCTTCATCAATTTCATGATCAGGCTCACTCGGCTCCGTTTCCGTTCGAGCAACAATCAAGTTGCTACTCTCGCGGGCCAACTGAATACTAGAGATTTGCGTCTTGCGACGACGCTGAGTGAGATTGTCGTGCTGGGCATTCTTGCCCTGCTGCTGGAGCTTCTGCGCTTCGCGACGAACTTCTTCCAGGGTCTTCTGCTGGAGCTCCTAATTATCGCAAGACATGGAAAAAGTTAGCAAAAGCAGATACGCTCCCCAGATATTCGTGATACGTAGTACCTTTCGTCGGGGCTCCCACATGTGGTCGCGCATCTCCAGGACGTCTTGGATGAGGAAGCGAGATCGCGAGTTCAACTTCTTGTCTTCTGACAGCTCCACGAGTCGAAGAATAATGATCTTCATGATCGTCTTGGTGTCCGCACGGTCAAACTTCTTGCCCACAGTTGCAAGCATCTTGCACAATGCTTCCAGATCTTCTTCATCGGGAAACCGAATCGCTTGAGCATGCACTTCCTCTCCGGGAATTAGCTCCAGGCCAAGAAGTTGGAAGATGCAATCCTGGATAACATTTTGCTACTCGTCCAAGTGTCCTTGTTAGTATGATTGATAAGACAACTGAATTCAGTGCTAAGCAGTACCTTGAGGATGCCGACCTTGAACAGCTCACCCAGGAAGCGCATGTTTCCAAGCATTTTTCGCTTTGCACGCATTGCGAGCTGTGATACCAAAAATGCGAACCGAATCAGAACACTACAACATTTTCAACAAAAAAAAGGACGATCTACGCGACTGCGTACAATGTTGCGCTGGCGCTCATCCATTTCCTCGTCGGTTGGCTCGGGCTCACTATGTTTGCTCTGCATCAAGTTCGAGTTCATAGATTTGGTACCCTGATCAGCTCACGATGCGAAACAACAAAGCACTCACCGTCTTCTCGAACTCGCTTTGGCAGCGAGTAACCAGAATTTCTGTAAAGCTAGTAGCATGTAGAGCTTCTTGACGCGCCTTGTCAGCTGGTCGATATCAGTACGTCAGACCCGAGCAATTTTGTCTAGAATCATCATTAATACTCTAGGCTGACCTGTTTCAAACGGTCCACCAATTGGTTCATCGTCTTGCAAATCCGCCGCGCTAATTTCTTATCAAAGAACACTCGCATCGTCAATGATGAGTTGTTGACAACAAAACAGTGAAGGAACATACTGGCATAGTAGAAGCTTCCCTTCTCTTTTTCACCCACAACCACAACAGTTCCGTCGTTGTAGTGGAATGTCTCCGACGTCAGTGCCGCTAATCACATAAATGTTAGAAAGCTTTCTCGTCTGAAGTGACTTCAAAATCTACATACCGTAGTTGCAGCTTGAAGTAGCTTCGGTATTGGAAGTCGCAGCGTCGATGCATTCTTGAGCACTTGAATCACAAAAACAAATATGTTAGAAATCGGTTCCATCAGTAGGAAGTGCGTTTATACACCGTTTACCTGCTAAACGGCCCTGCGTAAGGCTCCAGCCGATCTCCGTTCAATGCGATCCAGCGGTATGCCTGCCATCCCATTTCATCATGTTACTTCAACTTATCTGCCGAAAGAGCAATACAGCGCGTACCTCAGAGTTTCCAGTGTCAGCCATCGAGTGAAGAAATGCCCATCTCTTGGATTTCATTCGAGTGCCAAATTCCTTGCAAAGGTCAGCGTAAACATCGGCAAAGCTTGGTTCCTCGAGAGCCTTGTCCATGATGCACGAAACAACCAATCTGTGGTACACGACAAACAGGAATGATTAAATATCCGATTAGTCGCGGTAGGCATGATGATGGGGTTACCTCAAGACTGCCAAAGTTGTGATCTCCATGTTACACAGCTCATCAGTGAGCTTCTTGAACTTTTCGCGAGTGAGCTTGTTCAACAAACTCTTGACTTGGCTCAGGACACTAACCGGGCCTTCTTGAGCCTTCTTAGGCACCCAGCGGTTCTCCGAAACTGTGAGAGGTTCCACTGGACCATCAAACAGAGGTGGCGGTGGTGGCTGGTTGCGACCTCGGCCGCCTCCACCACCGCGTCTCTCTTTGCCACGAGAGCCAGCTCCGCCTTGTCCACGCTGAGCTTGCCTACCTCCCCGTGTTTCGCGGTCGCGTCGGCTAATGCTGCTTCCAATAGACCGCCCTTGAGGCCCACCAGATCCTCCACGACCACCTCTTCTTCGTGAAGGAACAGAGGAAGGATCGCGCACTTGAAATACCTCCGTAATTCTCATGTCCGGTAAATCTGCTGGTCTCGGTAGGGCGAATGCCATCAATCTGCCATTCCATGAACAAAGGTGTTAGGACGAAGCTTTAAAAACTTGCTTGGGAGAAAACGAAACAAATGTCGAACCGTCGCAATTCTGCAATGGAGTACTTGATCTTCTCCACAAGCAAAGAGCTCGCAGCACGAGGTTGAGCCGTGATTGATGCGCGAAGTGATGATCCCATCCCAACCCGACCTGGTGCATTAACGGAAGTCTTGAGCGACGACTGGAACCCGACCACCCGGCCTGCTTGCTCTCGCTTGGCGTTCTCGCGATCGAGCTTCGCAAAATATTCGGCAGCGCGCGCTTCCTTCTCACTTGGTGCCTCACGTGACTTTTGGTCAGCATTTGCCGGTCCTCGCGGCATTGCAGTTCGATGGTCGTCAATTGATGCAGATCGACTCATCAACTCTGCCAGGCTCTTGCCCCGCCCAAGGTTACGCGATTCCATGCGCTCACGGAGTTTTTCGGCAAGTTTCTTGCGGTCAGCTTCACTTGCCTCAGAATGCTCTTCACCGGTGTTTGCGTTACCAGACTCGTTATCTTGTTTAATAGACTCTGTGAGAGAGGAGCGCATTGGCAAGCGTTCCGCTTCACCACTCTGCCCAGGTTTCTCGACTTGGCGACCCGGTGAGTGGCTGTCTGGACCCACAACTCTAGTAGCGTTTGGAGGACCGGGGCGTCCATCAGCCCGCACATCATGGGAGATGCTTCGCGCTCCCAGTGACGTTGTCCGCCTAAGGCCAGGTGTTGCTCCATCCAGAGAGGTTCTTCGCGGTTGCAAGTCATCTCCATGACGAACATTCCTTGAGGCGTCCATTCGACCTTGAAAGCGAACATCCTGGATGCTTTTGTTAGACTGTAGCCTCGTCGGAGCAGGAGAACTGGCGCCCAGAGATCCGCTAGACAACCGCCGAAGCCCTGGACCTGCAGCACCTCTGTCCCGAAGACTTGAGCCAATTCCAGGACGCTCATGAGGGTCACTGGTTCTTGGCCGGTTGCGGTCGTTCAAAGGACTACTGCGTCGACTGCTTGATCTGCTATCAGGGCGACGGCGATCCCATCGCGGATTGCGGTCGCTACGGTCTGAGCGCTGCGATGAGATGCTATCCGTACTGTTCTTTCTAGACAGTGTTGGGCGCGTCAGCGGCGTGGCGCGATTGTCACCTTCTCGCTCAACTCGACGATACGCCGGCTGGGGCGAGTGATCACGATTGCCATGCGCATATCGCCCATCCCGCGAATCTCTGCTGCTCGACCGTCGCGATGATCCTGCATCATTACGACTGCTGGTAAATGATTTGCTTGAGCCTCGATCCTTTTGTCGACGCGGGCTCTCGCGTTTGTTTTGATCCCGTAGCGATGATGCCAGCGAGCTGACGAAAGGTTTTGCACCTGCCACTTGCTGTTCGCGATCTGGGGATGACAGAGAAATGACACGGCGCTCGTGGCGCTCAGTGACGGCACTCTCCGCTCCTTTGACACTCCTCGCAGGACTCGCAGTGCGTCGATTTCCGCCGCGGCTGTCCCGGCTCCTGTCTCGTGGGCTTTTGTTCACATTCGACTGCACGCGACTCCCGCGCTCGACAACAACATGGCGCTCGCCCTTGCGCTCTGTGTCTGCCGGCGCAGGAGGTGGCTGCGTCTGGATCGAGGCCCTCAGCGACGACCGGAACGGCGCCGGCGCCGGATCCTTCGATGGAGGGTCCGCCTTCACACCAGTATTGCTCTTGTCACCGCTCGCCACCTCCACCTTCCTGTAGCTCTGCTTGCCCAGCGCCTTGTCCTCGCTGCGGCTCTCGCTCTTGAATCCTCCACCTCGACCTCTCCCTGCACGCCCGCCCAAGCAGCCAAGTGAGCCCGCGCATTCTGCAAAAAAGATACGCCGCACTTGTGGACGCCTCCCCGACGCAATACGCGGAGCTGCGGGCCCGGCAGCGGCGCAAAACGCACCTGACGCGCTGCGCGACCCGCCGCGGCCCCCGCCTCGACCTCCCGGAGCCTCCATCGCCGCCCACGTGGACCGCAAGTCGCCGACTTCCGGTGCTTCTTCGCCCCCTGAGATTTCCCCTGTTGCCTGTCAACCTCTGGAGAAACGCAAACGCTTGCGCCTTCCAATTGGCTAAAAGTCTACATAAATACTTATTTCAGCCAATGAACACCCCCATCTATTTCTGGAGTGATGGTCTCGGGGCAACAGCACTTGCCACCAGTAGATCATCGCGCCGGTACATGCGCGGTGGCTTGCAGCTTCGACTCCTCGCCCGCTCCACCGCCAGCCTCTCCACCATGTCGACGCACAGCGCGGCGCTCGCACAGCAGCTGCAGGCCAAGCAGCCGCCCGCGGGTCACAAGATCATCCGCGAGGGCGACGGCGTCATGATCTTCCCAGAGCAGAACAAGGTCTTCTACAACAACGTGCAGGTGCTCAACCGCGACCTCAGCATCTCGGTCATCTCCGAGTTCGCGCGCACGCGCGCCAGGGAGCGCCTCGCCAAGCAGGAGCGCAAGGACGCGCTAGCCAGAGGCGTCGCGGCCGCGGACTTCACGCCCACGCAGCGCTCGGACGAGGAGATCGAGGCGCACCTGCGAGACACGGCAGAGGACTCGGGCATCCGCATCTTCGAGGCGCTCTCGGCGTCCGGCCTGCGCTCCATCCGCTACTTCCAGCAGATCCCAGGCGTCAAGTCTATCCTCGTCAACGACATGGACGCCGCAGCCGTCGAGTCCATCAAGCGCAACGTCGAATTCAACGAGCTGCCGCTCGACCGCGTTATCCCCCATGAGGCCGACGCCACCGACGTCATGTACGCAGCGGCAATGTGTGTGTGCGGATGCTATGGTCATCGCTGACCGGTAGGTGTTTTTCAGGTACAACCACCGCAAGGACAAGGACCAGTTCGACGTGATCGACCTCGACCCGTACGGATCAGCCTCCATCTTCCTCGACGGTGCAGTGCAGGTGCGGATGGCTCACATTGCGTTGTAAGCAGATAACCTAGTTCTCACCCCATCTTGCTGCGCTTTAGAGTGTTGCCAACGGTGGTCTGCTCTGCGTGACGTGCACCGACATGGCGGTGCTCTCAGGCAAGAACCCTGAGGTAAGTGACTCTTCGTCATCGTCGTTGTTGTGAAGACAAGTGGCTTAACCTAAGGCTGTTGAGCTAGGTTTGCTTCTCGCGCTACGGAGCGATCCCTAACAAGGCGAACTACCTGCACGAGATGGCTCTCCGCATGGGTGAGTCACGTACCACAATGGCTTCGAACTCAGCACAAAGCTCATTGACGAACATTATGCATCAGTCCTGCAAACCATTGAGGCGTCCGCCAACCGCTACGCTCGTCACATTGTGCCAATCGCGTCGTGCAGCATTGACTTTTACGTCCGTGTGTTCGTCCGCGTGTACAAGTCCCCCGTGAACGTCAAGCAAGCCATGACCAAGCTGTCGTATGTATTCCAGGTAAGATCGCAATTTCGTTTATTTTTCTTCTTGCGCCACACGTGCTAATTGATTCATTTTGTTGTTTCCATAAGTGTGTGAACTGCGAGAGCTTCCACCTCCAGCCCCTCGGAGTTGCCTCTGGAAACACCTTCCACGCGTCGCGTGGTCCCGTGGTTGGCCAAGAGTGCGATCAGTGCTCCGGCAAGTACAAGATGGCGGGTCCTATTTGGTCTGCCCCCATTCACGACCGTGACGTTGTGCTTCGCATTCGCGACCGCGTTGCAGCTACTACGACCGAGTTCCCGACGAAGGAGCGTCTGCATGGCCTGCTAACCACCATTTCGGAGGAGCTTGTGGATGCACCTCTGCACTACACGCTGCCTGGTTTGAGCAAGACTCTTCACTGCTCGAACCCGCGTATGGATCAGCTCCAGGGAGCGATCCGCCACGCTGGCTACGAGGCGTCTCAGTTCCACAAGGTACCGGATGCCATCAAGACGACTGCGCCGAACGACGTAATCTGGGATATCATGCGCTGCTGGGTGAAGAAGCATCCTCTGAACAAGAAGCGTGAGGGCCAGGAGACCCCCGGATCCCGTATTTTGGCGAAGGAGCCCAAGTTCGAGGCGAATTTTTCGTCCAAGCGCCCTAACGCGAACGAAAAGCCTAAGGCGCTCCGGTTCCCCAAGAACCCAGAGCCAAACTGGGGGCCAAAGGCGCGTGCCGTCGGCAACAAGGCCACTGCGACCTCGAATCCTGCAGGCGACGACGGTACGGACCCCTGTCCTGCTACATACAGCTATGTTCGACTATACTAATTGTTCTTCGCTTTTGATCACAGAGAAGACGGAGCCTGAGGCGAAGAAGGCCAAGACGGAATAAACTAGAAGAACAATCGACAGCTTGGAACCAGCGGGACATAAAAAGAGAAATTCATTTTCCATCATGGCATTGCCTTTTCTGTGGCAGCGCTTCGGTCTAATTACCCGAGAGCATCGCTGTGCCACACCTTGGATTTGAGCTCCATGTATGTGAGCGGGTACTCTTCTTCGACGTTGTCCTTCTTCCGCAGCTCCTCCAAAGACATGTGTGGGGGTCGCAAACCAGTGTATCGATACGGCTGCTGCTTTTCTACTAGTGCTGTGATCGCCTTCAGGTTGACAGCCTTGTCTGGTGATCCAGGAGCAGTCTGAGTGTTTGATGGCACTCCATGTTGTGGTGATCCAAGTCCTAAAGGAGTGATGATGTTGCCGTCACCCAACATTTGGGGCCCACGGAGCAGCTCTGCCACCTCTTCTTTTGTCATGCCTTGGCGAATTGTCACCGGCGCACCTCGCTTACCAGGAGAAGCCACGAGCTCCTCAGTGGGGTCTCCTCCTGTAGTCGCGCTTATGGCAGCCTTTTGTTTTTGGTCGGCCACAATTTTCGTATGGTACTTTTGTAGGATAGTCACAATCTGCTCTTCGACCTGACCGAGGACTTTCTTCAAGTCACTTTCAGCTGCATGCAAAGTAAGTCAGCAATCAGAACCACACAGAAACATAGCCATTCATAAACGAACCGTGAAGGTCAGGACACCCTATACGTGAGTGAAATAACATGATGGAAGGTTTGAGTGCCGCAAGAAAGCTTTGAAGCTGTTGGTTGGCCGCTTCTTTAAGTTTCTTTTGCTCGTTGGTAAACTGCAGAAGAAGCGCATTGAGGTACGTAGCCCAGTATTCAAATACTTTGCATCCACTGACCTGAAGTTTAGCGCGTAGCCCTTCAATGCGATTCATGCGTTGAAAATCCACAGAGTCCTTTCTCTGCTTTAGCCTATTGGATACAAGGAGTGTGAGTACGAATGCGATCGAGGGCAACCAATTTCGATCATATCCGGCAGGGAAGCGCGTACTTTCCAATCTCTTCTCTGAGCTTTGCGATAATTTGTCGGTGATTCTCGATCTCCTCTGCAAGCTGATTCACTTGCTGGATACGGTCGAAATGTTCTGCCTCCGTGTCACAGTCAACTCATTGTTAAGGGATACGTTTGCTGGCATTAAATGCAATCATACAGTATGTGGATCGTGTACAAGCAAACGAGTTAGTCGCATCATAGGATATTGATTGTTGAATGCTTCGATCATCTCCGATACGGTTGTAGTGCCCGAGACTTCGTGGATTTTTTCGATGAACGTTCGATTTTCTTGGTACTTTGTGAGCACGCTATCCGTCGCCGCCCGAGCTTGTGTTCCCTTGCCACGTCCTCTTTTCGCTCGTAACTGGTCGGCGTTTTCATGAGCATTTGATAAACTACGCATGAGTTCGTTGTCACCCAGATACTTGTACTTGTCGACATCCACAAGCTCTTCCGACTCTCGCTGGTGCAACGCTATCTCTTTGAGCTCCTGAAGAACCGTCGACGCTCGTTGGTCACAAGCTCGCTCCCACTCTTCACCTTCTTTTTGAATGGATTCAAGCTGTGCTTCAATTGCTGCGACATCATCTCGAAGCTGCTGCACTTCCTCTCTTGTTCGTGCCACTCGGTGCTTTTTTGACAACGCTTCAAGAGAAACCTTGGTGTAAATGTCATCCATACGCGCTCGTTCCATGCGCTGGGCATCGATTCGCTCACGCAGCTTACGGTTGCTGTTGAGCTTCTCGTTCATTTTGACGATACGCCGATCAATGTCATTCTCCATCTTGCGAATGCGTCCAAGCAAAATTGCGTGATTGTGATCCAGCGCGGCGAGCTCGTACAGTTTGGTGCGCTGTTGGGCAAGAACACTTTCATTTTCCTGGATGAGAGAGTTTAGTCGTGCAACCTCTTTGCGCTCCAGCTCTAGTCGAATCATATAGTCGTTGCCCTGGACATAGAGGTTGGATAGCTTCTCAGCCACTTGCTCATTGAAGAATGGGTCTTCTCGCGTAACATTATCATCAAACGAGAGCTATGTGTGCAAAATGTGAGTCAGCAACATTGCAAAACTAATGGAAGATAGGAATGGGTGCACACACCTCTTCTTCGAGTCGTCGGTTCTTCTCGTGAATCTCCTCGAGCTTTCGGTTGTGCTCAAGCAGGTACTCGGAAAAGTTTCGTGAGTGGCGTTTGGCGTCGTCTTTTTCGAGGGCAAGCAATTCCTGATCCAGAAGGCTGCCAAGCTGACGCTTTTTCACGGACGAGTCGGCGTTGGCTGTGACACCCGCAGTCTTCCCAGGTGTCGTTGCGGACCCTTTCTTGCTTATAGAGGCCTGTCGCTGAGTAGGAGACTGCGCCATCAGGCTTTAGAATCCAGATGGACAAACTGGTGCTAGAGCTGTGCCACTTCGCTCGTTTCACGAGATCGCTGGTATTTTGGGCAACTAAACCCAACTGACTGCATACTGTAGATAGTAGCGACACGTTTGACACAGCGAAAGAACCAAAAGACTTCAAACGCAGCAACAATTTTGCATCTGAACTGGAGCTGCCACGATAGATGGTTGCAGCGCCCCAAGTCTCCTTAGGTGGAACGCGTCAAGCCTCTCTTGACTTGTCAGCGATGCTCTGTGTAGCCCACCGAACCCACCGAATTCGTTGATCCCGGTGATCACCAGCGAGTCCACGAGCGAGTCCACCAAGTCACACAATCGCGAACCAGCTCATCATCCTTCTGGGCACGGCGCTCCCGTGTCGTCGAAATGCTCAAACGCACGATGTTGTCGGTTCGTTCGTCACTCGGGTTCAACATCCAGCCCGATATCCGGACGCGCGCCGGATACCGTTCAAACGCACGAGACCACCACTCTTTAAATCGTGTGGTCCCCACCAGCCCACTCATTCCAGACCTCTAATTGGCCAGAATACCGTCAATCTCCCCATTTTCCTCCAATCAGGCGCAGGAAATCCCTGCATTCTTCTCTCTCCCCCTCCTTCTTCCCCCCTCGCCACCGCGAGAAACGGCCGCCGTCGCGCGCCCGCCCGCCCCGCCGCCCCGCCCCGCGTGCGCCTCCCCCGCGCCTCGCGGCCGCCGCAGCCTCCGCCAGCCACTCGCGCGCCGCTCCGCGCGTCCCAACGAGCCCCCGCTCGGCCTCTGGCGCGCGCTACAAGCCGAGCAAATGGACACGAGCGCCAGGAGTGTTGGTCCGGCCGCCACGTCCTCGACCACGAGCCCGAGGGACCGCAGCGTCAGCATGAACGCGCCGCCCAACGCGCCGCCGGCCAAGAAGCAGCGCGCGTCGGACGACGAGAACGAGACGGCGTCGCCCCCCGCGCCCGTCGCGAGTCCTGCGGCCGTCGGCGGCGCTCAGGAACCCGCGGAGGCGGACGCTGCGACTGACGCAGCGAAAAATGGCGACGCAGAGCGTGGTGACGACGAGGACGAGGGCTCCGACGCCTCCGACGCGTCTAGCGTCACGGAGGAATCGTTCATGTCGTGGCTCATGGAGCAGGTGCGAGCTGCAGTCGGTGAAGAAAGTGGCGGACGAATCCCTCACAAATGATACGTTGGTGACGATCACGTGCAGAAAAACCAGGGTGTGAACGCCGGCCAGATGCTGGACGTGCTGGGCCTTGGCGTGTCGGAGGGAGTGGCCGTGGACGATGACGAGCTGTGGGAAGCCATGCTGTCGATGGGGATCCGGCTCATCCGCCCCAGCGTGCCGGTGCGTAGCTCTCTCTCTGCCGACTGGCTGGGACCACTATCGAGGGTGCTTGGCGATCCTTCAGTGGTTCCATGTTGAAGATGATGGAGAATGATGTCCCCAGGATTAATTTTGGGCTGTCGTTTGTCGCGTTTTGGGATGTTTGTGCAACCAGGCGCGCCAAAAGCTTGATCACGTCAATACGCTCGATGATGTCGTCCGGCTACTGCGTGACGCCAAGAAAGTTGTCGTACTCGCTGGCGCCGGCATCTCCGTGGCCTGCGGCATCCCCGACTTCCGCTCCGAGAACGGTATTTACAGCGTACGTGTCGCCGCGATTACATTCAAGGCCCTGAAGAGAGCTTGGCTGACGTGTTGACTTGTACAGCGACTCGGCGAGTACAATCTTCCCGACCCGCAATGCATGTTCGGTACGTATTGCAGCGCGGGTACACCAGCCTTTGTGCACTCCTCAGCTGATTGACCCTCGTATCGTGTACCAGATATTGAGTTCTTCCGCTCAAACCCTCGACCATTCTTCGCGTTTGCGAAGGAACTGTTCCCAAAATCAAAGGGCTTCACCTTCGTGCCGTCCAGGTAAGATTTTGTCAAGGATGGTGAGAAAGATAGAGTTGCACCCTGCTGACATATGTGTGGTTGTGCAGGAGTCATTACTTTCTCAAGCTGCTGGAAGATAAGGGGAAGCTACTACGAATTTACAGTCAGGTACGCTTCTTCTGACGCTTTACTGTAAATGTCAATCGTGGAGGCTGACATGGCAATGGTACATCAGAACATTGACATGCTAGAGCATGCGGCGGGGATATCTCATGAGCGAAGTGTACTTTGTCACGGATCGTTTGCAACCGCAACCTGCCTTTCTTGCAAAACTACGTATCCGAATGATGCCATCCGCGAAGACGTGGCCAAGCAGCAAGTACCGATGTGTAAAGTTTGCAACGCGCCCGACGGAATCATCAAGCCAGACATTGTCTTTTTCGGCGAGTCCCTGCCGCGCCGCTTCCACGACTCCATCAAGAGTGATGAAGGCGAAGCCGACTTGGTGCTTGTGATGGGCTCGTCACTCAAGGTGAATCCAGTGCGAAGTATCGTGGGACGGTTCAAGAAGGAGACTCCGATGGTACTTATCAACCGAGAACCAGTTGGTCGCCCACATCTCTTTGATGTAGAGCTCCTTGGTTTCTCGGACGATATTATTGAGGAGGTTTGCCGCCGACTTGAGTGGGAGATTCCTCAGCCTGACCCCATACTTCTGAGCCACTCCAACCTGTCAGAGAGTGCTATCGCTGCGCACTCACGCCCTGCTGAGATATCCGAGCGACAGTTTGAGTTTGTAGCGCCATCTCGGTATATGTTCGACGGAGCCAAGCCAAATTACGTTAGCTCTGACGAAGATGGAGACTCGGACGAGTCGTCCAGCAACCCTGGCGATGGAGTTTCTGGTGCGGAAGCTGCAGTAGCTGACGCTATGCACATGGAGAGCGAGGATGAGCGGGCGAAGCGGCAATGGACTCGTGGTGCTGAAGAGGAAGATCAGGACGAGTTGATGGGCAGTGGCAACGAATTATTAGGGCACAGCAGCTTCGAAGAAGACAACTGAGCATCACTCGGTACTTGACTTGTGTGTGACGAGATCGGCATCACCACGACACTCGGCCGCTGCGCGAGCTTCTATGTATCAGTACGAGTTTTCAGAGGCGTAGGGAATGCGGAGGACGATAGCGAGCGTCGGTTTTGGCTCTCTCAATGTGTTGTGTGGGCATGTAGCGTTTATATACTATTGGGGGTTCCGAGGTCAGCTAGCTTCAGATGGCAACCGTGATATGTACGGAACGCAGTAGCTTGCCTTGTGGGGGTCTTGCCAACGCGATTGCTGTCCCGAACGCCTTCTGGGCCAAGAAGAGTCGCTGGAGTGACTCGCACGAGCTGAAACCTATCGCGCGGAAGGCCGCCTTTGGGCGGTCATACACCGCAGATGTCACGAAACCCATAAGGACACGCTGCACAATTCAACGTTAGGCGATCTCATGTCAAGCACAAAAATCACATATGCGTTGGCCCCTACCTGCTCGACCCTCGCAACCTCCGTGCCGCGCCATTTGACATCGCGCTTGATCTCACTGAGGTCCTCCTTTGACGGCGTGTAGAGCTGTTTGAGTTCACGATGAGCGTGATCAGTTCATCGATTCACTTGATACAGCAAGTGTCGTATCGTACCATTGTGTTGGGGGTCAAAGTACCACGGCCGACAACCGAAATTACAACGCGGACGAGTGTCGGCAGCGCAACAGGGATGAATGAAGTCGCCGCTTCCGCGTTTTCCGTGCGCGATGCGTAGAAACAAAAATGCTGCATGTACGAATCGCCTCGCAGCACGCATAGCGAGTCACTCTCTTCGCCACTCATCTCCTCGTCAGCATCATTATCGCTGCGCTTGTTCGCATCAGATTTTGCTCCAAGCTCAAACAAGGCGCTCCAATTTGGCTCGAATGGTGATAGGACACCAAGTTTCTCAAAGGCAACACGCTTGGCCTTGGGCTTTTTTTCTTGCTCTTCTTGGAGCTGCCTGGCGTTGCGACTCCAGTACTCTTGACTGGTCTTGGTGTCTGGAAAATCACAGGGAAAGCTGTAGCACAACAAACATGTTAGAAAGTATTTTTCCCACGCCATAACACACGTTTGCACGACACTCACTTGGCAATATGAAGCACTGTGCTGATTGCTGCGTCTTCGTCGGTCCCAACGGCCATTGCTCCACGGAAAACAAGTGCTTTCAACAGCGCCGGGGCCATCGATGGACAGCAGATAAGATCCCAGCCGCTACCATTCGGGAACGATGCAGACTTGCGGACGGCAAGGAGATGCAGCAGTGACTCTGCACTTGCTGCAGATGGCTCCCTCACACCCGTAGGTTGCTCAGAAGAAAGTTGCTTACTGGCTGCCCTTCGCTTGCGAAGAATATCCGCGTTCAGCTCATGATCCCTACGAAAGCTAGCCGCCAATTTCTTGCGAAGCATCTGTGACCAGAGCCACGAGGTAGGCTCGATCTGATTGGCTTGAATGGGTTCGGGAGGCTCTGCAATGCCAGCACTACTGATTGTGTCCGCTCTTGGTGATTTGTAGGGATAACTCGTGGCATCGGGGTCAGCCTTAATAGTCCAAGAGAGAACTGCAGAGAGCTCACTCAAAATGAAAGCCGTATCGGGTTCTTCGGCGTGTTTCCCAAGGGCCGACAGGCTCTCTCCTGTAAGAGGGCTCACAATGTCGTCTTCGCCAACTTTACCAATCGCACTCCGAGGTGGCTCCTTCAAAAGTGACAGTCCACCGCTTGTGGTCATTCGTGCTGGTTTGAAGGAAATGGCATCATATGATGCAGAGCGGGGATCGCCAACAACGACACTGAAAATGCGCTGACCATCCTCTGCGCTTGCATCTTCAACTGGCTTTGTCCCCTTTGCTAGTCTTTGGGTATACAATAGCAGAGCCTTGCGGTTCTTCTCGGAGCACACCTTGACTGACCGGAGCGCATCTAAGCTGTCATCGTGGTCAGACTCATCTGTGTTCATAGGCTCCGATTCGTCGTCAATCTGGACGACGTCTTTGCAAAAGCTTGCCACGATTTGATCTGTGCGCTTGCCGCGCACTTTGAATCGGCATAAATGCCCTCGGCGGTCCAGAATTTGGATCCTGTCAAGCAAGCCATTCGATAGTTAGAAAGTTGTGCGCTGATTTCCAACATTTTTCCAGTATGACGCACTCTTCGTCTTCACCAACCACTTGGCGACAAGCGTCGGCTATGGCTGTAGCCGCCTCCATGAACGCTGCAGGATGGATCCACAGCCAAAGCTGTCTCTTGGCGTCCTCCCATCCTTCTTGGAGCTCAAACTTGGCGTTGCCGTCATCCCCGACGCTCCAGTCGTTTTCCATCGGTCGCCACATAAACGTCACGGGGCAGATCGCACCGTTGGGGAACTCGCCAGCGTGGTACAGCATGCTGGTGCCTTCCTCTGCGCCAGAAAGAAACTTCATCCGATCAAACTCGGATCCCGCGGGGTCCGCCACCAGTTGCAGCGCCTCCAGAAGCAGCTGCGGTCGCCCAGCCATCTCCAGCACGCCGTAGTACGACATGTCGTGCACGACCGCCGTCTTCCTGAGCGCCTGCCGTCACCCCCGTCAGCCCTGCTCCCCTTCTCCCGAAACCCCGCCGCGTCCCCACCTCCAGAGCGGCCGAGACGCCCTTGTCCGTCCTGCTTCTGGCCACTGCGACGCCGCCCTCAACGCCCATGCGCATCCGCTTGGCGTGCCACACGTGCGTGGGCAGCCACGCCACCCCGTCGCCTCCGCTCCCAGACGCCCACGCCTTGCTCTCCGCCAGCGCGCGCGGCCGCCGCTCGTGCGCCCTGCTCCTCCGCTCGGCCGCTTGCTGGCCCTCGGCGGCGTTCAGCCGCGCCCGATGGCCCTGGCGCCGCAGCCGCAGCGGCATGCGGAACGAGTTGAACGCGTTCGCGCGCCGCCGCCGCTGCCGCGCCGCATGCTCCGCCTGGCTCGTCTGCTGCTGCTGCTGCTGCTCCGGCCGGTGCACGAGCTCGCGTAAAGCCTGCAGCTCCGGCGCGCGCGCCGCCGCGAGCTCCAGCACTTCGACCACGCGCGGCCCCGCTCCAGCCATTGCTCTCGTCGACTCGTGCGACTTGTGGAGATGGGGGAGAGTGGACCACATCAACTTGACCTGGTTGAAGCGAGCAGTGTTCATTTTGATTTTAACCACGCTAGGCTCTACTGGGCGGTTGGGGAGGATGGCTGGGTGATATCCGAGAGCAGAGAGAGGATGCGGACGGCGGGTGCCCATTTTGGACTGTGAGGTTGCGCGGATACGAACTTTGCGACGGACGAGATCATTGAGGCGGGTGCACGCCACTTGATGCCGGCCGCCTCGATTCCTAGCAGCAGCTCCTCTGTGAATATCAACGCGCTTTGGTCCAGACGAGCAGATCTGCTCTCTTGGCTAGCTCCAGTCTGGGTGATGGTGAAAACGGGGGCTAGCACACGGAATGTCATTGAGATGGCGTCGAGTGAAGGAGAGAACTGCCGCTGAAGAGCTGCCGCAGCAGGCAAGAACGCTCTCACATACGCTGCGATCAATCCACGTGCGTCTGCTCCAGATAGCTCGGCTTCTGTGCCTGCCTCCGACTCCATCGCTCGCAGCTGTGTCACGATGTCTTGAAAACATTTTGCCACCTCTACTAGAGCCGTGTTGTCACACTCGGCAAAAACTTTGGGCAGCTCGGAATGATCACCAATTTTACCAGTCGACGAAACTCGATCAGCGAGTTCTCGCCACTGCGCCGCTAAATCACAGGCAGCTGTATAACGCAGCCCATGAGAAACTACTAATGGTGAGCCAGAGAAGATCGCAGGAACTAGTGCGGCTGAACACAAGACTACTCGTTCTTCCTCCGAGGTCATAAGGAGCGCTGGAGAAAGCAAAAGTGAACATTGAGAAACCATCGTGATAGCTAACTCTCTTCCAGTGAAAACTCCACGATTGATGCACGGAAGCAGCGCGTAGAGAGCTGAACTCTGCTCTGGGGACCACTGACTTGGCCGTTTACAAAGTATGATATCATGAAGAAGCTCGTTCCTTACGATGCAGGGCTTGTCAAGTAGGGCAGCCAACAACGATAGAGTTGCTATCTGAGGTGGTGATGGCGGGAAGTGATTCAGCAAAGCTATTGCGACCCAAAATACTTGCGAGTACAACATAATCTTGTCGTCTGGCATCCGCTTGACTATCTCGGATAATATTAAAAGGCAGTCGTAGATTAGCGGCTCAATTGTAACTGGGTTTTGCATGCTCTCATCAAACGCGATGTGAAGTAACTCCAGGATTATCAGTAGAACATCTCCATTGAATGAAAACCCTAGGCGTCTGTACATTGTGAGCGCGAATCTAGCAACCCCATCTTGCCCGGATGCTAATCTTTGTCCAACAGAAACTGTAGAGCTTGAAACCATCGATAGTACGAGAACTATCTCTTTGACACATAGCTCGCGCCATAGTGCCGATTCCTCTGGTGTGAGAACCTGAGCTAGCACCTCAAGACCCGAGAAAAAAGGTTCTTCGTCGTAGTGGTCGTTCACATTCCCACACAAACCAAGTTCAAATGTGGACGCAGCGCACTTCTCATTCTCGATAAGGTAGTCAATCGATTTGACCACTTCCCCAGAGGCAGTTTCGTCACTTAAAAACCGTACCATCGTTCGAAGAAGCGTGCCACACTCACGAGCCATATCAGCAAGATTACTGAAAGATAGAAGCAAATGGCAGTGAGGAGTGTCACATGCACCTTGGGGATCGATCGATGGGTAACAGGCAAGCGGATAAATCTTTGGCTCACTCGACTTGAGTGTCGAGCTAATAGAGTACTTTGCCATGTACAGCAAGAGAAGTCCGAAGTGCATCGTTTGAAGTGCAACGACTTTGGTCTCCCAGTTACTAGATTGCTGGAGGTGACAGCTTGCGTCACTTACTAAACTTACTAGTATCGCAATTTCACTCACTGAATCATTGGAAAATGGCCGTTTCAATGAATTCGTAGCAGATGCATCTGCCTCACCAGGCGAACAAGCTCGTAGTCGTCTTGCAGCGACATAATCGCACGAAATACTGATGACTCGAAGCGCAAGATCTTGCCATCGTGCAAGCCACCACATAATCATCTTTGAGGTTGCAATTTCAGTTTGTGATTGACGCTTTTGCAATATAAACGCGATAATCAGTTGCAAGCTATTGTCAAGTGGCGTGGTTGTGCTTGAATACGCTAAAGTAAGCCAAACACGGTCAAGCTGGTCAGCACACTTCTCACTCAGCTGTAATGTAAGCTCATACATCAGCCCCAGCAACTCGATCATCGGACTTTCTTCTGACACCTCGTCACTCACTTTCCCGTCCACTTTAGGGCTTTCTTCTTGTGGGATTTCCACGAGAAAAGGCAGCACCGCACCTAGCATATTGCGCTGGATTACGGTATCGCAACGAACAAGTGATTGAAAAGTGACAGTGCACACTTTAAGTCGTAGCGACGGAAATGCTGACGCAATAGCTGACGCTGCTGCCACTTGAATACGACTCTGCACCTCGGAGGCTAGGGTCGTCGAATATCGAGGTCCATTGACTGTCAAGTACTCGAACCATCGGTAGGTATGTGAGTCTTGAGGGTTGTAGGCGTGCAAGATGTTTCGGACAAATTTAAGCACAAATCTTCGATAATTATCGCTTTTATCGACATTTGTCGCATCTGTGGCTACTCCAAGATGAAGAATTAGAGCATAGAGAAGTCGCACTGTATCAGGATTGTGCTGGGCAGCAAGCTCACGCCCAAATTTTGAAGCTTGTGAACTCAAAGCAACAACATATTGTTTGGCAGTGGCGTAACCACTACCATACCCCCGGTGAAAACACGCTTTATCAATGCAGATGGATAAAAATGCTCCACTTTCATGAAAGTCCAAGAATCGAATAGCAGCTGTCTGGCAGATACCTTGAAGAGAAGAGAAATGCTTAGCGGAGTGAGAGCAGTCTATAGCGAAACATTCGTCCAACCAATGAAAAACACGCGAGCCCAAGGAGTCAAGATCATCGGACAGCAATTGGCGTTGACTACTGTCAACTAAGGTGATCAAGGCTGAAAAAATATTGTGAGCCACGAAAAACCAAAGGAATCGAACCAAAGTGACAAGTGTACTGCCATAGAGACGATGCTCAACCTGGTTTGAGGAATCCTTCTCGTGCCCCAAGATCGACTCATCCAACCACAGCCACGGAATAGCTAGACCGCTTTCAGCTTCCCGAACACAAACAACCTCGCACGCTTGCATCCAATGACTGAAAAAGGGAGAGGATGGTTTTATAAATCCCCCATCAAGGTGATCACTCAATTCTGGGTCCGCGAGCACTCCAAACGACTGTGACCAATTTAGTAGAATCTTGGTCCACTGCGCTATCCGTGGTTCTTGAATGAGGCTCTCATGAGCTGCATTGTGTGTCACCGAACTCATGGCAACATCTCCAGAAGCATGCGTCACTTCGACGTCGTGAATAGTATTGCAAACCATCTGAGCTGTTGGAGAACACCTTTTACTTCGTTTCAGGTACTGCAAAAGTACTTGGATCGATGTACAAAAATCTTGTTGGATCATAAAAAGGAGATGGACTGCTATTTCGTTGTATTGCTTCCTGCCATCGCGTTGGTTGATTGCAGACACCGTAATTGCTTCATCCAGTGTAGTTCCCATTCGAATTAGAAATGATGTAGCTGCGGACAGCAAGAGTTCTTCATTTTCAAGTGTTGATGGTGTTCCGGTCAGTTGATGGCTATTTTGATTAGAAGTAGCATCCCCCGACATGCTACGATCCAAAAGAATTCGGTAGCACCTCAGCAGTGCCCATCGCGTCTGCCATTGGATTGTAGCTCGACAAGCTTTCATTGATGCGCCAAGCTTTGAAAACCGCCTGTTTGACAGGTTTACATTGTGCGTGCCTTGATATTGCTGCTGCATAGTTGGCGAAAGAAAGGTCTCAAAGCTTTCCGTTCGTGATGTCGAGTTATTTGGTGTATGGTCTAGGCAATTATCAGCGAATACGTCTGACTCATGTTTTTTTATCACCTCCACGAGAGTCACAAACGAAGCTGTGTGCGTTGCCCCTAGCGCTAGAATAGCGACTTTTTGTTGGTTTAACGACGAGCTCTTGAGATGTCGGGCAAGTCGCTTAATCGTTGCTGTGACTGCGGTAATTGAAATAGCACTCTGATATGCTGAGCTTGTAGATGAGTCCCCTGGAGCTGAGGGTGTAGGTAATGCTAGGACGAGGTTCGGACATGCCGATGCAAGAGCAAAAATGCTCAAATTACACCAGTTGGTAAGGTTTTCAGAATCCATATCAACGGAAGAAGTCACGATGGGCTCAAGCTTAGAAATTTTGTCGTTAGCTTCCGACCAGAAGTAAGCCATGGTCTCAGGAATCTCCGAAGAGAGTCTGGAGTATATAATGCTTAAGCACATAGACCATCGGAAGTCATGTCCTGGCTCATCGTCAGCACCTGCTAGGTACTCAATATTAGCGTATTTAGTATTCCCCCTGTCGTTTCTTGTTTTTCTGGAGTCGCTGGGCCTTTCAAAAGAGATGAATCGTTCAATGAAGATTGGCTCTAATTTGGAAATAGTTTCCATAGCACTTATCGACTCTAGAGCTTCGGGGACCGCCACAAGCACCATTTCGCGCAAATTGTGAGCTGTTGCAAGAACTTCTAGTGCCGCCAAGCGAACCTTTTCGTCTTCATGCGCTAAAAGCATAACAGCGACCGCCTCTACTTGCAAAAATGACTCGCGAACTGTGGAGAGATTTTCCCAACTACATTGCCCAGGTTTGTATCCATAGGTTGGGAAACTTGCTTCCACAGCGGACTCCAATGCAGCCCCACACACGAATAGCAGCATATGGAGTGGCTGTGCATCGTTGGTGGGTGGGTTATTAAAAGACATTTGTACCAAATAATCCGTGAGACCACGGATAACGATTCCAGCTTGGGTGTACCGCGTACATGCAGATATTGCTAGAAGCGTTGGAATTGCATGACTCCGTACAAGTTCTTCTCTATGAACAGCCGCACGTGCTAGTAAAAGCACCTTCTGGTCACTTCTTAGCTCCACCGCATCGAAAACGAATTCAAGCATACTGAGCGAGGAAGCAAAAATCTCGAGGGCTAGTATGCGCTTGCCATCATCTCGTAGCAACTTTGTGATTATGCTGGGCACATTACCTCCGCTTGTGCCCGAACTTGCTGGTGGTGGCGTGATTGCCGCAGCTGAGCGGGTGTCAAACAGCAATTCGTTGCCGAGATGTGTGTTGCAATGAATCAGAATATGTCCAGTAATCTCACCTAATGCCTTCATTTGGGTCATCAACACGTGAACATCAAATGAATATGCACAGCGAGCTCGTTGGAGAACGTCAGTTTTGCCCAAGTGATCTTGAAGCTTACGCTGTGCCGTCCCACAAGTTTCTCGTTGTAAAGTTGTCGCCGATCCTCCACTCAACATACTTGACTGACACAAAACTCGCAAAGCTTCCAATCCGACAAGCTTCTTATCGTCGATGAAGATATTTGACTCGGTTAATAGCCTGCGAATATGACTTTGAAGTGCAAAACGCATGTTGAAACTGGCAATCGCTAACGATAGCTCAACCAACACGGGTAGCACTGCTTCGCGATACCATATAAAGCTTTTGTAGCGAGTTGGGGAAAAGAAACACCAGGCCTGGGTAATATTTATCATTTCCATACAGTCCGTCTCTGTAGGAGTTCCTGCGCTCCGTTCACCCAAAACATAGCGCAAGACAAAGTTACAAAATGCGACGCCGACGCACCGGAGAATAATACTCGGTGATTGTTCCAAGAAACCGATGGCTAGGCCGGTGCTACTGCCTCCACTTCCAGCACTAGACACACTAATTCCACCACTGTCTTTGCTGTATCGATGGTGTAAGCGAAGCAAAGCATGCATATCATCCTTCCAGTAGCGCAAAAAAATGTCACCAGGTGCCAAAGCTAGTACAGAAACCCGAAGCTCCCACCCCACTGCCATTGTTTTCCTTTTGTTTGAGAGTTGTAGGGCAATGGCGTGCAACTCGCTAATGCAACTATTCCACTCACTAACTGGTGCCATAGTTAAGAGACGTCGAAACTGAGTTTGGCTCAAGGATTGACGCTCCCGACTGAAAAGGCTAGCGAGAAGCGCTGAAGCGCCTCGGCGTACTCGCGACTTAAACTGTTTCCTTAGCAGCGGAAAAAATAGGTGAAGGATTTGGGCAGCGCATTTTAGCGGTAGCATCTGGTCTGCAATCTTGAATGGCAGCTCCGACAAAAACTGAAGATAAAGGTGCTGTTGAGATACGATTTGGTCTTCGATAGGGAGCCGATACTGGCTGATGCTTTTTTTAAGATGCTTGCTTGATATGAGTTCTGGTTTCCGAAGCTCTTGTTGTACCTTCATGCAGGTTATCCGTGGCGAGATGCGTGCAGCGCGACCGAAGACTAGCTTCCACTGTGTCACCGCCAGATTATTGAAATTTGAATCAGTCATTAGAGATTCATGTGGGCTCGTAGATGGTAAACCCGACTTCCAGATTGGCATGGATGGGAGGAAAGTTGATAAAAATCCTCCTCTCTCCGATGATCGTTTTCCGTCAGCCTGGACTTCTTTCTCAAATACCTTGAGACAGCGATCGAGCAGTGCGATTACAAGCGATTCGTTTGTACTACTCTCTTCGAGTGCGGCTGGCGTATCTAAAACTACAACTAGCATTCGAGCAGCGATCCAAGAAGCTACCCGCATGCCTAGTGCTGAGATTGTCGATTTCAAGTTGGCACCTTCCTCTGATACTTGCAACGATATTCGCCGTTTCTCGACAGCTTCAATCCACGTCAATAGTCTTCGAACGATCGAGTCGATTGATCGTGAGGCAGCAATTGTGCACATTAGCTGTATCCTGTAAAGTTTTTCGTCAAGCTCGGTGTTACTGTTCTCCGACGCATGAGACCTGCTAGACTCCGAACTTGTTTGATCATTTCCCTCGATCGGCTGCAATGGGACAACTTGTAGCTTTAACAGAGACCGAGCACTCTCGTAGTTTGCATACTCTGAGAGGAAAGCCTCAAGCGAACGCTCTATCTCAACAAGGATGGCAACATCCATAGCAATCAGTACGGCAATGTCTTTGTTGGTGCTCAGCAGATTTCGCAAGGGCCTCTCTCCTCGAACTGTGCTGTCACGTGATTGCAATGATGCCAAAACCTGAAATAACCACCAGGACGGTTCCGGATTCTTCGACAAACCGTCGGCGCCATCTCGGAAACGACGCCAAGCGTGGGACTCCAGTTGAAGTGGCAGCGCTCATTCTGTCTGTCATGCACTCGAGGTACCAGGTATTCCTTGGATTGGACTGTTAGCTTCGTTCCTCCAACTTTGGCAGCCATGAATGAGTCTGGCACCTCACACGGTTCTCCTTCTTCTCCATCTCACGCGCTCTCTCCTTTAATCAAGCCTCTGCCAAATGGCTATCGCGACTTGGCGCCCCTCCGAAAAGGTCAGGGATGGCATGCAAACGGCAGGCTTAAGAGGACAAAAGCATCGCCTCAAAAGGTCGGAGAATTTGGATCTCCAGTGCGTCCACCAGACCGGGTAGTTTTCCCGTACATCGGTGGATACATCCCTCACGATGTCAGTGATAATCGGCCAGGGCCTGATTTAACTGATGTGCAAGGCGTGTTCTATCCAGATCAAGATGATCGAAACGAAGAAGACTGCAGTCCAAGTAGAATTTATGATCAGACCCAAAGCAGTGCCCCAGATACAAGTGGCTCTAGCCCTCGAATCGATGATCCCATAGTCCGTGTCGCTTTTCGTCCGCAGACGCCTCAGCATGCTTGGGTGGGACCACCTTCTGCTCCAAGAAGGCCAAAAAGCATGGGATCCAGTCCATATGCTCAACAAAACAGCGGCGGGACAAGCTTTAGAGCTCGCACGTTTACGAGTGCTGGTACTCCGATTGACAATAACAAATCCACACTACCACATCCTACTGTGCCATCTGCTGGGAAGCCCGTCGATAAAGCTTTTGCAAACACGAAAGACGCTGCCGTTCAAGCGTCATTGTCCAAGAAAATGCGACATATATCTGATCTGTTTTCTAGCGACGAAGCCCCTGGTGATCCAGTTTTGATGCAACAGCTTTGGCAAGAATATGCTGAGCGAGCTGCTCGAGGTGTGGACAAACAAGAGTATCATCGCAAGATGCAGCACAAGTATAACGAGAGAAAAGCACTTCGAGACCGAGTTGCTGAATTGGAACAACAGCTAACTGCTGCTAATCGGGAACGTGAAGAGCTTGTGTGCCAGCTTAGTGAACCTGACAATACTTTCTCCAGTCCACAGTATACCAATGAAAGACCAGCACATAGTCCAGCACATAGTCCAGCACAAAGCCCAAACAGAAGCCCCAACAAAAGTCCTAACAGAAGTCCTAGCCCAAGCCCCACAACATTCACTATGCCCCTAGTAGACCACGATGAATATCGCCAACGAAACGTATATCTAGAGCAAGCTCTTAGCGATGCCAAGAACCACCTCGAAGATACAGAAGACTTACTCATTCAGCAGCGTACTGAGATGATATGTGAAATAGATACTCTCAAGGCGAATCTTCAGCTTGAACGCCGGTCAAATGAAAATTTGTCGCTCCGTCTACGTGAAACGGAGATTAGCTTTCAAAATACTGCAGATGAGCTTATAGACACACGAGTTCATCTTGAGAAAGAGACAATAGCTAGACATGAAGCTACTCAACACGCTATGCATACTATCCTTTCACTTGAAACGCGTCATCGACAAGAATTGGTTGTCTACAATGCCAAGCAAGCATTACTAAAGCTTGGCCGACAGGCGCTTTATGAAAAGGTGAGAGTTTTCCATTCACGAACAGTGGTGGCCGAGCAGCGAATGCGAGCAGCATTAGAACAAGTAACACACTTACAGCAACAGGTTGATGATCAGCAACGACAGCTGGAACAAGTACTCACTCACCACGAGTTTAGTCATAATTCATTAAAGGCTCCAGTAAACCTGGCATGCAGTGAATCAAGTATGTCAAATAGTCGTGGGATGGTGGTTTACCAAGGACCGATCACTATCACTGGTTATGAACTCTTGCTTCGTGTTGTATGTGAAGATTCAAGGCCAAGCCAATCCAATGAAAATAGTTCTTGGCTGTTCAACATTCGGTTTCTTGCTTTCGAACCCCTTTCAAAGCAGTACGATTCCCTAGTTTTCGCGATAGAAGATATACAACGGCTCATCATAGGGCATCATAAATATTTCAAATGCACTCAAACGCTTCATCGCCGTCAATGCACTGAGCTGGCAGGACAACTGCTCAAGCATGTTCAAGCTGGTTTCAAGAATGGACGATTGGTACTTTGTGAAATGCCAGTCTTGGCAACACCAGAGCTAAATCGTTCGTGCGCTGACTTACGGGAAATATCAGGTTTGACTGAGTTAGACTCCATCCCTATTTTCAAGGGAATTCACCGTCTTGAAAGATGCGCGCTACCCCCGACAGCAGATCCACAAAAATCGCTCGATTCTGTCGCAGCGGAAGTTATAATCAACAAAGTAACTGATTCAGAAAACGATCGCGAGTGGTGGCTAGAAATCTATTGTACTGCTCTTGATCTAATTGATCTGGACCCAGACGATTCAGGTTGTACTCATGAATTTTCTCTAAAAGTCACATCTACTGAGCTGGAAGCAATATGTGCTGACTTTCTTGGTTACTGTTCCAGCGAGCATATTGCCCACCTTAAATCCAGCGAAGCGCAAGAGTATGCACAGCTCATGGCTGTTCACGAAGAACTCTTGGATCCTTTGCTTCAACGCTTGCGTTTGTGCGTATCAAGCAATGGCAGAGACGAAACCCACTCACTGGTTATTATGACCAGACCGAATGAGAGTATTGCAATTGCATCTACTGCAGTTGATGCCAGAATCGAGTCGTTAAACGATCTCTCAATTTCGCCAAAAGATGACGCAGTTTGCATACCCGAACGCAGACTAGATCATCGGGGGATTGTCAATATGGGTGGTATATTTTATTGTGCGCGCTTCCGAGAGATTTGGGACGATGAGGTTATGCTGGAAGCAATACTAGAGGATCCTGAATCGTTTACCCGGTTGTCTGGTATTCTGTATCAGTATCAAATAGCAGCCATCATCGAGCATTTGAAGACAAGTGGCGCAGTATTGGAAAGTGAAAGCCAGCTTGATATGGGTATTCCAGCAGATTTTCATGCTCCGATCTGCAAGCTTTTGGTTCAGCATCTACGAAAGTCTGACTGTGATTTATCGCTTGCAGTCTCTTTCGACTCTCTTTTGGCCATGATAGGAGAAAAACACTCAGCCAAACCGGTTTGTAATGACAAGACATCAGTAGCAGAAAGGAGTATCGATCAGGCGGAAACACCAACGATCATTCGTGCTGATATGCATCTACAGATTGAGGTGATGGGGTGCCAAGGCAAGCTTTCAGAGCGTGATGTTCTTGAATTGTTCGCCCAAACCAAGATCTCGGGATCTAAGAAATTATCCCAAATACGCAAAGGTGTCCGGATTTGCGCTGGCGATGGCTATCACTCTTTCGCCTTCGTACACTGCTTTCGTGGTTTTTTAAACTTTGATGGGATGATTGCAGTCATGTATCCTATCTACCCACAACAAACAACTGTAAGCAGAGTGCTTGTATTGAGTAGTAATTTGGCAACCAAAGCCCTCGAGCTCTTAGGAGTTGAACGCGCCTGATAACATTTTAACCCAAAGTCAGTAACTGTGCAATAATAATGTATAATGTACTACAACACCTAATTCTATGCTTCTGCTTACCGACCTATGGCAACTTGCCACTATATTTCTCGATGACCAAGTGTAGAACCTTGAGCATGCCGTCTCTCCTGGTCGTCGTAGCACACACGCGCCTTCCTTGTCGGTAAACCCGCGCGTGCCCAGAGAGTATTATCTTCAATGTAGTAAAAGCTATGTTAGTGTTTTGTTTGCTGAGAATCGGCGCAGGATCAGCTGCTGGGCTTGCGCTGACTCAAGACCTTGGTTGAGCCACTCAACCATTGAAAGCATTGATAAGTGGGTCGTGTATCATCATTCCGAGTGCAGTATCCAAGATGTACCTCACCCACCAGACTCACAAGGTTGCACTCGCTCAGGCAATCTTGTTCGTGAGAATGCCATGAGCAGTACCGACCCGAAACAGCCAACGATATGAGAATGATTGTCAATTGGTTAGGAGTGTTCATCTAAAGCAAGTTGAAGTGCGGGACACTGTCTCAGTGTCACCGACCTGAATGTGCTGATCTTCCGGCATGAAATTGCCGAGAGCTCGGAGAAAGCATTCCTCTGATCCAACCATCCTGTGCTCATAAGGTTTATGTCCAGAGAGGAAACGCGTGTCCTTCCTCACGGTGGGAAGGCAACATCAACTGCCAGATCGCCATTTACGCTTTGACTGACTAGCGTCGCAGCAGCAATGAGTCCTCTTGGAACCTTTGCAGTCGTAGCAACAACGCTAGTTACTGTCACTGGCGCAATAGTGCTGACGCGGATAAACGACCAAGGCGCGTTCAAGGAGTTCCTTCGCTTCGCAACGTGTGCCTTCGCGGCGGGGGAGGTTCCAACACGAGGTACTCGTCGAAAGAAACCTGCCGTTCAAAAACGAGCAAGCGAAGACTACGACAACGATCCAAACTACCCTGGTGGGAGGGTGGCGATCCTGTTCGGGTCGCAGACGGGGACGGCCGAAGGGTTCGCCGAGGTGCTCAAGAACGCGGGGAGGAAGGTCGGGTTCGCGGCGCACGCCATCGACCTGGAGGAGTACGACGCCGCGTCCGCGCTGCACAAGGAGAAGATTGTGGTGTTCGTGATGGCGACGTACGGCGAGGGCGACCCGACCGACAACGCCGTCGAGTTCTTCAAGTTCCTCAAGAACGAAGACGGCGAGCTGGACGAGAACTCGTTCGCCGGCATCGGGTACACGGTGTTCGGCCTCGGCAACCGACAGTATGAGCACTACAACTTCATGGGCCGCTCGGTCGACAAGCTGATGGAGAAGTACGGCGCGCACCGCGTGTACAACTATGGCGAGGGCGACGACGACGCGTCGCTGGACGAGGACTTTGACGACTGGCGCGAGAACTTGTGGAAGTCGCTGCGCAAGCAGTTCGTGGCAGGCGCCGAGGACGACGCGGACGACGCGGTCGGTGCCAACGGCGTGAGCGGCGACGGCGTGTCTGCTCCCGAGTACGAGTACCTGGTGGAGGAGATCCGCACTCCGGCCGTGACTCCCGTGGTCTCGTCGGACGTGCGCATGAAGGCGTCGACGAAGCACTTCTTCACGGCCAAGAGCGCCAAGGTGGTCGTGAACCGCGAGGTGCGTCCGTCGACGGAGAACGGATCGACGGTGCACGTCGAGTTCGACCTGCGCGACACGGGTGTCGAGTACGTGACTGCGGACAACCTGGCGATCCTGCCGGAGAACTCAGCGTCGAACGTCGAGCGCTTGGCCAAGCGACTCGGGTACGACCTGGACCAGTGGGTGTCGATCAAACCCGTGGACGAGGACACAAAGGGCGAGCTGCCGTTCCCGTCGCCGTCCACCATCGAGACGATCTTGACATGCTATCTGGGCATCAACAGCGCGCCGCGCAAGGGTCCGCTCAAGCAGCTGGCGTTCTTTGCCAAGAGCGCCGAGGAGCGCGCTGAGCTGGTGCGGCTGTCGTCGAAGGAGGGCAAGGACGAATACCAGCAGTGGGTGCTGGACGACGAGCGCTCGTTCGTCGACGTGCTGGAGCACTTTGCGTCCGTGCAGGTGCCGATCGGCGCGCTCATCCACGTGATCCCGTTCCTTGCGCCGCGGTACTACACTATCTCGTCGTCGAGCCTTGTGAACCCGCAGCGTGTGCACGCGACGATCAGCGTGATCGAGAGCAAGAAGCAGGACGGACGTGTGTTCCAGGGCGTGTGTTCGACGTACGCTGCGGGTCTGCTGCCTCTGGACGGTCACGAGGACGGCAAGAAGAAGCGTGAGCGCGACAGCCGTCCGGGCGAGCAGGGCGCCAAGGCGCCGCGTGCGTGGCCCAATGCTCGGATCTTCGTGCGTCCATCGACGTTCCGCCTGCCGAAGAGTCCGCTGACGCCGATCATCATGATCGGTCCTGGCACGGGTATTGCGCCAATGCGTGCGTTCCTGCACGAGCGTGCGGCGCAGCAGGCTGCGGGCGAGACTGTGGGCAAGTCCATCCTGTACTTTGGCTGCCGTCGTCGCGACGAGGACTACATCTACCGCGATGAGCTGGAGGGTTTCCAGTCGTCGGGCGTGCTGTCGGAGCTGCACCTTGCATTCTCTCGCGAGCAGTCGGAGAAGGTGTACGTGCAGCACTTGCTGTCGCGGAACGGTGCTGGTCTGTGGGAGTTGATCGACAAGGAGAATGCGTACATCTACGTATGTGGCGCGACGACGATGGGCAACGACGTGAACAAGGTGCTGCACCAGATCATCGAAGAGTTTGGTGGCAAGTCGTCGTCGGAGGCGGCGGCGATTCTGAAGTCGCTGCAGGACGGTCACCGCTACATCCAGGAGCTGTGGGCATAGTTGGTTGGCCTTTCTGGCATGCGGATGGTTATTTCACTGAGTGCTTGCGTGCCACGTATTTCGTGTGTCGGCTCTGCAAGAAGCCATGGGATTGCCATTTGTTGCTATACATCGAAGTAGATCCAGTAGATTGTGGTGCAGTAGCTTCGAATCCTATCCACCGGTGGAGCTGGGCACCACAACTCAAATAAAATCAAGATTCCTAGCTGAGCGCGATCGTGCAAGCATGATCACCTACCAAACATAACTTGACGATATCATCCAATGTGCGTGTGAACGAGTAATCAGACAAACACATACGTGCAGCGAAGCTTTATTGCTAGCACTCGCCTTCGGCTCGCTGGTATGGCCGAGGTAAGCCCGGGATCCTACGATAAAAGACGATGACTGGGAATGGAACCCAGTGAAAATGCAACAATGCCTGAGTATACAGTGCTATCTGCGGGCAACGCTAAGCGCACCTGCAGACACTTTGTGGCCCCTGATGTGTTAAGTTGGCGCTCGACAGAAAATATTAGGTCTTGGTTGACCACGGAGCATGTTGAGGAGAAGCATGAGCATGTTCTTCGAGGCGTTGACGTCGCGGTTCACAGTAGTACCAAAACAGCCATTGGATCGACAATGGAGCACACTATAAACCTTGCACGTCCGCCATTCCTTGTCCGTGCTGTTCTTGACCTTGCAGAGTCGGAGACTGTACTGGTATTCTAGCTGCCGGTGGCAACGTGAGTGAAGCTTGCTGGTGCGAAACTCATCAATCGATTGCACACGACAGTAGTTTCTCAATGTGTGCTCGAGTCTCTTGACCGGCCCCGCGGGGCACTTCTTGATGAGTACAGAGTAATCGGTATTGCTCCAATCTCCAAATCCAACCACCGTTCGCCTGCCTGCTTGCTGGGTCAGTCTCCGGCAGATTTCATGTAGCTTCTTCTGCGCAAAGATGTACCGACCAAAACGCAGGTTGCGGAATCCCTTCGCCCGTGAAAATCCTAGCAGGTTTTCCATACGTGGAATAACGTATCGTGTGTACGTTTCCAGCAGCTCGAGCGACGCGGTCTTCTTCGACGGCATCTGACGCTCGGCCCTCAAAATGTCGGGACGCCGCTCCTTCCAGCAAGCTATCTTCTGGTTGCTCTTGTGGTAGCGAGCATCCTCGTAGAACTCACGAGTAGAGCAGTGGATAGTCTCGCCATCCTGGTTGGTTGCTACAAACAGATCTCGTCTGCCAGGATCTAGACCCCACATGACATCGTAGTCTTCTTCCCGAAGTGGGCGGTCTGTTGCCGGATGGGTTTTCCGCATGACAATACTGACAGCCTTTCCGTCCGTCACGATCTCTCCTGCGAACTTCTTGTTGGCTGTTTCAAACTTCTCGATATTGAAGAGACTGTGCCACCAATCGTCTGCGACAGCATTCCAATCGTCGCCTAGAGGAGGCACGCGAACACCAGCACGTAGAAGTAGGCTGCGGAGCGCCGTCTTGCACATCTTGAAGTGCGAGCACTTGAACCCATTCTTTGTCGGCAGGAGACTGAACGTGCGGACCTCTGGGATGTCCTGTCGATACTGAAATCGGCGATTCCTCTCTTCAATGTCGGTCAGAATCATGTAGGTGAGAGGAAGCAATCTGTTAGCCTCGTCGGACAAGTAGCCGCTCTCGTTGCGCGGGATCTGCTCTCGCCAAGCCTGCACCTCGGTATCGTTGCCGTTGTAGACAGGGTCCAGGATGCTCTTGATCATGACGTAGGCCTCAGCACCATTCAAGTCATAGACCCGCTTAATGTGACGGTGAAAGCGACGGTAGAAATTGCGTACGATCGCGTTCTTGGTGTTAGTGGCCATCATTTGGGCTGCGTTCTTCTGCCACCCAGCGGTAATCTGCCGGTTGCTTGCACGTCGAGCGCCCTCACCTCGCCAAGTGTTGTACAGCGTGACCGACTACTGGAATGCAGCAGACCCGAGCGTGGAGCTGGCGTTGCAAACACACGATAGGCATCTATAGAAGAAGACCTGGTTGAGTGGCTCCACTGCATTGCCCAGCTGACACATCCGCACGGCGTGGATGTTGGCGAGGACGTAAGCCTCCAGCACGGCCTGGTCCATATCCGGTTTCAGCATCGACAGGACATCCCAGAGATCCGCACGTTCAGTCTCCTGCCGACAAAGAATGGGTTCAAGTCCTCGCACTTCAAGATGTGCAAGACGGCGCTCCGCAGCCTACTTCTACGTGCTGGTGTTCGCGTGCCTCCTCAAGGCGACGATTGGAATGCTGTTGCAGACGATTGGTGGCACAGTCTCTTCAATATCGCAAGGTTTGAAACAGCCAACAAGAAGTTCGTAGGAGAGATCGTGACGGACGGAAAGGCTGTCAGCATCAGACCGCCCACTCAGGGAAGAAGATTATGATGTCATGTGGGGTCTAGATCCTGGCAGACGAGATCTGTTTGTAGCAACCAACCAGGATGGCGAGACTATCCACTGCTCTACTCGTGAGTTCTACGAGGATGCTCGCTACCACAAGAGCAACCAGAAGATAGCTTGCTGGAAGGAGCGGCGTCCCGACATTTTGAGGGCCGAGCGTCAGATGCCGTCGAAGAAGACCGCGTCGCTCGAGCTGCTGGAAACGTACACACGATACGTTATTCCACGTATGGAAAACCTGCTAGGATTTTCACGGGCGAAGGGATTCCGCAACCTGCGTTTTGGACGGTACATCTTTGCGCAGAAGAAGCTACATGAAATCTGCCGGAGACTGACCCAGCAAGCAGGCAGGCGAACGGTGGTTGGATTTGGAGATTGGAGCAATACCGATTACTCTGTACTCATCAAGAAGTGCCCCGCGGGGCCGGTCAAGAGACTCGAGCACACATTGAGAAACTACTGTCGTGTGCAATCGATTGATGAGTTTCGCACCAGCAAGCTTCACTCACGTTGCCACCGGCAGCTAGAATACCAGTACAGTCTCCGACTCTGCAAGGTCAAGAACAGCACGGACAAGGAATGGCGGACGTGCAAGGTTTATAGTGTGCTCCATTGTCGATCCAATGGCTGTTTTGGTACTACTGTGAACCGCGACGTCAACGCCTCGAAGAACATGCTCATGCTTCTCCTCAACATGCTCCGTGGTCAACCAAGACCTAATATTTTCTGTCGAGCGCCAACTTAACACATCAGGGGCCACAAAGTGTCTGCAGGTGCGCTTAGCGTTGCCCGCAGATAGCACTGTATACTCAGGCATTGTTGCATTTTCACTGGGTTCCATTCCCAGTCATCGTCTTTTATCGTAGGATCCCGGGCTTACCTCGGCCATACCAGCGAGCCGAAGGCGAGTGCTAGCAATAAAGCTTCGCTGCACGTATGTGTTTGTCTGATTACTCGTTCACACGCACATTGGATGATATCGTCAAGTTATGTTTGGTAGGTGATCATGCTTGCACGATCGCGCTCAGCTAGGAATCTTGATTTTATTTGAGTTGTGGTGCCCAGCTCCACCGGTGGATAGGATTCGAAGCTACTGCACCACAATCTACTGGATCTACTTCGATGTATAGCAACAAATGGCAATCCCATGGCTTCTTGCAGAGCCGACACACGAAATACGTGGCACGCAAGCACTCAGTGAAATAACCATCCGCATGCCAGAAAGGCCAACCAACTATGCCCACAGCTCCTGGATGTAGCGGTGACCGTCCTGCAGCGACTTCAGAATCGCCGCCGCCTCCGACGACGACTTGCCACCAAACTCTTCGATGATCTGGTGCAGCACCTTGTTCACGTCGTTGCCCATCGTCGTCGCGCCACATACGTAGATGTACGCATTCTCCTTGTCGATCAACTCCCACAGACCAGCACCGTTCCGCGACAGCAAGTGCTGCACGTACACCTTCTCTGACTGCTCGCGAGAAAATGCCAGGTGCAGCTCCGACAGCACGCCCGACGACTGGAAGCCCTCCAGCTCATCGCGGTAGATGTAGTCCTCGTCGCGACGACGGCAGCCAAAGTACAGGATGGACTTGCCCACAGTCTCGCCCGCAGCCTGCTGCGCCGCACGCTCGTGCAGGAACGCACGCATTGGCGCAATACCCGTGCCAGGACCGATCATGATGATCGGCGTCAGCGGACTCTTCGGCAGGCGGAACGTCGATGGACGCACGAAGATCCGAGCATTGGGCCACGCACGCGGCGCCTTGGCGCCCTGCTCGCCCGGACGGCTGTCGCGCTCACGCTTCTTCTTGCCGTCCTCGTGACCGTCCAGAGGCAGCAGACCCGCAGCGTACGTCGAACACACGCCCTGGAACACACGTCCGTCCTGCTTCTTGCTCTCGATCACGCTGATCGTCGCGTGCACACGCTGCGGGTTCACAAGGCTCGACGACGAGATAGTGTAGTACCGCGGCGCAAGGAACGGGATCACGTGGATGAGCGCGCCGATCGGCACCTGCACGGACGCAAAGTGCTCCAGCACGTCGACGAACGAGCGCTCGTCGTCCAGCACCCACTGCTGGTATTCGTCCTTGCCCTCCTTCGACGACAGCCGCACCAGCTCAGCGCGCTCCTCGGCGCTCTTGGCAAAGAACGCCAGCTGCTTGAGCGGACCCTTGCGCGGCGCGCTGTTGATGCCCAGATAGCATGTCAAGATCGTCTCGATGGTGGACGGCGACGGGAACGGCAGCTCGCCCTTTGTGTCCTCGTCCACGGGTTTGATCGACACCCACTGGTCCAGGTCGTACCCGAGTCGCTTGGCCAAGCGCTCGACGTTCGACGCTGAGTTCTCCGGCAGGATCGCCAGGTTGTCCGCAGTCACGTACTCGACACCCGTGTCGCGCAGGTCGAACTCGACGTGCACCGTCGATCCGTTCTCCGTCGACGGACGCACCTCGCGGTTCACGACCACCTTGGCGCTCTTGGCCGTGAAGAAGTGCTTCGTCGACGCCTTCATGCGCACGTCCGACGAGACCACGGGAGTCACGGCCGGAGTGCGGATCTCCTCCACCAGGTACTCGTACTCGGGAGCAGACACGCCGTCGCCGCTCACGCCGTTGGCACCGACCGCGTCGTCCGCGTCGTCCTCGGCGCCTGCCACGAACTGCTTGCGCAGCGACTTCCACAAGTTCTCGCGCCAGTCGTCAAAGTCCTCGTCCAGCGACGCGTCGTCGTCGCCCTCGCCATAGTTGTACACGCGGTGCGCGCCGTACTTCTCCATCAGCTTGTCGACCGAGCGGCCCATGAAGTTGTAGTGCTCATACTGTCGGTTGCCGAGGCCGAACACCGTGTACCCGATGCCGGCGAACGAGTTCTCGTCCAGCTCGCCGTCTTCGTTCTTGAGGAACTTGAAGAACTCGACGGCGTTGTCGGTCGGGTCGCCCTCGCCGTACGTCGCCATCACGAACACCACGATCTTCTCCTTGTGCAGCGCGGACGCGGCGTCGTACTCCTCCAGGTCGATGGCGTGCGCCGCGAACCCGACCTTCCTCCCCGCGTTCTTGAGCACCTCGGCGAACCCTTCGGCCGTCCCCGTCTGCGACCCGAACAGGATCGCCACCCTCCCGCCGGGGTAGTTGGGGTCCTCATCCACGCTCATGCGGCGCTTGAGCTCAGTGTCCGCGGTCGCTCCAGCGCCAGCCGCCGCCTGCTTGTACATCTTCATCTGCTCGCCAATGCGCAGCATCTCGCTCTGCATCTTGTCCTCTTTCTTCCCCGCCGGCCGCATCCACAGCACGGCGCTCGCCAGCACGGCCAGCACCGTGCCCACCACCACGTACGAGTCCATGGCGCTGCGCTGGGCTTGGGCGACGCGTGGCGCGAAGAGAAATGCGGCCGACCGCTTCCCGCACTTTCTGGCGGGGGAAACCAACTGCGGTGCGTGGTGTTGGCCACGAGGTGCCGCACCATCCTTCGGCTCCCCTCCCGCTAAGGTTTAGAACAGAAGATTTCGTCCAATGAGCATGCACTTTAGTATACTTTTGACCAACCAAAGTGGGGTAGTATACGTGAGCGGGAGATGGTCCCCGTGATGACCAAAGCAAACACTTGCGTAGATTGCGGACGGAGGGATGGCGTACGGCGCGGCGCGAACGCGGGCGGCTTCGAAGATGATGATGGCAAGGCTTTTACTATAAACACGGCAATGAAAGTCTACCGCCCGCGGTCTGTCGGCGAGCTGCGGCCCGCGCGCCTACAGAAACTTGGGCTCCTTTTCCTTGGGCGCCGCGGGTTTCAGCACGGCGCTGGTGCGGCTGTTCATGAGCTTGCGGCTCTCGCTCGTCTCCGGTAGCATCAGGTGCTCCGGCACCTCGTCGATGATGCCCGCCGCGCGCACCTTCATCCACTTGCGGAAGTTCCAGTACGGCGCGCGCTCTGGCAGCTGCAGCGCGTGCTCCAGCGCGTTGTGCCAGTCCAGGCGGCTCAGCCGCGCATTGCTCTGCATCATCTGCATCGTCAGTCGGCACGCCTCGCGAGGGTTCTTGCGCTTCTCGGCGTAGAACTGGATCAGCTCGCGGTAGCAACCCGTGCTCTTGCCCATGCGCTTGGCGTTCGCCTGCAGCATCTGCATGGCCGTGTCCACCGCCCCGCTGCGGATGTACGCTAGGATCACGTTCTGGTACGTCAGTGTGTTCCACTTGAGCCCGCGGCGCTTCATCTCGTTCGCAAAGCTCAGCACCTTCTCTAGCTGGTTGGTCTCTAGCAACGCCGTCAGCGCCGCGTTGTGTGCGAACTCGTTCAGCTTCTCGCCGCTCTTCTTGCGCGCATTGAAAATCTCCAGCGCGAGGAGCTTCGTCTCATATTCGTCGGACTTGGCGTGGCCCATCAGCACCGCGCCGAGGTACAGCCCACGCAGCTCGGGCTGGAGCGACTCTGGCATTGAGTTGTACACTTCAACAATGTCGTCCCAGTGCTTGCCCTTTGCACACGCGGAGAACACCGAGTTGTAGATCGTCAAGGTAGGCTGGAATCCAACCTCCTGCATCGACGACAGCACGTCGAGTGCAAGCTCCCAGCGACCAGTCTTACCGGCGCAGATCGCGAGCGAGTGGTATGTGCTCTGTGTCATATCAAGATGTCGCTGGCGGATGGCGCGCAGCACGCCGAGTGCCGACTGGGCGTCGCCAACGCGCGCGCAACTGTTGAGAATATTGTTGTAGATCACGATGGTCATTTCGACGCGGTTCTTGAGCATGTCGTCGAAGATCTCGAGAACCAGCTCGTGCAGGCTCGACTTGAGCGCAGCCGAGAGTGCGCGCGAGTACGTGACAGTCTTGGGGACGTAGCCGTCGTTGCGCATGACCTCGAACACGCGCAGCGCGTGCGAGTACTGCTCCTGGTTGTAGCACGACGCGATCGCAGCCGAGTACGCGTGGATACGCGGACGCACACCCTGCTTGCGCGAGTACACGAGCACCTCGAGGCACTCGGTGACCAGCTTCTTCGCGCCAAGCGTCGTGATGAGCGCGGTGGCAATGTCAGTGGTGAGTCCCTCGCCGTTCCGCTGCTTGATGCCGCTGAAGATGCCCAGCGCCACCTTGCCGCCCATGGGGTCGTGCTCTGCGGCCACGAGCGTCTCCAGCTGCTGCGTCTCGAACGCTTCGGCAGCCAGCGCCGCCTCGTCCAGCTCCTCGACCTCGTGGTGGTGGCGGTGGCGCTCGTGGTGGTCCTCTTTCCTCGCGACCGAGAAGAAGCGCCGCACCTGCGGTCGACACGACACGCAGCCCGGCGCCGCACACGCCGCATGCAGCAGCTCCCAGGAGCGCGCCGCCGTCACTGGGGACCGCGCGGGCGCCGCCACCGCCGACAGGTGCGCGGTTGCCGCGGGCAGCGCCAGGCGCGAAGCCGGATACTCGGAGCGCAGGCGCAGGCCGTCGACCTCGCGCCACAGCGCGCCGCTGCGCTTGGCGGCCGCTGCTCCTCGGCGCACGAGCATGAGCCGCAAGAGGTGGTCAAGACGCTGCGAGCCGCTCGATCGCCCAGTGTTAAACTGTGGACGCTGGAGGGGGAGGGGCCGTCCGGCGACTTGGACTCAGTATGGGTAGAAAGTAGTGTACGTCACGCCAACAATGACGATTTCGCCCTAAACGAAAGTCAAATATCCCTAATATGAGGTACGACGCGGCCTTGTAGAAGCCGCGTCTACGGTACGCGCCACGTTTCCGATTGAAGAAGCCGAAAAAAAGGGAAATCTCGCAGCGAGAAAGGCGCGTCGGCGCGGGGTGCTGCGGGCCGCGGGGAGCTCATGGGCAACGTCGTGGGCGGCGGCTACGCGTCGCCCGTGCGTGAGGCGGGCGCTTCCGCGGGCGACGAGTACGTGGCGCGGCTGTCGGACGCGGAGATCAAGCGCTACACGGAAGGATACCGGCGCATCTGCCGCTCGGAGGGCGGGGCGGGCTCTTCGGCGGGCGACAGCAGCCCGCTGGCAGTGCGGGGCAAGGCAGCGTCTCCAGCTGCGAGTGCGGGGATCCCGTCGGCCTTTTTGCCCAAGCGCGGGGGCCGGCCGGCTGTGGCGGGGGCGAACAACGCGCAGATTCCTAACGCGTCCGTTGCCGCGGGAGATGCGTCGGGAGATGCGTTGCAGCCAGGGAACGGAGGTGGCGTGGTGACCAAGAAGCTGTTCCGCAACAAGGTGCTCGGCGCGTTCACCATGATCCCGCATTCGCTGTCGGACAGGCTGTTTGAGGTGCTGGACTCGGAGCGTACCGGCGAACTGACGCTTGAGAACGTGCTGAGCGGTATCGCGTGGCTCAAGCACGGATCATACGAAGAGCAGGTGCAGCTGCTGTTCATCATTTATGACCTCGATGGAGCTGGAAAAGTCGCGCGCGACGTCCTCGATCGCTTCATGGACGTCATCTACGGCCGCAAGCGAGCTCGCCATAGAACGACAGTCATGTTCCTCGACGATATTTTTGATGGGCGACCTAGCCTTTCTCTTGAAGATTTCAGAGAAGTGGTCCAGCGAAAAGACTCGCGAGGCGATGCCTTGCTCGTGAAATGGCTCGCGTCGCTTGCTGTCAAAATTGGAAACGAAGATGACGCCGACATCCTGGCGCTGGAAAAGAAGTACAACCCCGTTGTAATTCGTCACCGGATTGCAGATGCAACACAATTTACGATTAGTGAAGTTGCAGCATTGGAGCGGCAATTCCAGCGACTTTTTGACGCTAAGAGCGGTGCGAGTGCACGGGTCCCGAGTGATCAGTTTGTTGACATCCTGAGCGAGCAGAATTTTCCCAAGTCGCTCTTGTCTCGTTTCGTGGCAGCCACAGCACTACCTGAGGTGGTGACGTTCGACGAATTCTGTCAGTTCGTGTCCGATTTCTGTCGTGGTACTCGTGGAGCGAAGATGCGGCATTTGTTCCGGATATACAAAGATGACGACACAGGCCGCGTGCCACTCGACGCCGTTGAAGAAATAATTCATGTAGGCGCGAAGTGTGATTCAGAAGACTGGGACAGCGATATCGATTCTGAGCAACGCACACTAGATGAAGAGCAGCAGCTTTCAGAGGTACGCGAAATTGCGAGTTCTCATGACTGGGTAGCCTGCGCTGATCTAATTGTGTAACGTTGTGCACGACTTAGATCTCGGCCAGCATAACTGCAGACGAAGGCTGGGACGAAGAGAGCTTTGTTGAGTGGGCAGCCGAGGCTCGCAGCGCAGAGCGCCTTGTGCACCAACTGGCATTTGCGGCGTGCCTGCTTGTGGGAGTTAAACCTTCGTCTCCTTACTTGGAGAAGCGCATTGTCACATGGCATTGGAGGCTGGCCTCGCAGTCGATATCTGTTGGTCAGGTATGTAATGAAATGGATTGTGGTGGCAGCCATCGCGGTGTGCTAACAATGTGGAGTGAAATTGACCGTGCAGTCATGGAACCTTGTGGCGGCCGAGTGGTGGCGCAAGTGGTCAGACTATGTTGGAATGAATCCACTAGTCGGGACCCCATACGGATCGTTAGCTATTCCACAGTTGCTTCCTGGGACAAAAGTTACTCCGCCTCCTCGTAATAATGTTCGTTCGCAAGCCATTTCATTGGCGATGCATGCCGATCGCCCAGGTCCGGTGTACAATTGGACTCTACTTCGAGCAAGCGGCAGTCGTCGTCTAAAAGAGTCGCTCGTGCTCGGAAACGACTACTATGTACGTGCAGATATGACATTCTCATTGATCAGATTGAATGTTATTTACTAATCTTGTGCGTTCACCCATTGTAAATGGTGTAGCTCGTTCCCTCGACTGTATATACTGTGCTCGTGCAATGGTATAGCGGTGGCCCTGACCTATCTCGGGTTGTCGTTACCACCGTGTCTCGTACTAGTGTACAGCAAGACAGCCATGAAAATCCAAGCGATACCGCAAGTAAAGAGAGTGTTGTTATCGAGCTTTTCCCGCTAGTGCTTCGAGTGGCGCGTGTAGAAGCCTCCACCGGCGGTGTCATCATGTCAGGCGAAGAAGTCATTCTAAGCCGACTAAGTACCCCCGACTCACTCCTGGAAGCTACGTGTCGCGCTCTTCTATTACTGAAGCTGATGGACAAAGCTCGGTTGTGGTACTTCAACGAGAGCACGCCAGGCCGAAAATTACCAGTCCGGCGGGACAACCCACAGGAGCTGTCCAAACTGACTCAAACCAGTGTATTTCTAGTAGAACTCCAAGACGAAGACGGTTCATGGCCGCTTTCACAATCGGGTGATAAGCAAGCAACAACAAAGAAGGGAGGTGGTAGCGGTCGATCGCCAGGTCGAAGCCCTTCGCAGGAAAATTATTCTTCAAGTAGCGATGAGAGTGGTGATGGCAGCGACGACAGCGATGACGATAGCGAGTATTCGCCATCAGGGCGTCGCCAAGCTGGAGCGAATGGTACGAATTCACAACGTAAAAGGCCGCGTGAACCGCGGCCATCGCGCACATCGGAATTTTGCTCACGTGGGAACTTGGAGGTGCTCACAGCATTGGGGTCTAGTTATGCGAGCTCGGGTCACAATCAGCATCACAAGGGCAAGAACGATCTGGATGACATGAGCAATGCTGCTACAAATGGGGCACAACCCGCCTCCGATGTGGACGCAATGGCAGCTGGGGCGTCGAGTACAATTCGCAAGCGTTTTTCCAAAGACGCGTTTAAAGGCCAAGGGCTCGTTGGTCTGGACAATCTTGGTAATACTTGCTACATGAGCAGCGCACTTCAGTGTTTGAGTCACACGCGATTGCTCGTTGAGTATTTCAAGAATGAAGCCTACCTGCGCGACATCAACTTGCGCAATCGGGATGGAACGAATGGAAAGCTTGTGGTTGCATTCGGAGAGCTGCTTCGTGTGCTGTGGACATCTGAAAAGAAACGTTTTTCACCCAGTGAATTCAAGCGTGTGCTTGCAAAGTGCCACCCGCAGTTTGTCGGCTCAGATCAGCATGACGCGCAAGAGCTCTTGGCGTGTTTGCTTAGCAGCTTGAGCGAAGACCTCAATCGCATTATGACCAAGCCATACACGGAGCAACCAGATAGCAATGGTCGGAGCGACGCATTGGTTGCGAACGAGTGGTGGGAGAATCACTTGAAGCGTGAAGTGTCGGTGATTGTTGCGCTTTTTACTGGACAGTACAAAAGCCTACTTGAATGCTCAATTTGCGGGTACGAATCGGCTCGCTTTGAGCCATTTACGTTCCTCCAGCTGTCACTACCGGAAAGCAATTATCGATCGATTGTCATGACACTCATCTTCCGCACGGATCGCGTTCCCATGCGTTATTCAGTGCGAGTTAAGACCAACGCCACGGTCAGTGCCGTCAAGCAGCAAGTCGGGGCATATTTTGCGCAGATTGCAAGCAATGAGAACGAAGGTAACGAAGAAGGTTCCTCAACGAGCACACCGGTGGAAATCGTACTTGCACGCACCTCAAATTTCCACACCATCGAAGCATTGTTGGATGATGCCTTGCCTTTGTCTCAAATACCCGAGAAGGACCAGTTATCAGCTTTCGAGCTTGATATGATGGACGACATTGTGTCGCGTGATCTACATAACTCGGGTGCGATTGAAAGCAGAGCCGTGGAAAGGGGGCAATTGTCAATTACTGGCGGCGTACCTAAAGGCAGCAATCAAACTGACAAGGCGATGAATGGTCATTCACATAGTGAAACCAAGGATTCGGCTGTTAAAGGGAAAACTGTCGAGAATCCTGTCGACAGCGACGATGATGATGATGACACGAGTTCGATGTCTTCAGACAGCGAGGTGCTTCCGATCGGCACTTCTGTGTACGTGCGCGTCGACAAAACCAAGGAATTGGCAGCGGCACGTGTGGTCGGCAGTAGTGTTGCCAATGGTACCATCAACGTTGCGTATCCATCGGGTGTGCGTCGCTACCATATTCCATTGTCCAAGGTGATTGAGCGACGACAAAATGAAGCATACATCTACCTCGTCCACCGTCGCGTGGAACGGTCAACCAACAGCTTCACGAATGCACATATAACCCGGCTGTTTGGCGCTCCACTCGTGCTACGCATATCCCTTCGAAAGACCACGGCGTACAACCTGTATATGCTAGTTTGGAATCGACTTCGGCGCATTTTCAACTGGAAAGAGCCCCCATCGCCGATTGACAGGGCGTCGCTATCCTTGCCAGACGAGCTGGAGGAAGAGGGTCGATTCCGAACTGATACGTCTTGTTTGGCACTCGGCCGCCATTTGGCATCCACCAAATTTGGCTTCTGCCTGCGTATGGTGACTTCCCACGGTATTGGTTGCTCGAGGTGCGAGTGGATCGACGGCTGCCTTGGTTGCTTAATCGTTCCGTTGAGTGACACACCCGTCGAGCTGGCTGCTGAGGAAACTATTGCCATCGACTGGGATATCCGTACGCTCAAGGAAGAATACGATCCCATTCAGGCCAGCAAACTCGAGTTTGACGAGTCGGTGCTCGCCAACCGGAAACAGGACAACATGCCACTGAACCTGGACCACTGTCTTGAAATTTTTACGGCGAAGGAAAACATCCAGGAAGCTTTTTGCGGACGCTGTCGCGCGTTACGACCCGCGACGAAGACAATGGACTTCTGGCGACTGCCTCCGCTGCTCGTCATTCAGCTTAAGCGCTTTTGTTATACGCAAGTTTCAAGGCGGAAACTCCACCATCTTGTGGACTTTCCTCTGCGAGGGCTTGATTTGCATGCTTATCTCGCTCGAAGGCACGAGCCAAACACCAAGAAGCAGGACTCTGGGCTCAGCCATTGGCAATTCTTGGGCGGCAAACTGCTTGGCAAGAAAGAGGAATCAGGTGGAGACAATCATGGTCAGTCGCAGCTCAATGGTCAGATGAGTGAAAGTTCAGCCGCCAGCACCGCGAGTACAAGTACCAATGGAGATCTCCTCCATAACGTCTCGGTTCCGGCGCTGAATGCACCTGCGATTGCTGCGTCAGTTGTCGGAAAGGATGACGGATCACTGTATGACCTGTATGCTGTTGTGAATCATGTCGGCGCACTGGGCGGCGGGCATTATTTTGCGTATGTGCTGAGCGAGACGGATGGCAAGTGGAAGTGCTTCAACGATCACCAATGCAAGGACGTGGATGAGAACGAAGTGGTGTCGTCGACAGCGTACATTTTGTTCTACCGCCGCCGTGACATGGAACATATCCCAATTGAGCAGCTTTTTCCTCCGCTTGCTTCTCGCCGTGAACATCCGGCGAGCAGCGACAAGGAGACCGCAGCGAAAGATCAGCAGCACGTGGAGGAGCTACTTGAGCAATCCAAGCTAGCAGCAAATGGCGGTGGCAGTAGTTGCATAGTGAGTTAGGTTTAGTGCGCCAATAGGTGAACAGCGGGTGAAAAACGCATGAACGAAACGACGTAAACACGGATGTGATAAATCCATCTATGATGGCGAGTGCTGGCAACAACAGACTTACGACCGCTTGGTAAGCTGTTGCAGTTCCTGCTCAGCCAGAGTCTTGACGTCTGCACGCTCCTTCTGATGAAACAATGGAGACAACAGTGAGTATCCTTGTTCCGAGTCAACTCAAAAGAGTGCTATAAGTGAACCTTCTTTGCGTCGCCCGTGATGGTGCGGCTCGACTTGGACTTTTCTGGTCGGCTGAGGAGGTTGTTGAAGAAGTTTTGCAAGTGCTTGGAGCTCACATCCTTCTCCTCGCGCTTCCGTCGCTCGGCTGCAGCGCGACGCGTTGCAGCGGCGGCTTCTGTGCGCTTGCTTGCTTCAATCGACTGTTTCTGCAACTCTTCGAGGCCGGCTCCTGCTGCCTTCTCAAGCTTCTCGAGCCATGTCTGGTGACTGTCAACACGAATATCACCTGAAAGCAGTGCTGAAGCCGACGCGTCTTCTTGTTGCTCCGACGGTGCGGGTACCATTTTGTTGAACGGTGTGTCTTTCTCCCATCGGGGTTGAGGCCCCAGCAGACTTTTGTCCACAAGCTGCAGCGAATCGTAGCCAGACGGCAGGAAAATAGCGCTTCGATCAACAAGCTGGGGCGGCTCCTTGAATGAGAACTGCGATGGGAGTGCGCGGTGAAGAATGTAATTCTTGAGCGTGTCAACATTCGTCTTTGTTTTTGCTGATGTGTAGATTACGGAGGCTCCGTCTGTGCATCAATGCATCCAGTGAGTTAGATTAACAGATACACAATCAAAGTAAACAGGTACAAGGACCCAGCCAGCCGTACACTTGATGGCAAACTGCCGCAGGATGTACTCGATATAGTCCATTTTTGTCGAGTTCTCCGGCCGGAGCTGGAGATTGGGGATCAAAATTTGTGTTAGGCTGACTGCATACAATACTACATTACATGCAAGCATGTCAATCACGTACGTCAGCCTTAGCGACGACAATAATCAAGGGGACTCCCAAGTTCCTTGACAAAACCCCTTCTTGCATCTGAAAACATAGCACCACGAAAAAAGTGAGCACTCTTGGCTGCCTCATGAACGTTCCTATAAACGCACAAATTCGTTTGTGGACACGTCCATTGGCGCGGGAGCCGAGCGATCAATGTTCTAGTGAGAACAACTCGGCAATGTCAGCGTCAAGGTAAAGCCAGCATTATCAAACACTAGCGCCGCGTACCGGGTCTTCGTAGCTCAAAATGTACTGCTTTACGGACGAATAGAGCTCGTTGCGAGCGTCCGGGCTCAGCTCGTTGATCTGTTGGAGCAGCTCTCCTTCCAGCGCCGACGTCCACTAGAGGCGTTCATGCATGGTGCTAAGCACTCGGAGTCCACTTGAATTGCAGTACTACCAGCACGTACCTGCTCGAGCGAGGTCTTGATCGTCCACGGCCGCGACAGGTCCAAGACGATCGCGACAACAGTCTAACCAGCAGCATCATACCAAGTCAGCACAACCCCAGCTCTCCCTCATCTCCACGAATTCCTAGGGCGTACGTACGTGCGCAAGGTCCTGCGGCTTGACGGCGATGCGCATGAGCTCCTTGAGCTTGAGCTCGTTAAGCGTCCACGTGCCGATCTTGGCCATCACATCCTCTAGAAGGAGAGCCCTCAAATCAGCCCCCACGCACTCCCAAAACCCCGCACTTGCACCCACCGGAGGCGTCTCCACCCGCGCCCTTGGCCTTGGGGTCAAGCACGTCGATGGTCGAGAACGCGAGCAGCGAGTCGCCGGCGTCGTCCGCGTCCCCCGGCGCGTCGCCCACTGGCTGCGCGCTCAGCCGCGAGAGCAGCGCCGACTTGCCGCTCTCGGCGTCGCCCACGACCAGCAGGTTCGCCTCCGGCAGCCGCGAGCGCACCGAGCAGTCGCGCAGCATCTGCTGCCACAGGTTTTCGCCCCCAGTGGGCGCGGGGGTCGCCGCCATCGCCATCGCCATCGCCGCTGGACTTTCTCGACGAGATGCAGGTGCCGCGGATTTGAAGCCGCCAAAAGGGGAAGGCTCGGCGGACGTATAGATATTGCGGACACGGTGCGAGCGGAGGCGGGTTGTGTGCGCCACATGGATTGAACGGACGACGAGCACTTCAACGTGGCAAGATTGGCAACGATATTGAAGCGAGGGCAACGCAAGGCAACTGAAGTCAACTCGACAATTTGCCTGCATTTTCATTCATGCGGGCGCCTCCTAACCCGATTACTTCATGAAGCGTTAGAATAGATACATTTTTTGGGCTACAGCGGGGTTGATAAACTAGGGCGGGCGGGTCTACCGGCGTGCGCACCAACTACAGACTGCTGTAGCGGTGCTGCTCGTGCGGCAGGATATCCGCCAGCTTGTGCTCAACGTGGTCGCGGATCAGCGGCGCGAAAATGTCAATCTGCTTCTGGCCGTGGAACATGGCGTCGTGGCCGTACTTGCAGTCGACCTCGACGAGCTGCGCATTGCGGCCGTACGACTGCAGAATGCTTACGAGGTTGCGCTGCTCCTGGATGGGCACAAGCAGGTCCTGCTTCACGCCGATAATCATCGTGTCAGCCGTGATGCGACTCGTGCCCTCGGCCAGGTTGGAGTCCGCGGCCCAGGTTCGTCAGGTCCATCGCCTTGGACAGCAGCAAGTAGCAGTTCGGGTCGTACACGCGCGCAAACTTGTTCGCCTGGTAGTTCATGTAGTTCTCAACGTCGAAAGTCGCGCTCTTGAAGTGCTCCTCGCCCGTAGGGTTCCAGTCGAAGCGTTGGTCAAACTCCTCGCGCGAGCGGTAGCACGTCATGCCGAGCTCGCGCGCAACCTTCATGCCGTTCAGAATGGCCCCTGGCGTGTAGTTGCCATCCTTGTACTCGGGGTCCAGCAAGATTGCCTGGCGCTGCACGCGGCGGAAGGCCACCGTGCCAGGCGTGGTCTGGTGCGTGCAGGCAATGCCAATCAGGCGCTCTAGGCGGTCAGGGAACTGCGCGGCAAATTCGAGGGCCTGCATGCCGCCCATGCTGCCACCAATGACCGTGTGGACGCGGTCAATTCCCAGGTCATCAAGGATTCTGGCGTGGCACGCGGCCATGTCGGCCGGCGTGATCTGAGGGAACGTCGCCTTGTAGGGCTTGTTGGTGCGAGGGTCGATCGAGAGCGGCGATGTGCCTCCGAACGGACTGCCGAGTGCCGCGGGGCAAATCACGCGGAAGTACGACGTGTTGATGGCCTTGCCAGGTCCGATCATGTTCTCCCACCATCCAGGACGCGGGTCGTCGCGGTTCGACGCCGCATGGCTCGAGTGCGAGAACGACGGCAGGACGAGAATCGTGCGGTCGCCCGGGAGCGACGGGTCGCCCCATTGCTCCCAGTCGATGTTAACCTCCGGCAGCGAGCCGCCCAGCGTCAGCTGGAACTCGTCCTTGATCACGGACCTATACTTGTTGCGCGTGAGCGTCGGGTCGCCTCCGCCGCCGCGCGCGCGCGGGTCCACGACGTACGAGCGCGTCTGCTGCGCGAGGCGCTGCGCTCCGCTGGCCAGCGCCGCGCCGTTCACGGCAACGCGCTGCACCGCGTGTCTGCAGTTCAACAGGCCACCGCTCGGTCAGTTCTGGGCCGTTCCGCCTCGTTCCGCCGCGAGCAGACAGCTCCATGGCTGCTCTGCGACGCTGCGAGCCAAACACAGGCGTTGGACGCGTGCTTACCGCTGCACCGAGGCGAGGAACATGGCGATCGGGGGCTTCCTGTCCTTGGACCTGCGCTCGAGAGCCAAGATGAAGGAATGAGTCCAGCAGGGCCAGTCGAAGGCCGATGGGGTGCAACCAGTTGCCCTGGCGCCCCTAGCCGATAAGCCAATCAACGCGATCTATTCGTCTGCATCATCATTCGCCAACCAATCAGCGCTCGATTTGCGACCGCTTCACGTTTAACTGGTTGTCACTCAAATGGGGTACATAGCCAAGGTGCCGCGTGGACGAGACATGCGCCGAGGACGCTGGTCAGGCACGATGCCGATCACGCGAAGGCGAGCGCGTAGTAAGCGCTCGCGTAAGCTTACGCGCCACGCAGGTGTACGCAGACACTTGCTCCAGCTGCTGTGTGAACAGCATCGAGAAGCTCTCGAGTCGCGGTCGACACTCGAGCGAGGGGAGCGAAGGTGTCCGCACAAAGGTTCCGGTGAGAGATATTTTCGTCCCGGCTTTGCGCTCGTTCCAACTCCTTCGTCGATGCACTTCAACATCGTGTACCCGTACAATTGCGCATCATCCTCGCCGAGTACTCATGTTGGAAGGACGTTCAGCTCCACTGAGGATCTTCCCTTTGTTTCCTCCTCATGAGAAGGAAGCGGCCAATGTGTTCGATCTCAGTGAACGTTGTTGAGCAAAGGTAGTGGTACCACGGAAAACATCATCCCAGTCGCGTCAGAATTTTAGTCATCATCAGCACAATCGATTTTGCGAGCACTTGGACCGTGAAGAAAGTTCAAAACAAATCTAACCAAGCGTCAAATGCTTGGCAATCAAGTAGCGTGCGAGGTCGTCAGCGCCGCTGCAATGCGTTAATATCACCAAACCACATCGTCAATGCTTCATTCCAGCACCAATACTAAACGCTTCCACATCCTCACCTGTGTTTGTAGATGAGCGAGAGGTTGTAGGCTGTCTCTCGCGAGAGCATATACTCCTCGGGAATCTTGCGGCCTTCGCGCTCACTAATCTCAAAAAACCGCAGCACTCGCTCATACATCGGGATCGCCAAGTGGAACAGCCCCTGTTTGACAGCAACAGCACTGTGTTAGCCTGTGGGTGTCGCTACAACGTCTCATCAAAGCACAAAGTACCAGTTGCTGATGTGCACGACCAATATTATACCACGCTTCGACCTTGCGATAGTCTTCGCCAATTTCGCTTGGATTCTCCACTCGTACGCTTTGGTATTGCTGCAGAAAAGCGAACGCCTTCATCACGGTGTGTTGCCGGTCGTTGATTGTCCGCTGCATCGAAGCTGACAAGAATGCCAATCCGATGCAAAACAAAGTCAGTGGGTCCGTCGGGTGCTTTTGATGAGCCAGTGTCAGCTCGCCGACAGTCAGAGACGCGATATCCCAAGCAGAAGATTGATGGCCGGCAAGAAGAATTGCCGGGTAGCTGTCTGGATCATCGCGCAACAGCTTTGCGAGGAATTTCTGGTGCCACGAGAATACGCCCGTAATAGCAATCACCCGAGAGAACAGGTTCCAGTAACCAAGGTTGCGTGGATCCTCGATGATGTTGAGCCGTGCGCACTCATATGCCATGCGATGCTCCTTGAACTCGAGCGCAATCACGAGAGCTACGAACCGCAACTCGAATCGGAGCTCTGGCTGCACTATTTTGTCAGATGTATTCACATCCGTGAGCAGTTCAATCGCGGCTACATGCTTTCCAAGCTCAGTAAGAGTCTGCGCGACATCGATGACCAAATTGTAGTACTCCTGTTCTCCGAGCGCACGCGAAATAATGATCTGTTGAGCGACTCGCAAGACGATGCCCAAGAAAGATTCGCGTTCCACGGGATCGTTGATATCCACGAGGTACTCAGACTTCAGCACTTGGAACCCCATGGACTGTGCATCAGCAGGCGAGATGACTTCTCGAGGCTCGGATGAATTAGTTCCGCGCCCCGACAAACGAAACGAAGTTTGGCTGAGTGAGGTGAGGATGATCGGGATGCCAACTTTGCAGAGTATGTCTGGTTCACCAGCTTGTTTTTTTAAGTGACCCCACTCAATCATCAATTTCAGTCGAACTCCATTCTCCATTGCTTCCGGCGAAAGGGACGGATCATCTGCGGTCTGCAAGCGAGCACTCTCCTCGTCCTCTTCCTCATCTTCCTCGTCTTCCTCGTCTTCCTCTTCGTCATCGTCATCCGGGTTGCCATCCTTTCCTGATGACGATGGATCAATTATATCATCGCCACCAACTCTTTTCTTCTTTGATCTCTTCGGCTTCGCAGGTCGAACCCAATACGGACGAATAGGAGGCTCCATTGTCTCGGGCAAATACTTTGTCAGCATTGAGATGCCATGCAGTGGACTCCTCTTTTTCCTCGTCGCCTGCATTGCTTTCAGCATCAACGCTGGGTCTACATTAAGTTCTGGGCGAGAGTTGAACTGGCGTGCAAGGGCCTTCTCGTAGAACTCAACGGCGACGTCGTACATTCCGAGACGATCGTGGCACTCAGCATATTTGACCCAAATCTGCTCTAATGGGAACTCTTCTCGACCGAGTAAATGGTACAGGATCTCCGCAGCGCGTTGATCCTGGCCACCAAGAGCAATATACGCATCAGCGACGTCAAGGTATAAATCTCCGAACACTTCGACATCCTGTGTAAAGAGATGGCTGAACATGGACTCGGCCGTTGCAAAATCGCGCTCAAACAAGTGGCAAATGCCGTACTTGACTGCAATGTCGAGTGGCAAGCCCCAAGCGTCTCCATCAGTCAAACCTGCCTCTTGTGCTGCTGCGTTGCGAGCGTCTAGGTCGTGGATAACTGTGATTGCATCGCGATACTTTTTAAGCGTAATGAACAGATCTGCAAGCATATTGACTGCATTCAGCTCGTATTTGGAAGAGTGGTGCCGCATTGCTGGCTCAATCGCTGCTGCCTTCTCTATACATGTCTTGAGTGCATTCACCGCCTCTTCTTCTTGGTCGTTACAATGATACGCTTCTGCGATCTGCATCCACAGCGATAGGTCATTTGGGAGGAGCGCGGTGAGTTTCTTGAAAACTTCGGCTGCCCGCCGGTTATCACCCTGCTCGCGGCAGAGCTCGGCGTAGCTGAACAGGGCCTCCTTGTCTTTAGGGTCTGCGCTACTTGCTTTCTTGAAGCAAAACAGAGCTTGGTCCAGGTTGTTTTCATCTTTGGCGATTCGACCGACTCGTTTCCAAAGGTCTGCATCCTGTGGCGTCAAGGTGCACGCAATGAGGAAGAATTGCAGCGCTTTAGTGCGGTCTTGCCGGTCTTCGTAGATCATGCCGAGCGTGTGGTATGGGTCCGGGATTGTCGGCGCCTTCTTGATAAAGTCTTTAAGCAGCAAAATAGCCTCGTCATACTGGTGCGACGCGTACAGCATGTTAGCCTCGCCAAGCACGCTCGCGAGCTCAGGAGGGACCTTGGTCGCCACAACACTGCGCTTCCGCGCTGCCCCACCTCGTCTACGCCTAGCTCCGGTTCGCTTCCTCCTTCTAGATCGCCCCCACAGCTGCGCCACCACCTCGTTAGTACCAGCCTAGCCGCCAATCCACCAATACCTGCAGCGCGCTACCTGGCGCTCAATATCCGAGTCCTCCTCCTCCTCCACCTCGGCCGCGCGCGGTCGCCTGCGCTCCTCCTCTTCATCCTCCTCGCTCGACTGCGGCTCGTACGCGTCGTCACTTCCGTCTCCTTCATCTGCACGCGCTGTCCATGAGCACCGCGTAGACCTTGAAAAAGCAACCAAGCCATAAACGCACCGCGGCTCAGGTCGCCGTCGTCGTCCATCGTGTCGAACAGACTCGGCTCCTGTCCGTCCGCCCGCCCCGCCGCCTCCTCGTACTGCTCGAGGTTCGTGGGCATGTCGCCGTCGCCCATGGCGGCCTCCAGCAGCGACCGGAAGTACGACATGCCGCCTGTCTCGGATCCAATTGCCGACTGTCAACACACCACCTCGGTCCATCCACGGCGCATGTCGCGCGAATGTCTTCTGAGCGGCATAGATTTGCAAGGCATCTTGCATTTGAAAACGCGGCGGAAATGGAGGGAAGCGGCGCGGCGGTCGCGGGCCACGGCGCCGACAGCGCCGACTCGTGGAACGAGGTCGTGGCTATCAGCGCGACCATGGAGCAGATGTTCAAGGAGGGCGCGGTGAGCGACGCGGCGCGGCTGCGCGCCATCGTGCAGCGCCGCAAGGAGATCGCGGCCGAGGTCGACGCGCGCCAGGCGGCGTCCGAGCGGCAGCTGCAGCGTGCGTTGGCGCTAGCTGGCGACTGGTTGTGAGCGTTGGAGTGGGGACTGACGGCTTTGGCAGACCTGCTGGTGAATCTGCGCGAGTGGGAGGACAAGGAGGGCGCGACCCGCGCGCGCAACGAGCAGCTGCAGATCAAGCTGCAGGAGCTCGAGGCGCTGCGGAGAGAGATGAACTTGGAGCTCGAGCGCTTCCGGCTGGACGAGCAGTCGTCCAAGCAGTCGCTCGACAAGCTTGTCGACCAGTATGAGGAGGCGCGCCTCAAGTTCGTCGAGTACACCATGCAGCACCAGAACGAGGTGCCCGCCGCCAAGTACGCGCGCTTTTTTCACGTACTTGTGTTGCTGCGTTGCTAACGAACTACTCTCGTGAGGACAGACACCAGATGAGCCTGTACGCGTCCGTGACCGGCATCAAGTGGGACTTTAGTGGCGACAAGATCGCTGGCGGTGCGAACTCTTACGTAGTGGTGGAGTTTCTTCGTGTAAACTCTAACTTGCCATGGGATGGAGCAGACATCCACGTGCCAGCCAAACAGACCGTCGTCCGGTTCGAGGTCGACCCCACGACGGATCCGTTCGAGACGGCCAACTCGCTGTGGGACCAGATCGACAGTGCCTTCGACGACCTGGACGGCACCGACCTGTAGCCTCCACTGCCTCTTCATGAAATGTACTCGTACCAAGTAGCGTCCCATCGTGGTGCAGCAGTTCGTCGCGTTCTTGATGGCAGTTGCACCGCCACCATCATTCCTCGCCCCCAAATTATCTGTTGCTCATAATCTGCCAATCAGAGCCCGCCATTCCTCCGAAAAAGCGGATTTTCTCACAATCAGATACACTTTCTCCCAACTGAAGAAACAGCAACCCGCGCAGATCGAGACAGGCGGCAGTCGGAGATCGTCCTGGCGGTGAGCGCAATGGCCGTGGAGGTGATCGAGAACCAGCGCTGGTACCCGATCCTGGTAGGCCTCTCGTCTCTCTACTAGTGGCTGAAGCCTCGTTTTGCGGCTGCTCCTCAGTGCGCTGCAAGGAATGAACGAAAAAAGGAGAGGCTAACGCGTCCGTTTCTCGATGGCAGGGCTGGTCGGCGCGGCTGAACTCGGATGATCCGCCGCCGTGGTGCACGGCAACGCGGGAGAAGTGCGCGAGCAAGGACGAGCAGCGCGAGCTCGAGTGGCAAGTTTACAAGGCCGAGGACTACGACGAAGAGGGATGGCTCTACGGCACGAGCTTCCACGGCGAGCTTGGCAAGAAGGCGCGCAGCTCCGTGGTGCGCACGCGCGTCTGGCTCGGCCATAAGCCTGGTGAAGCGAATGGAGCAGGTGGTGCAGGTAGTGGTGAGCAAGCGCCGATAGCCAAGGAGGAGGAGGCGGGAGGGTGGAGCTCGCTGTTTGGGTTGGGTTCTACACCCGCGAAGCCAGACGAGCAACAGGTCGAGCAGCAGGCTGGGAGAGAGAAGTCGTCCGAGCCGACTGACAAGGATGGCCCAGACACTTTGTTTCCGAGTGCTGTCGCGAAGGAGAGCGAGGAACTTTTTCCTTCCTCCAAGGCCCCCGGACGTCGCCAGAAGTCGCCAACCAAAAAGGAAGCTGATAAATCGACCGGGTTTTTCGGCAAGATTTCTGCAGCTGCAATATCGCTGCCCACCTCTGTGATCAGTCTCGCAGGGGAATCATCCAAGCAGGCGGTGGTGGGCACTGTGCAATCTATCAAGGAAGTATCGTTGTATGGGTACGAGATTGCGCAGGCTGCAACTGTGGCTGCTATCACAGCGGACCCACAAAACCCGAATCAACCACGTATATTCAGCGGTTCTACCCAAGGCGGAGACGAAGAGACCACTGAAGTCCTATCAATGCTGTCCAAGAGGTTTCCGGACCTGGGTCCTGTTGAGCGGAGCCTTGTGACCTGCTGCGCCAACGATGCTCCGCGATATTTATCCCCACCAGAGCCCACCAACCTAAAAACATGCAAGCAATGTGGTGCAGAGTTTGGTATGACCAAGTTTCGTTACCAGTGTGGGTACTGCTCCGAGTCTTTTTGCCGCGATGATCTCCCCCACTCCGACGTGATTCGAGCATTTGGACAGTCAGTTCCGTCGAAACTTTGTGCGAACTGCCATTTTATTTTGAAGGAGAAGATAGACCAGCAACTCGTCCAGTGGCGAGGGGAGCGCGTTCATGACTTTTTCCAGGACACATTGATTATGTATTACAGCACGGCGACCGATACAGCAGTTGACAAAATCATGCGAGCCGCAGAAGGAACACTAGTAGCTGCAAAATCCGTCCCTATTGGCGCAACTGCAAAGATGGCGGTCGTCAGTGCCGACTTCTTGCGAAAATACGGACGCGCTGGACTCATTGGGTTTATTCTTCGCAACGAGTTCATGCAATCGTTCACAACACTGAAAAGCCTCATCGGAGATATTGGAGACTTGGGATTCCAGGACGCAGCTATCGGAATGTACTACTTTATGGCGATGAATCGTGGCGAGCGGGGTGCAAATCCGTCAGCAGAACAAGAAGACCATGGCGGCTGTCCTCCTGTCTCTGATGAGTTTCTCGCAAATGCTCTCAAGTATGCACCGCTAGCACTTCACGCAATCTACGAATTGGACGTGCTTGATATTCAGCGGCTGAGCAAGCTACAAGGCTTTTCTTTGATTTATGCACATGTGCAGAACCAAGATGTTCGATACCCATCCTACGCTTTGCTCGGCAGTAAGGAAACTAAAACGGCGTTAGTCCTCATTCGTGGGTCAAAGTCTGTTCAAGATCTTCTCACTGACATTCAGGCACACCCTGAAGGTTTTGGGAGCTCTGCGACCGAATCACCGGAGGATACGCCTGGTGGCTTTGTCGATGCATTTGCTCACAATGGCATGCTGAAGGCGTCCATGTGGATCAAAGACCGCATCGTCAAGTCTCTGCGTATTCTCCACAATGAAGGTTATCACATCGTGTTCGCAGGTCACTCTCTAGGCGCCGGGTGTGCTGCTCTACTGTCAATCATGCTCCAGAAGGAATTTGCAGACCTCCAGTGTTACGCCTATGCTATCCCAGCGTGCCTCAATTTTAGCGTAGCTGACTCATGTAACGATTTTGTTCACTCCATTGTGCTACGCGACGACTGCGTTCCTCGTGCCAAGGCGTCCAACGCGGTTAAACTCGTGAGGCGGCTTCGTGACTTTAAAGGATGCTGGCGAGAAACAGCAAACGAAGATTTCGAGGCAGTAAAAGACCGCATGAAGACTTTGTGGGCTCCACGTAACCGTGAATGGGCCAAAGAGCAAGCAGATATGAAGAAAGGAAAGCTTGCAAATCATGCCTCTGTCGAGACTCAGGATGCATCGAACCTGACAACTACGGAAGCTGTGACCACTGAAGATCAACAGACTACCGATGGTGATGTTGAAGATAAGGTTCCAATTGAGGCACCATCCGATTCGTGGACACTGACACGAAGCAACTTGATCGAGAAACTTGAAAGTGCCGACAGCGGCACGGAAGAGGACAAGGCACTAGCTCCGAGTGCTGAAGAGATGGCTGCAGAGAAGAAGGTGGTGAACGAGCTCGTGAAAAACTTGGTCGAGGATCCAAAGGAGCTCTACATCCCTGGGCGTATTACTCATATCTACTTCAACAAGGGGGTCTACGAGGCTGTCCATGTCGACCGCAGGTGCGAAGCGCTCGCGCACATCCCCATCCAGCAAAACATGCTGAGCGACCATCTGGGACGCAGCTACCTGAGTGCGTTGCGTATCGCGCGCGACGCTCGGCGCATGAAGCCGAAGCTACCAGAATGGGTGCCGTTCGGTACGAAGACTCGTTGCATGTGCTGCGACTCGCCCTTTACTTGGAATTCGACGTCATCAAGCGAAGCGCAGCAGAATCGCGACCAGCACAACTGCCGGCGCTGCGGGTGTCTAGTCTGCGAGGGATGCTCAGAGAAGCTCAAATCGATTCCCGAGTTCGGCATCAATGTGCCAGTCCGCGTGTGCGACCGGTGCTACTACGAGCTGTAGGAGCTGTGGCCTGCATCGCACAGGATGGGTCACGCGCGATGGCACTAGAGGTGAGTAACCAGATGCATTAATGCAAAGTTGCTCCAATTCTTTTGGTCGGCATCAAGATTCACGAACCTTGACATCGAATTTGTACTTGGTCGCTGTGGTCGTGCCCTTGTCACATTAATGGCATGAAGATTCGTTGAACATCCGATTGCGCCGAACTGGGCTAATCTCCACAGTGTACACCTCTCTTCGTATGACGCAAAGGTCCCTCGCGACGAGCGTGAGGCTCGCAGCGACCTGTTGCATGGAAAGTCGACCGGCGCGGAGGCCCATCACCTGTCGAGGACTTGTAGAGATTGTGCAGGCACTGCGACGCAGCAACTGCCGCCGAGCTCAATTCGCACCATGATTTGGTGTTCGTGGCGTCGCATCTGGTTTTGCAGTCTGAACGTCAATCACTTGAGATAAGTATTAGCAAGTCTCCCCCGTCTCTGTTTGTTGAACAGATTTGTTCACAAGTGTACGGACCATGCGGACAGAAAATCGCGTGTCTTCTCCTCGTCAACTCTTTACATGCTCGTCTCACTTTCAAACTCGCCTTGCGATTCTCGAGACCCAGAGCCCAAGTCATTCCATCTCGAGTCCTGGTCTAACTCCGCTAGTATGCTTGGCCGTAGTCTCACGCTGTTGGCGACGGCGCTGCTGGCGCTGGGCGGCGTTGAGGCCGCGAGCTTCGGCTACACGACTGCGTCGGACAAGTACGTGATCACGACAGGCGCTGGTCTTGTCATCACTATGAAGAAGTCCACGTGCGATATCAACTCCATGGCCTACAACGGCAAGGAGCTGCAGTTCAAGTCCAAGGGCACGCAAATCAACTCGGGCCTCGGCACGGTGCAAACGAGCAAGATCGAGACGCTGAGCGACAGTAAGAAGACCATCCAAGTCACGTGCGTCGCGTCTGCCACGGGCATCACGCAGTACTACTTCTTCCGCCCCAACGAGAACACCGTCTACATGGGTACGAACCACGCATCGGGTGCCTCCACGACGCTGCCCGAGATGCGCTTCATCGTGCGCATGGACAAGTCTGTCATGAGCTCGGGTGTTGGTCCCGAGGTCGAGATGGTCTCGGGCGTCCACGCCATCGAGGCTGAGGATGTGTACGCCACCAGCAAGAACCAGACCATCTCCAAGTTCTACTCGGGTGTGCAGTTCATGGACGACAACGTCCATGGCGTGTCGAACTCGGCCGCGAGCGTGTACCTTGTCATGTCCGACCGCGCGTACGAGACCTCGTCGGGTGGCCCATTCTTCCGCGACATTAACAACAAGGTCGACGAGTCCAACGAGCTAACGTTCTACATGAACTCGGACCACACTCGCATCGAGGACTACCGCTACGGCTTCCACGGCCCGTACGCGATGGTGGTCGGATCCTCGAGCACCAGTTCGAGCTCAGCCGCCTCGTCGGTCGACTTCAGTTTCTTCCAGTCGCTCACTCTTACGGGCTTTGTCCCGGACTCTAAGCGTGGATCGGTATCAGGCTCCATCACGGACTCCAAGAGCGTCATCGGCTCGAGCGACACGGTTGTCGTAACCTGGAGCAACTCTGCTGCGCAGTACTGGACCAAGCTGTCGGCTGGCGTCCGCACGTTCACCTCGCCGAAGATGAAGCCCGGCACCTACACGATGAAGGTGTTCAAGAAGCAGCTTGAGGTCGCTAGTGTGTCAAACGTCGTTGTGACGGCCGGTGCGACCACCAAGTCGAACGCGGCGGTGACGTACTCGCTTGTGAGCAGCCCAATCTGGCGCATCGGTACGTGGGACGGCACCCCTGACGGATTCCTGAACGCCGACAAGATCCACAAGATGCACCCGAGCGACTATCGCATGTCGGCCTGGAAGCCGATCACGTTCACGGCTGGCACGGACTCGGCCAGTTCGTTCCCGATGGCGCAGTTCCGTGGTGTCAACGACCCTATCACCATCACGTTCTCGCTTACGAGTGCCCAAGCGTCGACGGCTAAGACACTCAAGATCGGACTGACGCTCGCTCAAAGCAGTGCGCGTAACAGCATCACGGTCAACGGCAAGTACACGCCTGCAGTGCAGGCTTCTGTTGCGGTCAAGACTCGCGGTGTCACGCGTGGTGTCACCTTCGGCAACTACAAGCTGTACGAGTACTCGATTCCGGCGAGTGCCCTTGTCACGGGATCGAACTCGATCAAGCTTACGATTGCCAGCGGAGCCTCGGACCCTGCTGAGACGTTCCTGCATGCGTCAGTCGTGTTCGATGCCCTTGAGCTCGTGTAGGTGTTAACGGAGAGAAGATAGTTGATGTCAATGAGTTTGAAACTTTGATACATTCTATTGTATAGCATTGTAATCGGTGCGCACACGGATCCGCTCTCGGTCACGGCCGCGACGAAATGAGCAGCACAACAAGTGCCCTCAACTTAGAGACTGCTGTATCGATGCTGTTCGACAGGGAGCAAGTCGGCAATCGGGTACTCGATGTACTTATGCACAATCGGTGCCAGCAGCTCAAGCTGCGCGTCTTCAACAAACATGGCGTCGTGACCGTACTTGGAGCTCAGCTCGACCAGGTTGGCTCTGCGACCGTACGACTGGAGAATGGCAACGAGGTTGCGCTGCTCTTCGACTGGCACCAACAGATCTTGCTTGATGCCGATGATCAGCGACGGACATGTGATTCGCTTCGTGCCAGTAGCCAGGTTGGTGTACCCGCGACCGAGGTTCATAAGATCCAGCGCCTTTGAGAGCAGGAGGTAGCAGTTGGGGTCGAACGAACGCGCGAACTTCTCAGCCTCGTAGGACATGTAGTTCTCGACGTCAAATGTTGCCGAGTTGAAGTTCTCTGCCCCTGTTGGGTTCCAGTCAAAGCTCTGGTCGAGATCCTCGCGAGAGCGGTAGCATGTCAAACCGAGCTCGCGCGCGATTTTCATCCCGTTCAGCACTGCTCCGGAAGGGTAATTTCCGTCATTGTACGCGGGGTCCGACAGGATTGCGTGGCGCTGAACTCGGCGGAACGCCACCGAGCCTGGGGTGCTTTGGTGAGTGCAAGTGATGCCAATGAGCCGCTCCAACCGTTTTGGGAACTGCGCAGCAAACTCCAGTGCCTGATGAATGAAGACAAGACTTAGATCGAGAGAGCAACGGGCAGCAGAATTATTTTGGTTACCTGCATGCCGCCCATGCTTCCGCCCACGACGGCGTGCACACGATCGATACCGACGTCATCCAAGACCTTGGCGTGGCAAGCAGCCTGTAGCCAAGCACATACATCATGAGAATTTGTAGGCTTTACAAACCAACCTCATCTTTAGTTCGTACCATGTCGGCGATGGTGATCTGGGGAAAGCTGGATCGGTATGGTTCCCCTGGTGCCACGAATTCTCAGTCACCAACTTGTCCACCTCCCATGACCGTTAAACCCCACCACACCTGTCCGAGGGTCGATCGAGAGCGGAGACGTCCCGCTGAACGGGCTGCCGAGCGCCGCGGGGCAAATCACGCGGAAGTACGACGTATCGATGGCCTTGCCAGGTCCAATCAAGTTCTCCCACCACCCCGGTCTGGGATCGTCTCGGTTCGATGCCGCGTGGCTCGAGTGCGAGAACGGCGGGAGCACGAGCACCGTGCGCTCCCCCGGGAGCGACGGGTCGCCCCACTGCTCCCAGTCGATGCGAACCTCCGGCAGCGAGCCGCCCAGCGTCAGTGGGAGCTGCTCCTTGATCACGGACCTATACTTGTTGCGCGTGAGCGTCGGGTCGCCGCCACCGCCGCCTCTCCGCGGCAGCAGCATGAACGAGCGCGCCTGGGCCAGCGCGGGTGCCAGCGAGCGCGCGGCCGAGCGCGCGGCCTGCCTGTTGACGCGAAGACGAGCGGTGAGCGCGGCGCCTTTCTGCGAGAAGGAGGCTGCGAGCGCGCACCTGTGCAGCGTCGCGAGCATTGGGGCGTCGAGGGAGGCGCGAGGGAGGCTGGGATTTGAGCTGGCGCTTGCTGGGGACGTTGCGAGTTGGCTTCTGGTGATGTGGCGCTCGTCACCGGCCGCGCGCGGCGCTGAGCGCCCACATCCCCGCGCGCAGGTCAGGCGCTTGGCGCAAAGGCGTGCAATCTGGCGTTTGGAGGTTGCACCGACGTATTGATACGTCCGGTCATATTTATGAGACTATATCCCGTACACTCATCACTCTTTTCTTATACAAAGTATCCATGTGACGCTGTGATATGTCGTTGCATATTGCACGTCGCACGGTCGCACGACGCGAAAACTCGCCGCTTTCTTGTCGCGAAGCCGCACATAGCCCAGCGCCATACCCAGTTGAAGCTACAGAGAAGGCGACAGCAGTTATCGAAAAGCGCAAACACGCAGCAGTAGCAGCAGCAGTAGCCCCGTGCATGGCTAGCACCGCGTTCGTCGCCGTCTACTGCCTCGTGGTGCTCGCAGCGCTGCTCGGCGCGCTCGCCGGCTGCCGCGCGTGGCTGCAGTACCGCCGGACGCTTCAGGACGTGCTGCAGCGCCGCCACGACCGCGACCTGGAGACCGGCGCGCCGAATTCCCGCGTGTTCACCGACGACTACTGGCAGGGCCCGCCGCCTCCGAGGATCGGCGATGTCCACGCGGTCGTGTCGCCGAGCCTCAAGCTCGCCACTCCGCTGCTGCCCTCCGCCACGCCGCTCGGACCGGCTCGGACCGACCTGTAGCTCTAGGTCGCAGCCTTGGTCTGCCCTCTCACTAGTGTATTCAAGCATCAACATTGACGTGGAGCGATGAGTTTGTGAGTGCATGAACGTTGTTGGAGCTGCGTCAATGGGCGTGAACTATGAAGCTGTTCATGAGTTGACACCCATGGTGGGGCGCACACCAGCGTAGTGTGAGCCTCGTGTACCACGGTCAGAACCTGAACCAACGTTACCATCACTCCTGCCATGCATCTTTTCAGCCAATCCGAGACGCGCGCGTCCGGAAATCCTCGCGGCGGCCCCCTGGTTCCCCCAGAAACGACCGAGAAAGGCCGGGGGCGAGGCGCTCGCGCTGCTCGAGCATGGACAAGTTCGCGCTGGACAAGCTGCGCAATGCGGTGGACGACGCGTGCGTGTTGGCTGTGGCTGTGGCTTTGGCGCTAGGGGAGGGGCTGACGCTCGTGCGCGCAGCAAGAACGCCGTCATGGCCAAGATGGGCACGGACATCGAGCGCAAGATGGAGGAGGCGCTGTCCAACAAGAACTGGGGCGCCTCGAGCACGCTGCTGAATGAGATCGCGCAGCTCACCTACGACTAGTGAGTGCCGCGCGGGGTCGTGGGTGGAAGCTAGGGGAGGAGGAGCGCTCACGAAGGGAAACATGCCGCTTGCAGCGAGTCGTACCAGGTGATCATGCGCAAGATTTGGGAGGCGACCGACGCACACGCGCGCCAGTGGCGCTCAGTCTTCAAGGTGCGCCAGGAGCTGGCCGCTGCGTGGGGATGGAGGAGTTTTGGCAGCTAATGAGCGGGTTGGAACGCCAGGCGCTCACGCTGCTGGACCACCTCGTCAAGAACGGCACGGAGCGCGTCGTTGAGAACGCGCGCGACCATATGTTCAAGCTGCGTCAGCTCTCGGACTTTTCGTACCATGACGGCTCGGCGGACAAGGGCGCCGGGGGTGGGCTCACACTGTGACTTGGCCACGTGGGTTGGAGCGAGGTCGCTAACGAAATGATATGCCGGCTTGCAGTTCGCGAGAAGGCCAAGCAGATCGTGGACATGCTCAACAACAATGATATCATCCGCGAAGAGCGCGAGAAGGCCCGCCGTCTGCGCGACAAGTACGTTGGCATCGGCAGCGGTGTCGGCGGTGGATTCGCCGGTGGCGGCTACAGCGGAAGCAGCGCTTACAGTGGCGGCGGAGGCGGCGGCGGCGGCGGCTACAGCGGCAGTGGAGGTTACAGCGGCGGTGGTGGCGGCGGCTACAGCGGAGGTGGCGGCTACAGCGGTGGAGGAGGTTACAGTGGCGGTGGTGGCAGCAGCTACAGTGGTGGCGGCGGCGGCGGCGGCTACAGTGGCGGCGGCGGCTACAGCGGTAGCGGCGGACGTGATGAAAGCCGCGGATACTCGAGCCGATATGCTGAAGAAGAAGAGGATGACTACAGCAACAGCCGCAGCAACCGCCGCGACAAGAGCCGAGGTGCGTCCCCTGTTTTTTTTTTTTTTTTTTTTTTTTGACGACGCCGAGTTCTCACTGTGAATCCGTTGCATGCTGTTCATAGATGAGCCCAGCGACGAGTCTGCTTCGGAGGACGACGTATGCTGTGCTTGGTTCGCAATCCATAGATTCTGAATCCATACTGACGAAACGATTCTCTCTGATGCAGAGCCGCTCAAAGCGCCGCACCGCATCGTCCAAGCGTAGGGCAAAGAAGAAGGAGGTGAGAACAAAGCAGTACTGTCGAGGTATACACTTCAAGTCTCTGACTTTTCATGATTTCGCTCGCTCCGCAGGAGGAAGCTGCTGCCGCGACGAAGGGTCCGTCTGCCGCGCCGTCACTCCTTGATACCGACTTCTTTGGCTCGACTGGAAGCACTCCTCCTGCTGGTGTGTTTGTTTGCTACCGATATGTTACCCCTCGATCACAAAATGCTAACTAAACATGTGCCCCCGCCAGCCCCCGCTCCGGCGTTTGATCCATTTGCGCCAGCTCCGGCTGCCCCTGCTGCTGCTCCTGCTGGTCAGGCTGCGTTTGCCGCTTTCGGTGCCCCGGCTGCCCCCGCTGCCGCACCCCAGCAGCAAGGATTTGGCGCTTTTACGAGTGCCGCCCCCGCACAGCCCCAGCCTGCGTTCGACCCGTTCGGCGCCGCTGGTGGTGGTGCCCCTGCACAAGCTGGTGGCGCACAGTTTGGCTCGTTTACTGGTGCACAGCCGCAACAGCAAAACTTCATGGGCGGGAATGCGTTTGGGCAGCAGCCAGGCGTTCCTGCACCGATGTTTAACCAGCAAGCGCAGAACCAGTTCGGGCAGTTCGGCATGCAGGCTCCCGTTCAGCAAGGTGGAATGGTCGGCATGCAGGGTGGCATGCAGGGTGGCATGCAAGCCCGCACGACGTCCAACCCTGGCATTGCTCAACAGGGTGCCGGGCACCAGCGGACGAACAGCTCTTCTAGCCAACAGTCTGAGCCCAAGCGGAACGATGCATGGGGTGCTGGCTCTGGTCTGTTCGACCTGAACAACCTAAGTACTTCGTCATCAAGCGGCATGTCTGCAAGCGGAAGCCGCCCCGGACAGTCTGGCCCGAGCGGCAACCACAACAGCTTCAGCGGGCTCGATAATCTGGCGGGTCTTCCCAACAAGCCTGTTCCGATGGGAGGCGCGGGAATGATGAATCAGATGGGCGGCGGCATGAACTACGGCATGGGCGGTATGAGCATGGGCCAGCCTGGTGGAATGGGCTACGGCCAAATGCAGATGGGTCAGATGCCCATGCAAGGAGGCATGCAGCCTCGTCCGATGATGGGCGGCATGGGTATGCAGCAGCCCGGCGCCATGGGCGGCATGATGAACCAGGGCGGCGGTTTTGGCATGCAGCAGCCCCCGCAACAGCAGCAGCAACAGCAGCAGCAGCACAACCCATTTGCTGGACTCGGCACTTTCTAGACGAGTAGTTGTGTTCGGTAGCTGCGCGCAGAGATGAGTGAGCACGAGTCGGCCAGCGGTAATGTCGAAATGAACCACCAGGGAGGCTGGGTCGTTATCCTCTAATCTACTTCTCGCGAAGCGCTCTCGGTGGAAATTGCCATCACCCAGGGCAATCATTGTATTAGCAAATGTTGAAATTCCTATCGACTACAACGTTCAAGGCACATCTTCAGACACACACGCCGATATCTATCACTCGCCATCGCTCCTGTCACTTCTCGGGCTCGTCCAGCGACGCTTCCGGGCTCTCGGGCGGCTCGGGATCGGGCCACGCCTCTTCCATGTCTTCATCCTTGTTGTTGTTGAGGTCTTTGCGGTGGAACAGCGCGCTGCTGCTGAACGACTTGAACAACCTCGCGCCACGCTCCTCGGCTTGGTTATGCGACAGCATGTTGACCTGGCTCGACGTCTTCTTGAGACTGCCGCCACCTTGCCGCCCCATAGCCGAGTCGCCAACGACCGTTGGTGCCACAGCATCTTCAACATGCACCGACTTGCGCTTCCTCATGCCCTCTGGCCTCTTGCTCAGCACGCTGAAGGCCGACGAGACGCGCAGGTGGTTCGGGATCGACAGTCGCACGCGCGGCGAGGACGCCGACAGCTTCTGCGCCTGCGGTGGCGTCATGGCCCCACAGTTGACCGGCCCCACAACCTCCTCCGCCCTCGTGATCTCGACCTCGTCCACGCTCACGAAGGTCGTGCCAAGCAGAGGCCCCGCGCGCGTCTTGAATCCAATCTGGCTGTCGTCCTCGTCCTCGTCCGAGCCAACGACGCTCGCGCTGCCTAGCCTCCTCCTGGCGGCCGCGACCTGGTTCTTGAGCCTCAGCTGCTTGCGCAGCACGTCTCTCGGCTGCGGCGAGGACGGCGGCGTGGACGGGCGCTCACCGGCGTGCAGCCCAAAGACCGCGAATGGCGGCGGGCGCCTCCTCCTCCTGGCCGCGGCCTCGTCGAACGCGTCCATCTCGTCCTCCTCGTCCTCCTCGCGGGCGTCGACGGCCACCGCGATGCGCGTGAGCTTCTCGCGCAGCAGCAGCATGTCCTCCGGGTCGCTGACGAGCGAGTTGCGCCGCGCCGCCGCGCGGATGTTGACGTGGCAGGCCGTCGGCATGGCGGCCTCACGCCTGCGCTGCGATCCGGGCGCCAGCCTCGCGGCCGTTTCGAGGCTCCCGGGCGTCGTTTGGAGCGCGGAAACTCGCGCCGCGCGCGCGCGAAGCTCTGGGGCGGACGCCGCGGGCGCTGCGAGTGGCGCGGGAGCCTGGCGATCGTCGTGGCGAGCCGTCGCGCCCGCCGGTCATGCCGTCGCTTCCGCGGCGAGCAGCTCCGTTTTTCCGCTGGAAGCGTTGAAGCCCTTGACTTGCCGCGAGTATAGGAGGGAGTTTTGGCCAATCAGACACGAGGTAGGGCTGCGGCTGAGAAAATTTTCGGATTTTCGGCTGGAGGCGTTGACTTGACGATTGTAGGCGGAGAGATTCGGTTCGGAGATGGAATGCGAGACACGGCATTCGATGAAAATCGAACTGAAAAGATGCAGTTTACAGCCAATCAGGAACAGTGAAACTTCAAGTACGCCACACGACAAGATACGCAGCCTTTCGCCGGTCGGCCGACGGATGCTGAGATCGCGGCGAGAAAGATCTACCGTAGCTGACGAACATGCAGAGCAGCAACCCCAGATAGAGACAACGTGGCGATGAAGGGAGTCACGACAAGCTTCATAGACTCTTCTGCTTGGAGATGCGACGTTCTTAAGGGGTTAAGGCGTCTGCAAGAGGATATTTTTGTTGATCGAAAGAAAAAAAAAGTTTTCCACGTTCACATGATGATCTCAATGCAAAACGCTAGTGCGGCTATTGCTGCTGCTTGGCTCGACGCAGAACTTCTTGGATCTCGGGTGGAGGCGTCAGCGGCTTCAGTGGAACGGGCTGGAATGAGGTGTCGAGGTCGGTGTCATCGTAAGATGACATGCTGTCTTCTTCGCCGTTGCTGTCTGCTTCTTCGTGGACGTCTGCATTTTTCTCCTCACTCTCTTGAGGATCTGACGGTGAGGCTCCACCAAAGCCAAACAGCCAACTCTGTATGTCCAGGATTTTATACTCACGTCAGCAACTAGATGGAGAACGCATGCAAATATAAGCACTCTACCTTCCATGTCGAATTCAAAGACTGCGTCTGGGAACTCGGCTGCATAACTGGGGCCACAATCGCAGCCTCCTTCACTTTTTCTCCTGCTCCTGAACTATCGAGCTAGTGGTTTTGTTAGCCTTCTGCAGCTAATAGAATTTGTACACGAAGCAACGCTTACCTCTGAAGTGTCGTCCGACTCGTAATTTTCCAGAATTTGGATCGTCTGAATAATGGGGTGATCGAGGCCCATGTCATCAAACTTGTGGCGCAGCGGAGAGCGTGTCTTGAGATTTCTCAGTGCAGTGAGACCAAAAGAGTTCGTCAACGAAGTGTCGATACCATACTCGAGCAAAATCGCCACACACTCGGCGCTCCCGTCCCAGGCTGCCACATGCAAAGCTGTCTCGCCGTTCTTATTGACGACGTTCAAGCTTGCTGCGCTTTGTAGCAAGAACTTGGTACATTCATAGTTTCCCTGGATGCAAGAAGCCAGCAAAGGTGTGTTGTCATCTTCGTCTCTTGCCTCCAAGTCGGCAGCAAACTCGCAAAGCATCATGACTGCATCAAGGTCGCCAAGTTCGCAGCTATGCCATAACAAGCAAGTCAGAACCGATAAACCACAATTCAAGAGAAACAGACGAAAACGTACGCTAGATGCAGAGGCGTCCCTTTTTCTCCTGAATCACGTTGGTTGGGAGAGCATCCCGACAGTAAGAGCCTCTGAAGTGTGTGCAAATCGCTTCTTCGAATTGGGTCAAAAAGCGACGCATTTGCATCCACAGTACGAGAGATGCTACTCGAAGGCACACCGGCGCTATCTATGTTCTCGTAAAACCGATTCCACACCGCTTGAATGCGAGATGGTGAGCTTGGAGCAGGAGGAGGAGGAAGGATTGGAGGAGGAGAATTTGGAACTGGCGGAGTGACGTCAGAAGTATTGATTGGTGTCGCAATATCTCCGCTTCGAACTTCACCCCACTTGACATTGTGCTTGGAATTGCGTTTCCGAGTTGGTGGCGACAAAATGGATGTGTGGTGTTGAGTCGGGTCATTAGAGGCATAGGTTCGCTGATCGTTACCAGAAAGTTGGACTTGTTCTAGGCCAGGCAAACTCTCTCTTCTCGAGTAGGTTGACGATGAGCTCTCATACTCGTAAGGAACAGACACTGCGTTATTGTTGCTTACTATAGGTGCAGCGGATATCTGGAGCGCTTGCAACGAAGCCATGAGAGATGCATTTTGGTCGAGAGACTGCTGTAATTTCTGGTACAGAACTTCTTCGCTTTTTGCGCGATCACCCCGTTCCTTCTTTAGTTTGGCATACGCGTCGCGCGCAATCGACTCTAGCATCGAACATCTTGTTGCTGTTGCGAGTTGGAGAGTCTGAAGAGTTTGAAATTGAGCGGCTTTATCCATTGCCTTCGCTTCTAGCTCAATCCGTAACTGCTTCTCCTACACAGGTGTAAAATTTATTAGACATGCATGCAACTAAAGACCAACAGTTCGAGTCACCTTCTGCATTTCTTCGTTTGCACCGCGCAAGCTTGCAGAGAGCGATAACATTTGAGCACTGTATTTTTTCTCATTGCGCTTTTTGTCCTGTTTCAACAAGTTCACATAGATAAGAATGGGTACGTTGATCAGCGATCCAACGTTATCGAAGTACCTTGAGCTGTTCTTCGAGGGCATTTATTGCCTGTTGAGTTTCGTCAACAAAGCTACGAAGCGCTTCAAGGACCTCATAGTCGCATCCCTCAGGCTTCGGGATAATAGCCGACAAGAGCTTATCGACGTCACTCACTTCTTCGCTCAGAGTTTCAGCGGCGACAGTTGATGTGCTAGGCGAGACAACGGTGGACTCAGAAAACTGGGAAAACTCCATCTCTTGGAGTAGCTGCACGCACTCGACGCTATTTGCCAGAACACCAACAACTACCGGAGTCTGTCCGTGAGAGTTTTCCACACGAACATCCGCACCACGCCTCAAGAGCGATCTAACAGCCTCCGGATTACTTAATTGTGCTGCAAAATGCAACGCAGTTTCGCCATCACTGTTTTGCCAATTGATTAGCAAAATACTAGCTCGTTGCGCTGCATCTAGCACAGCTTCGAGGAGTTCGTTGTTCGCTGAACAAATGGTTAGATGAACGGCCGAATTTCCAAAGCTATCTCTTGACGAGAGCGATCCTCCACATTCGAACAGCATTTTGAAAAGCTGAAGTTTGCCTAGTCTGCATGCCAGAAGTAGTGGGGTCATTACATCAGAAGAAGAAGAGCGGTCGATTTCTGCCCCGTAAGTTATCAGTAGCTCAATAGCAAGCTCATTTCCAGCCTGGACAGCATGATAAAGAAGTGTCGATCCATCTTCGTCTGTGATATTGGGATCTAAGCCTCCAAGAAGTGCATTCTCGAGATACTTCAATTGATCCGGAGAAAAAATGACGGTAAATACATCCGGATCGCTTCGGTATATCTCTTGAGGAAGCTGCCAGCGGCATTCGTGAGTGATTTGGTTATAGTAGTAAACGTGACCTGACTCGCTCGTACACGAAATCCATTCAGACTGCTCTATTGGTGCATTCGCAGAAGCAGTCGCATCATTTGCAGAAATAACGACAGATGTCGGCGCTGATTCTAACACATGATGTTGAGCCTCAGGAGGTTGAGGCATGTTCGATTCTGTCTTACCACCAGGAATTGCTTCAGCCTTATCCGATGCTTCAGTTTTGTGTTCGGTAGACTGTATCTCGAGATCTTCTGGGCTTGCTTTGCAACTGGAAGGTTCTTGGTGATTATAGTTGACGTTAGGTGTTGATGGCAATGCCGATGCAGCCTCCTCCGAATCCAACTTGCTCTCTGATGGTGACAACATGCCGCTTTCGATGTCGTCTCCGACATCGCCAAAATCCTGTACAGTTATTGAGGCGATAGACGAAGCTTTGTTTTCGTGATTGGTGCTTGCTGCTTGCAGCTCAGTTCGCTTTAACTCATCATTGAGGTCTTCCTCATTTTCAGCTTGATCAACTCTCCGTGCAGCTAGCTTCGGCACTCTTGGGTGGGTAGGTGCTCGACTCCTGGCACTGCGTCGCGAGCTTGCCCACTCACTCGCCCCCTCATGCCCATTCTTCTCCTCCCCACTCTCTTCTTTCGCCTCATCAGAGACCACATCCTGCAGTCGCTCAGCCGCAACTCGATATATATCAAGCATCGGTGCAGGCGGCGGAAGTGGCGTCCCCATCACAATCTCAACTCCTCCATCTCCGTCCTCCTCCTCCATCACCTCCACCTTCTTCTCCTCTCTCCCTTCCTTCTTCTCCATGCTTGACAAGTGTTGAAACCTCCGCCGCTTCACCGCCACCAATGCCAACAACTTCAACTTCAGGTTACGCGCAGGGTACGCTCGGTTACGCACTCGATTGACGCCATCACCTATTAGTCAACATGCAGCTCCGCTTCCTGACGTTCAACGTCTTCTTCGAGCCCGTGGGCCGCGAGCCCCGCATGCGCGCGCTCGGCCGCATGATCGAGAGCATGCGACCGGCGGTCGTGGGCTTCCAGGAAGTCACTCGCGAGGCGCTGGCGCTGCTCCAAGCCCAGGTGAGACCGCGCCGCGCGAGCAGCTCCGAGCGGATGGCCGACTGACGAGCGCTCTGTGTCCCCCGCCAGAGCTGGGCCAAGTACTACGACTGCAGCGCCGACACGGCCCAGCCGTTCTCCGAGGCCTACTTCGTGGTGCTCTTCAGCGCGCTGCCCGTGCGAGGGCTGGAGACACATCCGTTCGCCAACACGGGCATGGGCAGGGAGCTGCTCGTGATGAAGGTCGAGCCGGCGCCAGGGTGGTCGCTGTTCGTGGGCACGGCACACCTCGAGAGCCTGCCGCAGTTTGCGCAGACAAGAGTCTCCCAGCTCAAGGAGAGCCTCACGACGCTGAGGGACCGAGTTAACAACTCGGAGGAAAGGGACGGTAAATGCCTTGGCGCAGTCTTCATGGGCGACACCAACCTCATGAGGGCGGATATGGGGCTGCTGGATGACAGACTGGCAGCAGTTGGAGACCTGGAGGTTGAACCGGCCAAGACCGGGAGGTCCAAGTGCCGAGAGTGCCAGCAGACCATCGAGCAGGGAACTGTCCGCGTCGGCAAGATGGCCAAGGAGCGCCTGCCGAATGGCAAGTCGCGCGACATCCGCCACTGGTTTCACGAAGCATGCTTTATGACTTCGGCAAGCGATATCGAGAAGCAATTCGTACGCGATAGGTCACCCACTGAGCGCTCTGGTGAAGACACGGGGGAGGGCGGGAGCTGGAGCACACGTCCATCTATTGACTTTGTACGCTGCTTTCTAAATGCCGACGATCACCTGACCTTGACTCACATTATGTTACGATTATTGTACTTCAGGCTACTGCTGGTCTTCCCGGAGGGTGGACTGACCTGTGGCTATCTGTTCCGGGAAACACCGAGGACAATGGCCTCACCTACGATGGCAAAACGAACGGGTTGATCAACAACCGCTCCTTCCAGAGCCGACTAGACCGAATCTACTATTATCCGGGCACAACTACCCTCCGTGAAAAGTTCTCGTCGTCCCCGTCCAGCATCCTTGAGAGCATTCAGATCGTCGGTAAGACCAAGATTTCGAACGGGCTGTGGCCATCAGACCACTATGGACTCCTGAGCGTGTTTAATTTCGCGGACTGCGATGACAAGGAGACTCCAGGGTCAAAGCGTCCTGCACCATCCACAGGTGAAGGTGGTGGCCGTCAACTGGGAGCACGCAATGCCCCGATTTCAATCGAGTAGCCTAATTCAACTTGATTTTCTGTTCTACTTATGTCAATAAATTCCTTGACGCGAGGAAAGCATGTCATCCACATTCCCACTATTGTTCCCACCAGCGCGCATACCGCTCTTGCGACGCATTTTCATGAGGCCTACCGTTCCTCCACCGACAACAGAGTCCGAGTCACCATCGCCGAACGAAAGCATCCCTTTCTTGGAGGATGAAGATGTGGCACTTTGATCCAGCCAAATCGGCACTTTTTGAACTTGTTGCTGTTGCTGCTGTTGCTGATTTTGATGGTCGCCATCATGCGCCCCTTTGTCACGAGATGCAGTGACAACATAATTGTCGTTCTTGGATACAAATATGTCATCGTCGTCCTGATCTTGGTGATTTGCTCCACTTGATCGCCGGCTATTGCCTGGTGCTGACTGTGGTGGCGGGAAAACGTCAGCCATGAGCTCTTTTTCCTCAACTGGGACTGATCGAGGAGGACGGAGTGCAGCAATTCGTCGCACATGAGAAGCTCGACTACCACGTATAACATTGGATCCTTCGTTACCATCGGATACTGTGCTTATTCCTCCGAAATCTTCAGCAAGTAATAGCTGTATGCGCTTTTGTAAAGCAGGTGAGCACCCAGTTTGAACGAATTTGACAACTTCGGCTTCGCGAGATGTCTTGAGCTGCTGCATTATTTTGTGCGCAGCCATTCTCACTGTCGGGCTAGGATGTGCGATGGCGGACCCAAGAAATGGGATTAGGTTTTCAACACTAAGTGAGTCTGTAGACTGTTTTGAGCTCGAGTTCGTGGTGCTTCCAGACCGCCGCCGACCGAGATCAGCAGTTGCAATGGCATCTTCTAGACGAAAATGTTCAAGAAGGTACTCATGGAGCAGCTCCAATCGCATCATGAACTGCCATCGCAATTTTGCAACCTCGATTTTTCGCTCCGGGGTGGCAGCAGGCGCACCCAATGTGTCTTTTTGTTCAGGAGCGCTAAGCAACGCATTACATACAGCGTTCTTTCCTACAGCGTGCCGCGATGCAATGAGCTGCAACAACGATTTGACTTGTGATCTTACACGGACGCTTTCACTTGCAGATTGCTGGACAATGCTGCGAACAGTGGAACCGAGAACCAAGTGAACGCCCCATTCTCCCCATGGAATTGCGTACTCAGCTGTAACTGCGCCGTTCCCAGGGGGATCGACAAGTAAATGAACAATTTCAAACGCCGCGAGGCAAACTGATGGTGCTGCATCCGCCATCAGCTGTTTGGCTAACAAGCAGCAAATTTCCCAGGCACCTTTGAGGCTCGGCTTCTGCGGCGACGAAATAAACAATGCGACCAGTTTGTCGGTACCTTCGCACCGCTGGGCACTTGAAGATGATATGAGTAGCTCAGTAATCTCGCTTGAGCATACGGCTGCAAGCTTGTGAGTGTCGATCGTGACAGTCTGTCTTCGCGCGCTGTCGACTTCTGGTCGTGTCGAACCACTTCCGTCACCTTCATATCCGGGATCTCCACCTGATGGAAGCGTTTTCTTGATTTGCACAACAGTCCGCGAAATCGCATCTCGAATGGCAGGTTTAGCTTGAGCCAGCAGCCCATTCAAGTCGATTTGGCCATACGTCTCATCTGACCCACCACTTGTTACTTCAAAAATGGCGGCATACGTCGCCACTGCGGCGTTGCGGACATCCACATGCTTGTTATCGAGAGCTGGGCCGACAATTCCAAGAATGAGATTCATGTCCGGTCGAGCCTGAGATGATACGGCATGCGCTTCCTTGACAAGCGTGGTGAGCAGCTTCAACAATTCTCCGTTCATGACAGCAGAGGATGCAACAGAAGGAGAAGAAAGAACCAGCTGCTGATACTTTTCAGATAGCATTTTACACATGCGCGCGTAGCCGATGTGGCTGAGCGATGCCATCGAGCGCAGTAGCGTGAAACAGTCTTGGCGAATTCGCTGCTTGGTATCACCAAGTTTCTGCAACACCAATCCAACAACATTCTCCAAAATTTCATCGATAAACTCGTGACTAGAAGAAATGAGCGGCAAGAAATCAGTTGCGATAATCTGAAAAAGTCGCAATGAGCACTGAAAGACGCGAGCCACCGTGTCATTCAGGCCCAACTCGAGCACATGTGCCAGATTGCGAAGTGTTTCCAAGGTCTTCGGAAGAGCTTGCTCAGCTGGTATTTTGCCATTGGCGCAGCAGACCACTTGGCGTTCTATTTCCCTCACAGCAGCTTCGCGCTGAGCCCAAGCCTTATCAAGCAAGCACCGAACAATCTCTTCGCCGAACCCCTGGATAATGGTTGCAAATACCTCTTTTTGCTCGCTGGTGAGCGCGGTTCCGTATGGAAGTGGAGCAGCTGAGGCGGACTGGGTACCGCTACCACCGCTCATTGATGAATTAGAACTAGAGGAGAGTGAAGTATTTGCAAGAGCTGGGCGATGCTTTGTTGATGAACCTGATGCTGTCGGAGGTCGGACACCCCCTGATGTTCCAGGACGAGCACTTGGATCGCTAGAAACTTCGAAATCATCGACTTCTTCCATCAGCATATCAGCTTCTAAAGCCCCCTTTTCGACTAAACGTGAGATAAGCTTCTGACGCGCTGACCGAGCCAGCGCATCCAAAAAAGGCATCGCAGCGCTCCTTGCTGCTTGGAGAGAGTCAGCAATAATCTGCAGCGCAACTTGACGAACGTTTTGATCGCGATGCTCACATGCTTGTATAGCCGGTTGAAGAACATTCTTGATGGGCAGAGAATGCTGCTGCTCCCCGTCTTGTGAATTTTCCTTAACTCCAAACTCCAAAAGAAGTTTTGATATGAGCGCCAGTTTGTTGGCTACGTACGTGGCCGACAGTGCTTGTGGAGATGCATTGCGATCACAAGCAATCATTTCCTCGAGCAACATCTCGGGACCGATTGATGCATATTGTCGAGACAACAGCAACAAAGCATCCTCTGTTGCCACATGTAGGCGACTCTTAGAATCGCCAAGTTTCGCTAGCAATCTTGGTATGAGTGGTCGGATAAAATCATGAACCGTTGATACGTCGGATCCACGATCAAAAGCGTTGTTGAAACTGATAGCAACTTCCATCAGTAGAGATACGCCAGCCTCAAAAACTGAGTTGACACGATCCTGTAGAGCTTGCATCAGCACTGTTTGCATTGCATGGATCAACGTGCGAGAATCAGCTCCAGGCTTTTTCTCGAACGAGAGCAGGCGTGACTCTATCAAGTACTGCACATAGCTAAGACCTTCAACTCGAGGTGCCCAAGCATTCGAAAGCAGACAGCGAGTAGCCTTTTCACCAAAACAGTCAACTATATATACTACTTCTTCACGTTGGCTCTCAGCAATAGGCTCAGCGTATGGAAGTTCCTCTTCCTTTTGGATGCTTTTCGATCGAGGAGACAGCGCAGCGGCTGGGTCAACAAATCCACTGGTCTTACCCCCTGAAGGATTTGAAAGGCTTTTGAGAGACAGCATTGGCTGCTCAGCCACCGAACCCTCTGTTTGGGAAGATGTCAACCTCTTGCTTTGCTGAAGAGCGCTGCGCAGTCCTGTGTTGATCTTTGCCTGAATGGATGGCTTTAGAGTCTGGTTCTGTTGTTTAAAGATCGATTCAGTCCAACTCTTCATCTGTTCATACATTTGATCTGCTGTTCCAGTCATTTCTGTAATAGCATTCAGTGAGGCACGATGAGAATTTAAAGCAACATCAATATTTTGGGGACAAACTAAAACGTAATTCGTACCTGATTGCTCGCATCGTATGAGAACACTCTGGACAAGTAGATCAATAGCAGCAGTACGAACATGAACGCTCGAGTTTTCTAGTCCTTGTAGACTGACTTTGACTGCCCCCGCAAAATTTAGCCCGCTTGATGCTTCTTCAAGACGATATTGACTCGCGATCGCGTTCAGAACTTTGATAGCGACCAATTGGTGGCGCCAAGATGCACCATTCGAAAGTGATGCACCCTGCCCATCATTTCCAGAAGTCTTCAATGGCGAGGTAGCAATCGCTGCATCCGACACAGCACTGGCGAACATCTGGGATATCTGGAAGGTAATGTAGCGTGTCAAGTCAGCGCTCTTGCAAATTAGAAACAGCAACGACGCCACAGCTTCGCTTGAGTCCTTCTCATTTGAGCCTGCACCACGGCTCATGAGACTAGCCGCGATCCGCTGAATGCATGGTCTATCCGTGTGGAACTGAGCATTGTGGAAACTCTTGTCGCTCATTGCAGCAGCAAATGCAGACTTGAGAAGAGTGGTACAGCATATAGATACAACTTGTGATACTGCATCGTGTAGCGCTCGTTCTATCATAACGCACGCAGCGTCAAAGAACTTAATTGGATTTTTGACGGTCTGTGCACTCTGAAAGCATAAGTTGGCTTCACTGATTGCATGGGTACGTTGCTTCCAGCTAGAGCTTCGAAATGCCTTGACAGCATCAGCACCAAACGCATTCTTCATAATGACAAATTGTTCATAATCCTCAGTTGTGAACGAGTCATCGTTGTCGTCGTCGGCATCTGCAGTCCCACCCTGGTCAAGCTCTGTATCCTCATCATCTGCACTCTGCTGGTCTGGGTATTGAGACGGCAGTAGCAACGGAAGAATAGACGAAGGTGCTACATCAACTGGAGTTTTACCCTGATCATCACAAGCGTGAACGTCGGCACCTGCTTCCACAAGTACCTTGACAATTGCCGGGTGGTTCTCCGCGCTAGCAAAGTGCAAGGCTGTTTTGCCATTGCGACGCGTACCTGACAGCTCAGCATTGCACTCGATTAGAAAATTTGCAACTCCTTCGTGGCCCTTGAAGCAAGCGATCTGGAGTGCTGTGAAGATACCCTGATCACCATCTCGAGGCACAATGTCCGACCTCTCGCTGTAGTCCGTGTCGATGTCAGCACCATTTGAGATGAGCCACTTGACGAGCGGTAAACTGCCACTACTAGCAGCGTAGAATAGCGGCGTGTGGCCGAACGCATTGATCTCGTTCAGGAAAGCGTCCGCCATGCCATTGCACATGAGCAGAAATTTGCAAGCGTCCAGGTTTCCATTGTCACAAGCGTAGTGCAGCAGCGAGTTTTTCGTCTTAGGCTCAACAAGTCCTCGCACACCGCCGCCATTGCTCTCTGCCTCTAAAGCTCTCTGCAGATGCTCGCCAACAACAGTGAAGTCATTCTGCTGAGCTGCTTGGAACAACTCCTTCAAGCTCAGCACCGCTGTCTCCGCCATGGAGAGGATACCAGCTTCAGCACCTTGAAATCCAGCGGTGTGAGCGAAATCGGGACTAGCTGGCAACGGTCGCGAACCCCGGCGGCTCAAGTGGGCGACTCATCGACCGACGAGGCGCCCGCCCGTTGTGAGATCCTCGAGAAACGCGGGATAAAAATACAGGTTTCTTCATTGGTTCGGGCTTTATGATCTGCTTGTTAGTGTCTGAGTCACGCCTGCAAATGAGATGTACTCGGCGACTTGTGTCATATCTGGTCGCGACTTTGGCTCTCGCTGAAGTAGCATGCGGAGTAGAGATCGAACTGGTGATCCCGTTGAAAGTGGTAGCATGAGCAGCAAGTCCTGAATGCTACAGGAAGAAAATATGATGGGCGAATAGTGCTGTTGGTTGACTGAAGCGAGCTGTGAGTGCTGCCACGATAAAAGTGAGTCAAACATGGCACACCCAAGCATCCAGACATCCGATTTTGCGGTGATAGGCTTGTGATCAAGAGCCTCAGGAGGAGCGTAGTTTAGGTACAGTCGGTCGAGGATATCCCCTTCAGCCAAACCCGCAGCATCATAGCCAGTTGTCCAAGCCAAAAGGCCTGCGATCTTGATACTGGGTTTCAACAGAAAGCTTCTGGGGTCTTCACTCTCTGCGTTCGTGCATATGTAAATGTGTTTTGGCTGAATGTTGAGGTGGAGAACACCGAGGCTATGCATGACAGATATCCCAGTCGCGATATCTCGGAATACTCTCAGCACATGCTGCTCAATCTGTGCGTATCCATAGAGGTTGGAATCGAGGCAGTAGCGATAAAAATCAAGCCATGACCCTCGAGGGAATGATTCAACGGCGACGAACTGAACTAGCCAAGACTCGAGGAGCATCCCTGACTCGGAGAAATTTTGGTAGGTACGAATGTCAACGAGCTGCATTGTTGCAATAAATGGACTATTTAGACGTTTCTGTAGGATCTTCAAACGTTCAAATGAGTGCTTGGCCTCGGAGTCATTTCGATGCGGCACCGTGTACAAAACGACTCGCTTGTCATGTGGAGATACACCACAGAGTGGGGAGGAGCTGTCCATCATTAACAGAGTGAGTCTCTGACTGGATGGCATCGACAGACAACGCTCAAACTCGAAATTTGATAGCAGTGGCGGAAGACTAACACAGCGCTCGAGTATTCGAGTGAGTCCATCCTGAGCTGTTTCCTGAAATCGAAGCAATGGACGCTCTGCGCGGCGCTGGAACCGCTCAATCTCAATACGCATAGTTCTCTCCTCCTCAAAGAGTGCTCGCCGGGCAAACTCTTGAGTTTGGAGCTCGAGCTCAATGATTTGGAGCGGGCTTTTCCCAGTTAAAGGGTCAATGTCATGGAACTTTGATTTCTTAGTCACCTTGCGATGACGACGACGGTGAGCTCGGGTATGTAGCGATCTTGTCGAGGTAGGAGAATATGATGGTTCGGACTCCATCGATTCAATAACAAGAACGACTGCTTGTAGTGTCTCTAGTACCACAATGGTTTTGTCGTCATCCGTTGTCGACATCATTTGCGTTATGAAGTCTACGGTATGTGCATTCGTGTCTGGAACGGAGGTCTCTATCCCGTCAGTTGCGGTGTCTTCCGGATTACCACCTGAATTGCCACCAAGAAGGCGAATTTCTGCTTCTTTCAGCCGAATTTCGCAAACAGTTGCCCAGGAATCGCGATATGATTGTTCGGCGTCATCTGTAGACTTGAGAGCTAAATCCCACTTCCTTCTTCTGCATAAGCAACAATATAATGAACCACGTTCAATATAGCGGTGGTGATGATTCTTTTCCCACTCTTCTTTTGGCTCGATAAGACTAGCATCTAGTCTCCACAACTCTTCCTCTGACTCGGCAGGCGCCATTGATCGAAGTAGCGCAGCTTTTTCTTGTAGCTGAGCAAGCTCGTGCTCCGCCTTCTTTTTCGACACCAGCCCCATTCGTGCTCTCGCGACTCCAGTTCCGGGCCGTTGAGCAGCTGCCTCAAACGCAGCATCAATCTCGTTTTCTGCATCTTCCACGGCCCGCTTGATGGCTGAAAAGTAATTCCATACATCCTCGATAATCCCAATTAACTCTCGGAACTCATTAAACGAGATATCACAGTCATTTTGCTTTCGCGATGCAAAGCTAACAATGAATTGCTGCAGCCGCGGGGAGGTTAAGAGAACTGATAGTCCTTGCACACTGGGGGCAAGCTGCTGGATGTGAGCTCTAAAACATGCGCATACATGCATCAGTAAGCTGCACACTCAACAGATTTACAACAATAGGCAACGAACTCGTTGGTAAATACTCCTGTGAGTACGTTCAGAAGTCGGATCCGACCAGTCTTGCTACCGTCCAATAACTCAAATACGCGCTTGACCGCAACAAGACGTTCCAGTTGTTCTTCTCGCTGCAAGGCCTCCAGCTTCTCGGCAATTTCAGGCTCCAGCGTCGTCGTAGCCATGATCGACTGCGCGCTCTGGCTGGACAACAACAAGATTTTCTGCTGTAGTAGGTCCGGGGTGCACCGGATGTCTCCCAGGAGATACTTTGTCAGCTCCGATCGCAACTGGAGTAGTAGCCGTAGCTGTTCTTTCAATGTTCGAACGTGGACACGGTGCTGCTGCCGCAACTTCCGGTTGGCACGTCGCTCCTGAAGTCGTTCTGCTTCGACTTCGCGTTGCCACTGCGCTGAGTCTTCCAAGGTGAACAGGCTGCCAACCCGCCTCGGCATTTTGTCTTCGTCCCCTTTTTTGCCAGGCGATAGTGCAGAGCTGTCAGCTACTGGAGGGAGGATCAGGTTCATGTATCGTTCAGTAGCGATGCCTATCTCTCGCTGCGCTCGCCGCTGGCTTTTAGCGTCGTTCTTGTGGCGTCGAATCGCCGCTGCGGGTGATATGAACGCCTTCTTTGCTTGCTTCTTGTGCTTCGTCGGTGAGTCATTCACTGCTTGCACCAGACCAGCTACCGTATCAACGACTCTAGCTGCCACTGCAAACGGGCTCAGCTCCTTGTCGAGCTCAGTGATCAGCGGGGCCTCAATCTCTGGAAGCGCATCGTCTTCGGCTTCCTCTGGCGGCAGTTCCCAGACCGACTCGCCTGTCATGTGGTTGTAGAAGTACAGGTTGCCTCCATCGTCCATGAACGGCTCCCACCTGCTCGCCATGGTCTCTTGAGTCGCGGTAAACACCAATTGCCAAGTTGAAGCGCCTGAAAATAGCGAGCTCACCATATCCGACAGTACAAAAAGCGCCACGTCACCACGACACCAGAGACCGACGCGCTCGCGCCTGCCATGAGCCAGGAGGCCTCGCCCGCGGCCACGCTGCTCTCTCTGCTGCTCGTCGGCGCGCTCTGGGGCTGCACCAACCCGCTCATCAAGCGCGGTGCGTCTTGGCGCTGCTCTCAGTTGGACTGGACCAAGTGGCAATGACCAGGCAACTGGCGACCAGGGAGCTCGGAGGAGCGCATGTACTCGCGCCGAGACAACTCAGCGGGCGAGTGGGGGCGGCAAGCGCTGCACCTGGTCAAGAACTGGCGGGTGAGCTCTCTGCTGGCGGCCGCAGGAGCCGCGCGGGTGCTGACTCGAGGTGCTGGTCGCTGCAGTTGGTGCTGCCGTTCGCGCTCAACCAGAGCGGCTCGGTCATCTACGTCTGGCTGCTGGGCGCCACCGGTGCGTCTGCCTCGAGCCTCTGGGGTCGCGCGCCGCTGACTGACCCGCCGTGCGTGCAGAGATCTCCAACGCTGTGCCCATCTGCAACTCGCTCACCTTCGTGTTCACGGCCGCCACGAGCCGTCTGCTGGGCGAGAAGCCCCAGCGCCCCGCGTGTACGTTGCCTGCTTGCTGTTTGTCGCTTGCGAGCGACCGCTGACCTCGCTAGGCTCTCACGGTGCGCAGGGACCTACGCGGGCATGGCGCTCATCCTGCTCGGCGTCGCCATTTGCTTCCAGAGCAAGAACGAGTTGCATTAGATGTGGCATCATATGTGTTCAAAGAGGCGTTTTACACTTGATTTGCGCTTTGGGATACATGAATGTTAGAAGAGTATCTTTTCATGGTGACATTTTTGTCCTGTGCTGCTGCCGCCACTTCCTCCAAAGCCAATAGTCGCGAGCATGAGCTCGCCGTCGGACGCCGAGGACGAGGACTACGTGCCCGAGGGTGAGCGCTCTCTGCTTCTGCTGGCTGCTGCTCCGTCTGCTCCGGTCGCTTGGGCCGCTGGCGTCACTAACTAGCTGCTGCGCTAGGCGTCGACGCTCAAGACGACGAGGACCAGTCGCTGGTCGCAGACGCTCGAGGCGACGCCAACAGCGGCTCCACGTCGACGAAGGCGCACGTCTCCAAGCTCTGGGAGGAGCTGAACGCGCCCACGAGCGTGTCCAAGGCGGCCGAGGATCGGACATCCAGGCTGCTGCGCGGACTCACGAACGGCAAGGCGCCAAAGCCCAAGAAGCGCAAGCTGCGCGAGTTCAAGATGACGGTGCTGAGCCTCGACACCAAGCGCTCGCGGACCGACCTGGCGGCCGCGAGCGAGAACAAGCAGGTCGATGAGGTCGTCAAGTTCGCGGGCGTCGAGTACAGCGTCAAGCGCAAGGTGGTGGCTGGAGGAAGCAACTCAGGGATTGACAAGGTGCTGGCGTCGATGGATGCCCCCAAGAAGGTGTCAACGATCGAGAAGACGTCCATCGACTGGGACAAGTTCAAGGAGAAGGAGGGCATCGAGGACGAGCTCGCGCAGTACACCAAGGACGGGTGCGTGCACCTCGCGTTGATGTGGCTGCATGTCGTGACAGTTTCTGACCGTGGCTTGAACAGATACATCGAGAAGCAGGAGTTCTTGCAGCGACTGGATCTCAAGCGCTTCGAGATTGAAAAGGCGGAGCGAGACAAGCAGCGCAAACAGCAGCAACAGCAGCAATAGAGTATCAAACGCGACAGCTTGTGTGGGTAATACAATACCTTCTCGACGCAAGATTAGAGTTGAAAGCGGCTAGCTCCAACGGGGCAAACCATGATTGAGCAGGCGACACGACGGACTCGCGACTAATCTACTTCCATCGGGATGACATCGGGCGCCGCATTCTCTTCCGCAGCAGCTTCTCTACTGGCACTCTCGCCATCAGCCGTGTCATCGTTTCCACGCTGGTCCTGTTGGCACAGAACAGCTCGTGTTATTCTCAAACATATCAAAACAGCAAATCAAGGCATGGGATGTACCTTGTCGCCTCCGTAGAACTCAGCTTCGTGGTGCCGCTTTCCATTGTTATCAGTACGCGAGTCTGGGTCAGCAGCGTCTTCATCTTCCTCGCGCAGCATGTGCGTCGGAGGAGCCTGACTCATCTGGACGCTCGGTGCCCCGGTCAGCGCGCGCAAGTTTTCCATAATCTTGATCCTGCACAAAGTTGTGAATGCTTGTCAACAACCGACATCTATATACTGCGATACTGAAATGGGCAATCAACTTACTTGCAGTCCTCGAGGTACTCCTTCGAGTTAGCATTCTCAAGCTCGGGGTCCGGCTCCAGGTGCAGCTTGAAAGAAGGAGCGTAGAACTCAAAGTAGTCGTTGTACGGGATGTTGTTGGACACCGTTTCGTCCAGCAGAATCGACGTTTCGTAAGCCCAGGCACGCGACACATTACGAATAGTGTATCCGCCGCCACCGAGCACCAGCATGGGGAGCCCGAAGCTCTTCACAAACCGAACACACTCGCCGTGACCCTTGGTTGTGACGTTGAAGCTGCCAAGACGATCACCTGTGAGCGAGTCGGCGCCACACTGCAGCACAACTGCCGACGGCTGGAATGTCTCCATGACTTTCTCGATAACGGGCTTGAACACGCTTTCGTAGCTCTCATCTGTCATACCGCTCAGCAGCGGGAAGTTCACTGCATAGTACTTGCCATTCTTCGCACCAACGTCCTTGATGTCGCCTGTGCCCGGGAAAAAGTCGCCGTACTTGTGGAACGACACTGTCATGACACGGTCCGTCACGTAGAAGGCTTCTTCGACGCCATCGCCGTGGTGCACATCAATGTCAATATATAAAACTCGCGGGTGATACCTGCAGCAGCAGAACTTTCGTTAACACCACGTATTCCAACTGGTAGGTATTTACACGTACTTGAGCAACTCCAAGATGCCAAGAACAATGTCGTTGATGTAGCAGAAACCCGAGCCTTCCGATTTCTTGGCGTGGTGGAGTCCACCAGCCCAGTTGATGGCAATGTCGCACAAACCGTGATTGAGGCGGCTGACGGCATCTGCGAAGCACAAAGTTCGTGCATTATCAGAATGAGTCCTGTAGTTGATTGAATGAGTAGATGAACAGTCCGCGCTCGCATACCCAGTGTGCCTCCCGAGTAGATCTGGCAAAAGTCGAACAGCCCGTCGAAGATCGGACAATCCGTCAGCTCGCCGAGGTTGACTACAGAATACAACCACCAGCGAGCATCAGCACTTCTTGCAAACTCACTCGCTATTCAAAACGCCGGAATTTGACGCACACTTTTGAAGCTCTGAGGAATAATCCTTCTGGTTCGTCGGGTTCACGCGCTGCAGAAAGTCAATGTACTCGGCGGCGTGGAACACCTTAATCTCGCCCGGCGACGCCCAGTGCGGCTCCTACACAACACCAAATACGGTCATGAGCATCGGTGTCAGAGGGGGAGTGAGCCGCAACGTCTGCAGTTCGCGCTGAAGTCGTACAAAAATGTCCATTTTGCGGTAGAGATCGTAGTTGACCACGAGGTGGTGCGCCAGCTTCATGCGGTGCGGCTTCATCGGGTGGCCTGGGCCATAGTAGAAGTGCCCTTCTTCCGCTGTGTGTGCGCATACAATCCGCGTTAGCGTCCTGTGCTGCTGATCACCCCTCGTACTCGCGTGACCCCTCGCCCTTTGTGTCAAAAGCGTTGCTGGAAATCGTCCATAATGGAGGCTACAGGAAGCTCCAGAGGTCGAGAGAGGGATCGTCCGACAGAAGAGATACAGGAGGTACGTACGGTGGTAAAAGTACGACACGCGCTTCTTCGTGGCACTCGCCATGGCCGCAGGAAGTGAGCGCTTGGACCGGCCGGTCGACTTGCTAGGACAAAATGGACTGGCGGGAAGTCTAACTCTTCCCCTGCAAAAACGAATATATGCTAACGTAGCAAATCGGTTTTATGCATAGTTGGCCGAGTTGAACACGACTTGCTACTCGTCGATGTCCATGGCGGTTGCATCGGCTGCGTCTGCAGACTGGCGGAACTGGTTCTCCTTCCATGAGGCATCATCGTCCTCATTACCTCGTTGGTCCTGGAATGAGAATGAATAAGTATCCATCCCGGTCACCAGCAAAGAAGACTTGGCAATGGAAACTTTACCTTGTCGTCATGGAAGAACTCCGCGTCGTGCTGGCGTTTACCGTCGCTGTCTTTTCGCAAGTCTGGGTCAACCGCGTCTTCATCTTCCTCCCGAAGCATATGGGCTGGTGGTGGAAGGTTCATTTGCACACTTGGAGCGCCAGTCAGAGAGCGCAGGTTTTCGAAGATCTTGATTCTGGTACGGTTTTCGTTAGCACAGATTGCACAAGCAAGAAAAAGCCAACACGAATTGACGTACTTGTGCTTCTCTAGGTACTCCTTCGAGTTGTCGTTCTTCAGGTCAGGATCCGGTTCGAGATGGAGCTTGAACGTCGGAGCGTAGAACTCAAAGTAGTCGTTGTACGGAATGTTGTTGGACACTTCCTGGTCGATGAGAATCGATGTCTCATATGCCCATGCGCGAGAAACATTACGCATACGGTATCCACCACCTCCAACCACAAGCATCGGTAGACCAAAGCTCTTGACAAAGCGAACGCATTCACCATGTCCTGGTTGAACAAGTTCAAATGAGGAGTAAGCTCGTACAAAAGCCATAGCATGCTAGCACCCACCGTATGTAGTAACGTTGAAGCAACCAAGCCGATCACCAGTCAGCGAGTCAGCTCCACACTGCAGTACAATGGCTGTCGGCTGGAAAGTTTCCATGACTTTTTGAATGACTGGCTTGAAGATGCCCTCATAGCTTTCATCGTCCATACCGCTGTGCAGAGGAAAGTTCACGGCGTAATACTTGCCAGCTTTTGCTCCAATGTCCTGCAGAGCCAAAAGAAACCGCCATTAGTGTTTGGAATTCACAGAGACATTCTTTCATATACTCCACCTTGATATCGCCGGTGCCCGGAAAGTAATCACCGTACTTGTGGAATGATACAGTCATGACGCGATCGGTCACGTAAAATGCCTCTTCAACACCGTCTCCGTGATGAGCATCAATATCAATGTACAACACTCGAGGATGGAATCTCCAAAGAGCAACAATATGTCAGACTCGTAACCCTGAAAAGAGTTAGCTCAACCCACATACTTGAGCATCTCGAGGATACCGAGCACAATGTCGTTCACGTAGCAGAAGCCGGAACCACCAGCTTTCTTTGCGTGATGGAGTCCTCCAGCCCAATTGATTGCGATGTCGCAGAGACCAAAGTTGAGTCGACTGACAGCGTCTGGATACAAGAAGAGAGCCCCAAGTTGTCAGATCAGACTCATAAAACAATAAACAGCGATCTCTCTGTCTGACCTAAGGAAGCACCAGCGTAGATTTGGCAAAAGTCGAAGATGCCGTCAAACACTGGGCAGTCCGTGTCGCTCGTCTCCCCAAAGTTATCTGCAGGTGAACGAATATTGTGAGCTTGTGCACCACGTTCAGCATAAGGACCCGAAGTGATTCCTACACTTGATGAGGTCAGCATTCATGTCTCGCTGGTTGGCTGGGCTGACTCGCTGGAGAAATTCGATGTAATCCGGCGCATGAAACACCTTCATCTCCTCCGCTGAGGCCCAGTGGGGTTCCTGCCACGATTTCCAGCATGAGACGGATCCTCCCATCAAGCTCTGAGAGTGAGAGCTCACAAAGATGTCCATCTTCTGGTACATGTCGTAGTTGACCACGAGGTGGTGTGCGAGTTTCATGCGGTGCGGCTTCATCGGGTGGCCAGGGCCGTAGTAGAAGTGCCCCACCTCGGCTGCGCAAGCGTCGTCCCCATGGCAATGGCAGGGCACCACGTCACACACAAGCGTGAGAATCGAGAGAGGGATGCGCCGATCCGAGGCGCGGAGCCCGAGCAATCAAGAGGTCGGCCGCGCGCCAAACACGCGGAAAGCGGCGGCCAGACACGCACGCGCAGCATGCGGCGGCCCAACGGGTGGCGCTGCGGGCCCCGCACGCCAGCGGCGAGCCACGTACGGTGGTAGAAGTACGACACGCGCTTCTTGGTGGCGCTCGCCATCGCTCCTCGTCGCCTGGAAGCCCGCCTGTCTCCTCTCGCCGCAAATGTCGGAGTGACATTGACACTCAAACCCATAAAAAGCAGTTCAACAACTCTATCTTCGCATATTCTTCTTGTACTGGCATCAATTCAATGAAATGATATATTTCCATTTGCCTCTATATATCCATACCCCTCCCATCAAGCGGTTCAACGCCCGATTTGGTCTCTCTGAAGTGATGCATTGGCCGAATAGTGGCCGTCGTAAGCGCGCTGCCACCACTCTGCGATCTGCCGCGGCACCGCCAGCTCCGCGCGCTCCGCTCCTCGCGCTCTCTGCTCCTCCTCCCGCTCCGCCCCGCTCCATCATGCGGTCGTTCGCGCGCGTTGCGGCTGCGCGCGCCAAGAGCGCGGCGACGCGCGCGGCCTTCAGCACCAGCGGCGCCGGCAAGAAGGCGACGCCCGTGCACCCGGCGGTGGCGCTCGCGGTGGGCGGCGGCGGCGCGGCGGCCGTCGTGGCCGCCTACAACGGTGTGGTGCCGCACGAGTGGGTCATCAAGCAGCTGGCAGACCCCATGATGCCGGTCGTGAGGCTCTTCCCGCCCGAGACGGCGCACCAGATCGCCGTCAAGGCCGCGGCGCTTGGGCTCATCCCCAAGGTATCTTTGGTGTCTTTCTGTCCATGTGGAGCGCACTGGGCTCACGCGTGGATTATGATCAGGACGACATGACGGATGCACCGCAGCTCCGTGTGCAGGCGTTCGGGCTCGACTTTCCCAACCCGATTGGCATGGCCGCGGGCTTTGACAAGAACGCCGAGGCCATTGAGGGCGTGCTCGACATGGGTATGGGTGCTGTCGAGATCGGCAGCGTCACGCCCTTGCCGCAGGTTAGCGCTTTCCGTGGCGTGATGGCAATCATCCAGTGGTCTAATTTGCGCTCTGTTGTGCAATGGGATAGCCGGGAAACCCGAAACCGCGCGTGTTCCGCCTGTACGAGGACCGCGGCGTCATCAATCGCTACGGTTTCAACAGCGAGGGTCTGGACGCCGTCGCGCGGCGTCTCGCCAACTATGTGGCGACGCGTGAGCTCTCGGCCAAGTTTCACCGCACTGGCGTGCTCGGTGTCAATCTGGGCAAGAACAAAGCCACCGAGGACGCTGCTTCGGACTACGTCAAGGGTGTGTGTGCTCTCGGCAAGTACGCCGACTACCTCGTCGTCAATGTGTCGTCACCCAACACGCCGGGCCTGCGCTCGCTCCAGGGAAAGGCTCAGCTCGAGGAGCTGCTCGTTCGCGTGCTCGCTGCTCGCGATGAGGTGCAGGCGCAGGAGAAGCGCAAGATTCCGCTTCTATTAAAGATCGCGCCGGATCTCACGGGAGACGACAAGCAGGATATCGCTGATGTCGCGCTGGAGCTCAAGCTTGATGGCCTCATTGTGTCGAACACAACTATCAGCCGCCCGGAGTCGCTCAAGAGGTACGCACTCACGCATCATCAATACTTTGTTGTATTGTAGACTGCATCTAATCCGTACTCTGCAATTGTAGCGCCGAGAAGGTGGAGACAGGAGGACTGAGTGGCGCACCAGTCCGAGAGATGTCGACCAAGGTGCTCGGTGACATGTACACGCTGACGGGCGGCAAGATCCCGCTTATTGGTGTGGGCGGTATCTCGTCGGGTAAGGATGCGTACGACAAGATCCGAGCTGGCGCGTCGCTGGTGCAGATGTACTCGTGCCTCATTTATGAGAGCCCTTTGGCTATTGCACGCGCCAAGAAGGAGCTTGTCCAGCTGCTGGAGGCGGACGGGTACACTCACATCTCACAGGCTGTGGGTGCCGCGCACAAGAAGTAAGGTGGTGCAAACGTTTTGCAGCAACACACAAGGAACATGTTGGGAGATGCCGTAACATTTTCATTTCATCATTCCACTTCATACGCTCGTGGGGTCGTGCACATCTCACATTGTTCCTCTGAGTCATCGTTGACGTAGGTGCACGCAGTGCACACCCACACACGCATGTCGCTTGACGACGCAGCGGCATTCGGTCGTGTGTTTCTGCCATTCTTAGCTGACGCAGTAGAAGGAGTGTGCGATAGGAAGACTGAGTCTTCAAACCCTACTTCGCGGCTCTGGGTCTCTTCGAGTGCCAGATCATCAGAATTATCCTCCGATAATCGCATAAACACAGCATCACCAGCTTTGATTCTGCACACCAACACGAAAATTAGAGGCATAAAGGATCGGAGCGCCAGTCTCGCCTCAATATCTCACTCTTACCCGCACTCTTTCAGCGTTCGGTAGTCCTCGAGCACTTCACCCTTAAAGTATAACCTCTGTCGTACCGGAAGCGCACCAATCTCGGAATAAATCTTCGTCTTGAGCATATACACATTGTCGGTTGCATTCGCGGATATCAGCCAGGTAGAAGCCGACCCAGGGCGAATTCGCTTTGATCGCCGGCGACCTGACACGTCGGCCTCTGCAGACAGCGAACCGCTCACTGGCACTGGCTGGTCGGGTAGGAGAAGCTGGACGTTTACGATGCGGTTCTCAAAGTTCTCCATCTCAAAGCGATGCAGCTCACGCGCTGAACTCTCGCATTCAACACATCGCACACTATCTCCATTGTCGTCTTCGCATTCAAGCGGAATGACGTCTTCAGGGCAGTTGACACCCAAGGTATCCATTTGACTAGCGAAGAGTAGAGAAGCATACGAACACTTTCGCCACAAAACACCATCCACACTGTCTCTCGATGTGTTGAGTAGTGCATAGTAATAGTTTGTGTTTGCGTCCCCATAAAGGTCGACGAGGTGAACCATCTCGTCTTGAGAGACAAATTCGATACCAAGTTCACTTTGGTCCACCATCCCGGCGCCGTCAATAGCTCGGAGCACGCTTTGCGGGAGCAACAGCTTTTTGTGAGGGCATAGAAGCTCCTCCATTGAAAGTGGAGAGGGAGAGGCGTAGTCGACGTCACGGATATATTTGCGCCACTCGCTCATCCATGACCGAGGAACGATAAACATCCGGCGATGTGAAGTCGCATCCGATTTGGATCCGCGAGTGCCATGCGTCCCAGAGAGTGCAAACACCTCACTCAACAAGAACGATCCACCCTCCCCATCGACGGACCCAGAACCGGTTTTCTTGCGATACAACTGGGCTAATGGTGCACGCTCGAGCACTTGGTCACGACTCGCTCGTTCGATTTGTTGAATTTCTTCAGTGGCAGCCACATCATGTTGACACTCGGGGCACGTTTCCGTGTTGGTTGCAATAAAAACTTGAGTAGGAGCAAACTTTGAGGCAAAGTACATCCACGTCTCCGATGGCACAACACGATATTTGCGCTTGTCGAGTACCAAGTTCCCGTGCATACACGTGATGTCAGCATTCAGTGGCGCCAGCCATATCGGCTCGTCGCCACCCGACGAAACGTTCACGTCTCCAGATGCACAATACTGCAAAAGATCCTGCTGGGTTCCTCCATTTGCCTTTGCTTTCTTGTTAGCTATAGCAAACAGTCCCTTGTGCAGTTTTTGCAAATGAGCCTTGTAGCTCGCAATCCACGCTCGACTCATGTAATATCCGTTTTGCGGCTGAGAAGCCCCAGTCTTGAGAAATCCAAGTTCAAGTTCAACTTCCTTGAGTTGCTCGGCGTCGTCTGAGAGTCTGCCTCGAAACTCTTGCTCGCACGCAGCGCATCGGTACGTTGGAGCTGCAAAAATTAGTGGTGCACTTCTTGATATCGACCCTGCTGGAGACCCAAGAGAAGACACATCAGTTCCACATGTCATCTCCAAATGCTTAAACAGTTTTGCCGAGATGCGTTTTAGTCGGGGGACGATGTCAGGTGAGAATTGCGCCGGTTTCTCTTCCTCAACTCTTCGATCCTCTGGTTTCTCATCTTTATCCGAAGCTCTCGCAACAGGACGGGAATGCATGCAGCAATAGCTAGAAATGTCAATAGGCTTGCTAAATGGAATATCCTGCTCACGTAGTGGTGTGCTTGCGTCAGACGACGACTCTTGCTGGTCCATGCTCTCGTCATCATCGATCACTATCGCATCTGTAGGAGAGTCTCCTTCGTCCGTCTTCCCCTCGTCTTCGCGGTCGTCATTCGTCTGTGATAAATCCACAGCGCCTGAGGCAAGTACAGCCGCATCTACCTTCTCAGCGTCAGGTAACGGAGCGGGAGTGTGTGCATTCGCTGCAATTTCCTCTTCCCCAGTTATCCAATTTCGGAGCCACAACGTATCAACCCAATAAAACTCCGCTGCAGAAGGGTCTGGGTATGGGTGCTCCTTTTCAAAGAACTTCTCGTACGCCTTCACACGCTCAGATATCCGCTCCTCCATCCCCTTCACTTTGCAGGTGTACTCTTGCACATCAGCTTCAAAAACCGCGTTCTCCGTCTCTATGGACTCCCGGCATGACAACGATGGTTGAATCAAGTCCTGGGTGCCTGCGTTTGCGCTTGAACTCGGTTCTCGGACGTAGAGGAGCATATAAATGTCGCGCGAACGAAGCTTCTTACCCTGGTGCTCACTCGCGTTTGGAGAAGTAGCAGTAGCAGCAGCGTTCACCAAAGCGTCATCAAACTCATACCAGACGACCGATGATGAATCCGACGCGTCTGCAGCTGGATAAGCTACTGATGCAGTATAATGCCCAACATGAGCACTTTTTCCTCGGTGGTTCAAGTATCCCGACAGCCGGTAAATAACGTCGTTTGTTTCTTCAAACGCCTCGGCATTACCACTTTGTCGAAGCAAATCCGTCATGTTGAGTGTTTCAGCAACTTCAATTACATCCTACATGAAGAATCGCAATGGTGTCAGTGGTTTGAACAAATTCGGATATAGCTGAGCAAACTCACCATCAGCTTTTTCTTTCGCCCAGCAGCTGCATCATACACAAAACGCATGAGCTGGAACGTGATGGTGTCCGGCAGCTTTTTTGGATCCAGCTCCATGTATCGTTCTGCACATTCTTTTGATTTGCAGTTGTCGCAGTAGTACTTGTTGTCGCCATCAAGAATCTCGGCGGAAAGGTAAGACGCAATCGAATCACTAAGTGTCTTGTGTCCCTTGATATTGAGAGACTAGGCAAGTGATTATTTGGTTAGCAATAACACCACGATGCGTTTATTGCAGCAACGGCAAAGCCTTACGATTTCGTAGTATGTCGAAGGTCTGAGTGACCTTGTCTTGCAGCGCAGGCATTTGGTCGCGTAACTCATGTGTCCCTGAAAGACGCGGTCGACCAGATCCCAGTGCTCGCTAACGCAAGATTGTGAAAAGATCGTTCGCAGGTGGGTGAGCAGTAGTTTGTTGAATTCCTGTTGCACATCGTGTTAGATTTGCATCTCGACGCCTCCGTGGGGAACCATATCACGCCACGCACCTGCGCGTCTTGTTGAACGACATTGTTCAGAGCCAGCGTTGAAGCAAACTCGGTCGGGTCGTACAGATTCTGGTTACCGAGCTGCATTTGTGCGAACAGCTTCTGTAGTGCGCGCATCTGCAGCACCTGCTGCTCATTCACATTCTGCTCCTTGGGCTCCCACTCATACACTGCGCGGCGGAAGGGCTGGTTCACAAACAGACACTGCAGCATGCTGTTGAGGTAGCACGTGGCACCGAGGTTCCTCAGCCCACAGGGCACCAGCGTCTGTGTTTCTCCTTGAGCTGTCGCGCGCCGGCGCTCGCGCGGATCGTCTCCAAACACGCGCTGGATCATCTTCTTGCTGTTCCAGATGCCCTACTCGCCCAAACAGCGTCAGCACCCGCTCCCAGATCCTCGCCAGCGCCGCAAGCTCGCACCTTCTGGCGCTCGCCGAGCCCGTAGAGGCAGTTGGGGTTGTCGGCGCAGTTGCGCACTTGCGAAACGCCGCCCTTGCTCTTCTTGCGCTGGTGGTCCGCGGGCCGGCACGCGCGCGTCTGTAGCGCGTACGGGTCCTCCATCCGGCGCTCGCGGGCCGCCGCGGCCGCCGACTCGCCCGCCGCGCCGCCCTCGCGCTTCCTCTTGGGCTTGGCCATCCTCCCGCACTTTCTCGGACTGAGTCGGAGGTTGCCCTTCGAACGGTGAGCGACGCGGATTGGCCGAAATACGGGCAGCGGCCGAGAATAGAGCGACTTGGATTGGTTGAAACGCGCATCTTGAAGTCAAGCAGTTTCAGCGAATCGCCATGCGTCTGGGCGATGAGTGCCTCCAATTGGTTATATATAAAGTGGATATCCTCTTTTTCAACCAATGGAGGCACGTCCCCCGTGGTTGGTGGTGATGCCGCCTCCATCTTGATGCCGCCGCGGCCGATGGAGGCGCCCACATTTCATCGCTCTTTGGAAGAAGAACAGGAACAGCAGCCATGGCTACCCAGCGTGAGGAGGACATCAAGATGATGCTGGCCGCCCAGGTCCACATCGGCACGCGCAATGCCGAGGCCAAGATGGCGGACTACATCTGGCGCCGCCGCAACGACGGCATCCACATCATCAACGTGGGCAAGACGTGGGAGAAGCTCATGCTGGCCGCCCGTGTGATCGTCGCCATCGAGAACCCGGCCGACGTGATCGCCATCAGCGCGCGCCCGTACGGCCAGCGCGCCGTGCTCAAGTTCGCCCAGTACACGGGCACGGGCTCGATCGCCGGCCGCTTCACGCCTGGTACGTTCACGAACCAGATCACCAAGCAGTTCCGCGAGCCGCGCCTGCTCATCATCACGGACCCGCGCACCGACGCGCAGGCCGTGCGCGAGTCGGCCTTCGTCAACGTGCCCGTGGTCGCCTTCTGCGACTCGGACTCGCCGCTCGAGTACGTCGATGTCGCCATCCCGGCCAACAACAAGGGCAAGCTCTCGATCGGCCTGCTCTACTGGCTGCTCGCCCGTGAGGTGCTCCGCCTGCGTGGCACCATCTCGCGCGCTCTGCCGTGGGACGTCGCCGTCGACCTCTTCCTGTACCGCGACCCGGAGGAGCTCAAGAAGGCCGAGGAGGCCCAGGCTGGTGCCGCTGACGAGGCCCAGGCCCGCGCTGGCTGGGGTGAGACGACGGAGGCCGCTGCTGAGCCCACGCTCTTCGCGCCGGCCGCCGCCGCTCCCTCGGAGTGGACCTCGACGACCAACACGGAGTGGTCGGGCGAGGCCGCCACCCCCGCCGCCGCCCCCGCCGCTGGCAACTGGGACGCCCCGGCCGCCACGGGTGCCACCAGCTGGGACTAAGCTCTCTCACTCTCCACGGCTCTCATCCTCTCGCGAGGTTGCAAGGACTGTCTTGCCAAAGGGATTCCTGATGAAGGCGCGCAGCGGGGCGATCCGCGTGTGCTCGGGGCCGCTGCCGGCGTGGGACGCATGGAATAGACGACGGTGTTAAGCGATGGCACCTGGTTAATGCGACCGGAATCGCCGGCGATCGCGGCTCGGAATACACTGCCCTGCTCGTTTGCCTGATGAAAAAGCTCGCTGTTTGTCTTCGCAGTCGTCACCACCTTTGTCATCTTCATGACCACAAACGAACATGTCCTGTCAAATGCACTATTTATTTAGGATCAACTAAGTGGTGCAACGGGTTGATGGGCCGAGCCGAGGGCTCGCATGTCAACCCATGGGCCAAAATAAACGAAAAATAGATAGATCTGCTTTGAGAGGGACCCGCGTGACCCGCCACCGACCCATTGGGGTCCTTTCGCGCCTCGACTCGAGCTTCACTTGCGCTTTGTATCGACCGCCCCTAAGGAACGCCGTGATGCCCGGCGCCAAGGAAGAGGAGGCCCCGGCCGCGCCGGACGCGCCGGTCGCGGCTGCTGCCAAGGTCGAGGCGCCCGCGGAGCCTGTCGGCGCTGCGCTGGAAGCCCCGGCTCAGCCTGCAGAGCCCACGGAGGCCGCGGAGGCCGCGAAGAGCGAGGCGGCGGCCGACGAGGCGGCAGGAAAGGCCGGAGACGCCGAGGATCCGCAGGCCGCCGAGGCTGAAGCTGCGGAAGGAGCGAAAGAGGAGAGCGAGAAGGAGGCGGAGGCTGCTGCCGACGCCAAGGACGGCGAGAAGGAGGCCGCGGAGGCGGAAGATACGCCCTCGGACGCCGCCAAGGACAGGAAGGACGAGAAGGACGAGAAGGAGGCTGCTGGAGACAAGGACGAGCCCAAGACGCCTAGGCGGCGCGGGCCTGGCAGCACGACGCCCACGGCGAAAAAGCGGGGTCCTGGAGCTGGGCGGAAGGCAAACAAGCCGGTGGATGACGGAGAGGAGACCGAGTCGGACAACGAGAAGAAGCCGCGGAAGCGGGCCAAGACTGCGGCGGCGACACCAGGACCGAAGAAGACACCAGGACGGAAGAAGAAGACGCGTGAGTGGCTCTGCCGAGGTGGCGTGAGGTTGGATTGGAATCACGGTGGTGTTAACTCTCGTCGTGATTGTGACCAGCTGTCAAGGTTGAGGAGAGCTCAGACTCGGAAGACGAAGAGCAGAAGGAGGTTGAGCGGCGCGTAGACGCTCTACCCAGCGAGATCAAGGCCAAGTGCGTAGACGTCATCTCAGCGTTATCAATGCGCGGATGTTGTACTGATGACCAATCCTGTTCAGGTTCGGCGAGATTGTGTGGGCAAAAATGGGTGGATACCCGTACTGGCCGTCGCTCATTACGGATCCACGACTTCTGCCACCCAAGCTGCAGCAGACCGCCATGAAGGACTTGGAAAACAAGTACTTCCTGTTCTTTTACACGACAAACAACTTGTACGTGCTCATGAGAATTGCCAGAATGCGTGCTCCTGGCGCACCCTAACGTGCACAATGCGTATTATGCCAGCGCCGCCGTGCTGCACAAGAACGTTGCCGCATGGGGTGACACCACCAACAACTACAGAGAGGGTTTTCCTGAAAAGGATGCAAAGGCACCAAAGCGCCGAGAAAAGCTGATGTCAGCGATCAAATTGGCTGATGTGCGGCACTTCTTCATGGGCGACAGCTTTTGCGGAAATATGACTAACAACATGTCGTGCTTGGTCAACAGGAGGAATTACTGCTTCCAGTTGATGAGCGTGTGGACGGGCTCCTCAAAGTACGACAGCACCCACCTTACGTTCATATGGAATACTTGGTTAATCTAAGTGGCCGTGTAGCCAGATAAGGACGACGACGACGACGACGACGAGGAGGATTCGGAGACGGAGCCAGAGATCCCTGCCGAGCCGAAGAAGCGTGGGGGTAAAGCTCCTGCAAAAACTGGAGCCAAGAGGGGACGCAAGCCGCGAGCCGCTGCTGAGCAGGCGACACCCGAAACTACGGCTGAGGAGGATGGTGAAGATGCTGCAGAGACTTCAACGCTGAGCAAAGAGGAAATCAAAGCCAAGGTTGCAGTACGAAAGACCCCCTCGCGCAAGAAGATCGGCGGCACAGTTGATAACGCCGCCAAGAAAACTGCGAAAACACCGGCGAAGACAACCAGCAAGACTGGCGCGGCGTCCAAGACGGACATTGACACAAAGCGAAAGAAGGAAATTGAGCTGGTGGTGCCTCACAAGTCAGTCAAGTCGGCTGATATTCGTGAAGCGACCGAGGAGGCTGCTAAGCGTGGCCGTGGGGATAAGCTCAAGCGCTCCAAGGACAAGGTGGAGTACAAGGTCGGCGATCTCTCTACGTTTGCGAAAGAAATGGCGCGGCTGTACGCGCAAGAGTCGTCAAAGAACAATGACGAGTTGGTTTTCATGCTCAACAAGCTGCTGAAGGAGAAGGTCATGTACCGATCGGACGTGGAGCGCTCTGGCACGGCAGCTATCATCGCGCGACTTCGAAAGAGCTCAAATCCTACTGTGAGCACGACTGCGAGCGCCTTACGTAGACATATGATTGAAATCCTCGTGGATGATACTACCATCACTTCCTCCTCAGCTCCCACCAAGACTGGAAAGAAACACGCTTCCGATAGTGATGCTGGACCCAAGCAGAAGGTCAAGAAGCAGAAGGTGGAGGGTGCAACCGAGGGATCAAGCCCAGACGCTTCGAAGGCTGAAGGTGGCAAAAGCGAACCGGAGAGCACGAAGGCGGAGAAGGGCCTTAAGAAAGATGAGACCCCTGGAACTACCGAAGAAAAGCCGGTGGATACCAAGACACAAGACGAGAAGAAGGATGGCGCTACTGCTGATGCCAAGAAAGAGGAAAACACGACGGAGAACGCTCCGCAGGAGTCTGTGTCTTCGGCGACCGAGTCGACGAATTCTGATTCGAATGGCTCTGCAGTACCGGTCAAGGAGGATGACGACGTGTTCAAAGGCGAGACGAATCTGGACAAGAATCGTGAAGTGTTTATTGAAATGCTCGGAGGAGTTCTGAAGGCCAATGGACCAGCATACGAGAAGCTCTCGAAGGAGATTGAGGTAGGTGGACAACAGCATTTGTAGTTCACTCACCAATACTGACAGTACGTATGTGATAGGGTCTTGTGTTCGACCGATACAAGGAGAGCAATGGCGACTACCGCTCGCAAGCTCGACTGGTCATCTTTGGACTCAAGGGGAACGCGAAGCTGCGCGAGAGACTGTTTGCTGGCACACTACATGGCCTCGAAATCGCGTACGCTAGTGACGAGGTATGTGATCGTTCGCTGCACGAATTTGGACTGGAAACACTCATACCCAACTTTTCTTTGCAAACAGTTCTTCAAGAGCACGGAGTGAGGCAGATCTCACTTTGTTATTCAGCGATCTTACGGCTTCACACACAACACCGTGACTATCGACTCGAGCGTCGACGACGATCATGTCCGTTCGGTTGTGTGGTACCAGCTGAATATAGCAGTCGTTATCACTACTTGCGCGCTCTCTTACCTTGTTGCGTCGAGTTCACGGAGTTTTGTTGTCGATGATATTTATCTTGGCTGTGCGTTCGGCAGAGAGGTACGCGTTGATGGTGTCGATCACCATCTGCTCTCGCCCGTTCAAGACAGACTTGCCTGATAGATAACGGTCGCAGGGGTACCCACCACCATTCACACCAAGCACATTGTTGCCGCGGAACCCCTGTGGCCCTCGGTAGTACGCAGGGCAATCTAGGCACTCGCTTGCACTCTGAAGCCCCTCCGTCATGGAGTATTTGCCGTCGGGACACGGACCAGAGCACTCGCTCGTAGTAAGTCCCGTGGACGACCCAAAAACTCCGGCCGGGCATGGCTTGCAGTCAAGGATCGACTTGGCGCCAACTCGGTCGTTGTACGTTCCTTTGGGACACTTGGCTGTGCAGTCGCTAGACTCGAGTCCTGGGCTGTCGCCGTAAAGCCCGCGAGGACAGAACTCGCACTCGCCCAATGTGATTCCTGCTCCAGGTGGGCGGTACATCCCTCGCGGGCATGGCACAGGGGTTGGCTGAACACCATGATAGAGGCGACCTGCGTGGACAACCTTCCTGTATGAGCAACCAACTCGAACACCAAGATATCTAAATGCAGAAGATGAAGTGCTGGCGCGCACGTTGGAAGGTGATGCGGTCGGTGGCTCCGTGTCGAATGAGCTCCATGGTACCAGAAGGCCGAGACACGAGCTGGTCGTAGCCTGCCACGATTTACACACCACATCATTCTCCATGCCCATCGAAACTTGTGTCAGCAAACACGCGGATATACCGAGTAGTAGAGCCCAATTCAGCAGCGCAAGCCCCGCAACAGCAATCGTGCGGAGCCCAAACGTGGTCGTCGACCCCTGTCGACCCATTTCACTGCGTTGTCGACGGCTCGTGTTGGTGGATTCAGGCGCAAGTCAAACACAACTGTCGCCACATTTATCACCGGCGGACGAGTGAGCGGCGCGTCGTGAGCTTTGCGACCGAAACCGATCGGCCTGAAGGTCGCCGACGTCGGACGCAGCACCAACTTCAACCAGGTCAAGCGCACCTTGAAGCCGCCGGCCCCCCGCGGGAGTGACGGCGCGTCACCACGCGCACTTCCCCCTTCTCCGCCGCAGATCGCCATGGCGCGTGCGCTGCTGCTGCTGAGCGCCGAGCTGGAGCGCGCGTTCGCCGACGCGCAGAGCGGGCGCGTGCGGCTGGTCAAGGCGCGCGTGGAGGGCGAGGCGTTCGCGCTGGCGGGCGTGGCGCCCGCGACGGCCGACGCGCGCGCCGACTGCGCGCAGCTCACGAGCGGCGCGGGGCCATGCGCGCTGCACGCCGACGAGGCGGCGTTCGTGCTGCTGTGCTTGGACGTGAACGTGGCGGCGCTGCGTTGGGTGCTGCTGGCCTTTGTGCCCGAGAGCGCCAACGTGCGCGACAAGATGCTCTACTCGTCATCGCGCGAGTCGCTCAAGAAGCAGCTAGGCATGAACTACTTCGCCGGAGAGTTCCACGCCACCGAGCTGGTGCGAGGGCTGTCTATATGTTCGTTGGGGGGTGAGGTGCTGGGATCTAACCCGCTGGTGGTGCTGACGCAGAGTGAGGTCACGTGGGAGAGCTTCCTCAACGCCAAGAAGAAGCAGGCGGAGGACGCACCGCTGTCCGAGTCGGAGCGGCTGCTCAAGGAGACGGCGCTGCTTGAGAGAGACACGAACGTCAAGTCGAGCGCCATGGGCGTCATCCCCTTCGCCATCTCGCAGAACCTGCGCGAGAAGCTTGGGCTCTTCCGTGACGGCAAGTTCGACTGGGTCGCTATGGCAAGATTCTTCCTGCAACAAGGCTCGCGTGGCTGGCGACGCTAACCACCTTTGTGTCGATCTGCTCGCTGACAGAAACTCAACACCGAGGATGAGAGCGTGGAGGTTGTCAAGAGCCTGGAGCGCATCGACTTGCACGAGGTGGTGGACGTCGTGGACCAGCGCAACCCCAGCTTTGTCGCGTACCGATGCGGCGACGGCGCAGTTGCGTCCAAGGCCACCCTCGGTAAGGCTTGAAGAGCGAAACTGTTGCCATACAAATCGCTGACGATTCTCATGGCACGCACCGCCAGTGTTTCTCTACGTCTGCCCAGAGGACGCGCCGGTCCGTCAGAAGATGGTGTACTCGACTTGCAAGGCGACCGTGCTAGCGGCTGCCTCTGAAATTGGAATCGAGTTCGAGAAGACGGTATGAACGCGTTCCTTAATGCTGGTGGACTACCTGTTGGTGACCGCATCCTACACTTGCTATGATAGGTCGAGGTCAACAACCCAAAGTCGGTCGTCGAGGATATTCGTGCGGAGTTGGCGCCTCCCAAGACGGAGGAGGAGCTCAAACCAAAGGAGTTTGCTCGCCCGGCTGCTCCTGGTCGAGGTCGAGGGCGTGGCCGTGGCCGTGGACCCCCTACAATCTCGCACGCGTAAAGTGTGATGCTGAAATCGATGGGGGCAAACAAAAATTCCCGCAAAACTAGCGAGCTCGAGAAACACACCAGTATGCCAATCTTCCCTCACCCTCGAGGATATACGAAAAACAATACACGTGCCCAACTGATCGATCGATCGAGATGGCGAGTTGATGATGCTGGTCTTGAAGTTGCAGCCTCATCTCTCGTGTCTGCCAGCAAATAGCATGATGCTGGCACCGAGCACACAATGGCAAGTACAAGACTCATGCTGCTATCGTGTTACCGGCAAACAATGCGATAGGCGCATCGGCGGTTGAGCGTTTATCTGCGACCCTTCTTCTTGCCCTTCTTCTTGCTGCTAGTAGCGGCCGTACCGGCGCCGCTGGCGCTCACGGCTTGGCGTGCCTCCTCGGCCTCTTTCTCGAGCCGCAGCTTGCGCGACTGCAACTTGGGGATGAGCTCGGCCATCTTGAGCATCAGATGTTTGCCTGTTGCGTGGAGACACAGCCTCGCTCAGTTAGGTTGTGACCGTCAATTCAGCAGCAACAGCAACGCGCGAGACTCACGCGTAGGGTAATCCGGGTTTTCGGGGGTGCCGTCTTCCCGTACGAGGCGCACGCGGACGCGGCCAGTCACGGCCCAGTCACGCGCATACTTCTTCCCAGGCTGTTACCATCCCCGAATGCGCATTAGTCTCCAACTCCACAATGCTGCCATGCAGTCTTCATCCCCCACCTCGAGCGCATGCGGGAGCTTGAGGAACGTGCAGACTTCGGACATTTCGTCGGCGATGGGGTCCTCACACGCGAGCTCCTTGGGGATGCGTCGGCCCTGCTGCACCGTCTTGTTGGCGTTGATGTAGGCCGGGTAGAAGGTGAAGAAGCGCTCCACAGGCGTGCCCTCCGCCAGCCCATACGGATACAGGATCTTGGGCAGCACGGGCACCATGGGCATGGGCGGCATGCCTGGCATGCCTCCCATTCCTGGCATGCCTGGCATCCCTCCCATGCCTGGCATCCCTCCCATACCTGGCATGCCTCCCATGCCCTTCATCATCTCCATCATCTGCCCCATGTCAGGCATGCCACCGCCACCACCGCCCATCATGCTCATGAGGTCGGGCATGCCGCCCGCGGGCCCACGCTGCCGGCTGGCCGCGGCCAGGCGCGCGCCCGCCGCGGGATCCAGCTGCACGGCGTTCGAGTCGTAGCGCTCGCCCGCCACGTTCTCCTTGACGCGGCCCTTGCGAGACATGGCGGCCGACGTCGGAGGCGCCTTGGTGGTGATGGAAAATGCTGCTGCGGTCATGCTGGAGGGGGAGACAAGGTGTGATTGGCTGAAAACAACGACACAAAATGGAATTTCATTGGATGAAAAGAGTAGAATGGAGGGGATCGGATTTGTGCATGTTTCTATTCTAATTGTTAGTACTACCTCAATTGACTACCAGATAGTCACATAGTAGACGACATAGTATACCTGGAAGTCAAAACTAGCATGATTAGGTTCGCATGATTAGGTTCGCCCACTTCTGCGACTTCAATGCAACTACAACACGGTGGCCGAGACAAAGCCGCCTGACACGATGGAGCCGTCGAGCAGCACGAGTCGGTCGGGGCAGAGGTAGCCGCCGCTGTTGGACTTGGCACAGAAATCCGACTTGAGGCCCTCGGCGTTGACCGTCAGCACGCGCACAAAGTACGTCACGCCGGAGTCAAGCCCCGTGACGAGCGCAGAGGCCGTCACGACGCTGCGCCAGTCGTAGCCGGCAAAGTCGCTCGAGCGAGACCACTGCACCAGGTAGCTCTCGAAGGCTGACCCACCGAAGACCACGTCCACACCGCCAAACACGGGGCAGCTCTGCGGCACGAGCTGGGTGCCGCCACACGGCAGGAGGTGCGCCGGCACGCGCGGAAGCTGCCACGAGATGCTCAGCTCCCCAGCGTTGCCTGTGGCGGCGGCTGTCAGCGTGTGTGGCTTGCCAGGACGCGTGTTGACAGGCACAAGTGAGGCTGGAGACGACGTCTGAGGAGTACCAGAGCCCGCACGGTTTGCTGCAAACACGCGCACGTAGTAGCTCGTTCCACTCGTGAGTAGCGTGATCGTGTACGAGCGCTGAGTCACATCCGTGATACGTGCGGTTGTCGCGTCCACGGACAGCGAGTCGAAGCTTGCGGACACATCCCACTGCACCACGAACCCCGTAAGCGAGTCGCCGCCGTCGTCGTCCGGAACGCTCCATTGCACCGTCAGCATGGTCGACGACGTTACGCCTAGGGTGACAAGCGTCGGCGCACCAGGTGTCGTGTGCGGGTTCAGTGACGTCGGTGATGACGGCTGGTAAGTGCCAAAGCCTTGCGAATTCTTGGCGCGAACACGCACGTAATACTGAGTCCCCTTGACGAGGCCCGTGATGACACTGGTGTACGGTGCGCCACCACTCAGCAACGTCACGAGCTGCGTTCCCGTTCCGCTAGAGAAGGCATTGTCCAGAGCCCACTGCACTTGGTACGCCGTCACAGCATCACCTCCGTTGTCGTCGGGTGGGCTGAAAAGCACCACGAGCTCCGAAACGGACGAAACCTGTAGCGTGACACCCGTTGGCGCACCTGGCACCACCATTGGTTTCTGTGGACTCGCAGCCAGTGCTGGAAGTGAAAACCCAATCTTGTTGTACGCAAACACGCGGACGTAGTAGAGCTGTCCCGTATTGAGTGCGCCGACCGCGGGGATTACCTGACCGACGCTTGAACAGACCGAGTTGCTGATACCGGCGGTGACTTTTGTTGTTGTAACAGTGTAGGCAGCTCCATTGCACTGTGGAGCGCCATTGATGTCGGTCGCACATGTAAGGCTATTGCTCGCAGCAGGCTGCAAGTTAAAGTCATCCCCGACATCGTTGAAAGTAACAGTCCACGTATAGCCGCCACCTGCATCAGCAGTTGCTGTGCGAGACACTTTCACGCCGGTCGTAATCGTGGACAGATACTCGAGTTTGGATTGCATCGACCCTGACAGTTCACGTCGACGGAATGGGAACGTTGCAGCGCTCTGACAGGTGTCCGCGCATGAGCCACACGGCGTGCAGAAAACATCAGAATTTGCTGGCGTGCCACCAGCCTCTTCCGCCGATGCCGCGACAGCATTCCAAGGGATAGGCTCGGTCGTCAACACTCTGTTCTGGCGCGTCAACACCAAGTTGAAGTATCCGTTTAAGATCGCATCGCCGACTGGAGAAGTCACACCATTCACGGTTGCAGTGCTGGTGCGGGAGGTTTGGATTCTCCAAACAGCCGGTGTTGGAGATGTCGGACACCACACGTCTTGCTGCCCTCGATTCTTGAACAACGGTGACGGATCGTACTCGATACGGTACATCCACACATCCGCTCCGCCATCACTTGCCGGTGCGTCCCAGATAGCTTTGAGCTGGGTCGCAACACCAAAGTTGACATCCACCGCAACATTTGTCGGTGGCTGGGGAACCTGCACAGGAGGGGCTATGCTTGAAGGGGAGCTTCGCATCCGTGGACCAAGTCCAAGCGCATTCTTGGCAGTGACACTGACATAATACGTGAAGCCTGGCGTAAGACCCGTGATGGTGTATGTCAAGGTGTTGGCGTCAATCGTCTCGTAGAACGAATAACTGACAGCTTGCTCGCCAATTTTTGCTGCTGATGCCACGCCAACTGAAAAGCCTGTCCAGGATCGGCCAAGACACCACTGTGCATCCGCTCCTGGAAGGCACGGTCTTCCATCGTTGTCGACAGCGTTGTCACCATCCTTGACACCGACGAATGCAGTTGCAGGAGTGACTTTGGACGAGTCCACAGTAAGTGCAGGTGCATTACCAACGACAGAAATGAATGTGACCATCCACACGCGAGTCACACTTGTTGCTTGCGAACTGGTGACGCTGACTTGCCCTAAGGTTGGTAGCTGCTGAAGACATTGCTGCACTATATCTGCGGTTGACGTCACTGGAATGTAGCTTGACCACGCTGAGCCCTTGAAGCTAAATCGAAAAAAACCGCCAACAGTTGTTGCTGCATGAGACACCACTAACAGTTGAATCTCGCGAGTGCCTGGGTAGTCAGCAACAGACGGAACCGCCACACCTGGTGTGATCTCTGTCACGGTGCCAGTCACTCCTGCGCTCACTGCCACAGCATCCAAGTGGATGCGAATCATTGGTTGATCACCAGGATTGACGGCGGAGGACGCAAAAGTCACACTCCACTGGTACCCAAACTGAACATTGACAGTGGACCGAGAGATCGTGATATGCCCCACAACCTGTGGCATAATGTTCATGAGCGCACTCCTCATGTTCTCAGGTGCGACGTCGAATGGCATGCTGCTCGTCTGGATTCCGCTAAACGATAAAGTGAAAGGTGCTGCAGCTGGTCGGGTTGTCCACTTGAGCTCAATCACTTGAACCTCGGGTCTCGAGGCGTCTCCTCGCCACCACTCTACCTTGTAACTGGAAATTGGAAGCCCACCATTGCTTACTGGTCGTTGCCATGTCACCGTCGCTCTCTGAATAGGAAGAGACGATGTTGTCACTGTACTCACCTTGACGTTCACAGGTGGGTCGGGAGATCGTGTAGGCGCCAGCGGACTCGGGGCGAGGGTCGCACGACTGTATCCAATCGAATTCTTGGCTTTGACTTGAACGAAATATCGCACTCCATTCGTAAGTCCCGTTGCAGTGTATATAAGTGGACTACCAGTTGTCCCTGCCATTAGGGCTGGGATGGCACTAGCTGCGATTTCCAACGGAGCTTGCTTTGCTGCTGAATCGAACGTCGATACCGTGTCAATGTCGATCCAATAGTTCGTAATGGCTGCACCGTTGCTGCCCTGTCCATCTCGGGTAGGTGGTTGTATCTGAATTTGAAATGAAGTCCCAGAAAATGGCACGAGCGTCACAGATATAGGCGGATCTGGGACTTTGTCTTTAGTTGTTGCCGAAAGCGGATAGCTCCACTTGCGGTTGTTAGGCGGATTTCCATCGAGGGCAATTTGCTGTACTGGCACAGAGTTGACGGCTGCAACACGCACGTAATACGTTGTAGCAGTCGAAAGCTGAGAGATCAAATAGCGATAGGGTGGGGACCCAGCGAGTAGAGTGCCAGAGATTACCGCGGGCTCGAACGTGGAGTAGTATAATGCATAAGTTTTGCCGGAGAAGCTTGCACAACCATGGTTAGCTTTGACGATCACGGTAAGTCCCACTATCGCTTGCGCTACCTCGAGAACACAAGAGTCGTCGGCCACAGTGAATTGCGTGCCAACAGTCATACGCGAGGAAACTAATGAGCCAGTTGACGTGGTTAGCACGTTAGATCCCGAGAGCGAGACCGCGCAGTTCGTGCAGATTGGTAGGCCGTGCTTAAACACTGAGGTGACGTCCCATTGTACGATGTACGACGAAATGTCATTGTTGAAGTTGGGGCTCACATTCGTCGTAGCAAGTGCAGGAGGAGAGAAGAATACCTCAAGTTGTGTACCGGAAACTACTGCCAAGTCCACATTCGTAGGTGCGTTGGGGACCTGACTGGGGGTTGCACTCACGGGCGGAAGTACTGAAACTCCCTTGCCATGCTCGTTATATGCATCGACCTGCAGGAAGTATTGCTGACCCATTGTCAGCTGTCTGTTGGTTCCATTCGGTAAGTAGTAGCACTTGGTACATGCATTTCCAGTTATGCGCACGTCTGCATCAAGCGGGTACAGACGCGGAACCTTTGCGCGCAAGTAAGTCAGTGTTGGAACGCGAAGCATCGTCACGGTCCAAATGTATCCCTTGGACCACTCGTACGCCCGGACTCCAGTCTGGGAGACTCCTGCATAGCCTGTTTCATGACCGTTTATATCACCCAAGTACAGCCTAGTCGAGTGCAGCGCTGAGGAGAAGTCATCAACTCGTACAGTGTACCACAATCCACCTATACGAATAAGATCCCCTGGAAGCCCATACGCGCCACTTGCAAAGTCACAAGTTTCCCCGGCAGAGCAAGTGACGTAAATCTGGCCATTCATGACATCGACCTTTCCGTCCAATGGCTGATAAGATGGCTCACGAACAACACCTACCGTGTTAATCGTCGACAAATCTTCGAGTGCATAGCGCACCTGATCCGCTGTCGATTCTGCATTGAGAGCTCGCGTGTACACCCCACCATACCCGACTTGGAAAGTCCCACTCATCTTTGCATCTGGTTGTGCATTGTACACCCCATCGATTGATTTTGATGCCACATTGCCAATAACCGCATTTCCTGTGCTCGAGACAAATGTGAGGACGACATCTCCATAGACTTGATGTAATGTTACTGTGATCTCAGCCGGAGAAGATGCACAGAGAGTCGTTTGTGTGCCCCCGCTTGCTATGACAGATATTCCGTCAGCCTCCGTGTTAAATAGGGCAATCAGTATGTCTTCAACAGCTGTCAAAGTAGCATCGCCAGTCACAACTTGAGTAGCAGATCCCGCGGTAATTGTAATCTCATCCATCGCAATAGCAGTTGAAGTACATGTGAAAACCATAACTTTCTTGCGGAAGTTCGTTGAGCCGGCTTGCTGTCGACTCACCACCACAGTCGTTGGCGTGCTGCTCTGCAATAGTGGTAACATACCTTCAACAGCTGTAAAGGTGACCAAGAAAGCAGCGCCCGGACTTATAATAGTAGTACCATCTCCACCCGCGACAGGCGTCACAACTACACCACCCACAGCGGATAGTGCCGTCAAGGCAGATTGTAAATCGTTTGCGGTGGAGGTCCCGATAGTAAATGCGTTTGCTGTTTGTCCTCTAAATGTCAGAGTAAATGTGTTGCCAGTCGTCGCGGTATTAGTGAGCGTCAGTCTTTGGACCTCAGGTATGACAGGAGGCATGATGGAAGACCATGCAAGACTTGGAGCCCGCGTGATGATTCGTTGTGTCTGGTACAAAGTTGCTGCGTCGGTGATATAATACTCTGCTGGGGATGCTGCAAACGTGTTCGATGTATCCCAGCGAACACGATACCTGGTTATAGGGCTTCCGTTGTCTGACTCAGGTGGGTCAAATGACAGCCACAGTTGATCACCCACCGCATTCGATCCTTTGACAACCTCTCGAGTAAATCCTACGACGCCTTCTCCTGAGAGAGCTGTTGTATTGGCACGCAGCAGCGGCAGATCGCCCGGGTTAAGAGTGTTATCAAGGAAGGTGATCTGCCACGAGTAGCCACCTTCGTGATCAACAGCAGATCGCTCCACATGGAGAGCACCAATAACTGCAAGCGATTCAAGTTTTTCCTGGACCGAGCTGCCGTCGCCTCCAGAATCTGCTGCTGTAGCTGGGGCGTTCCATTTAATTTGTGTCGTCACCGAGTCAAGATAAACGAGTGAAAACGAACCATCGATAGAATTTCCCTTGCGTACTTCTGTCACCAACACATTGCTGCCAGTACCAACTAATGAGCTTGTAATCATCAGCGCTGGCACGTCGCCAACATAGTCCAGAAATGTGATAGTCCATACATAACCATTCTGTGCCGAGGGACCGGAGCGTGTAACTTGCACAGTTCCGACCCAATCCATCGCTTCAAGCGCCGATTTCATATCTGCAGCACTTGCATCAAACGCGACAGGAGCAGATGCCTCAACAACAAAACTTCCGCTGAGTGTATTGCCATCTGTAAGCGTCTCTGTCTCACACACTGCTCCTGGCTTCGCAGCAAAATCAGCATCAACGGCACAGATAAACGATGGCAGATTCCCTTCTGAATCCTTAAACGCAATAGTCCACAGATATCCTCCCTGCTCATCGATAAGTGATTGAGAGACCAGCACACTACCAAAAACAGGCAATCTGTCGAGGTCGGCTTCGAGGTTGTCTGCAGTAGCTGTTGTTGGATCCACAAACGTATTGGTGGGATTAAAACCACCAGCATCGACCATATTCACAGCGACGTTTCCATTTACGCCATTTGTAGTGAGTACGTTGTTTTCTTGGGTCTGGAATGCCGTACATCCTGTCATTACTGCTGTCATAAGACTTACGTCTCCATACACACCGTTACCGTAGAAGAAGATACGATATATGTAGCCGTATGGTGCACGCGTTGAATCAAACGTTCGCGTCACGTACACCTTATCGATGTTGTCCATTGCTGTGAGGATCGACTCCATAGCCGAAAGATCAGCTCCACTCTCACTTCTTGCGGGAGCGTCAAACTGAATACAGCTAGAAGTTTTGATAGCTCCAAGATGAGCAAACGATAGTTTGTATGATCCTGCAACAAGCGGTTTGCTGGCACTCACAACCACTTCTTGAACGGCCGTGTCTGTCCCCATTGCTAAGCCCGAGTTGATACCAACAGCAATAGCATAGTTCACTCCTCCATTTGCAAAAGGCACACATGCCGGGACGCAGTTTCCGTTTGTGAACACTTCTAGGATCTCAGTTTCTCCTGCAACATTGTTGCCAACAAATGTGATGGAATAAATATAACCGTAGTCGTAGTCTGCGGTGCCATCGCCATCTCGAGTCACCACTATGTCTCCTTGTTCGAGCGCATCCAGAGTTAAAAGGGCTAGTTCAACGTCGCTTGCTGACGCAGAGTATGAAAGCGCAACTGTCTTCACAACAGCAGCGTTGCCGCCAACAGCAGCAAACGTCCCTGGTGTTGTCAAGCTAGCAACCTTTCGGACGAATCCAATCTGAAACTCACCGGCAGACAAGGTGGCATCTGAAGTAATTGTGATCGTCTGGATGGTTGGCACTCGGAATGCGAACTTGCCGCCTATGCAGTCATTGTCAAAGCACGTATCAGGTGCTGCCGAGGTTCGAAGAGTTTGCACTTCGGGAATGGATGCAGCTGAAGTCGCAATCGCTTGAATTTCTGTTATGTGTGTCGCCGCTAGACGCACTTCCTGTACCTCTGGGACAAATAGCGCATAACCAGCGGCGACATTTTGCACTGCCGAAGGTGCGCTGCTAGGTGTGACGGGAACAACGGGGGTGGAAAAGGGTCCAATACCAATTTCTGTTGAGGCAGCTACATGAGCGTAATAAGTGATCCCAGGAAGCAAGTTTGTGAGGAGAAATGAATTTGAAGCCGACCCTTGAACAAAGTTATCCACGACAGCAAGCTGAGCGGTCAGCGTATCTGGCTGCGCGCCTAGCTTTGGCACATCACCTATAGTGGATGTGAATTTGATTGTCCAAAAGAACCCATTGACTTTAAAAATACTGAGCGCGTCGTCCCCTGCTACATACGTTGCCGCTGTTATAACGGAAGTAGCACTCGCTAGAGGAATCATCTGCTTCTGCAGAGCTAATGCGCCATTGACGCCGTCTCGAATAGTTGTCACCACAACACTTCCTGAATGAAGGTCTACGTAGTCACTTGCAGCTGCTGAGATTTGGTCCAAATTACCCGCGAGAGCATTCCCGCTGAAATAAATAGTGTATAAGAACCCGTTCGGAGCTATAACAGCATCAACACGCCTGGTGACGATAATGGCCCCGGTATTTTGCGCTGCACCACCCGTCACCATCAAATCAAGAAGTGCAGATTGCAGTGTATCTTCATCAGCATTCCATGGGATTGGTACGGACGAAGTCCCCTTGTAAGTGATCTTGTAGGTACCCGTTGTAGTAGCAATGTCGTTTGCGGAGTTTTTAACGGCCACTTGTTGAATTTCGAACTGCTCTTGCATCACACTAAAGAGCTGAGATACTGCGTACGCTACGTGAGTGCCAGGCGACTCGCCATGATAGTACTCACTGAGGGCAAAGCTTCCAGGCCGTAGCCCACCTTCAGTCTCGGTAGCAATAGAGATATCTGATGCCCCGGTTGGAGCAACACACCCTGTATAGTCGAGTTGAATTGGCGGAACGTTACCCGTTACTGAGTCTCCAACGAAAGTGATTTTGTATATATATCCTCCTGGAGCAATAACTGGTTGAGCCTCCCGAGTCACTACGACTCCGTCTGCTCCAATCGTCGATAGCGCAGTCAATGCTGTCTGAATATCTGCCGCGGGCACATTTACATTCAAGCACGCAGTTGTTGTTTGCCCTGCAAAGTTGAACTTGACGCTTGCTCCTGCGGACGGAGACTTTACCGTTAGCACCTGAGTTTCGGGGCTTCCTCCAGAAGTGATCTGCTCAATCAAAGCCTTTCGAACACTTCCTCCATTTTGAACCCAGCCAGTTCCACACGGAAGACTTCGCTCATCTAGAAGCGTCATTCGTGGTGTGATAGCTGAATTGTAATCGAGAAAGAAAATGTCATATTTGTATCCAGGCGAACCATCACGAACTGTCTCAATGATCAACGCAGGGTTTCCTCCAACAACCGGTGCACATGGAGATGCTCCAATATTGATGACTTCAATTGGAAGCATATTCCCTAGCACGCGACTAAATCCTCCGGAGAGTGGACCACGGAAGTTAATCAAATATTCGTATCCAAATCCCCAGCTCGATGTTCCATCTCCGGTTCGTGTGACGTTGATATGGTCTCCAACAGCGCCGAAAGTGGTTAAACTGTTCAGTGCAGCCTGTAAATCATCAGCAGAGACACCGTAATTCAAGCACGAGGTTGTCACAACCTCACCCTCGATCGTGAGCATGAGTTGAAACAGACCCGTATTTCCCGAAGTTACTTCGGAGCTTGACGTCATTCGTAAGCGTTGAACTTCCGTCACAGACTCACCGTTTCCCTGGCGAGTCACAATGACATCCCCACTACCCAAGTTTGTTTCTATCTCGTTCTGTAAATCATAGTCTGTGACTCCCCACCGCAGACAATTCGATGTCGACCCTCCCAGGGACAATTTAAAGTAGCCTGATGAATCTACAACTTGACCCGAGTCAGTTGCAAACGTGAGTTGTTGGTGACCAATCGTGCCGCCGTGTTTGGTGACCGCGACACTTCCGGTCACAACCACACCGTTTGGCATCGCAGTGCAGCCAGAAGTGCTGAATCTCAGGGTCCCAACATCTCCCGCAGTACCGCTACCACCAAAGTAAACAGTGTACGAGTATCCTTTTTTAGTGTTCGTCTCTGTAACGATAGGTCCTGATCGGACCACCTTCACGTTTGCGCCAGGAAATGTATTAAGCTGGGTTTGAACATCACTTGCTAGCGCATTAAATGACAAGCACGCAGTAGTTGAGATCGAAGCGCCACTAGTTAAGCTAAGTGTAAAAACACTTGCAACAACTGCTGAGTCCCAATTAGCGATAGGTACTGATACCGTAACCTGCTGAATTTCCTGACCAGAGTGCTGGACTGTATACACTTGCCCGTCAATCCGCAAAGTCATACCTGGATAAAGTTGCTCATTCGTAGCTGGAACTGATGTCAACACAACTGGGGATAGAGCAGAAACTACAACCTGAGATGTCGTGACATCCTTCGTGAATGGCCAGTCACCATTGCTCCCCACCAAATTGTCTGCCCCAACATATCCTATGCGGAATACATCCCCGGGCGAAATAAACTGCGATATATCGTCAACACCTGTAACCCCCGCTGAGGTACCATCTTTTGTGACCAGGGCGATTGCATTTGGGATCTGTTGGGTCACGTAGTAGCTCTGAGTAACATCGACATCTCCGTACAATCGCATTGATTCGATACCCTGCGTGATGGCATCTGCTGATGAAGAGTACTGCAGCGGGGGCGTTGCTTTTGTTGAGGTGTTCAAAGTGAACATGCCAGTGATAGGTGCGGATCCAGCCTTGCTGGTGGTCACATCAATCGATCGCTGATTACCTTGAAGTGTTGAAAGCATGACTGACAATGGACCCACATTGCCACTCCCTGATGGAAAAGTCAATCCACCGTACTCGCCTGTCACCTTCATAAATCGAACACGCCACCGGTAGCCTCCACGTGTTCCGGAGTTGCTAACTGGTTGACCTTCCCAGCCTCCCGAGCATGCAGAGCTGGTACATCCAGTCGCGGTGGACGGATACTCAAATCTATCCACCGTTACTCTTCCGATAGTGTTCATTTCATTGATCTTCCGCATAAGGCGCTCCGGTGCTTCATTGAACGCAACTTGGCGTGGACCATATGTCGAATGAAAATCTATGAGGAACGACCCACTCAGCCCTCTAGACCCAGACGTCACCTCTGTCACACTGACAGCCACCGCATTTGTCGTCGTGACTTCGGGTGAAAAGACTGGTGCAATAGCGGCAATATTGCCTGCACCGAGGGGTGTGAAGCCAGGATTTGAGATGAAGCGCACAAGCCACGACATCTCTCCATACTTTCCTTGAACAGTTCGTTGTACACTCACTTTTCGCCCAAGCATACTGCCCTCTAGCACACGTGTGACCGTATCTGCCGCGGCATTCCATGGAAGGAGAATGGTGAGTCCCAAACTTGTAAGACCCGCAGGGACCATCGTTGCACATGTTGTCGAGGATACTGTGACAGCAGTCGCCGTCACTGTGGTAGCCGTGAAAACACAGCTAGAGTAGCCTGCTAGGGTGAAACGGTCTTGTGAAAGGAGATACTGCATAATTCCTGATGCGCTTCGAGCTTGGTCCACGGTTAGTGTTTGAATATTGCTGCACGAGGCAGTCACTGTGGGATCACAAGTGGGAAGCAAATAAAATTGGCTGTCAAGCCCCGGATCTCCTTGCACTTCAAACGCAGTAAAATATCCTCGTAATATCTGGCCGTTCAGAACGATTCCTGCGAAACAAGTTCCACCTACAGAAGCTCCGCATACTGTTGCAACTGGATTTGATCCACTAAGACCGGCTCCGAGAGCGGTCATTGTGGGCACATCACCAGGTGAGTTACACAGCCGAGCTCCTGTTGATGAGTACTCGACCTCTTCACAACCCAAAGTGCCATATGCATCGCGAAGAAATGTTACAGTCCACGAGTACCCACCTGTCTGGGGGTCTACTGCACTTCGTGACACAGATACATCTCCAATATTGGCCATACCTTCCAGAATCTCCTCGACTGATGCCCCCGAGGCTCCACTCTCTGCACGCGTCGCCCACGCATTGTGCGCAATATCACCGCTCGTAACAAGACTCTTCACCGCCATGTGTGTCGCTAGTGTGCTAGTGTCTAGAGTAATCTTGAATGTTCCTTTGATTGGACCGACCCCCGCTCTCACAACTCCAACACGGCAATCCTGGGAGTTGTCATTAGCTGTCGTAGTCAAGCCATCTTTCACACAGTTAATAGAAAGTCCAATTGAATCCATGGGGCCAACGTGTCGGCCCCAGGCCTTGGAGTAGCCAGTGTCAGGCCAAACATCAGTCCAACTAGCACGGGCTCCCTTCCAATTTCCTGCAATTCCAGATGAATGATCGCTCGTTGGGTCAGCCCATACAGAGGAATAAAACGTAATCAGCCACTTATAACTTTGTACTTGAACATTTCCAGTGTCAAGCGGGCCTTGTCTATCAACAAGTACACTGCTTGGCTTGATAGAGCTTAGACTATTGAGTTGCGCTTGTACCGCTGTCTTATCCGCGGAAAATAGTATCGGCCCGGTAGAATCACCATTAAAAGTGAGCTGAAATGTACCACCGAGCTGATTGCCCTTGCGCGTTTCTACTACTTGAGCCCGCACATTTGTGGCAACTAGAGCCGTGATTGGAATTTGAAGTAGCTCGACATCTCCACCTGTCGATTGATCACTGTACTCAATCGTCCACGTAAATCCGCCAGCTTGCGTAGCTTGCGAACGGGTAACAGTAATACTTGGAATACCGAGATTGGTTACAAGAAAGTCGGCGAAGGCGGTGTCAGTGATTTGGGAGTTCACCGTTGCTGGAAGTATCTGTGTGCTAAGATCATACACATTTGCTGAAGTCACGCCCCTGAACGCAAATGTCATGGTACCAGTAACTTGGTTTCCATCGCGACTTCCTGCACTGGGATTCAGAGGATTTGTATAATCTTCAATTGTAACACTAGGTATATTCGGTGCTGTCGTTGTAGCCGGATCAGCATCGACCAGATTCGTTGAGTCCTTTGTCATGCGCGGGATGTTTCCTCGTCGGCTTGTAAATTCTATTTGCCACGTAAACCCTCCAGACCATTTGTTGCCGGTTTCTGAATACACTGTCCTCTTGACATTGACTGTGCCAAAAACTTGTTCCCCAGTGTTCAAAACGACGACTGATTCGAGAGCTGCCTTCATCTGGGCTTCAGATGCGTCCCACGGGATTGCACCAGTAGAAAGGCTTGTCGTGGGGTCCGTCTCAACTGTCAACGCCAGTAAAAAGGTTCCTGATATCGTGCTTCCGATGGTCGTTCTCGATACTGTACATGATTTGGACCCAGCGGAATTTGTAAGCATAATTGTCGATGACCCACATATAAGAAGGGGTAGCGTTCCAGATCGTCTACGGAAGGTCACTGCATAAACTGTTCCAACGAATGTGGTCGTGATCCTCTGAGTAGCAGTTACCGTCACGGAGTTAATTACAGCATTGAGAAGGCTTTGCACGGAGGAATCGACAAGAGGTTGTGTTGCCGAGCTTTTGACCGGTACGCTAGCTACAAATTGTTTTGCTTTGAACAGAGGTAAAGTTTGCTGAGAGAATGAGCTGCAAAGTATTCCTACATCTCCTGCAGCAACTGTTATAGTCGTAGTCGAGACGCTACCGACCTCAAATGAGCACGGTCCAACTTGCAGTTTTGAACCAACTATCGACTGTCCTGTAAAGTCAGAAGTGACAGTAAATATTGACGTGGACGAGTCAAATGCAGTTACACACGATGTACAAAGCCGGTCACTAGTAGATGGGGTGCACTCTGCACTCACTCCAGTTGTCTCAGCTGGACCAGAATAAGATTCGCATGTGTAAGTGACACTGAAGACAGAGCTCGCATCATAGAAGACTTCGTTCCCTTTCCTGAATTCAGTTGCTGTGGTTGGAATCGACGCAAATGTTGATGTAACACCATTGACAGTCTTTGTGAGGGCACTGTTGATAGAGAGCTCCAGAACATCACCAGTTACCGCATCTCCTGAAAACGTAATTGAATAGACATACGTCAAATCGCCGTTTGAGATCGAATCGGTTCTTGTTACCGTAACTGAATCGATGTTGCTCAAAGCATCCAATGCACTCTTCATAGTGGCCGCTCCAGAGGTGGCACTGGAGTCTTGCAAGGACGTCAGCAAGTCATTTGAACGTTCGTAGGTCTTTGGTAGCGTGCAGTATGTACAGAGTCGACTATCAAAAGTTAATGAAAAGGTTCCTCCAATGACAGTCGGATCGGATGCCACGCCAGGGAGGGACAATGTGATCGTCTGAATTTCATTGATTCGACTTGCTCCCACTTCAATACTCTGCACTTCGAGTACCTCCGGAGTGGTGGTGCGAACTGCTTGGATCTCGTTGATATCATCGGCATCCAAACGAAGTTCTTGAAGCTCGTTTATATCTTGCGCAGAAGTGGTCACCGACACGATTTCATCAAGAACTTGATTGTTTGTAGTTTGAATCACTTGCACCTCATCAACACCAGTAAATACCGTGCGCACCATTTGCTCCTCATTTGTTACCTCGACAGTTGCGTCAATCAGCTGTTCCTCATTTACCACATCGCTTCGCACGATAACAGATTGCATCTCCCGAACAATTGGAATAGTGATGCTTGAGCTCTCTCCACTGGTAAAGTCTTCCTGTTCATCCCATTCGAGATGGTAGGCTTTGAGGCTCGATCCACCATCAAAATTTGGGTTTTTCCAAGTCGCTTGCACGGAGGTCGAGGTTACAACTGCCAACTCAAGATCTTGAGGCTCCGTTGGTGGCTGATTGGTTACAAGTACTGAAGCAGGAACCGTTGCGATTGGTGAGCCGGCTCCCTTCGCATTGAAAGCTGTAATGCGAACAAAATATGTGGTCTCAGGAGTTAACACGTCCGAGCGAACACCTGTGAGTGGATCGTCTCCTCCAATGATGTATGATCGTTCGGTGCCTAAAACTAACCCGAATGCAGCCGGTGAGTCAAATTTGTCGGAACTGTCCCACTCAATCATGTACTGTGTAATCGATAGGCCACCATCTCCCCCAAAATAAGTCTTCTCAACAGATGATGCTTCCCACGTCACTAGGATGGCGTAGCTAGACAATACCTTCGCCACAGGTGACTCTGGTTTGCCGGGAGTTTGATCAAAAGGGATGGTAGAGGTTGGGCTTGGGACTGCTGCGCCACTTTTTCCTTGATCGTTGGCCGCATACACTCGAACGAAATAGTTGGCCCGCGTTAACGCTGGGATATTCACAAAGAATGGCCCGGTTGCACCACTGGTTATGCTTAGAGTGCGCTGAAGATCATAATTAGGAGAAGCCGCGTTTTGGAAGGAGCTCGTTGTATCCCACTGGATGAGATAAGAGGAAATAGCGCTCCCACCATCGCTGTTGGGCTCGGACCAGCGCACTTTTATCAAACGACTCGACAAAACAACAAGCACGACATTATTTGGAGGACCGGGAACTGCTCGCGGCACTTCATACGCCGGTGAGATGTATTTTGCACCACCGTAGCCTTCTTGATTATAGGCTCGAACTCTTACGCCGTATTTTACGCCAGTTGTTAATCCGGTGATATTGTACCCAAGGGAACCCGGAATCCCGATCTCAACTGGGGTCCCAGCTACTCCACTTTTCTCGCAGTAACGGTCAGGCTGTGATCCAGCATTCGTTCGGGCTACTGAGATTCGCGCACTCGGTCCATGAAGCTCAGTTCCATCGACCACAAGAAGCGACATTTCGTTGGCAAACTCGGTCAAAAACGTCACAATCCAATTGTACCCGTAGCCATTTGCTGATCGACTCACATTTACGTTTCCCACCGTCACAAGACTCTCCAGCGCGCTTTGAAGTCCAACAGCAGATACATTGTAATCAAGCGGAGAAGTTGTGTCGGACAGTCCACCGCTAGCAAAAGCCAACTTAAAGGTCCCGCTGATAGGCTGAAGCCCCTTTTGAATCGATTCAACATAGATGCCTGGATTGTTGCCTCCCCAGTTATCGCTTGTTGAGACCGCGATCAATGGCTGAGGCCCAACGTGACCGGCCAAAAACGTGATTGACCACACAAATCCGTACGCCTTTTGGAACACCGGAACTGGAACAGACACTGCAATTGGAGTGTCTACCGTGAATGTCGTGGCTTGAGGTTGAAGTGTCTGAATTGTCAATTCGTAGCCTGCAATCCAAATGGTCATTCCCGCAGCGAGACCAGACTGATCCAGAGTCACTGTGGAAGATCCATCCACCGTAATAGTTGTGGTTGTGGTTGCTGTAACAGCGGTAACCAAAAGACCATCAACGACGCGCTTGGACATATCGCGCGTCACGCCGACAGTTCCTACAGAGGATAGCCTCTCCAGTTGATCTTTTATGGAGTTGGGACCAGTTGCTAAAGCATTCCAGGCAATATTCTGGGTTGATTCTCCCATAAACGATAACTTGAAGTTTCCTGTCAGACTGTCGGTATCCGCAAAGTTGATCAGCTGCTGAATTTCAGGTAGGCCTTTACCAGCTGATGTGGTGATTGTCTGTTCCTCAAACGTGCCAGGGTCACGATACCACTCAACCTTGTACTTAGTGACTGGGCATCCACCATCGTTTGGGCTAGCACTCCACCTTATCGAAAGCGATGTTTCGTCTTTTACAGATGCACTAACCAGAGTAGGAGGATCGGGCTGTCCACATGTGGTCGCAGTTGACATTGGAGATGTCGCAGACCCAAATCCTTCTTCGTTGTACGCCATTGCGTGTAAATAGTACTGAACACCTGGACGGAGGCCCGTAAGAGTGTATCGAAAAGGGTCTGTCCCGCTGATTTTACCAGCAACACGGATGGAGCCCGCAGTTCCTGAGAGGGAAAAGTCGGCTACTAGCATCATAAATACATTTCCGGCTCCCACAAGATCTTCCCCACTCAAGTAAGCGAATGTGACAGACCATACTGCATTGTTCATCGCCGCATTCCGCCATGACTTGGTAACCTTGATTGAGTACGACTCCGTAATCGCCTGAAGAGCCTGCTGCAGCTCCAGCGCTGTGGATGACACAGAAATCGATGCAGTCACTTTTCCTTCTAGCTGCAGTTTGAACCACCCAGACAATTCTGTCTTGGAGTCCGTGTAAACGTCTTGCACTTCGCGGGTAAAATCACCGATTGCTAGATCGCTGAATCCGTTTACTATTTCATCTACTGTTATTCGAGGAAAATCACCAGTGAGACGCTTTCCATCAGCAACAAGCGGGTTGAGATCGCCTGGATTATGCTGGAATGTAATGCGCCACGTGTACCCCCAGGAAGCCTGTACCCGACGCACTTTGACTGGCTCAATCGCAATATTAACTGTCCCAGTGATAATCGCAAGTGCATCTGCCATGTCATCCGCGGAGCAATCAAAACTCAATGGAGAAGTTGATTGGCCGCCCCACGAAAGCGTAAAGGTTCCTCCCGCACCAGTGGCACTCCGATAGCTTGTTGTGACGTATTGTACTTCATATTGTTTCTGGACCGTAGCTACACCATAGTCAGGACTAGAGCTGTCAAATGATGGTGAGGAGTCCCATTCGAGACGGTACATCGTCACCTCTGCACCGCCTGAATAGATTGGTGGTCGATAATTAACCGATAGCCATGTCGATCCATGGAACTCGCCAAGTACTACACTGGTTGGCGGTGTTGGAACAACAGATACAGACCATGACTGCGCTGTGAAAACTTGCGACGAAGAGCTGACACCCTTTTTATTGACCGCAGACATGCGAAAGGCGTAATCGTCATTCAAAATCAAGTTCTCATGTCGAGAGGTCGCGACAACGTTATTTCCATCAACTCGAGCATTAACATGTGAAGGAACGGCAGCACCGGTGACAAGCGCTTGCAATAAAGGAAGCTTGCGATCCGGATAGATGCCCCAAAAAGCTACAGAATGAACAAACCCATTTCCATATGCTTTGGTTTCCACAGTAACACCATCAATCGTATCCAGCCCTTCAAGCGCATTTTGAACTGTGGTCGCGGTGTCACTCCACTGCAAGGGTGCCGTTGTCTCACCATCAAATGTTAATGTGTATGTTACACCTGTGGTATCCACCTGGCTAACAGCTTCTAATAGCACTGTTTGAGTTACAGCAGGGTTACCGATGTGAATCGTTTTGGGGGGAATAGTGCTTGATCCTTTTGCTCCGATGAAAGCGTTGGTACCTCGAAAGTTGTTTTCAGGAATGACTTCAAGACTCTCAAGATTTCCCAGGTAGGATCGAAAGATAAGACTCCATTGTCGACCATTGGAGGAGCGATATGCTGTACCTCGTATGATTTCTCCATCAAAGGTTCCGGTTACGTCAACATTGCGAGGATCCACTGCAGTGACAGTGTACCGCTGCATATCCACACCATTTGCACGAATCCACAGATAATCACCAATTGATACCAGGTAAGTCCAGTCGCTGGTAGTACGAAGACGATTATCATAAACATACGTTGCCGGCACTGCATTTGCTATAGAGACTCCCGCATACGCGATGTCTGTTGTCACAGTAGTTCCTGCCACTGCCTGAATGGTATATTTGAGTCCTCCGAGGAAGAAGAAGTCTGCTATTTGAAACCCATGGTTTCCCGGAAACTCAAATGATGTTTGACCTGAGATTGCAGTAACAACTCGCGATCGGTATGAAAGACCGATTAAACCTGGTAGCGCAATGGGTCTTTTGGTGATGAGACCTGCGGATATAGTGATCTGTCCAGATACTCCTGTGAATGACTTTGTTAAAGTAACGTCATCCGGTGTCAACGATTGGATCCAGAAAGGATTACCATTGATTTCCAACTCTTCTCGAATAGCTAACAATTGGGTAGGATCGATTGTTCGTCCATCCATGAAAGTTAAAGTTGTTAACACCGGACTATTATGTGTTGCCACTGCTTTTAGCTGAAGTGAGTATACGCCAATATCTTTGTTATCGATCTCCCCAATAGCGGCAACGGAATCAATAGACGCGAGCTTTTGGAGTTCTTGCGTCACCTTCTTATGCGTTGCCTCAACGGAAATCGCCTCAGTAATTTCTCCATTAAAAGATATGCGAAAGGACCCTCGTAAGTCGTTTTGGTTGGAGTCCATGAAAATCTGTACAGTATCGTAGACACTAATAAGAACACCCTGCCCAGTCAACCTGGAGTGCTTGATAAAAAGAACATCAGCCTCCTCGATATTTGTCAGGAATGTGATTTGCCAAGCTCGCCCATACGCTCCATATTGACTCAAGCTAACATTAACAGTGCCAGGGGTAGTAATAGCTTCGATTGCGTCTCTCATCACGGATGCTGTAGTTCCTTGGAAAGAGAGTGCTGGGGTCTCTTGTCCTCGATGTACAAGCTTAAATGTTCCTCCAATTGCAGATTGGGCCTCTGCAACGATTGTCTGTGTACCTCTTTGCCCAAGTGCGCAGACACCTTCATATCGAACCGAATGAATTACGCCGTAAACGGGATTTGGCGTGGTTGGTGACCACTGCGCTGAACACTCTATTCCATCTCCAAATGCGCTTTCCACAAATTGAAGTGTCGGCCATTCTCCTGATGGAGGGTTTCCCCAAAGGCGAATTTTGTAGTCGTGGAGGTCGAGCAATTGCAATGCTCGGGAGTCAACAAAACTCGAACAACCATCAGTATTGATCACAGAAATAACTGTGTCTCCTGCTAGAGCTGCAATAGCAACCGAGAACTCGCACGAGTCTCGAGAAAAATCGTTTGGATTGCGACTAGCACGAAATATTGCACCAACAGGGAGAGCTGCAGCTTCGTCAGCAGCAAGCCCGCCACCAGTACCGGAGCTAATAAGGGAAACCTCTAACGCTGTTGCATCAAACGACAATATCTGAGACGAAGAAGACCCACTGAGAACCATCGCCTTGAAACTACGTTGTTCTTCGACCGTGGCCATCCGAACGAATGCAAGAGCTTCGAGTTTTGCCTTCATGTCACTCTTGTCATTTCGGTTCCCAATAGTAATACAGGATGTCACTTGATCCCCAAGCTGGAGCTTAAAGCTACCTGCAGTGATTGTAGTTGAGGCGAATAACTGCACAACTTGGACATTGGAAGGAGCCCCGATTGTATACGTATCGCACTTATTTTGATCGTTGCTGATCTGAACTTGCCCGTAATGCGGAGGTGGCACAGCACTTAGCATATCTGTTATTCCAACATTTGGCAAATCCAGTCCAGTCTCAACAGACTGTAAAGACGAGTGGATGTAGAGACTGGGAGACGTTGGCGACAACTCGTGCTCAGCATATTCCGAAAATGAAATCGCCCATTGGTACCCAAATGGTCCTTTTTCACTTCCAGACGCATCCAATTTTAGTAAAGGGTAGTTTTGGTTGGTAAATGAAGGCACTCCAAAACCTCCCTGAACGGTGATCGTTGTGCTCCCTGCAATTGGTTGCGTTTGAATCACAAACTGATTTCCATTGATATCAACAAGAGTGCCTATGGCCAGCATCCCCACCATTGTCTCCGTAAGTGCGCCTGATGTTGAAAAACGGTTGGACGCAGCAGAAAATGAAGATACACTGACACCAACTTCCCCCGTCAAGACACACAACGAGCGCGATACTGTCACCGGCCTTAAAGTCGGGAGTCGATTTAAGGCGGCTTGGAGGTTGGCCGCAGTCACTTCAATTGGAAGCATTGCAGTGAAGTCAGCAGCATATTGAAGTCGAAAAGTGCCAACGATATCATTTTCAATTGAGTTGAAGGCAAACACTTTCAGAGCAGCAGGAGTGCCGAAAGCGCTATCAGTAGCAAACTCAAGCATATATCGTTCAATTGGTTCACCACGGTAATCAGGTTCCACAAAGCCGACTTGAATCTCTGATCCAGATATTGGAAGTGTGGATATAATTCGAGGAATGGAAGGGCAGCTTGCAGAAGTAGATACTAGTGGCAATGCTCCATTACCATCTGATTGAATAGTATCAGTTGCAGCGCCGTACCCATCAGTATTTCGCGCAAATGCTCGTATGTAATAGTCTTCTCCTGGAATCAAACCATCAACCACAACTTCAAAGTCGATTTCGCTCCCTTTTGTACTTTCCGTGACAAGGACAGCAGCGTTAGTGCCAACCAACGCTGATCCTTCAACAAGAAGTAGCGGCATGTCTCCAATATTGGACAAAAATGTCACTGTCCAGGTTGTCCCGAACTGCTCATTTGTCGTCAGGGTAACGTTGACACGGCCCATCCCAGGAAGGCTTTGGAGTTTTGTCTGGACGTCTGCAGCCGTGTCATCAATAAAGATTACCACCCCGGGGTACTCAATGAACGTGTTCTCAAAGTTAACCTTGAAGGAACCATCAAGGTCATCGGCATCAGAAACCACTGCAATCGATTGCACTTCAAAGACACCTCCTTTGGTTTCGATTGCAGCAACAATAGAGTCGGATGTGAATTCACCGGTAACACCTTGAAGTGTGGATGTAAGTGTTTCATCCTTAGCAATTGTTGCTGTTACGGTGCAATCACTGCAAAGCTGGCCGTACTGATCACGAAGACGGACTTGGTTTCCCGTCACCTTATCTGCTGATAAACAGGGAGAAGCAGGGCAAGTCGACTTGGCTCCAAGCGATAAAAACGTCACAAGCCACGTAAAACCATTCTCGCGTGTCGGGCCAGTGCGAGACACAAAGATGGAACCAATACCCGGTAGGGAAGACAGTGCGGCTGTCATGTCAGCAGCTTCCACTGCCGCGCTTACCGTTACCTTTTTCTTCTTATGTGCTGTGATGTGGCGGGTTGTCGTTCCTGGCCATACACGGTCAAGTTGGATTGACGATGCGGTGATCGTGACGACCTGGAACTCCCATGTTCCAATCTTAACAAATTCCGAGGCAGCCACTGACGTCGTGAAATCGCTGTATGTAGTCACTGATACTGACTGAGAGGTCACAGCAACATCCCCAAGTGCTGTATCGCGAATGTAGACAACTGCGTTAGTTGCGCCATGGACATGATACGAGTCTAGCGGCAGCTGTGTGGTAGTAAAAGGTGCAGAAGCATGTACTAGGAACTCTTCGCCACCGATCTTGACAGTGTCTCCTCGATTGATTTTCCCCACCATGGAGACCGATGTGACCGCAGTCTTGGATCCTGGGCTAATCGTTGCTGTAACCGCTGTAGCGATCCAGTCGCCTTCGAAGCCAATTGAGAGATCAAAGCTCCCGGACAGTACGTTGGACCCGGCTGCATCGTGTGTCACAATCTGCCAGACTTCGGGATAATAGCTCGCCACGCCAGCGGTAACCCGGGCGCCTTCAAACGCCAGTACGCGGTTGGCTGGCTGGGTTGCAGTGCATCCAGTTTGGTCTGCTGTCAGTACGTTCGGCTGCGGTCCTCGCACGAAGTAGTCTCCGTCGAACGTGATCGCATAAGTGTATCCGTTCTTGACGGCGCCGTACGCAGACCGCGAGACCTGCACGGAGTCTACATTGACGAGCTCTTCGAGTGCGAGCTCAAACTCGAGGGCGCTAGCATTCCACGGAATGCACGCGGTCACGTCCGAGCCCAAGGCGTTCACGAACGTCATCTTGTAGCTGCCGGCGAGCACCGGCCCCGTGCTGGCGACCGTGAAGCTCTGCACCTCATCCACGCGGCGTGCAACCTCGACCTTGTATCCAAGCACAGGTGCACCGTTCACGCCCTCGGCCTTGACCTGCTCGGGCGGCAGCAGCTGCACGCGCAGCGCCGAGGCGTTCTCGTTGGTCACGAGCAGCTGCTGCGGCGGTCCCGGCACGTCCTGGGGCGAGAAAAGCCGCCCCGCGACGCCCGAAGCGCAGCAGAGCGCGCCCACGAGCCAGCGCCGCATGGAGAAGCGCGCGGGGGCCGAGGGAGCGACGGCGGCGGGCGCGGCGGCGACAGGCGGCGACAGGCGGCGGGCAGGACGCGGAATGGCAACAGGCGCCGATCTTTGGCGACGATTGACTTCCGGGGAGGTGCGTGGGAGGAAGGTTGTGGCGACCCGGAAGTCAGAGGGCGGCGGCCACTTCAACATGGAAGAGCGCGTTTGATGCGGGTGAGTTGCTTGATGGCCCACGCAAATGACTCCGCAATGTTTCAATGAGAAAGGATGTCTAGTGCTCGCGGACTTGCAGAGTTGCGGCCGTGGGGTTGGCATGAACGACTTCCATTTTGAGCCCACGGAAGTCGCTCAGAGCGGACGCTACTCAACTGCTCTCGCTGCTTCCGCAGGTTCGCCCCGAGGCTATCCCAACTATGGTGCGTTTGCTCTTTTTACCTCGTATCCTCGGCTTTATGCGACTGAAGGCACCATGTAGACGTGGATGAAACATGTTGTCGCGTTTGAGCGACCTCAAGTTTGGTGCGAGCCAAAAATCTCGGCCTTCTGTTCCACCGCGTTGCCCTCGCAGCAAAGCTCTCGCGCGGCTACACAAGGCGGTAAAACCACAAATCTTTGACCTGCTCTGCTGGCCCAATGGTCTCCGCCCTCTTCAGCCCATGCGATCCTTCCTCCGCCTGAAAACCTCCTGCGCTCGATATGCATCTGCTCGGTACTGAAAATAGTGCATTTCCCCAAAGCGCCGCCCACTCTCGCCGTGGAAGAGCCATGGGCATGGACGACTACCACATCCTCGAGCGCATCGGCGAGGGCTCGTTCGGCAAGGTCTACCGCGGGCGGCGCAAGTTCTCGGGGCACATCGTGGCGCTCAAGTTCGTCACCAAGCGCGGCAAGAGCGCCAAGGACCTGCAGAGCCTGCGCCAGGAGGTGGGCGCTAGCGTTTCGATCGGGATCTTGAGGAGATCCATGCTCACCTGGTGCTGCTCGCGACACAGATCAGCATCCTGCGCCGCCTGAACCACTGCAATATCATCGCGATGCTCGACTCGTTCGAGACCCCGGGAGAGTTCTGCATGGTCACCGAGTACGCGCAGGGAGAGCTTTTCCAGGTGCTCGAGGACGACCGCTACTTGCCTGAGGATGAGATCCGCAAGATCGCCATCCAGCTCATCCAGGCACTGCACGTGCTGCACTCGAACCGTATCATCCACCGCGACATGAAGCCGCAGAACATACTTATCGGCTCCAAGCAGCAGATCAAGCTCGCGGACTTTGGCTTCGCGCGCGCCATCGCGCATGACGCGAGTCTGCTGACGTCAATTAAGGGAACTCCACTCTACATGGCTCCCGAGCTCGTCCAAGAGAAGCCATACACCTATACGGTCGACTTGTGGTCTCTTGGGGTAATCCTTTTCGAGCTCGCGACTGGGCGACCGCCATTTTACACGGACCGAATTGTGTCGCTGATTCAGATGATCGTCAACGAACCAGTCAAGTACCCTTCCTCCATGACACCGGCATTTCAGCACTTCCTCGCTGGACTTCTCAACAAAGAGCCATCAAAACGTTTGGCTTGGCCGGCTATCCTCAACCACCCGTTCATCATGGAGACATCCGAGCAGCTTGCAGCTCGTCTTGCCCTGGAGAGTCAAGTGCGAGCACTCCCACGCTTCTTTGACGACAGCAAAATTCATCGAGGGGCGATAGAGGATGCTCGGAGTGTCAAACCGAGTATTGAACGCCTTCGCTCAAGCGGCGAGTGGAAAATCTGCGATCCTGAGACTGGCCAGCAGCTCCAAAAAGATGCCAAAACGCCACCTGAAACTAGCCAAGCGCGTCCACCAGCATTAGGGGAGGACCAGCAAGGATTAAATTGCGAACTGAAGATCATCGGTACTCGCGACAGTTTCATGAACGCCTGGAATGAAGTTCAGATGAAGTATCAATCGACAAAAATCACTAACGAATGGTCTGAAGTCGAGTGTGTACATCGCGCTATCGAACAGCTTCCGGGGCTTACGACTCCAGATTTGAACGAAGATGAAATTGGGGCAGCGGCTCTAAGCTTGCTCCAGTTGGAGTATCCCCTATTGGGTGTATGCCTGAAGGGAGACAGTGCGACGGTGCTGAGGAACATGGAATCGATGACGAGCTCCAAGCAAGCTATTCATCGCTTTCTTGCAGCTCTAACAAAAGGTTGGAGCACTTTGCACTTTGCACGTGCAAACATTGGCGCGGAAGTTGTTTATCAATCCATCCGATGCTGCATGATGTTTACAAACGTCGTTAACTCACTTGGGACTGAGCACCACTCTCATGACATGCTGGACTACAAAACCTTATGCTCGGGTGACATCAAAATTATCACACAAGTACTCAAGTTGAAAGACCATGTTCTAGCTGCGGCACACTCTAAGGCTCTCAAGTGGTTGGGTTCAATGCTCGATCGCTCGAGCAATCTAACAACGCTTTTGGAAGTTGTGTATCCTTCAGGGGTTGTTGAGGCTCTTTGCGAGATTTTCCAGTTTGCAGAAAAATCGCGATCTCCTGGAGGTCGAATGTCTACGCATGGACGAGATCTTGGTCATTTTTCCATCTTTGCACTATCAGCATTCTTACAGCCTGACGGGAGTAGCTGGGGCCCCCTCTTACCATTTCCAATTCTGTGCTTGTCTCCTCACAACGAAGCAGAGGCCAAAACGGATTCGATTCCGATCAAACACATCAAGCAGCTATACAGACTTCGAGTGAAAATTCATGGAGAGGTGGCTAGCCAGCTAGTGAAGAGCGGTGTTGCTGAGCTCGTGAATATCCTGGGAACTGAAATCACTGGAAGATGCCGTCAAAGCCACAATCGTAATCGCAGCGAGGATTACAGTGGGGATGGGGATGATGACGATGATGATGACGATGACGATGACGAAGATCAATCACTTTATTGCTGTGTGGTCAAGATCCTTGTTCATTCTTGCCGTTCATCGGCTACTCTTTCGCGAAAATTGGTGGCTGTAAAATATACTGAAGACTCACGAAACCAAGTATCCAACGATATATTCTCCTTGATAGTGGTTGCGCTTACTGGAGGTATTCTGCGAGCTATTGAAACACATTTCACTGTGGACTTACTTTGCGTCCTCCTTCGTCGCGACCTCATTTCCAAACCCGAAGTGTGGCATCTATCGCTTACTTTATATCCTATGCTGCTGGGAACAAACGATATCGCGGTCCGTAGTATTATCTGCACATTCTTTTCCGATGTGATCGAGTCGGAAAGTGGAGTCTTACAAGCTTTAGAGGATCGAGAACAGATTGAGCATCAGATCGCTCGCGATGTTATTCATCTGATTAAGAGTGGAATCTTTTCATCTGAGTGTTTTAAGGCGGTATTGCGACTGTTTCAAGCACCTTCATCTCCGCTATTGAAATCAATTGACGAGCATGATGACGCATTTTATATCAACACTAGGTCACATCAGCTGACATGCTTTCATGTAAGAGCGCAGGGCATGATGGACTCGGGAATCGTGTTGTTGCTTCGTGCAGCATCCAAAGTGGTGAAGCAAGTATCTGGTCAAAGTCCGGGTTATCCAGAGAGCAAAGCTACTGGTGATACGCACGCACTCCAACTCTTTGCAGCAAACTTTTCTCAAGCCGATGTGTGGAAAACTCTTGAGGAATTGCTCTCAAACGGTGGGTTTGGTATATTATCCCCGTGGGGGCTGTTTTGTTTTTTGAAACTACTACGACTAGTCCGTGAGATGCAGTGCAGCAACACTAACGCCGAAGACGGATCATTCAATCTCCAACTACTCCCGCAAGTTATCAACTTGCTCGATCGTCAGCACATCGAGTGTCTGATTCAGTGGCCAGACGTTATTGGCGGTGGTGGAAACGCAGTCAAGGCTTTGATTCACGCGATTGTAAAGGTTTTGGGGATACCTTTCATGCACAGTGTACCAGAAGATTTACTTATAAGTACACAAACAGTTCTATACGATGCAAAGTGCATTGAGAAACTGCTTGGGGTTCTTCGATTTGTTTGCATCTCGGCACGAGATGTTCATTTGGAAGCTTCTGTCTTGGAATTACCGGTCAGTTTCCTTTCCAGGCTTGTGGCAAGCTCAGCACACTTTGGTGCCCAATTTGTGGAATCTGGTGGCATACATGTGATCAAGGAGTGCGGGATACTAAAGCGTAGCTCGTCACCCTCACTGCTGATTGACACACTAATGATCCTGAGCCAGCTAGCACGGGCGTCTGAAAACAACTACGCCGACTTGTTAGAGTTAAATATCCTTCACGATCTGCACGACCTCGTCCTTCATCCCGAGGCGATGGTTCGCGCAAAGGCACTCAACTGCATTGGAAATCTCTGCAGACACTCAACTATATTTTACTCTCAGCTTGTCGATCGTGGACTAGTCGCAACACAAAGTGGATCCGTGCTAGATCTCGTGATTGAGAGTTTGGATGATGAGGATGGCTACGTGCGCCGCTTCGCATGCTTCGCGATAGGCAATGCCGCTTTTCATAACAGCTTGCTTTACAACGCTTTGCGTCCAGCTATCCCGGTGCTCATGGTCAACCTGGACGATCCCGAAGACAAAACACGCTCTAATGCAGCAGGGGCGCTCGGAAATCTCGTTCGGAACTCAAGTGACTTATGTAACGAACTTATTGCCTACCATGCACCGTTAAAGCTGCTACAAATGGCACTTGAGGATCCAAGCACTGCATCTCGGCGAATCGTTTTATTCTCTCTTGGTAATGTCTGTGTTTACCCGCAGTGTTTTATGGCTCTTCGTGATGCCGATCCACAGTGCATCATCAAGCTTGAGCGGCTGCACGACGACATTGTTGGCGACGAAGTTTCACGTATGAACATCCGGCGGATCTTCTCCAAGGTGGAAAGCTTTGGCTGAAAGCAGCCACACCTGATCCAAGATAGATACCTGAAATTGCGTCGTGGTAAGAATAGCGTCGAGTAAATCGAGCGAACTATCATTACCGCATAATGGGATGCGGATACGCTGACTGTATCGGTATGTCCATACACACTCTGCATGTCATTTCGAAATCAAAGGCACAGCAAACAGTTCAGATCTTACTTGCTCGTCGACTCTCATGTACAGCCTGAGCATACCCAAAGAACCAGATGCTATAGACACTCGTGCGACGAGGTTTGGTCTTCGAGCGCTAGTAGTTGCTGGAGTTGCCATCGTGAACTGCGTGTTGCTACTTGGTATGCACGGCTTCTCATCGCTCTCAGGTCTAATTGACTAACATCGTGCTGCCAAACGATGTGTATTAGCTTATCAGCAGCACGTATTCTCGGCGCCACCTTGCAGTGAGAATGGCATGCGCCACATTCGTCTCGGGGTTGCTGATCGCGTGTTTGCTCAGCGTGCGTCCACTCGATTAAAAAATTGTCCGATCAACGACTTACTCAGTCATTTATCTTCTCAGGTCGTCTCTATCATGGTGTTCAGCCAACCCCTGTGCCATGCCCGCGAGGGATGTACCGCCCACCTGGAGCAGGAATCACATTGGGCGAGTGCGAGTTCTGTCCTCGCGGAGTCTATGGCGACAGCCCTGGACTCGTGTCTAGCGACTGCACAGCCAAGTGTCCCAAAGGAACGTACAACGACCGAGTTGGCGCCAAGTCGATCCTTGATTGCAAGCCATGCCCGGCCGGAGTTTTCGGGTCGTCCACGGGACTTACTACGAGCGAGTGCTCTGGTCCGTGTCCCGACGGCAAATACTCCATGACGGAGGGGCTTCAGAGTGCAAGCGAGTGCCTAGATTGCCCTGCGTACTACCGAGGGCCACAGGGGTTCCGCGGCAACAATGTGCTTGGTGTGCACGGTGGTGGATACCCCTGCGACCGGTATCTAGTAGGCAAGACAACCGTATTGAACGGGCGAGAGCAGATGGTGATCGACACCATCAACACGTACCTCTCCGCCGAACGCACGTCCAACATGCAGATTATCGATAACACAACGCCATGAATCGCCCTAAATATACTTCCTTGCTTGCATGTTGTTGAGAAGTCGCGCGTCGAGATTTGAAAGATCTGCACCAGTGTCATCAGCAGCAAGAGATGGAACGAAAACAACCCAAGCAAATCGTTGTTATGCGAAAGAAGCCCAGCATCGGAGGTGGTATCTTGAGTGCACTGCAACGAGCTCTATGGCGTCGCAAAAAGTCTGCAAAGTCTTCAGCCGCAGCTCCTCCACATATACCTCCATCGATAGACCCAGCAGTAGCCCGTGTACTCACTCTTGAGTCGCTCTTTGGTGATGCAGTGTTTGCACTGTCGACATCAGACGCACCACTAGTTCAGCAAGGGAGCGCTGTTACGCTTGAACCGCCACAAAGCGCTCCTCATCCACCAATGCCAGTTGAAAGTGAAGAAGAGTATGAAGAAGACGGTGAGGAGGGAAAAGAAAGTGACATGGACCAGAATGCCAAACATGGCAAGCAGCGCAAGCTCAGTCGCTGGGTACCGAAGCTACTCGTACCTGCCGAGAAAATGCGCAACAAAATTCATACGAAAAAGAGGAAAATGAAGCGCCATGCACACGCGGAGGCTCCTCTAGCTCCAGAACTCTTTACCGTAATCAACGCACAGCATATGGAGTTGCTTGCAAAGATTTTGGCCTTCCTAGGTGGAAGCGAACCAGCTCGTCGGTGTGTCATGGTTAATCGAACCATGGCTGCAGGTGTGCGGGCATACTATGAGCTCTACTGCGCTCAGCCTCGTCCGACTGCGTTTCTCGTCCATCGAGTTCTTCTCACCCATCCCGACTCTCGTTATCTCTCCCGGATCCTAACGTACCTGCCAATGAAAGACCGAGCTCGAGCTAGTGGAACATGCTCAATCTTTCGCAAATGTTGCGATGCTCAACCTCTTGAGCTCTCATCAGGAAGCCGTGCCGAAGCCTTCGTGATAATGCTAGGATGTGAGCCTACGCGGGTAAAGTATCGTTACGATGAGACGAGGACACTTCGGATCAGTACGTTTGCTTTCTGTGCGTCTGGATGGGTTTGTAGCTGATATCCGGCTTTCTGCACAAACATTACAGCTAACGCGACTTCCACATCAACGAGCGATATCATTACATTCATGGAGACAGGCGATGTCGAGTGTTTCGCAAGTGTGCGCGATCTAATCATGTCTAACGTGAAAGGCTTCAGTTGTAAGAGCGACCGGCATCATTCCTTTGAGCGGATCATGCAGGTGCTCTTTACTGACCACGTGAGTTCGAGACTTGAAACCCTTGTGCTTAATGGTGAGTTACTGCTGCGGTTGTCTTCGATATATAGTTAGAGCGGTGTGAGTTGAATTAATTGAATTGCGTACTCGACAGATCTCGATTGTGAAGATACACACTTCCAACAACTAGGTCGATTGTTGTATGATCGCGAATTCCCCAGACTTCGCCGGCTTCATCTTTCTCGTCTCTCGTTTCCGAGCCGATTTATGCGTGACTGGGCTCGCAGCTTTACAATGGATCGATTCAAGGCACTCAGTCACCTCGACATTACAGGTCTCTCATTGTAGCTTTTTTACTGAATACCACCTCAGTCTCATTTCGGAATATTGCTCGGAGCAGATGTCGGGATGGGCAACGAGGATATGCAGCGCTTCTTCTCGAGTCTTCAGCATTGTCCAGCACTTGAGACGCTCGTGATCTCTCACAACGCAGTATCAATGGAGACCATGAAGCTATTTGTCGCGCATTTGGAGGAGTATTCGTACTTACCTAATCTCTCTCATTTCGAGTGCGAGGCGGTCACTGCAGACGCCGATGCTTCTAGGGCATTAGTTGTTGCACTTATGGCAAGCAGGGCGTGCCGCTCACTCAGAATCATTAACATCAGTAACAACCCTCTGGGAAAAGTCCAAGAGATTCCAGAAGGCTATCCTCGCAGCGACTGGGGAGATCTAAAGCACCTCAACTTATCTTGTAAGCTAGAATGTGGGCAACTCTACGAATACGGCTTCGGTGACAAATCATTCTCTACTACCCTCAGGTATGCAACTCGGGACAACTGCTTTTACCTCTGTGCTATGCGCTTTTCTTCCTCGCGAGAAGCACACAAGCAGCTCGTTGGAAGATTTTGACGTGTCAGGCAACGCAGTTGGGGCAGCCATCGGTGATCTTGCGCGCATTCTGACCCAAGGGCGTTTCCAGCAACTTCGGCGATTATCTCTTTCAGGTACAGAGAAATTCAGCCACCTTTCGCTGAAGTCACAACACATTCTAACGATCTGGCGGGTTATAGACAACGCTATGGACTCATTGGCTTTCGAAACGCTTACGACTGCATTGTGTTCATCATGCTGTCCGTTCATCGAGGATCTCGACTTGTCAGGTTTGCGTTTCTCTACAATTGGCTTGCTCACTCCCTTCGGTTAATGATAATGACAACATTGGCGTCAGGGAACAAACCAGGAGGAGAGGGGATTTCTCGCTTCAGTTACTTCCTGAAGTCACGTGCAGCTATGCGTCTGTTTTACCTAAGCCTCAGTGGTATGTGAAAACTGAAGCATGTATCCAAAACCTGCGATCAACTTTTTTTTTTTTGCTGCAGATAATTCACTCGCAAGTCGAGGGCAGCGCCAGATCGCTGAGGCGCTGCTCTGTGGCGCGTGCCCTCTTCTACACCACCTCGACTTGTCGCGAAACCTGAAGCCTGATAGCCTCGTTCCGTTCCAGCAGGTGATGATATGCTCTCGTCCAAATGCCAATTCTGTCCTCTAAAGTAGGGACTCGTGCCATGCAGCTCATCCGAAGCGGGGCGTGTCCGTCGATTACCTCACTGCAGATCGCGTACGCTCAGACGTACGCAGATGGCGTGGCTCTTGTTCGAGGCGTGCGAAGTTGTATGAGCGTCGAGGAGCTGGTTTGTGGTCTTTCCTGTGCCTTCACTAGTATCGAGCCACTCAAATCTCTCGTGGTCGATAACAGCGGCGACTCAAGCAGGAGCTGTTCGAGGCTCGCTTGCGCGAACGGCAGCTCGCGAACGACCAGCGCGCGGAGCTCCAGCGCGCTCGCGGCAAGCGCCAGGCTCGAGCTCTTCGCGAGCTCTACGACCGGCTAGAGAGCGAGGCCGACCGCGCGCTGCGGCGCCGCAAGCTGGTGCGCAAGTCGGCGCACCTGCTGATCCACCAGGAGATCGCACGGCAGGTCAGCGAGCTCGAACACGCCGCTCGCGTGCGGTCGCTCGCCCAACGTCGATGACGGACAGTCAGTCGCGCCAAGTTGAAGCGGGCGATTGGCACCTGTACGTACCACTGCAACGAGTGTAGCCATTGGTGGGTCTGCAGAAGATACTACCGCTGGACGGATGGTTCGAAGGAAGAGGGCGTGGTCTCCAGTCAATAGCAGATATTGATGAGAGGTGGATACCCCCGTAGGTCTCGGCCGCCATATGAGTTGAAGCCATCGTCGTCAGCCCACTGTGGCTGCGCTTGTGCGTTCCAGGATTGCACCGCAGCTCATCATCGATGCCGAGTCCTCTGCCGCGCGGCTGAAGATGGCGACGAATTTTTGGATTGTGGCTGTGCTTCGCCTGGGGCTCGCGGGTGAATATTCCGGAGGGGAGGAATCCGCCCCGCCACTGAGATGATGCCCCGCGTTCATGCAGAGTCGATCATGTACCTACTGACACCAACCAAACCGAGGCGGTGGAGCCATCCGTCGGTGCCAGCGGAATCCACATTGGAACGTCAGCAGCTCTCCATGGCAACCCAAAAACCGCCCGCAGCCATTTTCCTTCCATCCGCCGCCGCAATCTCCATCTACCGTACTGTACTCCCCATTTGCGGTTTTCAGACTCGCCCTTTGGCCGCCCGTTGCATGTCGACTTCAACGCGTTCAACGCGATCAGCCAGAAGGCGTCAAACTGCCGTCAACTTGACGGCGCCAACGGCTGCTGGAAGACGCACAAGTGGTGCTGGCATGACGCACAGTGAGAAGTCTCGGAAAATGGCTTGAGACAAATTTTACCATTTCGAAACCAGGTGCAGTTGGTGATGACTGAAGTTGCGTTTATCGCAAAGCAAGGTAGCATGCCTGATAGTCTCGACGTCGCGCGCGACTCCATGACCAACCTGGAAGCGCAAAAGCGACCAAGGTTCAGTTCTTTGAGCTTCATGGGTCACTTTGTCTTGTCGTTGTGCATTGGACTCCTCCGGGTTGCGCATTGAGGGTCGCCCACCTTTCCCTTGTATACAAACCTCCAGTCCTGCATCCCTCCACGTCTACTGCAAGGTTGCGAACTCGCAACGTGCATCCCCCCCCCCCCCTAACGGTCAACCCTCGAGAGGGCCAGCGAGGGGAGAGGAGACAGACAGCCCTTGGGGGAAAAAAAGCAACGCCGACAGCATACAAATCTGCATACAAATCCCCCGAACAGGCAACTCGCAGCAGCCTCATTTCCGCATTCTCCTCCGGTCTAACGCAGCCGCCGCCCGCCCGCCATGACGTCGTCCGAGGTCGACATCGACGACCTGCGTGAGAGCTACCAGGTCCACCAGCAGCAGCAGCAGGGCGAGGCGTTCGGCGACCACAGCAGCGGCCACACGAGCGCGAGCATGAGCGACCAGAACAGCAACAGCGTGGGCAGCGCCAGCGGCTACTACGCGTTCGACCAGACCAAGGGCTCGCTCGAGGACGGCGAGCAGGTGGACGACCGACGCCTGCAGCAAGCCAGCAGCTTCAACGTCGAGGAGATGATCCGCATGCGCGAGAGCAGCGGCGCCTACCTGCGCGACAGCCTCATGCCGCAGCAGTTCCGCGCGCCAAACAGCCGAGACAGCGTCAACAGCGGCAGCAACGGCGGAGGACGCTACACTGAGATGGGCAACCCGCTCATGCGCATGGACGACGGATACCGACGCGCCAGCAGCAACCTGCGACTCTCCTCCACCGTCGGCAACGGAACCACGCCAGACGGGCTCACGCCCCTGCTGCAGGCCGCGCGCGCTGGAGACCTAGTGCTCGTCAACGCGCTCGTCATCCAGGCGGGAACCGACATCCTGCGCCGAGACCCCATGTTCGGGCAGACCGCGCTGCACTTTGCCATCCGCGGGGGACACCTCGGCGTCGTACAGGCGCTCCTCATGCCGCAGCTCAGGGGATCCATCGTCAACGTGGCCGACAACCGACGCAACACGGCGCTCCACCTGGCCGCGGCCAAGTCGCGCCGCATGACCAAACTGCTGCTAGAGTGCGGCGCAGACGTCAACTTCCTCAACATGCGCAACCAGACGCCGCTCGGAGTGCACATCCTTACCGTCACGCGCGACGACCCGACGCTCACTGAGATCCTACTGCAGCACCGCGCCAATCCAAATGCGCCCGTCGACAAGTCGACGATTCTCCATGTGGCGCTCGACAAGGGACTTGTCCAAATTGCCACCCGTCTCGTGCGCTATGGCGCCCGACTGGACGCCAAGGACGAGTCGGGTAAGACCGTCTTCGACAAGGTGGATGCCACGACACTCAAGCTGCTGCTCTCCAAGGTGCGCAATGCGCCCGTGTGGATCCCAGACGAGTCGCGGTCGTCGTGCATGGAGTGCAGCAAGAGCTTCGGCTCGTTGGGCTCGCGTCGCCACCACTGCCGGTTCTGCGGCCGTGTGCTCTGCTCGGCGTGCACGAATTGCCAGATCCGCCTGAGCAAGCTCCCGTTCTCCGTTCGCAAGAAGGGCAAGAAAAACGCCAAGGTCGAGAAGGGCCACACCAAGGCGCGCGTGTGTACAACGTGTTTCGAGATCTGCTCGGACAGCGCCGCCTTTGATGCGAGCGTCGGCCCCGAAGGCGCGCAGCACCCTTAGAGTGCGTGCGCTCCTTGTGGGACTCGGGTTGGGCGTGGGTGCTCTGCGAGGAAGCAGCGTGCCAGTCGCCGTTTGACGTTTTGCTTTTCAGAATTTATTAGACGGATTGGAGGGGATTGAGTGGACACGTCGCGTGCGGACAAGTGAAGGAGACTGGAGGAGAAGGAACGCGCGATGTAGATGACTAAACCTCTTGCAGGAGGTACCGACGAGGCGAGCAACTGAATGGCACAAGCTCCGAGCAACCTAGCAACTCAGCTGGTGCTTGAACTGTTTCTATAGCGAGTCTCCCGTCTCGACTCGTTTCACTGCGTGAACGATAGCGCAGTACACTATTGCTAGCACTCGCCTTCGGCTCGCGGGTATGGCCGTGGTAAGCCCGGCATCCTACGATAAAAGACGATGACTGGAAATGGAACCCAGTGTAAATGCAACAATGCCTGAGTATACAGTGCTATCTGCGGGCAACGCTGAGCGCACCTGCAGACACTTTGTGGCCCCTGATGTGTTAGGTTGGCGCTCGGCAAAAAACGTTAGGTCTTGGCTGACCACGGAGCATGTTGAGGAGAAGCATCAGCATGTTCTTCGAGGCGTTGACGTCGCGGTTCACAGTAGTACCAAAACAGCCATTGGATCGACAATGGAGCACACTATAAACCTTGCACGTCCGCCATTCCTTGTCCGTGCTGTTCTTGACCTTGCAGAGGCGGAGACTGTACTGGTATTCTAGCCGCTGGTGGCAACGTGAGTGAAGCTTGCTGGTGCGAAACTCATCAATTGGCTGTACACGACAGTAGTTTCTCAATGTGTGCTCGAGTCTTTTGACCGGCCCCGCGGGGCACTTCTTGATGAGTCCAGAGTATTCGGTATTGCTCCAATCTCCAAATCCAACCACCGTTCGCCTGCCTGCTTGCTGGGTCAGTCTCCGGCAGAGTTCATGAAGCTTCTTCTGCGCAAAGATGTACCGTCCAAAACGCAAGTTGCGGAATCCCTTCGTCCGTGAAAATCCTAGCAGGTTTTCCATACGTGGAATAACGTATCGTGTGTACGTTTCCAGCAACTCGAGCGACGCGGTCTTCTTCGACGGCATCTGACGTTCGGCCGCCAAAATGTCGGGACGCCGCTCCTTCCAGCAAGCTATTTTCTGGTTGCTCTTGTGGTAGCGAGCATCCTCGTAGAACTCACGAGTAGAGCAGTGGATAGTCTCGCCGTCCTGGTTGGTTGCTACAAACAGATCTCGTCTTCCAGGATCTAGGCCCCACATGACATCAAAATCTTCTTCCCTAAGTGGGCGGTCTGATGCTGACAGCCTTTCCGTCCGTCACGATCTCTCCTACGAACTTCTTGTTGGCTGTTTCAAACTTCTCGATATTGAAGAGACTGTGTCACCAATCGTCTGCGACAGCATTCCAATCGTCGCCTTGAGGAGGCATGCGAACACCAGCACGTAGAAGTAGGCTGCGGAGCGCCGTCTTGCACATCTTGAAGTGCGAGCACTTGAACCCATTCTTTGTCGGCAGGAGACTGAACGTGCGGACCTCTGGGATATCCTGTCGATGCTGAAACCGGATATGGACCAGGCCGTGCTGGAGGCTTACGTCCTCGCCAACATCCACGCCGTGCGGATGTGTCAGCTGGGCGATGCAGTGGAGCCACTCAACCAGGTCTTCTTCTATAGATGCCTATCGTGTGTTTGCAACGCCAGCTCCACGCTCGGGTCTGCTGCATTCCAGTAGTCGGTCACGCTGTACAACACTTGGCGAGGTGAGGACGCTCGACGTGCAAGCAACCGGCAGATTACCGCTGGGTGGCAGCAGAACGCAGCCCAAATGATGGCCACTAACACCAAGAACGCGATCGTACGCAATTTCTACCGTCGCTTTCATCGTAACATCAAGCGGGTCTATGACATGAACGGTGCTGAGGCCTACGTCATGATCAAGAGCATCCTGGACCCTGTCTACAACGGCAACGATACCGAGGTGCAGGCTTGGCGAGAGCAGATCCCGCGCAACGAGAGCGGCTACTTGTCCGACGAGGCTAACAGATTGCTTCCTCTCACCTACATGATTCTAACCGACATTGAAGAGAGGAATCGCCGGTTTCAGCATCGACAGGACATCCCAGAGGTCCGCACGTTCAGTCTCCTACCGACAAAGAATGGGTTCAAGTGCTCGCACTTCAAGATGTGCAAGACGGCGCTCCGCAGCCTACTTCTACGTGCTGGTGTTCGCGTGCCTCCTCAAGGCGACGATTGGAATGCTGTCGCAGACGATTGGTGACACAGTCTCTTCAATATCGAGAAGTTTGAAACAGCCAACAAGAAGTTCGTAGGAGAGATCGTGACGGACGGAAAGGCTGTCAGCATCAGACCGCCCACTCAGGGAAGAAGATTATGATGTCATGTGGGGTCTAGATCCTGGCAGACGAGATCTGTTTGTAGCAACCAACCAGGACGGCGAGACTATCCACTGCTCTTCTCGTGAGTTCTACGAGGATGCTCGCTACCACAAGAGCAACCAGAAAATAGCTTGCTGGAAGGAGCGGCGTCCCGACATTTTGGCGGCCGAGCGTCAGATGCCGTCGAAGAAGACCGCGTCGCTCGAGTTGCTGGAAACGTACACACGATACGTTATTCCACGTATGGAAAACCTGCTAGGATTTTCACGGACGAAGGGATTCCGCAACTTGCGTTTTGGACGGTACATCTTTGCGCAGAAGAAGCTTCATGAACTCTGCCGGAGACTGACCCAGCAAGCAGGCAGGCGAACGGTGGTTGGATTTGGAGATTGGAGCAATACCGATTACTCTGGACTCATCAAGAAGTGCCCCGCGGGGCCGGTCAAAAGACTCGAGCACACATTGAGAAACTACTGTCGTGTACAGCCAATTGATGAGTTTCGCACCAGCAAGCTTCACTCACGTTGCCACCAGCGGCTAGAATACCAGTACAGTCTCCGCCTCTGCAAGGTCAAGAACAGCACGGACAAGGAATGGCGGACGTGCAAGGTTTATAGTGTGCTCCATTGTCGATCCAATGGCTGTTTTGGTACTACTGTGAACCGCGACGTCAACGCCTCGAAGAACATGCTGATGCTTCTCCTCAACATGCTCCGTGGTCAGCCAAGACCTAACGTTTTTTGCCGAGCGCCAACCTAACACATCAGGGGCCACAAAGTGTCTGCAGGTGCGCTCAGCGTTGCCCGCAGATAGCACTGTATACTCAGGCATTGTTGCATTTACACTGGGTTCCATTTCCAGTCATCGTCTTTTATCGTAGGATGCCGGGCTTACCACGGCCATACCCGCGAGCCGAAGGCGAGTGCTAGAAGTAGCCATGTGAGACTTTCGCGAACGTATCCGAAAAAGCTGATACAAGCACTTCGCTGACATGACTCGTCCAACTGTGCCTGGTGGTCGAGCGCCACTTGCGTCCAGTCCCGCGGGAACTTACCTCGCAGCTTGCGAGGTATTTTCCCGCGAGTCGCAGGTGTACTCTACTGCAGTCAGTTCTTCGTTTCCTCCAGCGAAGCAAACCTCATGTTTTCGAAGCATGAATGTATCATCAGGCAATCTTAGATCCACAGAGCAGATAATGTAGCGTCATGCTGATGCTGTTTGAGGCCATGCACGCATCGACCCATTACATACATGTATCAGAGCGGTAACTCGAGGTAGCGTCCCTCGCAATGGAGCTCCACAAGCTTACCAACTTTTCGCTATCATCAGAGGATTCACTGCAATCGGAGCAACAACAGTCTTTGCGTGTTATAAAAAACCAGCCTAGACTACTCTTGCCCAACTACACCTGCCGAGCTCGGCAAGGGGCGAACGCCCGAAAAAATCACAAATACTAGTAGACCTACGGCCTTGCGGCGCTTGCTCTCCTTCCTCTCGCTAGCTCACTCGCTCGTGAACTCTCATCACGGGCACCAAGTTGAGAAACTCAACTCCACCCTCTCGTCATCTGCCCTCTCACAGGAAAAGACAGGTGTACATGAGCCCAGGGAATAGCCTTGTTCTCCGGGCTATCCACGATCGGCAACTGTTTAGTTGTCGATGGTGCTCATGTGGATGATGAGGTCGACGAGGCGGTTCGAGTAGCCCCACTCGTTGTCGTACCACGAAACGAGCTTGACGAAGTTGTCGTTGAGCGCGATGCACGAGCCGGCGTCAAAGATGCTCGAGTGGCTGTCGTGCAGGAAGTCGTTCGAGACGACCTCGTCCTCCGTGTAGCCGAGGATGCCCTTGAGCTCACCCTCCGACGCAGTCTTGATGGCAGCCTTGATCTGCGCCATGGTCGCAGGCTTCTCCAGGCGGCACGTCAGGTCCACCACCGACACGTCCGGCGTCGGCACGCGGAAGGCCATGCCCGTCAGCTTGCCGTTCAGCTCCGGCAGCACCTTGCCCACGGCCTTGGCCGCACCCGTCGACGCCGGGATGATGTTCTGGCCACAGCCACGGCCCGCACGCCAGTCCTTGCCGCCCTTCGACGGACCGTCCACGGGGAGCTGCGTCGCCGTCGTGGCGTGCACCGTCGTCATCAGACCCTCCACGATGCCGAAGTGGTCGTTCACCACCTTGGCCAGCGGCGCCAGACAGTTGGTCGTGCACGACGCGTTCGACACCACGTTGGCGCTGCCGTCGTACGCCTTGTGGTTCACACCCATCACGTACATGGGGGTGGCGTCCTTGGGCGGCGCCGAGATGATCACCTTCTTGCAGCCGCCGGCAATGTGCTGCGCGCCCTTCTCCGTCGTCGTGAACACACCCGTCGACTCGCACACGTAGTCGGCGCCGGCCTTGCCCCACGGGATCTCGGCCGGGTTGCGCTCCGCGAAGATGTGGATCACCTCGCCGTCCACGACCAGGTTGCCGTCCTTGATCTCGACCGTTCCGGCGTACTTGCCGTGCGTCGAGTCGTACTTGAACAGGTACGCCAGGTACTCGAGGTCCATGAACGGGTCGTTGATGGCCACCACCTGCGTCTTGGGGTTGGCGATCGCGGCGCGCGCCACCAGGCGACCGATGCGGCCAAAGCCGTTGATGCCGATCTTGACGGGAGCCATGGCGACTGGGGGAGGGAGAGAGGAAGCTTGGGGGCTGCTTGTTGCGGTGCTCGGGAGCAGGCGAAACTGGAAATGAGCTGCTCGAGCCGAGAGAACAAGATCGCAGCTTGAAGGGGATAGCGGCGAGGTTTTGGGGTTTTTCGTTATGGGCGTAAAAATGCGTGGGTTGGATGGGGGGAGCGGTTAGAGACTGGGCGTTTGTATGGCGCAGGTGGCCCTCGGGCCGCGACACCAGCGAGCATGGAGCCGCTCGGGTCGATTGCACACTGCTGGCTGTGCTGTGAGACGTTGCTGCTTGGACAAGCGCCGAGTGGCGGTTGAGTGACAGTGGAATGGGGGGATTCCGGCCGGCTCGACCTGGTGCAGGAGGCCACTTGGACGCTTGAGCAAGGAGTTTGCGAACGTGGTGATCGCAGTGGCGACACTGCAGCCGTTGGATCGAAGCGAACGAGGTGATGCCGCGGCATCATACCATGTTGCGGTGTCAAAGGGGGTTTGACGACGTCACCCGTAAAAAGTCGATGAGGTGGCCAATCAGCGTCGGGGATTTGCGTAAAAAGTGGCTCCAAGCAGCCTTTTGGACTCAGATGCCGCGTGAGCTTTGCCGCCGTCGAGCAGGGGATTGCAAAGATACGCAGCCAAGTTGAAGCGAATCTCTTGGCCCGAGTATGAGAGCCTCTTTCCCAGCTCGGCACTGACGTGGTGGCCGGCAGGAGCAATCAGAGAAGACTCGACCAGGTGCTCACTGCTGTCGGTCGGCCGCGTGGGCAGAGGGTGGACGCTTTTAGTCGGCTCGCCAAGTGATTCACGACGCTCCATGGGATGTCCGTGTCTTTCTCGGCAGCCTGCGTATCCAAGCGTCCGTCGACGAGCATTCGCTACGAACACTGGCATTGACGGGCCACGCCTCGTCACTGGTCAGCAGGAGACGTACGTGTCCAATTGACCATACTGAGCGATCTGCGGCGCTAGATTAGCGACGGCATGGACTCGGAAGCGCTCGCAGCCTCTGCAAGTTCGAGCGCTTGGGATTCGAGCGCACGGGATTGTAAACCTTCAAGAAACACGTCTCGAAACATTTGGCCCCAAAACCGTTGTTGTACTACGACCAGACGCGAGCTAGGCGTTTTGGCTAGATCGCATCTAGCAACCTGCACCGAAACAAACCTGGGATGCGTGTGCGGTGCTGCTGCCTGGATCTTGAGGGCGGAATCCGGGATGAGAACAAAGTGCTCTGCGACCGTCGGCTCAGCGCAGCCGGACGTCTTCTCGCCCGCTCGTTCTCGAACGTGCGCACCGTTTCAAGACGCTAGGGAGAATGCGATACTTCCTCCGTCCAACCTCGGTAGTTCTCTGCATGCTGACCCGCATCGTCATCCTGCATTCTCATTGCAAATGCAATCATCAGCCCAGGAAAGAAGTCCAGACAAACCTTCATTGGCATGAAGGCCTTTTGCGCCGCTCTCGCATTGCGTCACATTCGCTCCAAGCCATCTCTGCAGTGCACGCACTCAATGAGCTCCGACGAGTCATTCAAACGCACCTTCGTTGCCTTGTGCTTTTCCACACCTCGCTGTTTTTGCTATGCATCCTTCTTCAGCTCATCATTGCAGTGCCGGCCATTGCATCGCACTGCCTTCTCTATCTCGATCCCATGGCTCCTCGCCGTCCCTATGACACGCATCACCCACCACCAACCGGCTTTGCTACCCCGCAACCAGTCGCTCTCTCCAGGAGTCACATCCACCGCCAAGAGTGCTTGCTGCCCTGCATCATCATCCTCGCATTCGCATTCGCATTCGCATTCGCATGACATCCAATGCCACAGCACCCCAAGCGAACTCCAGCGGCCATACCCCCGACGCCCATGACCACCCCTTTGCTCGATGACACCACTGGCACCACCTCCGAAGCAAAGACCCCGCAGCTCTGCTTGGTTCGCGAGGCGACAATCCTCGAGTGCATACTCACCACTCGACGAGCATGAGCATTCGCCAACGATGCAGCCCATCGATGACGTACGTACCGTAGGGCTGCATGCTCGACGCGCAAGCGAGAAAAACGCAGCCAACCCACGCAAAGATTCGTCGCGCGTTTTTCTGCAGAGACGGGCCGTTTCGTTTTCTGCTTGGGGCGGCGCGTGGGCATCTACTTTTTACGCAAATCCGCGTCGCGGATTGGCTGGCCGTGCGTAAAAAAGTGGCCGCCGCTTGTCACTTTCCACGTCCTCAGTGTCACAAAGCGAGGTTCAACGTCAAGCTCTTGCTTGCTCGACACGCGAGGTTTTTTCCTCTGAAGCGCCATTCTTTCGCGGGCCAACAATGCGCACTTGAAGGCGAGCCGCCGCACGCCCGTCATGGCACCTCGCCAATCCGCCAGCGCCTGGCGCCCGCCACCAGCGCCTGCAGTACCACGTCCCGATCGTCATCACGAAGTGCTGCTTACGATTGCAACGGGCGCGGCGTCGCGTCTGCGCGACCTGGAAACCGACGCAACAGGTCGGAGCATCGTTCCAAGGTTTTTCCAATAAAACCTCATCTAGGTTTTTATATCTCCTCCTCTCGACGTCATCTGACTGCAAGACAGGGTCAATCCATCGTCAGTCGGCGCAGGTATCTAGCACTGCTAGCAGCGGCGCCAAGTCGCCGCGAGAGCTCATTTCCAGTTTCGCCTGCTCCCGAGCACCGCAACAAGCAGCCCCCAAGCTTCCTCTCTCCCTCCCCCAGTCGCCATGGCTCCCGTCAAGATCGGCATCAACGGCTTTGGCCGCATCGGTCGCCTGGTGGCGCGCGCCGCGATCGCCAACCCCAAGACGCAGGTGGTGGCCATCAACGACCCGTTCATGGACCTCGAGTACCTGGCGTACCTGTTCAAGTACGACTCGACGCACGGCAAGTACGCCGGAACGGTCGAGATCAAGGACGGCAACCTGGTCGTGGACGGCGAGGTGATCCACATCTTCGCGGAGCGCAACCCGGCCGAGATCCCGTGGGGCAAGGCCGGCGCCGACTACGTGTGCGAGTCGACGGGTGTGTTCACGACGACGGAGAAGGGCGCGCAGCACATTGCCGGCGGCTGCAAGAAGGTGATCATCTCGGCGCCGCCCAAGGACGCCACCCCCATGTACGTGATGGGTGTGAACCACAAGGCGTACGACGGCAGCGCCAACGTGGTGTCGAACGCGTCGTGCACGACCAACTGTCTGGCGCCGCTGGCCAAGGTGGTGAATGACCACTTCGGCATCGTGGAGGGTCTGATGACGACGGTGCACGCCACGACGGCGACGCAGCTCCCCGTGGACGGTCCGTCGAAGGGCGGCAAGGACTGGCGTGCGGGCCGTGGCTGTGGCCAGAACATCATCCCGGCGTCGACGGGTGCGGCCAAGGCCGTGGGCAAGGTGCTGCCGGAGCTGAACGGCAAGCTGACGGGCATGGCCTTCCGCGTGCCGACGCCGGACGTGTCGGTGGTGGACCTGACGTGCCGCCTGGAGAAGCCTGCGACCATGGCGCAGATCAAGGCTGCCATCAAGACTGCGTCGGAGGGTGAGCTCAAGGGCATCCTCGGCTACACGGAGGACGAGGTCGTCTCGAACGACTTCCTGCACGACAGCCACTCGAGCATCTTTGACGCCGGCTCGTGCATCGCGCTCAACGACAACTTCGTCAAGCTCGTTTCGTGGTACGACAACGAGTGGGGCTACTCGAACCGCCTCGTCGACCTCATCATCCACATGAGCACCATCGACAACTAAGCGGTTGCTCTCTAAGCACCTGAGGCTGTAATGGCTCCAGCTCGACTCCATCTCGAGCTCCTATTGTGACGTGGTAGCTCCGTGCCGCAATGTAACAACAGAAAAATGAAAAGAAAGCGATGCCAATCGATTCATAGTTGCGTTCCAGTTGCTATTGTTGAGCAGTGATCCGTAGGAAGCTTTGCGCTTCCAACAGGAGTTCGTGATCATATGTTCGTTGACGTCAAATATCACACGGCATTGGCCCGCGTGGGATTGCCACATGAGGATCGTTGACCCAACTTCTCAACTCGGTCCAAGAGCTCGTGGCGTAAGTACGATTCCCATGACCAAATGCATCACCAATCGTGCCTTCTTGCAACTTTTCAATTGCATGAGCTGCCGGCTTTCGTCCGGTCCAGCACAAAACACCCACGACCCAATCCACTTCAACTTTACTCGTACCATTTTATAGGTACAGCTGAAGGCGCCAATTCGCTGGATCCAGACAGGTCAGCGCGGCAAATAAATCCCAATTGCAGCCAATCAAACCGCTTCAGCGCCTGCACGGCAACTTCCAGCGCCGCCTCGACCGTCACTTGGCAACTTTATGCCCATCGGGAACTCGGCCGAAGCTGCGCGCGCACGCGACTCCGATTGCCCATGAAGCGCCGCTCCGCCGCCGCTAAGCGTGCAGCACGCGACTCTCCTGCTCCTGACGATGCCGACGCTGTCTCCGCGGGCTCTGGGGACGACCAGGAGCCTCAGGAGGCCGCGCAGGAGCAGCAGACGTCGCCCCAGGCGCGTCGAGGGCCTGGGACGGCGAGCGTGACGCGGGAGCGCGCGCTGTACTTCGCCACGGGCCAGCAAGCGACCGCCAAGAAGCCGCGCACCGGTGGAGAGGCGCAGAACAGGGAGTCGTGGCCCGGATACTTCAACACGGCGCGTGATCTAAGCGACAACCGCGAGGCCGCGCAGGCCGCGCGCAACGAGGAGATGCAGCGTCGCGAGCGAGAGGCGGAGGAGGGAGAGCGGCCCAAGTGGACGCCGCGCCGCGCGCCGAGGAAGACAGTGCTCACCCAGCACGCGGTCGTGCCGAGGCTCCAGGACCTGGCGCTGCGCTGCCTCGCGCGACACATTGACGTCATGCCGACGCTCGAGTACGTGGACTCGACTACGCGCCACCGAGTCGCGCGCGCGGTCGTGGAGCTGCGCTTGATGAAGACGGAGGGTTTGTGTGTGCTGTATTTTCATAATCACGGTATCGGTGGAGCTAATGATGCGTTGCTGCGTCAGTGCTTCCGCTGTTCATGTTCCCCGGCGTGACGGAAATCGACATCCCCGACTGCTCAGGCATCGATGAGACTACCTTCGTCACGGTCTTGAAGGAGTGTCTTGAAGCGGGGCTGAACTTGTCGATCCTTCGGCTGGGCCTTTGTGGGCGATGCGTGTCAGACAGCGTCATCGTTGACTTGGGGTGGGCTACCAATTTGAAGACGCGTACTTCACTTACAATAACTAACCTGTTTGCATGAATATAGCGATGCACTCAAGTCGGTCGAGCTCCTGCAAGTTCAAGGATGCTATCGGCTGTCAGATGTTGGGTGTGAAGCGCTCGTGAGGCGCTGTGCGCCGTCTCTCCAGGAATTTGAGATTTCCTGCAACCAGCGAATCACCAAGCAGTCGGTTGACTACTTTGGGGAGCTGCAGCACCTTCAGGCACTAACACTTTCCGAGTGCCCACAACTCGATGATGCGAGTCTGGAAGCTCTGCTCAATATGAAAAGTCTATCCAAACTTGCATTGACACAGATGGAGCGAATCTCGGACGATTTTGTTGAGAAGCTCGCGGGAAGCCTATCAGGACTGCGAGATGTATCATTAGCACGGTGCACTCAGCTATCCGACCACGCTGTTCGAGCAATTCTTGATGGTTGTCGTGATCTTAAGGTGCTCGACATTTCGGATATGGACGAGCTGACTGACGAGTGTCTTGAGCCGGTGCGATGCAGCTTTTGCTGTGAATGCTTAGCGGCAGGCCTCAATCTAACTTGTTCAATGCGGTCTGGTCAGGTGCGCATTCATGGTCACTCGCTTCGTCGAGTTTCAATGCGATGTTGCATCGGCTTCACGGATCTGGCCATCGAGCACCTCGCGATCGGCGCAAATAAATATTTGGAGATCCTTGAGATGTCCAGCGTCGCGGTACGCCTCGCACCCCGTGAACGGCCATCAAAGTGTCTAACAGAAGCTTTGTCGCTCGTGCAGGAAGCGACAGACGCAGCGATCTTCGCGCTGCAAGAGCACTGCTCGGATCTCCACACGCTCGACATTTCGTTCTGCCGATTGGTCTCGGAGGATGCACTTGGTATCTACGTCGACTCGGCCGAGAAACTGCGATCACTCGTGCTGTGGGGTTGCACACAAGTAGGTGCATTCGTCTACTCTTCTGCCACGCTGTCATGAGCTCGTTGCTTACTTGTAGCTCCTTTGTGAACGAACAGATCACCGCTCGGTTCCTGACGAGCCACTCGCGCGACGAGCTTATCGTGACGGGCCATCCGCTGCTCACTGGACTGACCATCCGCTACTAGTTTGCTATAAACCTGCGCAGACGGTGGGGCTTTGATATGCACTGCCTTGCTCTGACTCAACACCATTCTTGTGCCTTCAGTTCCTCCTCCTGTTACGATAAAAACGTGTCTCTACTCGTCCTTGTGGTTCTCGCTGGCGGCGGAGGCTTGCGGTGGCGTCTGCTTGGCCTGCTTCTGCAGATCGTCGACCCCGAAGAACTCATCCAACTTGCGGTCGGCGTACTTCTGGATCTGCTCTCATCCCCGACGCGCATAGATATAAGTCACTTGCACTGCACTGAGCCTTTCAAACCAGTCGTTCTACGAAGCCACGCACTCCTGTGAAGACGTGCGGAGGGGGCTCGCGCGCGTCCGCAGGCTCGTCAAGCCCCAGCGCCGCGGGCCCGCGCCGACGCTGTGTGCCGTACTCGGTGAAGAGCACGAGCTTGACGGCCATGGCGCCGCACGCGACCCACGAGAAGAGCTGCAGCGAGCGGTGGTACTTGCGCTCGATCATGACGCCACCACCACACCGGGTTCGTTGTGTTTGTGCCACTCACCCCAAAACTATTTGTATTGGTGTTTGTATGGGAGCAGATTGGTCCGAGTCTTGCAAAATGGACGAGACCACGTGCGCAACATGTTACTCGACACAACGCACTGCAACGCACTCCAACTCGCTCCGGCCGACGGACGCGTCTGTGTGTACACACATGAACAATCCTACAGGACGCAGCTACACCATCATAGGCGCGTCCACCGTCGCCATGGCGGCGGCGTCCAGCTCGCTGCCGAAGCTGTCGCAGTCCGACGCAGCAGCTCGCAGCTGCTCCTTCTCGTCTTCGCTGTCCCGCGCCAGCATCAGCGCCGAGAGCGAGCTCAAGCCAGGGCGAAGGAACGAGTCCGTAAACGGACTTGCGTCCACTCGGAAAGCCTCCTCCGCGACCAAGTTGCTCGACGGCTCTGCATCGGGGTACTCCATCTTGACACAGGCCATTCCGCAACCGAGGCTCGCCACCACAGCGTTGCTGGCGGATATGCCTTGGTTGTAGAACGCTGGTAGATCGTCGTCTTCGTCATTCAGCTCCTCGGCGTCGGAACCTGGAGATAGAGAGAAGCACGGCGGGCTACAGCTGATCGACGACTCTGGTGAGGCCGTCTCCGACTTCCACGACCTCATTGCGTCGTCAAACACGCTTGGCCCGACTGCCGGTACGCCCGACGAGGTCGTGAGCTCAACGTCTTCTTCGCTCTCGGTGCCTAGTGTACGGGTGAAAAGCATCTCTTTTTCATCCTCCGACTCGGCCAAGATTGAGTCACAGACCTCGTCGCCATCGGGGATCGCTGGGGGAACCAAAACGGTCGACGCTGCGGGCTTCACCTCTTCGCTCGAGTACTCAAGCTCTTCATTCGCCAGCAGTGACGCCGCCGCATAGCACCAGCCCAAGCGATCCCAGGTTCCCGTTGACGCACTGGCCTCATCGACTGCCGATACGCTTGTCGGAGACACGGCTGCAGCTGGCATACTCGGCGTGGGCATCTTCTTGACCTTCTTGGCGCCTTTCCTGGCTGTGCTGCGCTTGTAACGTTTGAACCCAGTGCCACGCGACTTGGATCTCGGCTTGGTGCTCAACTTGGTGGTCGATTCTTCTGATGCCAACTTGGCGCTATTCGCTAGCAGCGCCTCGCGGTGCTTCTTCTTGCCCTTCATCGAGGAGTGCCAGTGGTTCTTGACTGCGTTGTCGGTGCGACCGGGCAGGCGCTGCGTGATCTTGGCCCAGCAGTTGCCGTACTTGGACTGCATCTCCAGGATGATGTTGTCTTCCTCCTCAGTCCATGGGCCTTTCTTGATCGCCGGGTTGAGCTGGTTGTGCCACCGCTCACGGCACTGCTTGCCATTGCGTCCCGGCAAGTACGACGCGATGACAGCCCACTTGCTGGGGCCGTACTTGGCCACAAGGCGCTGCATCTCGGAGTCTTCTTGCTCGCTCCAGGGCTTCTTGACGACGGCGCCAACACTCTGCAGCTGATTCCAACGGCGGTTGCACTGCAGCGCCGTTCGGTTGGGGATCCGCTGCGCGATCGTCTTCCACTTCTTACCGCCAAACTGCAGCACGCCGTCGCGCAGTTTCTCGTCCTATTCCCGTGCACCCCCGACATCAGGCTCAGCCTATCGATTCGACCGCAGCAACAGCACCACCAACCTCCTCGACGCTCCAGTTCGAAAAAAACTCACTGTCACCATCAGCAGGAAACAGCGGCTTGGTACTCTTAGATCTGCGAGGAGCGCGCTAAGCGACGGAGAATGCGCGCGGAGGTGACCACAAGCGACGTACTGGCGAGTAGAAGTGCGTTTCCGGTACGGGCTGTAGCGCTTGTCCATCTTGCCACGCTCGTCGAGTGCGAGCCTCGAGGCGCCGAGAGAAAATCGAGTTGTGAGTCGTTCAGCCGTCCCCATGGGGGTGAGCACCCTTGCAAGCGAGCGAGCGACCCGCCGCTCTGCGCGCACCTGACAAACGCGACAACGCGAGTCTTGATCACCCGCGTCCCAGATACGCTGGCGGCTGCGACACCCTCGGCAGGCGTTAAGCTTAACGCCCGGCCGCCGTGTCCCGAGAGAAACAAAATTGGATGACCACGAACGCGAACGACAATGACGACTCGCGCGTCAGGCGAGTTTCGTTCGTCTTGCTTCCTTCGAGCGGAATGCAGGCCAACGATGGCTACCGGCAGCCACCATGCGGTCGTTGGCGACGCACGACGGCTGCGGCCACCGATTGACGTGGTTGTAGTTCTAGATTTTTGTTTGATGGCATCACGACGCTATCAGCGCGCAGCTCAATGTCATCATCGCACAGTCGATTTTCTCCGAGGAGGAGAGCTGTTACGATATACGGGCGGGCTTGGCATTCATCCCATTGACAGTCAGTTCCTGACAAAAGGGCTTGGTCGTCACACCTGAAAGGCTTGGCCGTCACAGCCAATGTTTTTGAGCCAAACTCATCAGTTGCAGACGCAAAGCCTTTGCCGTGATCCAAGTCACTTCAACCAGAGTGATGGTAGTTGTTAAACGCTAAGCTTCAACATGGATGTGTCAGGTGATCGAAGCGATCTTTTGTCAGCTCAAGTTTCAGAAGAAGCAAGCGATAGTCTATTCGCCTTCCTGCACACGCATACGAAGAAGATATGCACACGCTTTCCGAGCCTCACCTCCTTTACTCTTGGCCGCCTTCGGAGGCAGCAGGGGTGCTCGATGCGACGGGCTTAAACACCTTGAACTGCGGGCGAGGACGCGCAACGCCAGGTGCAGCGATGCCACGCCCGCGCACAGAACCAGCGCCGTACATGCCGCGCGCTGGCGGTGGTGCCATCATGGCTGCTAGCGGGTCCTTTTGCATCAGCTTCGCGTGTGCGTGCATGGGTGGTGGCGCCATCAGCGCCGCCAACGGGTCGTCACTCGCAGCAGCCATCGACCCTGGCGCAGACTGCGGACCGCTACTCGGTGGCGGTGGGCCGCTGCCACCAAACCCGCTCATAGATGCCGGCGTGCTACCAGGAAGTGGGCCAATTGGGGGAGCACTCGGCATCGATGGCTCCTCTGTTTCCGTCTCTCCTGGGAACACCCAGCGCTTCTTCTCCTCGTCAAAGTACGCCTCCATCTGCTCACCGAGCTTGGCAACCTTGGCATCCGGGTTCATCTTGCTCGCGATAAAACCCGATGCGAGCGACGACAGACCGGAAAGCCACCCACCGCTCTTGGAACCGCTTGGCGGCGGGGTCTTCGATCGACCGCCCTTCTTTGAGTCTTGGTGCTTCGGGCTTGCCTTGCCCTTGTCGCTCGCTGGGCCGCTGCTCGCCAACGCAGTAGCCTTCGTGGTTGGCTTTGACTCTCCCTCCTTCGAATCAACAGGAGGATCAGCCAGCGCTTTCTCCTGAGCTTGGAACGCACCGCGTGGACCAGCATCACCCGATAAGTCGACATGCGGCTTCTGGAACCGAGAAGCAGATGATGCCGACGACGACGACAACGGCGGTGTCGGCACAGGAGCCATCATGGCTGGCGCGTTTCCACCGCTGCTAGAGCCCGGTCCATAGCCATTGCTGGTGCGGCTATCGTTGCTGCGAGGCGGTTGCTGGTGCTGCAGTCCATTATATCCGTAGAACTTTGGCTGCTGGGCCGGGACCCCATGCGAAGACGGAGGCCCCGAGCCAACACTGCCCGAACTTGAATATGGCCCAGACGGTGGGGGGACTCCATGTTGCTGCTGCTGTAGCTGCTGTGGCTGCTGCTGTGGCTGCTGTAGCTGCTGTGGCTGCTGCTGATGCTGTTGATGCTGTTCGTATGACTGGAAATCCTGGCCCGGGTGCTGTTGGTACTGCTCTTGTTGTGGTGGTTGCTGGCCGTACTGCTGCTGATCGCCATACTGCTGCTGGTGGCTATACTGCTGCTGCTCGCCATACTGCTGCTGCTGGTCGTACTGCTGCTGCTGGTCGTACTGCTGCTGCTGGTCGTACTGCTGCTGCTGGTCAAACTGCTGCTGCTGGTCAAACTGCTGCTGGCCGTACTGCTGCTGCTGCTGGTGCTCTTGCTGCCCATATTGAGTGTACTGATCGGCGGGCTGCTGCGAGTGCTGCCCAAATTGCTGTCCGTACTGCGTGAACTGCGACTGCTCTTGGATCTGTTGTTCTTCATGCTGCTGGTCGAACGATTCGTACTGGGCAGGTGGAGTTGCGTAGCTGTTTTCTCCACGCCCCGACATTGGGCCAGATGCCGCCTGCGGCTGCGGCTGCTGCTTTGTCGCGAAATCATGCGCACTCCGCGACGAGCCGGGGGCGTTCCCACTAACGCTTCCATGAGACGAGCCGGGGGCGTTCCCACTAACGCTTCCATGAGACGACCCGGGGGCATTTGCGAATCCCGACGTAGGTGTGGATGCGGACGATGGAGAGTCAATGACCCCCGGAGCAGCACCAGCAAACAACCCGCTACTCGCCGTGCTGGCGCTCGTAGTAGTGACCGCGGCGGGTGGTGCATCTCCACCCTCAACAATACTATTGACAACGTTGCCCATTTTCCGAAGCATGCTGCCAAGACCCCACTTCCCTTGACGACCACCGGAGCCTGCACCGCGGCTGTTGCTCGCTGCCACTGCGGCAGCAACAGACGCAATGCGGTCTTGGCCGAGATGCTGTCGAAGGCGATCGTCTAGGACCGTCAGCTGGTTCTGCATGCCTTCAAGATACATCGAGGTGCCTGGCTTCATGGTCGCCGTGATGGCACGAATAACTGTAAGCATGGCGCTCACGTAGCGGAACGCCGTCTCAAGTTTTCCGTGGTCGGCCAAAACCATGGCGTGGATTAGCTTGTAGCCTTGGAACGGCAGCATCGGAGTCGCCGCCGACCCCAGTGCGCGTCGCTGAGCCCACTCATAGACTTCCGTTCGCTGAACTGAAGATGCCGACACGTAGAATCGAGCTTGAGCAGGCGATCTGTGATCCGCACCAAGCAGCGCCATCTTTGCGGTAGGTGATGGCGCTTCAACGCCAATTCCAGCGAGCAAATAGCACGTGTGTGCTGCGGCAACAGCGTTAGACTCGGTCCATAGGCGGTCGCCCAGCTCAATCAAAATGGTGCTTGTATCAGGTGATGCGTTTGCGATGAGCATCTGGGCATGGCGCACCCACGCTGACAAAATAAGCGACGACGACGCGCCGTGATCTTCGCTCTGCGAACGCAAACGCGCATGCAGCAAGCGCTGGGGTTCCTGTACACTCTTCTCCTTCTGGTCCGACAATGCGAGCAATAGCGCTCTGGTCGGGTCGCCTGAAGAGTAGTGAGCATCCAGGAATGCCCGCACTACGCGCGTGTACTCCTCGCGAGTCGTGCTTGTAGCAAGCAAAAGCGCTTCGGCCCACATGTGGGCAGCCATAGCAGCCTCCACCGCAGCCATCCTATCTCCCGCTAGTAGCAATTCTCGGATCTGAGCAGCACTCTTGGCTACAACATCTGGGTGCTGTGTTTTCCGACAAATAGCAAACTGTTAGCACCACTACAAATCCTACAATTGCGTCTCCTTGAAACCGTACCATCCCAGTTTGAGGCAGTCGCGGGGCTGGGATAGCCACAGGGTGAACACTAAACACGCCAAGTGAGTTAGTTTGACTACGCATTTTACATCAAATGCAGGCTAGGTGGATACGAACGTTTGGCGGCGGTTGTCGCTCTCGCGCAGTAGCTCGATCAGCATAGCTTCGGGAGAGTTAGGGTCGGTGTGAGGCGTGCCAGGAGACGCAGATGTTCCAGACAGTCTCCCATTGCACTTGACCAGCACACGAAGGACACCGAGCAACAATCGTTCATCCTCGTCAACAATGCCGTTGGCTTCGAGCTGCGCCAACCGAGACTCAAGGTATTGAAGCACCGAGTCATCGCTAACGCTATCGGTTAGCGGACCCGGGAACTTCTCCAGCTGGTTCATGAAATCGTCCTTCGGGTGAAGCTGTTCCATACGATACACGCCTACCGGGCCCTTACGCAACTCGCTGTTATGCTCCATTTGTGACGGACTGTGATGGGAGCATACGCGTTAGATCCATGTAGAAAAATAAGGAATGACAGCGCCAAATACGTACACAGCGGGACGGGGGCTATTCCGGAAGCTGCTCCCGGCAATGTTCAGCAACAGCTTGCGCTTCGGGAACATGGTTGCAACGTTGCCGCCAAAGCCAAACGCAACTAGACATGAGGGAGCGACGCGGCTGGGATCTTTGTACTTGGTACTAGTCTTCACCATGGGCGAGTGAGCGGCCCCAGTAGTCGCTGCAGCCAACGGCGACGCGGACGCCTTCGCCTTGGATGAAGCACCAGTGTTGAAAGTAGCTCGTCCGTAGGTCCGGCTAACTCCACCAGCATGTGCAGACGGGAACTGATGCACTTGGCCTGGTTGCTGCTGGAACTGCTGGACATGGGTAGTATGGGTCGAGGCATATCCCTGAGCGAATCTGCCTGCACTTGAATCGAAACTCTGCGACGAAGCAGTGTACGCCTGATCCTGAGCCTGTGGCACCTGGTACTGTTGCTGCTCTTGCTGCTGTGGCTGGGGCACCGGTGCTTGCTCGTAATACTGCTGGCTGTGATATTGCTGCTGCTGGAACTGTTGTTGCTGATCGTGCACACGTCCATAATGCTCCTGCGCATTGTAGCTACTACTTGACTGGCTGGCGAATGAGGCAGCAGGTGCTTGGGCACTAAACTGCTGTTGTTGTGTTTGCTGTGCATACGCATCGTTTTCGTACCCTCCGCCACTGTAGAAGCCTGCGTCATCGTTGGCAGGTGGGCCTGACGCGAAAAAGTCATTGGGCTGACTCGCGCCAAATCCGTCCACTTGTGGTGGCGGTGCTGCAAACAGCGAAGACGATGGTTCCGAGTTGCCGAATGGAGATGAATCGTCAGCCGGTGCATTACTGTCAAACAGCGATGACGATACCGTTTGTTGCTGCTGATGGTCACCACCCCACTGGGCGGCATGCTCCACAGTCGATTCAGTGTGCTCGAATTCCTTCTGAGTATCGAAGCTATCTTGAACGTCGGCCTGAGTAGTGTTGGTAGGGAGATCAGCGCTATTTGTCTGGACTGGATAACTCGAGCTGGTTTCCCCAGGCGGTGGCGACGAAAACGCGTCAGCACCGCTGTCCAACTGCTGTTCGCCGTATGAAAAGTCTTCTGGTACTCCGTGCTCATGCGAAACATTGGTTTGATGCGAATCGTGCGCATCGAAACTAGTCGCAGATGTGTCTGAAGGCTGTGTGTCAGACGGAGCTTCCTGGCCGTGAGGAGCACTAGCAAATTCAGACGCGCCATGCGCAAACTCGGTGCTCGGTACAGTATCCACAGAAGAGCCCAATTCTTCGCTTTGTGCGCTTGCGATGTGATGTTGCTCATCATAAGAGGATGACGCATCACTGACATCACGTTGAAATACAGGAGGTACAGAAGAGTTGTCACTAGCATTGTCAAACCAGTTGCTCGTCGACGACGCACTAGATGTGTTTTGGCCAAAGAATGAGTCCGCTGGTGCAGCTTCACTCTGAGCCTGCTGTGAATCATGTAGCGACACAGACGACGCTGCAAAGAACGACCCTGCGTCTTCAGACCCATGTTCGAACCCCTGCGCAACCCCGGTACCTTGATGCGCTTGACGTGAGGTCACATAAAAGAACTCATTCGTCTCGTATCCATTGTGACCACCGCGAGGAGGTTGCGAGTACGATGACGCTTGCTGCTGTGGTGGTTCTTGGTGCTGGTGATGGACTTGATCAAACGACGTCGAGTGGGTCGACTGTGTCGAAAACACACTGCTTGCAGACTCCTTTCGAGACAACTCTGGGGCCGCGGTACTTTGCATGTGTGATTGGAAGGAGTGTCCACTGCTGTTGTAGGAATGACCAACACCACCATAACTTGTGCTGCTCCCGAAAAGCTCTACAGCACTCTGTCCACTATTCGCTTCAACATTGCTTGGTCCTGACGCAAACATGTTTTCCGCTGACTGGGCAGGTACCGCTCCACCGAAGGGTGTCTGTGCATGCTGACTGTCAAAATAATTTCCACTGTAATCATTTCCTCCTTGAGATGTGCTGCTTCCGCCGAAAAAGCTCGACGCTGGCGCAGATCCATAGTTACCATGGTCGTGTGCACTCGCTCCGTGGTAACTGTGCTCTTCGTGATGGACTGTAGATGAACGAGAAGGCTCGAATACCGTTGAGCCAGCGCTGCTTGCAAAAAGTGAAGCTGCGTCGGCAGAATCACTTTGCTGGCTGGAGCCACCAAACATTTCATGTGCAGACGCTGAAGAGCTTTGACGCTGAAAAGGGTTGGATCCTGAATGCCCAAGCTGAGAACCACCGTGGTGGTAACCTGGCGTGTCGTAATTACCCCCGAACGTGTGGCTGCTCGACGCTGCATTGTTTTGAGCATAGCTTCCGAAATGTTCTTGAGACTGGTACGACTGATACGACGTGAAAAAGTACGTTCAGCAACAGGTTAGCAAATGGAGCATCAATGTATGCGTTGAGACCAAAGCTTACCTGTCCAAACGACCCATTGTTGCTGTATCCAAAGGATGAGGCTTGAGAAGACGCACCCCCAAACGCACTGTCGCCACCTGGAGCACTCGAAGATCCGAACAGGTCACTAGCATCAGATGTTGGTAGATCATGCTCAACCACCATTGGCGCTGCAGCAGGCGGAGTCGGGGCGGTAGGGGCAGCGGCAAAGTTGCCGAATGGGCTAGCACTGGATGTGTCGGATGATCCGAACAAAGACGCAGCGCTCTGGATCTCTCCGGTTTCTTCAGTGCAAACCACAGGCTCTGACGCAGTGACAGCCTGCTCTGGTGATCGGGACGGCACATCGCTCGCATTGGCTTCACTTGAAAACGAATACGAAGTCTGGTTGAAGCCCGACACCTCAGACACAGATCCGAAGAGGCTCGAAGCTGATGGTCCCGCATTGATATCAGCTGACTCAAACTCGTGCGACTCATCTTCTCCGTCCATGGAGTCACGCGAGAAAGGATTAGGCGACTCTACGATTGTTTCGGTCACGTAGTGTCCAGTCGATGGCTGGTACTCAGACATGAGACCCGTCATTGTGTGAGTCGTCGATTCGCTCAGACTGGTCGTCTCCGACGCATTTCCGTCCGAAAACTGGCCGTCGCTGACATTATCCGAACCACCAAAAGTAGTTCCAGGTGCCGAAAACTGTCCTTCGCTAACGGAAGGAAAGTCTGTGCCGAATGCTGTGCTCGCGTTCGACGAATCCACAATGCTAGGGGTTTCGGAGGCTGTACCATCAGAGTAAGCACTTTCACTCACACGCTCGGATCCACCAAAAGTCGCTCCAGCCGAAGAAACACCAAATGAACGAATTGAACTGCCATCCATGTCGCGCATGCCAGGCTCCGTCGATGACTGGAAGCCATATGGAGGTAGTCCACGACCCGATACCCCGCTAAAGGAAGAAAAGGACTGCCCACCACCGCTGAATAGGGAGACTGAGTCGCCTCGATACTCGTCTGCGTTGCCATCTTCATCGCAGGCGTCTTCTGAGTCAAGGGTCTTTCGCGGTGGGTAGACGTGCTCTGAAGCTACTTGAACCTCTTCGTGAGACTTGTCAGTGTCTTTTTCGTGCACCGCATCCTGTCCCCACGAGATGCTTGACTTGGTGAAGTATTCGCTGTCTCCATGAGTAACTTCAGTCGTATTCGACGACTGCTCAAGAGTCTCATAACTCTCATCATTACTGCCAACACCGGTTCCTGCGACGGGATGATGCACCGTCTGAGCATTGGCATGCTCGAAGTGACTGGCTGACTCCGGTTCAAAAGTGGCAACGCTCTGCTCCTCTGCGAACGACACGCCGTGAGTTTGCTGATGGTGGAAATGCAACGACGATTCTTCAGCGTAGCTTTCAGTGCTGCCACTTTGCTGGTCCTGTCGAGAGTGGATAGAGTCATTCAACGCCGCATCGCCCGACCACCCTTGCTGGGCAGCCGATTCATAATAAGAAGCGTCTAAGGAAGAGGTCTCCCCGTAGGTGGGAGCAGAGAAAGATGACTCGTGCAGCGCAGACTCATTTTCCTTGAGCACGGGCTCCTGCACAAACGAAGACGTGTCTTCCTGGCTTGGAGTGCTTGCTGCGAAATCAGTCGAAGGTGTCACTACCTCATCTAAAACAGGAGGGTTCTCTGCACTCTGGGGCGCTACTCCACCTTGATTCTGAAGGGGTTCGCGAATTGTTTCATCCCACTCCTCATCAGCATGATCGTCATGATCAAAGAGATCATCGTCGCCACCTTCATCCTCCCAGAAATCACCAGCAGCGGCGGCAGCTGTAGGAGTGTCCACGGTGGGTACTTGGAACTCCTCGGCAATGGCCTTTGAGTACTCCGTCGACACAATTCCATCTGCACGCGATTCTTCGGTCTTACTTTCGGCAAAAGCAGGTACTGCATGGGTCTGGTCTTCCTGTTCAATCGATGAATCCGCTCCCTGAGCGGAATTTACTGCAAGCAAACTGGGACGAGAAGGCGACCACGCCTGACCTGCACTGCTCACAGAATAAGAAGTTGAAGTCGATTGGAAAGTTGTAGACTCCATCGCAATCGAGGGCGTAGAGAACGCAGCTGCGGACGCGCTCGTAAACGCGTTGGCGGAAGTCGCAGTCTGCTCAACGTTGACTGGAGCAGCAGTTTCCTGCTTGACCTCTTGGTTCGCAGCCGCGGCACTAGCATCCATAGCAAAGTCATCTTCAGCCCACCCGAATTCGTCGTCTTCCTTAGCAGCACTCTGGACAGCCACTCTCTCTGACTCCTCCATCGGGTTTGAGAGCACTGCCGACGGAGAGTCGCAGCCCCATCCATCGTCTTCAAACTCGTCGGCATCCATCGAAAACAGCTGAGCTGGTTTTGGGGTGTGCGAATCCGTCGAAGCGGCTTCAGAGGCTGGTGTCGTGACTGTGGGGACACTGGCACCAGTCCCGGCCGAGTTGCTAGCATTGATGCTAGTACTGATTGAAGAAGACTCCGTCTGCCAAGCGGAAACACCACCAGAGCCGGATTGCGCCGCTACTCGCGTTGTCACCGCACTCCCTAAGCTAGCCGTTCGACTGGAAGAAGATGACGTAGTCCCAAAGGCTGAGCTTGTATAAGCAGTTCCAGCGACTGGAGGCGCAGCGGTGCTTGACGATAATGACGACGAGGGAGTCAACACGCTAGTGCTGTAGCTAAACCGGCTGTTGCTGGGGGTAGTCGATGGTGTCGAAAGCGTTGGTGGCACGAGCGGCGTGGCTCTGGGGGCCGGCGGTTGTCCCGTGAACGCAGCTGGCGACTTGAGTGCCGCTGCAGCGGGAGACGTGAGCCCAGAGTTGAACGACGTAGCACGCCCTCCCACAGCCGGCGACTGCAAGCCCGAGCTAAACGTCGTGGTAGTGCGTGCACCGACTGCCGGAGAGGTCAATCCTGAGTTGAATGACGAGGCTCTCGCCCCGACCGCTGGGGAGGTCAGCCCCGAGCTGAACGAGGCTCTCGCGCTCACCGCGGGCGACGTGAGCCCAGAGCTGAACGAGGCTCTCGCGCCAACCGCGGGCGACGTGAGTCCAGAGCTGAACGTCGTCGTCCTGCCACCGACTGCCGGGGAGGTGAGCCCGGAGCTGAACGACGCGTTGCCAGCTCCAACCGCAGGCGACGTCAGTCCGGAGCCGAACGAGCTCGAGTGCGAGCCCACCGCGGGGCTGCGCAGGCTGCTGCCGAACATGGAGCCGCTGGCGGCCGCCGCGGGCGAGCGCCACGTGCTAGCGCCGCCTCCGAGCCCCGCGGACGCTCCCGTCGGCGTCGCGGTCGTGGCGCTGCTAAAGTACCCCGAGCGGTACCCGCCGGCCCCTAACGCGCTTGGCAGCCCGCTGCTGGCGTTGCTGGTCGTGCTGGTCGTGGCCGAGCTGGCCGTCGTGCGCATGGTGATGTTGTTCAAGCTGCGGTTGCTGCCGGCTGTGAAGCTGGCGCCGCGCCGCGCGGGAGCCGCGCTCGCCTCGACGCCCAGCGCCGCGAAGAAGTCGGGCTGCCCGCCCTCGGGCTTCTGTCGCAGCCGCGTGTCGGCGCTGGCGGGACGCGCGCGCGTGAGCCCCGCGGCCGGCGGCGGCGCGCGCACCTGCGGGGCCAGCGACATGCCGCGCGGCGGCGGGGGCAGCGGCGGCTGCTGCGCGCTGCCGTCCATCGGCGCCTGCCGCACTGTCGCCGGTGGCTCGGATTTTCCTGTTTGCGCCGCGCCTCGCTGCCGCGTGTGATGGAGGCGTTTCCCTCGTGTGGACCACGTAATGGGACGAACCCATGTTGGGGGCGGGCTTCAACGTGGGGGCGTATCCATTTCAGCACTTTCGTTCGCGACTCACGGCGTTGTAGTGGGTCGACACGGTTGAAGTGATGCTAGGATGTATCCGCATGCTTTGATGAACGCCGACGAGTCGACGACGTACAACTAGACGCGAAAGGGCGTAGAGAACCTCGCAATCGAGTTTATATTGCTGATACTGAGGTGGCCGGACATCCTAAAGAGCGAGAAGCATGCCCTAAGCCATTGACAATTAGTTGGCATACGCAGGATGCCTTAAGACCAGAAGCATGGCGAAAGTGTCGGAGCGGTTTCGATAGGTCGATGCACAGTCACGCAAGCACTCAAAGCTGTGAAGGTTGTATCGGGTCGCTGCGACGACGACCTAAAGACTTGACTCGATATTCCTAGTTTGCGAGCGCGGCAACGATCAGCCTAGAAAGCTCGATGTTCCTCTCTAACTCGACCATACCAAGCGCTCTGTATTTATCGCGGATACAAGAGTCGAAGGGGGTCGTTGACAGTGCCAAGTTGATTTAGTTGCCAGGCGGATCAGCGGAGGACGACAAACTTAGTAAACATGTGACAGACATTTAGCCACACAGCAACGGGATTAGGAAGAGCGATAAGATGAAGGCGACGGAGATTACTTAGGTGACGGAGAAGACGTGTGTGGGAGGAAACATGATGTACTGCATGGAGCAAGAAAATCAGCAAACACCCCATCTTTCAGACATCCAACGCATCAGGACCTTCAATCCATGAGATAAATACAGACCCGAACCTCCCCAATTCGACGTCGGCAATAAAAATAGTGTGTCCAGCATTGACCATTTTTATTCTTCTCATTCGACGTCAACACGAAACAAACATACACGAAAACCAGCACTAGCAGTCAAGTGTCGCTGGCTTCGCGTCGATTTCGCTGTCCCCACACAAATCAATATGCTTCGCACAAAAGCGTCGGAGAGAGAGCGATCACCACCGCAAAATCATCATCGCTTTTTGTGGACAATAGACGGCTACCTCTTTGCTGTGGCACTTGTCGCAACTGGGTGTCTTGCCTGGACAGTGTGGATCATGCTGCTTACCATCGCCCCCAACAGTACAGTCAATTGGCTGATGAACACCAAGTCGTTTGACGAAGGTTCATTCTGGCGCTTCATCGATCCTCAGCCGTCTTCACTGTTTCTTGGACTTCTGGGACTCAGCTGTGTTGCGCTCGCATACGTATACATCATCATTCGTGTTACAACTTTCCGTCATCGCGAGTTTTCTGGTTGGTCGAGATTGTCATCGCTCCAAAGTTTTCAGTCGAGATGTGTGAGCACGATCATGGGCACAGCAAAGGTCGCTGTTATTGCAGCACCTTCAAGCAGGCTAATTTCTCAAAGAACAAGAGTGTCACCTACTCAGCATTCAGTTGTGGGGGCGACCACAACATTTGTCGAGGTGGTGATGCAAGAACGGGCAATGCTGGTACGTGGCGTAGATGCACCGTTGTTTGTTGCTTTTAGCTCTGACATCCTGGCTTGAAGAACATAGTTCTCAAATTTGTCGACTTTGGCATTCAGCTCTATCTACTTATTGATATGATGGAGAAAGGGCTGCCAGTCGTGCTCGTCGCCATATTCACATCTGTGATCGTACTCAACGCAATTATAGCAGCTGTAGCGGTCGCAGGACTCTCACGACACAGCGGCTTACCAGAGCTTTTGCTCGATACAATGTAAGCCTTTCCCAAATCTTCTAGCTACACCGTTCACCTATGACTTACCAGACACGTACAATCGTGATTTTACGCCTACACAGATTCGACATTATGGTTGCAGTCGGCATTCCCATGCTTGGTCTTGTATACTGTACCTCCACATTTCACTTTGATCGGCGACTGCTCGCCATCAACCAAGAAGTGTTCCAGCCAGGATGGTTTGAGACTGGCGCTAGTGTTAATACTGACCCGGTGCAGCCTGAAATCATCCGTAGCTTGCTGAACTCTCTGCGAATCTTCTCTGCAGTGAGTGTTTTTGCGCGTGTAGGTACAAACTGCGCGCTTTGCCGTCGGTTTTATCAACTTGCCGCGTTGGTCAAGGACCCAGTCAAACGAAGTCAACGCATCTATCCGAAGCATCGTCCAACCTCCATAGCCTTCGTAGTGATTGCCATGGCCACCATTGTTTTTGTCGAAGAGAGTGTTCGCACATCAAATGTGGCATGCCATCCACACCCTGAATGCGTGCAACATGCAAGAAGGTGGATCTTTTTGCGCGGTGATGACGACTTGACACAGTGCCCATGTCTGAAGTTGATCGACGGACAGCCTATAGTCAAATCATACAAAGAGTGGCTCGACTCTCCCAGTATTTTTGCAACGTCGGGCGACCTGGAGATGGTCAGTTTGTTGAACCGTCGATTGTCGACATTGCCCGAGCTACGAAAATGCAAAAATCTTCGCTACCTGTACGTAGTGTATGATACCTCCACCTCTCGTGTTTCTAATGATATCTGTATCTTCAATAGAGCACTGGTATACGCAGATACTGAAGCCCTACCTTTTTGGATGAAGGAGTTTACAAAGCTCGAGTACCTGTGCGTTCTTTACTTACTTGGGTGCATTTAGTCATGAACGCAATCTCATCCGACTCCGTGTTGATTCAGGCATATCGAAGGAAAATATCGTCTGGACAAACTAAACAAGTTGCCAGATGATATGTTTGAGGATATGTCGTCGCTCACATTCATTCACTTCGGTGTAATCTCCGTTTCAAGGCTCCCCAAGATGAAGGGTCTCAAGAATCTGAAGTATCTCCTCCTCGCAGTCTTACTCAATTTACAAGAGCTCCCTAGCTTTGATGGCTTGAGCCGACTTGAAACCATTTTACTGGCGACTACCCCGTTGGTAGATAGCATGCCTGACACTTCGCCTCTCACCAGTCTGAAGTTGATAGTCACGAACGACCAAGGTAGATTCTGCTGTAATGGTTTCATCAGCGAGTGCAACTTGACGCACTCCCTGTGCATGGCAAGCGAGGTGTGGAATACTCCCGCAGCAGTGTGTTTACCGCCTAACCGAACGACGAAGCTACCTACTGCAGGGACTCGCGAAACCTTTGCCAGGTTCCGGGTGACGGTGTGTGCAGATCAGGCTCCCAAGCCTGGACAAGTTGAGGCGGGACCAACGCGCGAGACGTCCGATGAGTGCGGAGGAGTCGTTTATCGGCAATGCGTTCCTCCCATCGGAGGCGTTGGCATGTGCTACAACTCTCGAATGATGGCGATCGCATGCGGGCAAAATGCTCTGGCACAGGTAATGCGTCGGCGTCAGATCGCGGAAGGTGTCGGCTATCCGTGCGACCCACGGTACGAGGCATGGCTCGGGTGTCATTAGCCTCACCACCGAGTCAATACGTAAGGTGCTCTGATGGCACAACCAATACTCGCCAACAACTCCTCACGACTTGTTTATGGATCGGATCACGATCGTTGCTTGCTTCAACGTCTTCATGACCACCATCGCCAAGCATGCGGTGCACCACCTTGTCATAATTGATGTATCAACTCTCGTGAGTCCCATCCTGGCACGACGTTCCAGCGACACGCGGACGCGCCATTCCCGTCTCGGCGCCTCCTCCTCCGCCGGCCTCGGATCCGCGCGGCTTGCGACTGCCGCCAGCCTTCGCCCCCTCCGCCCACCGTCTCCGCTTGACCCTCGCAGGATGTCGCCGGTCGAAGTGCAGCGCAAGCTGACGGTGCTCGGGTACCCTGGCGTGGGCAAGTCGTCGCTGACCACGTGCTTTGTGGAGAATCGCTTCGTGGAGAACTACGACCCGACTATCGAGAACACGTTCCACAAGACCATCCGCTTCCGCAACGCGCACTTTGTCACGGACATCGTCGATACGGCCGGCATGGTGCGCGGGTGATGGTTGTAGTCGCTCTGCTCGCTTGGTGGTCGCTCACGGTTGATTGGTTGCTGCGGTGGCCCTCGTGTGCTGCAGGACGAGTACTCCAACTTCTCGCAGGCGGCGTCCGTGGGCGTGCACGGATACGTGCTCGTGTACTCGATCGGCTCGCTCACGTCCTTCGAGAAGCTCAAGCTCATCAACGAAAAACTGCTCAACATGCTCGGCTCGCACCCGCCCCGCGTGCTCGTTGGCAGCATGTCGGACCTCGACAAGAGCAGGTGAGGGAAGCCTTGGAACTGCGAGCGGTGGCAGGGATGCGTTCGCCACGGCCCCGATCTTGGCGGATAGACGTTTGTGCATTCGACTAACTAGTCTGGTCCGACCATCCCGCGTGTTTGCGAATTCATCAGGCAAGTGTCGGTGGAAGACGGCCAGGCGCTCGCGAGGCAGTGGGAATGCCCGTTCGTCGAGTGCTCCGCCAAGGACAATGAGAATATTAGTACGTCTGTGTTTTTCCTGTGGTCGAGTGCATGGACACTCGATACCATCGTGGGATCCAGAATCTCCGCGATACAACTTTCGCGTGCTAACTGCGTGGTGTCCGTCTGCAGCCGAAGTGTTTACCTATCTAATCAAGGAGATCGAACGCGACTCGGGGCTGCTGGAGGTCAACGACGAGTCGGGCTGCACGATCCTCTGAGCTTTTGTGGTTTCGAAGCCCTTCGACCCTCCCGAATATTCCCACTTCCCCCACCAAGGCCATCGCACCCTCCCGTTGTGTCAAGTGTACACTCTTCGTGGTGCACGAGTCGTCTCCGGCGCCTCGCACCGCATGTACCAATGAATACACGCGCTCGATCCATCGCTTCCGCTTGGAGCTTTATTTTTTTTTACTCCGGAGTTAGGTACCATCGAAAAAGTGCACCCTGACTCCCATGATGACGGCCAGTTCAATTCTTCGAATCGTCTCCACCCTCAATTCAACAAATCGCCTCCCATTCAAAGAATTGCCCCTCGGCGGACTAGACCACCACAAAACCCACCGGCCGCCCCCCTCGCCGCCCGCCATTTCGACCGAAGGTGGCGAGGGAGCCAACATGATGCGCAAGGTGACGTTCGAGCTCGGCCGCTGCGTGCGGGAGACCGGCCAGGCGCTGGACCGCCTGGGCCTGCGCGTGCTGGGCGACAACTCGTACAAGGAGAAGTGTGCGTGCGCGCGGACGGCGTCGGCTCCTCTTGAGAACTGACACACGACGTGATGCTCGCCTGCAGTCTCGCGCCACCGCCAGATCGTCGCGCTGTACGACAAGCGCCCCAAGATCGCCAGCGACGTGTGGGTGGCGCCCAACGCCACCATCGTCGGCGACGTCGAGATCTGCAACGACGCGTCCGTGTTCTACAACGTGGTCATCCGCGGCGACCTCAACCAGGTGCGCATCGGCAACCGCACCAACGTGCAGGACCGCACCGTCATCCACACGGCCAGCGCCACGGCGCCCGGCCTCGCCCCCGGCACCTCCATCGGCAACGACGTCACCATCGGACACGGATGCACGCTCTACTCGTGCACGATCGAGAACAACGCCATCATCGGCATGGGCGCCATCATCCTCGACGGCGCACTCGTCGAGTCCAACACGATCGTCGCCGCCGGATCGGTCGTGCCCCCCGGCCGCCGCATCCCCTCGGGCCAGCTCTGGGCCGGCAACCCCGCCAAGTACGTGCGCGACATCTCGGACGACGAGGTCGCCGACATCACCAAGCAGGCCAAGGACTACGTGGGCGTCGCTGCCACGCACAGCGACGAGTTCCTGCCCTACGGCACGGCCTACCTCGACGTACGTGGCGAGATCTGTCTGCGTGTTAACTCGTGATGGAAATGGGTTTTGCTGACGTTAACTTCCTGTACAGGCCGAGAAGATCAAGAAGGCCGGCGGCCACTTGTAGAGATCCGACGTCGCGGCTGCCTGGCGGTCGAGCAGCGGACGAAACGCGGTGAGGATGGATCCAAGAGGAGACGAAGCAGGGCGAAGAGGTAACACCTCTGCGAGTCTCCAGCCCCCTCGCTAAAGTTTGAAATCCAAGAAGAATGATGCAAACGACTCTCTTTTGTGCGTTGTGATGAACACTTTACTTCACTGTTAATCATCGCTCTTCACACGTCTCCGCTTTTGCTTCTTGCCACCGTCGCTGCTTTTGGGTCCTCCACGCTTCTTGAAGTCGACGCTGCCTCGGGCCGCAAAAGCTGCCTGGTCCTCTTCTTCTTGAGCTGTTGTTACCGTTGGCTTATCGAGCTCGACGCCCTTGTAGCTACCACCCCACGGATTGAACGCTCCTAGCGCATTGTCTCCTTGTGCATCAAAATCCTCGAGCGCGTCCTTGCGTTTTTGCTCCTCTGCAGCTCGCTCTTCCTCGGCCTTTGCCTCGGCCTCTCGCTGAGCAATAGCCTCCTCGCTCTCGTCGATATGTCGGACCTCGATTGTGCTCCACTCGCCCATACCAGTGGTCTCATCGATCACCACGGGCTTCTCCGGGGCCTGTTGTCCGCGAAGATCGCATACCATCTTCTCGACCGCCTCCCGAGTCATCCCAGCCGGCATGGGCACACGCAAGCGATCGGAGCGGAGATCTGTCTCCGTTACAGGTGCACTCGCACCCGGCAGCATGTATGTGACGGTGAATTTGCGGAACGTCAGGTCCGTGTTGGGCACGTTGATGACCTGCGCCGCCTCGACCAGCGCGTCGAGCCACTCGTCCGCGTCCTCGACCCAGATCTGGCAGGCGCTTCCCGTCTCTAGCTGGTCCTGCTCGCATCGAGTCCGTGTTTTCAGTCATGGAGTGTAGATACCACCCACCTAGTGCAGTCACGCACCTCGTGCTTCTTTCCCTCGAGGTAGACGACGCCTCGCACCTCGTAGACACCGAGATCATCCTCGTCCTCCTCCTGCTCCACCGACGTGTCCTCCACCTGCCGCCTCGAGTAATTCCCACCTCCACCTCGATCTCCTCCACCTCCTGAAGCCTTTCCTCCTCCTTCTCGACGCGGAGGTGGCGGCGGGCGACCTCCACGCGGCGGCGGAGGCGGCGGCGCGACGCCCGAGCCGCTGGCCACGTCCTGCGCGTACTTGGCGCGCGCAGCCTCGTCGATCTGGCGCAGCTGGTCCTGCAGCTCCCGCTCGGACTGCGCGGCCTCGTGCTTGGCCTTGCGCTGCTGCTTGAACGTCTCCTCCACGCGGTCCTTGTGCTTGCGGCCCTGCTCGTGGTGCTTGACGCTCTGTGGACGCGTCAGTGGGGCGCCAGCGGTGGCCAACGGACGAGCGCACGCACCAGCTTGTCGCCCTGCATCCACACATTGCAGTACTTGCAGAAGTGCCGCTCGCGCGACACCCAGTAGTCCGTCATGCCGCCCGCCACCTTGCCAAGTGCCACGCCTCCATGTTGCCCTTTGCCCGTGGCCTTTTCAGTAGAATACAAAACAATACAGTCTATTTTAAGGTATTATTTGTAATAAATATGTAAATGAAGAGTATGAAATAGTCTTATACTATAAATAAAATATCATAAGGGTATATTTATCAATATTTAAGATTTCTAAAGACTACTGCTGCTATTCCCGAGAACCTCCCTGAGCGGCGGTGGTTGGCTGGCTGGGGGCCGTCGAGCAGCTACGCCGACCGCAATGGGCCATCAGTTCGTGATTCTAACAAGGAAGCAGCAGCAATGGCGACGAAGCGTGGTACGTAGGCCCCTGCCAGCCTCTCAGCCAGCCCTCGAGGGCCCGCAGACGCCCCCAGCAGCGCGCTGACGCCTCGTGTGACGCGCAGGACGCGGTGGCGCCTCGGGCAACAAGTTCCGCATGACCCTCGGTCTGCCGGTCGGCGCCGTGATGAACTGCGCCGACAACTCGGGCGCCAAGAACCTGTACATCATCGCGGTGTGCGGCATCAAGGGTCGCCTGAACCGTCTGCCCGCCGCCGGTGTCGGCGACATGGTGCTCGCCACGGTCAAGAAGGGTAAGCCGGACCTCCGTAAGAAGGTCATGCCCGCCGTGGTCATCCGCCAGCGCAAGGCTTGGCGCCGCAAGGACGGCGTGTTCCTCTACTTCGAGGACAACGCCGGTGTCATCGTCAACCCCAAGGGTGAGATGAAGGGTTCGGCCATCACGGGCCCCGTCGGCAAGGAGTGCGCCGACCTGTGGCCGCGTATCGCCTCGAACGCCGGCTCGATCGTCTAAGGCGTCAATTGCTCTCAGCAACAGCTACAACAAGGCTTTCTAGCTCTTCAGTAACTACCACGATGCAGGGGGAGGTCCGCCTTCCCCGGGGTCGCCTTGAGAATCGCGAGTCGTCTGTCATTTGCCTGTTTCGGTCCCGAACCTCCGTGGAGCTTCCGACAGCTATGCCTTCTTCTTCTTGCCCTTCTTGGCCGCCTTGAGTGCCGCCTCCTCCTCCAGCCGCCGTCGCTCCTCCTCGTTCTTGGTCTCCTCGCGAATGTCCTTCTTGAGCTGCTTGAGCAAATTTGCAGCCTCCTCAAGCAGAGCCCCCGACACTCCATCGACAGCCGATCCCGCTTCCTGTGGCATCAGTTAGCGTGAGCCCCTGACTCAGCAGCTAGAAATCCAGCCTAACAACACCTACCACAGCAGCAGTGACCAACTGGGAACGCATCTCCAAAGCTTGGAGAAGCGAGTCGATTATTGTGCCGTCAGGAAATATGTACTTGGCCGGCTCGGTTGGCGGTGCTTCCGAGCCAGGGATCGGGCCTCCAACGACCTTGAAGTCTACCAGACACGCCTCTAGCTGTACCTCGGCTCGAAGGCGGCTGAGTAACGCTGTAGCCTGCGTGATCAACTGCTCGCTGGCTCCGAGCGCTCTTGCAGCCACGAGACTCGCGTCAAGTCGAGCAATATCTCGAGCATGAGCCTTGCCGCCCACTGGAACTTGCGACTCGCACAATGCGTGGGCACCAAACAGAGTGCATTCGGCTTCTGCTCCACGCACGATTCGTCGAGCGAGGTCCAGCATCTCGGGGGCCACTTGCTCTCGCGTTGCAGCTTGGAGTGCCAGCTTGAGCGGGGTAAGCAGTGAGCGAGCCCCGATGGGACGCACAAGCATCAGGCCCTTGATCTCTTCTTGCAGCGCTATATGGGCTACGAGCTTGTAGTACGTTCGTCGAGCATCCTCAAGCAGCGCAGCATCCAGAGCGGCTGCAGCCTTGGCATGAGCTGTCTCCAGAGCTGTGTACAGCGATTCAGCGTCGGTGTGTGTCAATGTCAGAGCTCGAAGCACAGCCGCATCGGTAGTTAGTAGCGGCGACCGACTGGAACCTGGTGGTGCAGGCTGTGGTTCCTGTTGCTCAACCTCAGACTTCGCAACCCCATCACTTGCGTTTTCGTTGGAGTCGCCACCTTCAGCTTCTTGTGGAAGAGCACTTGTGTCGACACTTGGAGCCTCGCTGCCTTCCTCGCCGGCAGTAACTTCGCCACTGATAGCTCCCTCTTCGTCTAGAGGCAAGGCATCCACAGACATATGCTTCGTTGATGGTCTTCCCCTATCTACCAGGAGATCGAGAACTTGTTGGATCAGGGTCTGCTTGGTCTCGAGCACCGAGCGGAGGTCTTGCTCAGCTTTGCGCATATCCGTAGCGCATTCTTGGCAAAACCGAAGTGATCGCTTGGGGACGAAGCCTGGTCCACCACCACTGCTAGGTGCAGTCAAGGCGAGCTCAGCAATGTGAACGCTGGTCGTCGACGAGCACGGCTTGGTGTCGCAGTAGACATTCGTGCAGCGCTGGCACAAACTCGAGCGGCGGATGCGTGAGAACGTCTCCTTGCACCACTGACACGTTCGCTGCGCTCGGAACCGAGCCAGCAGCTTCCTGCAGTCTGGCGCCGTCGCCAGGTCCTCCGCACAGTTCCCATATCGATTCCGCACATCTGCGGGTGCTGCATTCGCCAGCAGAAGCTCTAGCACCTCGCGATGAGCTCCGGCTGCAGCAAGGTGAAGGCTCTGGTTACCGTCTGTGTCTCGGTCCTCAAGGCTGTAGCCAGCTTGGAGTAGCAATGCAACCGTGTCCGTGTGACCAGCGTAGCTTGCCCAGTGCAGAGGCGTGTTGAGACTGTTCCCTCCAGCAGCAGCTTGAAACCCTAGAGCGTTGTCTGAGGTCGCATTGCCTCCACCCACAGCTGACGTCCGTCGACTGAGAAGAGGTGAAGACGGTGGAGCGTCCGAGTCTCCCCCATTGCCGGCGTTGTTGTCGCCTACAGACCGTCTCGCCGTGACGTACATGGCGTCGGCGCCAAGGTCCAGCAGGTACAGCAAGATCTGAGCGCACACACTTTGGTCAGTGGCCCCACTGGAGCATCTGGGAACGACTGACAGGTGAACGCACGTTGTTGTTGCCTGCGATCGCCGCAGCGGCAACCGGCGTCCAGCCGCTGGTGGTGATGAACCCCGCTGGAGCTCCCTCTTTCACGATCTTCCTCACGTCCTCAGCGTCGTCCGCTCCTTTCAGTCGGCACCGCTCGATGAGCCTCAACGCACGCTCCACGTCAGCAGGCGCCGCGCCGAGCTGCGCCATGGGCTCGGCTCGAATCGGCAGCTCTTCGACGGGCTCCTGGTCCTCGTCGCCCAGCTCATCGTCCGAGGCGTCTGCGTGTGGAGACATGGGCTTGTCGGCTGCTTTGGCCGCGTCCGCAGGCGACGCGGAGGCTGCCATGGCTGTAGCCACCACGGGGAATGCACTTCGTGGCCAAGTTGAAGTGACCAGCCGCGACGGTTCGCCTTGTCATGGATCTGGTGCCATGCCCTCCCAACTACCCTACAAGAATCTCGTGTCCTCTGCTTTTTCAGATGCGATGAGTCAATGATGTATTGCTAGCACTCGCCTTCGACTCGCGGGTATGGCCGTGGAAAACCCGGCATCCTACGATAAAAAACGATGACTGGGAATGGAACCCAGTGAAAATGCAACAATGCCTGAGTATACAGTGCTATCTGCGGGCAACGCTGAGCGTACCTGCAGACACTTTGTGGCTCCTGATGTGTTAAGTTGGCGCTCGGCAAAAAGCGTTAGGTCTTGGTTGACCTCGGAGCATGTTGAGGAGAAACATCAGCATGTTCTTCGAGGCGTTGACGTCGCGGTTCACAGTAGTACCAAAACAGCCATTGGATCGGCAATGGAGCACACTATAAACCTTGCACGTCCGCCATTCCTTGTCCGTGCTGTTCTTGACCTTGCAGAGGCAGAGACTGTACTGGTATTCTAGCTGCCGGTGGCAACGTGAGTGAAGCTTGCTGGTGCGAAACTCATCAATTGGTTGCACACGACAGTAGTTTCTCAATGTGTGCTCGAGTCTCTTGACCGGCCCCGCGGGGCACTTCTTGATGAGTCCAGAGTATTCGGTATTGCTCCAATCTCCAAATCCAACCACCGTTCGCCTGCCTGCTTGCTGGGTCAGTCTCCGACATAGTTCATGAAGCTTCCACATGACGATGCTGACAGTCTTTCCGTCCGTCACGATCTCTCCTGCGAACTTCTTGTTGGCTGTTTCAAACTTCTCGATATTGAAGAGACTGTGCCACCAATCGTCTGCGACAGCATTCCAATCATCACCTAAAGGAGGCAAGCGAACACCAGCACGTAGAAGTAGGCTGTGGAGCGCCGTCTTGCACATCTTGAAGTGCGAGCACTTGAACCCATTCTTTGTCGGCAGGAGACTGAACGTGCGGACCTCTGGGATGTCCTGTCGATGCTGAAACCGGCGATTCCTCTCCTCAATGTCGGTCAGAATCATGTAGGTGAGAGGAAGCAATCTGTTAGCCTCGTCGGACAAGTAGCCGCTCTCGTTGCGCGGGATCTGCTCTCGCCAAGCCTGCACCTCGGTGTCGTTGCCGTTGTAGACAGGGTCCAGGATACTCTTGATCATGACGTAGGCCTCAGCACCATTCAAGTCATAGACCCGCTTGATGTGACGGTGAAAGCGACGGTGTAAGTTGCGTACGATCGCGTTCTTGGTGTTAGTGGCCATCATTGGGGCTGCGTTCTGCTGCCACCCAGCGGTAATCTGCCGGTTGCTTGCACGTCGAGCGTCTTCACCTCGCCAAGTGTTGTACAGCGTGATTGATTACTGGAATACAGGAGACCCGAGTGTGGAGTTGGCGTTGCAAACACACGATAGGCATCTGTAGAAGAAGACCTGGTTGAGTGGCTCCACTGCATCGCCCAGCTGACACATCCGCACGGCGTGGATGTTGGCGAGGACGTAAGCCTCCAGCACGGCCTGGTCCATATCCGCCAGCACGGACTCCCACGGCAAATTCATGGTCTCATCGCTCTTGCAAAACGCCTTGAGCGACGTCTTGACGCACACAAGCGAGGACTTGGCGTTAGCTGCGTCACGAGCTTCGACTTCGGCTCGTCGCCTCCTTGACTGACTCTTGCGTGGTTCTGCACTGCGCTTCTTCTTTTTAGATCTAGCACCGCCTGACGTCGGACCAGCTGCACGTGTTGTCTTGGACCGACCTCGACGAGTTGCGGAAGCAGCTCTACTCGTTGTGGATCTGGATAGACCTGCGGCAGCTTGTCTGATCTTGGACCTGCCTCGCCGGGGACCTGGATCGCCCTCCGTGCCCGATCGAGCGTGCTTGTTTGCCATGGTGGCAAATTATACTGTGAGTATGGAGATCAGGGTCGGCAGCCGCTTTCGTTCGTTGCCGTTCGAGAGCGAGTTGGCGCTTCACAATTCAAAACATGCTATTGTTCCATCATGACCGTTTACGTGTATGCAGGCAGTGCTCCAAAGGCCGCTTTACTAGCTTGCCGTGGGTCATGATGGAGCTCTGGAGATGCTTCCTATGGTATCTTCAACAAGCAATACGAAGTGTCAATGCAGTGCTGTTGTCATCGCTGGGGGAGGGCATCGCGCAATCAGCTTGAAGCTGATGAACTGCGCTGCCAGCTTGTCAATTGGACAGTACCGTAACGACAGGTTTATTTAGTTTCACGTCTCCTTTTCCACGTTTTCCGGTGGAGTGAGAGTTTATGTCGATCGTTGGGCTGAGAAGGGTGAATGTAGAAATGGAGGTGCGCCAATGCCGAGTGTAGCAGACTGCATCGTCGAAAGTCTTGACAAAACTTTCCTTGTGACGACTGTTTTGTTGAGTGAGGAAATCCAAGCGTCTGCAAAAGCTCACTGCAGACGAAAGAGCGGAGATCGAGAGGCAGACAATATTCGTGTACGAACGATAAGCGGATCGTGTTATGATACCGACTCGACTACTATGACGATAGGCTACTAGCTTGCTGCGCGTTCTTTCCGCGCGATCGGGGAAGACCTCTGCGCAGCAGCAGCAGCGTTTTTCTTTTTTCAACGCACTAAGACATACGTCTAGCTGCTGCCGTGCACGGCCGTGTAGTTGTAGTACAGCGTGTTCTGGTACTCCTCGGGGCAGAACGGGAACGCGGCCGAGCTGTCCGTGGGGGCGAACAGCGACTTGCCCGTCGTGTACGTCACGTAGCAGCCGAGTCCCGTGCAGACAATGGCCACGAACAGACCGGGGATCTTCTCAAGAAGCGAGATCTTGTTCCAGGCCTTCTTGTAGTAGAAGATGATGGGGAGCACAATCGAGTTGGCCGTGTTACACGAGGCACCAACGAAGTCGCTGAAGTCACCGAACTTGTCCTTGGCGAGCACAGCGACGATGACGAGCACGACAATGACAGCCAAGCGCAGAATCACGAACTTGATGGCGTTGGCGCCCTTGTACTCAGCAGCCTCGAGCTCGGCGTCGTCCGTGTTGTAGGCAGTGTCGGCCATCGAGACAATTGACATCTTGGACGTGCGCTCCTTCTCAATCACACCCTCAGCAGGAGTCGAGGCATCGGCGTACGAGATGTTGTTCTCAACATCGTCAGCGGGCTTCTGGTGCATGCCGAGAAATAGACGCTCCATGATGTAGAAGGCAGGGTTGATGATGACAGCGAAACCGATCGTGATGTGCACCTGCATGAAGATGAAGGCAAGCACGACGGCACCCTGGTCCGGGGAGAAGCCGAGAGCCGACAGGCCGGTCGAGGCGTCCGGGTAGATGGAGAAGAGCAGGTTGCCCGAGATCTGGCAGCCGACGGCCGAGTAACCCGTGGAGGCGAGCGTCAGGAAGAGGCACGAGATGAGCGTGAGCGTGGCGAGCACGACACCAGGCATGCGCGTGGGCACGCTGTGCTGGCGCTGCACGTCCGGGATGATGATACCAGCACCGTAGGCAAGGGCGAGGTTGCCGAAGGCGCCCGTCACTTGCTCAAACGACAGGTCCGGGAAGATGACGGACGGGTGGCCGCGCATGCCGTACATGACGACCGAGACACCGATGACGTCGGCAATGATGGTACCCGCGCAGCCGGCGAAGGCGGCGCCAGCTCCCTCCTTGAGGGTCGGGATGAGGCAGACCGGGAGGACGACGAGCGCCATGAGGATGATCCAGACCTGCTGGCTGAAGGCACCCGGGAAGAGGTCGTTGAGCAGGGTGCCGCCGAGCACGAGGAAGACGCAGGGGATGAGGACGCAGGTACTGATCTGCGCGATGACGGTGAGCCAGCGGCCCCACTTGCCCATGCACCACTCGCCCATGTCACCGTAGGTCTTGACGGACTTGGGGGCCATGAGCATGGTCTTGGAGATGCACCAGCCGGCGTAGACGTTGGCGAAGGCCATGAAGAGCAGGGCGACCGTCGCGATGGCCGGACCGGCGCGCGAGAAGTTACCAGGCATACCAAGAGTACCAATGCCGTACACGCAGCAGAAGATGCTGAAGGCGGCCTTGAGGTCGTCGCCCATGATCCACTTGCGGCCCTCGGACTTGGTCATCTTGCTCGAGTGGGGCTGGCTTCGGAGACTTGCGGAGACTGGAGCTCGAGGTGGAAAGTTGAGAAGTGAGACCTCGCCTGCGGCCGTCGGGGCGTGCCGGCACTGTAGACTGCAACCAGCTACAGCGAGCGTAGTGCACAGTCTGCACGGTGCCTACGGTACGAAATGGGGGAGGGAAGCGGCGGGGCGACGACGTTCAACGAGTGCGGGCTGTGCCGGCGTTGAGCCCGAGCCTGAGCGGGGCACTTGGTGTTTGTACTGTACAAATCGTGAAGCGGTGCAGCCGAGCGCGCCCGCCTCTGCGCGCGTGTGGGGCTACGGCGTCACGCGTGCCACTCTACAGTACCACCGACCAAGAGATATACGGACGAGGAGCATCCCCGCCGCAGGCGGAGGGCGTGATTTGCTAGCAAAATGCACAGGAGCTCGTCGAGCAGTGTACTGTAGCGACCGCCTTGTATGCACAGCACGCTCCAAATGCTCATTTACAGTGCTCAGCTCAGCAAAGTGAAGACAAAGGCCTCGAGTGCCCCCAGGCTTGTGAACCTTGATTGCACGCCGTCTGGCAGAACGTTAGGTACATGGTCAAGTGGTTGCACCACCCTGACGACTTCGGATGGCATCGAACGACAGCTTCACTGTAGCCAAGATCAGCCGTCCGAATGTCTCCTCATCCGGCAACTCATGCTCATCACGGCTCTCGTGATGATTCCGAGACCCGCTTCAGCAGCGTATCATTCGGTAGCGATGCAAACTTGCTTGACTCCTGCCGCCGCTTGCATCGAGAGACCCCGCGTCTGTTTCACCATCAGCTGCCCGCATTTGACGCAAAATGGGTTCGACGGAGCTCTATGCACGCGTTCCTCCGTTGAGCTCGAGCATGAAAAGCGGCAGACGCTCTGCCAAATGGACCCGCACTTTTGACATGTTTTACAGGCGGTGGCGGCGGCATCACACCATCCGGGATCCGGGTGGAGCGAAGTCGCCTGCGGTACTGTACGTACAGTCTCAGACGCGCCTCAACTGCGAGGGATCCCTTTCTTGTGCTGGGCGGCAGAGTTGAGACGACGGCGATGACCGCCGAGATATACGGAGCGGGGCGACTGCAAGTGGGCAGGGGACCTAGATTCGCCGAATTCTGCGCCGCCCAATGCGCGCGCGCGGAGCTCGTGACGAGCGTTCAGGAGCCAACACAACGAGGGCCGACGCCGCCATTGGCTCCGCTGTCTGCACACGCTACCCGGCGGCGGCGCGGCCCAACCTGGCGGCTTCCATGCAGCAGCGCCGCACAGTACAGTATAGTATATTTCTAGTCTGCGCTGAAGTTGACGACGGGGCAGGCCAAGCGGGACGAGGCGGAGCGCATGACCTCCTTCCATCTCCGTCCTGGGTTTAGCGGCCTATTTTGAGGTGTATATAGAAACTATTTGGCTCAAGTATGCACCATCGCACTGGAATGGGGGTGACCCGTTGGTTAGTGACACAACGTCCTTTTCTAGTAGCGCCGGATCCACAACGTGTTCAGTACCGTACTTTTTCGGGATGGTGACTTACACCGCCCATCACCGGTACAGAGGTTGCAGTGACTGCAAATCCTCTCTCCGGCTTTTTCGCCCCGCGCCGTGCTCATCCTGAGGACGTGCAGTCTACAGTACCGCACACTTCCCGCAGCAGAGAGCTCGCTTGAACCTGCCTGCCTCGTCGCTCGAATGATGAGACGCTGTGTCTGTCTCTACAGCTCACATCACTCGACGCCACCGTCGACCCTCAAAGCTCTGGAGCTCCATCACCACCTTGCATCCAGCTCGCAGAGCTCGATCGCTCGATGGCACTGCTTCGTTGATGAAGCCCGTCGCCTGCCCGAGCGGGTCGCTGATTGCTCAAACCTCCATCGGCGGGCTGGACGCGCAGAGACGCGAAGGCCGGCAGGTGGCTGATCGTCGATCAGTGATCGACAGATCCGGGCACGCTTTCCAGTGTTGCAGAGAGCGCCGGGCAGCGAGCGGCCACGCGTGCGCAGCGGGGACAAATGTCAGATTTCCGACGCCTCCAACTGGCAGTCGAGAGTGCCGATCAGATCGCCCGTGGCGGAGCGGCCGCCTCGCTGAAGGCTGCGAGCGCAATGCGATGAACACGACGCTTTCGTGCTGTCTTGAGGCACGGAATGCACCACCCCCATCGACAACTCCGCCTGCTGCGTCTCATGCGGCTGGCTGGCATCTCGTCACATTTTTGCATCTCATCACATTTGATGGCTACATCACCGGAGCATTTTGATTCGTCAGCCTCCCACCCAATCACATCCGCGTTGAGCTTTCGTAGCGCAAGGCCATTGGATACTGTTTGCCCAATCACCAACGCAGCTACAATCCACCTTCGCGCAACATCTTCCCCCTTCGAAACCCTGTCATCCCACCACGACACCTCCCCCGACCATCTCCATGGTGCGCTGCTGCTGCCTCTGCGCGCGCCGCCCCCGCCCTCTGACGCTCGTTCTCGCCCGATGAGCAGGCGAACCAGGCGGCCAAGAAGGCGCAGCGCGCGAGCGCGTCGCTCAGCTCGCGCCTGCAGCAGTGGATCGTCCCCATTAACGTGCGGCACCTGTCGCTCTCGTCGGCTCGCCCTCGATTGTGAGGCTGACCCGGTCGCTCTCTGGTGATCGCGCAGGTGCTCTACTTCCTGTACCGCATCGTGTGGCACTACGCGAGCATCACCAGCTGGACGCTCGCGGGCTACGTATTCCTGCTTGGATCCACGTACATGAGCTACTCGTGGGTCGTCGGCGCGGCCGAGGAGGGCGGATCGAGCGAGTGCGTGGGGGAATTGATGCTGAGTGACGACTGCTAGCGTAACGCTGACGCTGCTGTGGCTGTGGACACAGGTACGCCATGGACGTGCTCATTATTACGCTCTTCGTGCAGGCCGGACTGCTCGTGTCCGACTACTTTTGGCTCGCCTACCTCGCGGTGAGTGGCAGGACATGGCTCCAGGCAGCTTTCTTTAACGTCACTAAAGATTGACATACACTTGAAACGTGCAGATCCCCGGGTTCCTGCTCTACCATGGTGGCCGCATGCTTCTCAACTATGTCTTCACGCCCGACCCGGCCGACAACGAGGATGACGATCCTGCGGCTGCAAAGCGCAAGGAGAAGGCCGAGCGCCGCGCTGCTCGCCCAAAATTCCGCGGTGCGCGGCGGTGAGCTAGGTGAGTGTTGCCATCGTTTCGAGGGGGCTACCACTCTAGGCTTTGCGAATATCAAGCAACCAAGCGTTTGCTGCAATAGACAATCGGGTTTTGCTGAGCAATGCTCATAATCACTACTATTACTGTACTTCGAGGAAGGTGGTGCTAGCGTTCCAATCCTGCCTCGATGAGCCCCGGGTCCGTGGGCGACTGCGCTGTGATGGTACCGCGTACTACGCGATGACTAGTGTTGGAGAACTACAATGGGCGATTGGGAGTCTCGGAGCAGAATAATGCACCTGCTTGATCGAAGACGCCAGCAAGCGAGGAATCGTTGCCTCGCCGCAGAGCTCTAGGCTCACACTTCAGGTCGTGAGGAAGTACTTCCGACCACCACGAGCATCGGAGTATCCCTCGGCCCGTACTGCAAGTGGATGGCGGCGCTACTTAAAGCAAAAGTACTTCCTCACGAACCTTCATAACTTCCATCGCGGTCGCGCCACTACAGTGGACGAGTCTGTTGCGACCGCTCTTGACGCCGCAGCTGCAGCTCGCTCCGCCTCCGCTTTCTCCCTATCGCTGCCTCGAAGTGACCTTCGAGATCGCGAAGATATCCGGGCTGTCAACGAGCCCACACACGACTTTGTTAGCCTCCTGAAATCGAAAATGCACCATAACTTCATCAACTCACACTTGCGGCTGTTTTGCTTTCGCATTTGGTCGACGATAGTAGAGGTAATTGCGGGGGCGAACGGCAAACTCGAAGGAGCGTCCGGATCCTCGAATGGATGGCGAGCTATCTCGTAAATGAGATCGTCCGGTAAGCGGTGCAGAAGCTGCAGCGCTACAGACACGAGGAGGTCGGCCTGAAGCGGTGGGGCGAACCGCAGACTCAGCACCTTCATAAGGTCCATGTCCCTGTGTGTACACGGTAATTCGCTCATGAACATCCCAAGCGATACAGTTGCTGATAAAGCCGCAAGAATCGACGTACTTTTGGAGCAGCTGCTCGCGGAGCAGTACAGTGTGTGCGACTGCGAGCAACACAACAAAGTGCACGCCCATGGCAAATAACTGCAGCGAACGCCAACGTGGCGAAGTTAGCATACCAAATGTAAGGACTAGCATACAACACATGCGTACCACATCCCAGACGCGCAAGAGTTCCGGCAGCGGAGGAACACATGCAAAAAGGCTGAGTATGAGAGGCAGCGCGTAAATGCGGGCTGTGATCCCGCGTTTCGATAGGTGTTGAAACAAATCCGGATCCAGCTGGTCACAACCATCAAACCAAACTGTGAGTAAAGGTCGCAGCTCATGCGTATCATACCAAGGACGAGCACGAACCATCTGAAGACACTTGTCAACAAGGACGCAGCCTTGCTCGACGCCCTTGAGCTGCGGTGCCATGTATTGAGGACAGTGGCGCACAATCAGCTGGCAAAATGTGTAGTATGCGTCCGCCTCCGGGAGCACATATAGCAGCGGCGCACATAGGATGTTCATGCCCTGCACATAACTAAGGCCCAACTGAAGTCAGTCTCGATACGATTTGTCCCAAATAGGTCCACAGAAGCTCACTCACCGAATGTATCGTGGCATCCCTGGCTGTTGGGTGGTATCCGTCTCGGTTCGTGGATCTTCATCAACCGACCCCGAGCCCTGTACGGGAGAACATGGCTTGATCAGCACTCCACTGCACGCTCAATTGAACTACTGCAACTCACCAGCTCGTTTATGAAAACGTTGAGCAGACGCACGAGCTTCTCTTCCGGCACGCGTTGCGCGAACGCCGGATCGCCTCGGAAAGTCCGGAATGTGTCGTTGCGGATATCTCCATCGCACTTGGACGCACCGCGCTCTACAAGCTTGGCGTACTCGTCTGCACTCGTGGCGTCCGTATCCACGCCCAGAAACACCTTCCAGATCTGTCCGCGCAGCGAGCACGACAACGGCTTGCATTTTTCTTCTTCATCAACCTCTGCACTCGAGGACGCGTCCTCTGCTGCCGACGACTGCGACAGCGCTTCGTCTTCGTCTGTGCTGGCTCGAACGCCCTTCGAAGGCGAGAAGCCCGCGGCGTCTTCGCGCGGGAGCCCGTAGACGATGACCATGCGCTTGAGCTCTCGCCAGCGCGCGTACTCGCTGTCAATCATGCGGTCGCTGTCGTCTTCTTGCGCGAGCAAGGCGTCGTCAGCCACCACGCCCACTCTTCCACAGCAGCCACTTCGAGCAAGTTCACCTACCAAACACGGGCTCGCCGTGCAGCAGCGCCATGTACCGCCTCCGCAGCTGCAGCGAGCGCCCGTGTGAGCGCCGTCCACATACAAAGCGCAAGTCAAGGCTGCCGTGGCCGCACCTGCGCGTCGGACGGCGCCAGCGGCAGCTTCATGCTCGCCTTCCCCGCCGTCGCTGTGCGGCCACCGCAGGCGCACGGAATAACCGACTGATTTGCCGGCGCGCGTAAACAGAGGCTATTTATGGTAAAGCGTAGCGTTTTACCGTGAGGCACGCTTCCGCGGCGAGGTGACTCGCATTCTCGTGGGTACGACGGACGCCGACCGCCTCGCCCTGCGTCGCGGTCCGCTCCCCGCCGAGCGACGAAGCGCCCGCCGCCGCCCGCTGCGCCCCCGCCCCCCGCCAGTAAACAGCCGCGCGTCGCTACGCCGCGGCCCATGGCGACCGAGCGCGTCGCCGTCCTTGGCGCCCGCGTGCTCGTGCTCGGCAAGCACGCAGGGGTACGCCCCCGCCTGTCTCCTTATTTGTTTGGCGCCGGCTGACGTCTTTTTCGCGTCTTGGGGTGGTGGTTGCCCTTGGCGACGGACTTTCTCCTTGTTCCCGCCAGACTGTGCGCTATGTGCCGGAGGAGTTGGCCGAACCCAAGGGGAACGACGACGCCGCGCTGCTCGTGGGCGTGGAGCTCGACCGCGCGCGTGGAGACTCGGACGGCCTCGCGCCTGATGGTCGCCGCCTGTTTGAGTGCAAGCCCAACTTTGGGCTCTTCGTGCGCGTCGACAAGCTCGCGGTGGGTTTGGGGAGCGTGCTGTGGGTTGATAGAGGGAGCTGCATTGCTAAGGTGTTGTTGCGTGGGTGTTTGTGCAGCCCTTCTCCCCCGAGGACGCAGCTGCGTGCGTCGTCCAGAGCGCGTGGCTGCGCTTCCGCGCTGCGCAAAAGGTGTGAAGCTTGGTGGTGACAAGGCTGCTTGACGAGAACACTGGAGGACTTACAGTGAAAACTGGAAACGTGTGGCATTTAGTTCCGACAACTTGTGTTTGCCCACGCATGGAACCTGCTGGACAACAACCAGGAGCAGCTCAATCTCAAGCGCTCGGCGCAGTTCAAGTCAGCCGAGCATACACTCGCACAGCTGACCAAGCAAAACGTAAGCTATAGTGTTCCTGCGTTGTGCATGATTTCCTTCTTCAACTGACGTGTGATATGATCGGTTCCAGTCGCTGACGCGGACAACCTCGGATCTGTCCAAGCTCTCGGTCGGCCCTTCGTACCGTGGACCGCACGTGACCTGGCCTCTGCGCCTCTCAAATGTGCTCTCACTCCTCGAATCGTTCAAGCGCGGCACTATTTTGCACCACAAGTATGTGAGTGAGATTTTGAAGGAGGCGACTCGGGTCTTCTCGCCACTCCCAACACTCCAGGAGATCGTGCTCGCCGAGGGCGACAAGCTCACGGTGGTGGGCGACCTCCACGGTCAGCTCCAGGATTTGTACACAATTTTCGCGATCAACGGGCTGCCCTCGCCAACGAACAAGTACCTCTTCAACGGTGACTTTGTCGATCGCGGACTGTATGGCACTGAAGTAGTCCTCACGCTACTTATGTTCATGCTGCTATACCCGAAGAGCGTCTTTCTGAACCGCGGAAATCACGAATCACGAAACCAGAACTCATGGATGGGTTTTGAGGACGAAATTTGGTCCAAGTACTCGGGCTTGGATGGTGACGAGGATGAGGAAAAGGATCCTGACCGCCCGGTTTCCATGTTCGAGCAGTTCCAGACGTTGTTTGAGAGCCTACCACTGTGTGCGCTGCTGCAACAAAAGATCTTTGTTGTCCACGGCGGTCTCTTCTCCCGTGACAACGTGACGCTAGCGCACTTAAAGGCCATTTCTCGAAAGCGCGAGCCACCACTACACCAGACTGGGTTCGAGGACAAGCTGTTTGAAGATATGCTGTGGAGTGACCCGCGCGCAATTTCAAGCCGCCAGCCATCCGAGCGCGGCGCTGGTGTTGAGTTTGGCGTGGATGTGACCAACAATTTCTGCTTGGTGAACCGTGTGGCATTGATCATTCGCTCGCACGAATGCGTGCCGGAGGGCTTCGAAATCCTTCATGGAGGTCGGCTGATCACTCTGTTCTCGGCGTCTCGCTACTGCGGAACCCAAATGAACAAGGGTGCGTTCCTCACCCTCGGACCGGAACTGCAGCCCGAGATCCAGCAGTTCTACGCGCGCACGCTTGACTCAATCGAATTCTCTGCGAGTGAAAGTGAGGCGACAAAGACTGACGAGCAGGGACGGAAGGAAGAGGAAGATGCGGCACAGAAGAGAGAAGTGGCAGCCATGCAAGGCGTGCTTGAGGAAGACACGCTGCGTATGATTGCGGAGCGCATTTGCGACCACCGCCCGTCACTCTACTGGTACTTTACGCAGCATGACCAAGAACACCACGGGGCGGTGCCTCGTCTCGTGTGGTCAGAAGCCTTGCGCTCTGTCTTGCAGCTAGATCTACCCTTCCTCACCTATCAGAAGCAGCTCGCGGATGCGGACGAGGCGACGGGGCTCATCAACTACTCTCGCTTCCTTGCTCGCTATCGCATCGAAAATGACGCCATTGACAGCAGCGGCTGGCAAGAATCCATCATTTCTCTTATCTGCAAGAAGCTGTTCATTGCGATGGGTGCGGGTGACCTAAACCAAGCGTTCCAGGTGTTCGATGCCGATGCGAACGGATACATAGAGTTCGACGAGTTCTCAAATGCACTCAAGAAAATGGATACAGGCCTGTCCGATCAGCAAGTGTTCGCACTCATGCGCACTGCCGATGCGAACGACGATGGCCGCATCGACTTTGGAGAGTTCGCGCAGCGCTTTGAGGTTATCTTCACCAAGAGCTCGCGCTCAACGTCCGGCTCGGTCTCGCTGTCTTCGAGCGTGCATGGCGACGACGTCGATATTGACGCTGAGCTGCCGGAGCCCTCTCCATCTCCACTCCCATCTCCGTCGCAGCTATCGCCTGATGCCGACGACACGGCCAAGGCATCGGAAGATGAGTTGCCTCCGCCACCCCCACCATCCGACGAGCCTGTCTTTGCTCGTCGCATATCGAGCGTGGACGAGTCCCAGCCGACTTTCGCGTCCGCACCTGCCACCAATGTGGACGCCGAGACGATGGACGCGCTGCTGCAGATCGGCAAGGCGTTGCTGGCACGTGAAGGCTCGCTCAAGTATCACTTCTACCATTTCGATGTCAACCAAGACGGAGTGCTCAGCCGCAACGAGTTCGAGAAGGCGCTGACCCAGCTCGGGTTTGCGTTCTCACCGTCGTTGCTGGACCGCATCATGGACGCTGTTGACACAGATGGTGGACACTCAATCGACTACAAGGAGTTCGTAGCGGCATTCGCTGTCCAGGATGTGCGTGAGAAAGAATCGGCCGGCACTGGTGACATGACATGGCAGAACTCGGTACTGCAGCAGGTGTCGAACGTGTTTTACCAGCACCGCATCCACATTCGCAATGCGTTCCGCATGTTCGACCGGTCGAACACGGGTGTCATCAGCAAGGATGAATTCCGCGCAGGTATCTCGGCGTTCAATGTGGTTCTCAACTCGCCGCTGTCGGACGACCAAATGGAGGAGCTCATTGCATTCCTTGACGTCAACAAGGACGGCGTCATCAGCTACAAGGAATTCTTCGACGGCTTCCGCGTCGTCGACGTGCAGCTCGCGGGCGACGACAGCTCGTCCGAGTGACCGGCACCGGCTCAAACGCGGGGTCATAGGCAAGGTGAATGTGTACATGTTGGCGGAATGAGCCATGCTGTATTCAAGTGGATAGCAAAGCTCTTGAAAGCGGTTGCATTCAAGCAAGCTGCATGTCATGCTGCTCGACGGTGGCCACGTTGGAAGTCAAATAGTTTCGCTTTAGTGACTCTCACGGCCAAAATGGCAAGCATTTTTTTCAAATCGAACGCGCAACTTTTTCAACATGCGCGCCGCGCTCGAGGCCGTGGCGGGCTTCCTGAGCGCCTACGGGGCGCTCGAGGAGTCCAAGGGTGCGCCCTCGCAGCCGCTGGAGGTTTCAACTACGAAGCTGACCCCGCTGTAGCTGTGGTGCACGTGCTGGAGCAGCTGGGGATGCCGCTGGCGGCCGACAGCCCCGCGCGGTGGCGCGCGCTCCTCGCGGCCATGCGCGAGGAGCTGGGCGACGCTCAGCAGCCCGTGGACGCCGTCTTCCTCTTCGAGCGACTCATGCAGCTGGTGATAGCGGCCGTGGTTGTGTTTTCATGAGTGTGCTGGTTGACACGTTGCTCTCTCTCTGCAGTACGCCAAGATTCCGGACGCGCTGCGTCTGGCACTCTTCACGTCGCCGCTCGTGCTGCACGTGCGTCTGGAGGGCTTCTCTCTGTGCGGGAAAATATATTGCTGCTGATGGTGGTGATTTGGTGGCCAGCTGCTTGTGGAACGCTTCCAGGCGGCATTCGAGGCAAGCGGGGGCGATTCAGACGATTTTCGGCAGAATCGCGAGCAGCTGCGCGGCGCCGAAGGCGTGCTGGAGCTGATGCTGCTAGTTCTGGACGAGCTCTTTCCAACCGGGCAGAGCGAAAGCACCCTCGGTCAGTTCCTCGAAGCGTACATGGCTGTATTCCGCTCCAACGACCCCAAGGCACGACATAGTTTTACGGCGAGTGTGCGGTTCATGGCGGTTTGCTGACGAGCATGGTCGTGTGATGTTATCAGGCGGAGTGGGGAGCACTACGTGAGCAGCATTTGATCGCCGACGCAGCCTTCAGACGAGACATGAGACGCGCGCTGTCGCTCATTGAAAATGCTACATTCGGCGAAACGGCTATCGAGCGAGCTTTCCCGACAACGAACGAGAGTGAGACGGTGATAACGTAAGTCCGAGCAATGCGCCAGACAGTGGGAACGACGACTGATTAGAGCGGTTGCTACGTTGACAGGAAGCGAGCGCCGCGGAACCTGCTGGAGCAGCGGTTCGGGCGCTCTCGCGAGCTTTGGAACGACCTGTCGATCGTGCATTCAGTCCGCGCTGAGACTGCAGGGCGAGGTGACGAGCATCCTCCGATTGCCAACAACACTTCGTCGCGTCAAGACAGCGCAGACGAGGAAGGAGTGTGGTCTGCTCGAATTCCAGGTACACTCGAAGCTGATTGTGGCTTCGATTGTGACCAGCTAACTGGAGGTCTGCGCGTCGACAGACACGGACGAGGCGGCTGCCTCCGACAGCGGTTCGTCCGAGGCCCCAACGTCAACGGGGATCAAGCGCAAGCGCAGACGCAAGGCCTGGTCAGTGGACGAGGTGGCGGCGCTCGAGGATGGATACGCCGAGTTCGGGGACCAGCCCAACGTGTGGGTGCTCATCAAGGCCAAGCACGCCCAAGTGCTGCGCCGCCGCACGAATGTGGACCTCAAGGACAAGTACCGCAACCTGCACAAGGTCGTGAAGGTCGCGCGGACGGAAGAGTGACGAGATGCATGGAACCGCCGGTCTCTCCGTTAGTTTGTCCTGAATCCAATCACCCGCACACGCATCATCATCAACACTAACACTGTCGGGACACCAATGGGGAGAAGGCTTCGACCGCCCTACCCCGGCTTGTTCTGGTTTGTACTGCTGTCTTTTGGTCCTTGTACACGGCGCTTGGCTTGGCTTGCTTGCGATGCTCAGCTTCAGCCCCGGCCGACGGACGCGCTCATCGACAGGTCGTTGGGCGTGTTGTACGTGAAGCCCTGGAACGTCATGGACGGACGCGACGCGTCCGACACGCGCAGCGCCGAGTTCTCAACGCTGTTGATCTGCATTTTGGTGAACTCGGCCTCGAAGTTACGCGTCTCCTCGGCCTCGCCAGTGTTTGCGCACGGGTTAAACGGCGGCGGGATCTTGCGGTCGTACAGGTCCTGCCAGTTGATGCCGCGGAAGTACTCGTGGTTCTTGACATCGTCCGCCGACCGGCTGCCAAGGCGCTCGGTGGGGTCGCGGTTCAGCAGCCCGCTGATGAGGCTTCGGGCTGCCGGCTCAACCTCCTCTGGGAACGTCAGCGGTGCGTTGCGCACACGGTCGAACAGCTTCTGGCGGTTGCGTGTGTACCAGGGTGGCAGACCCGTCAGCATCTCGTACAACACCATGCCGAGCGCCCACCAGTCGACGGCCGTTCCGTGACCCACACGGTCCAGGATCTCAGGCGGCAGGTATTCGGGAGTTCCGCACATCGAGTTGGTGCCCTCGGCGCCGTCCGTGATGCCTTCCTTGGCAAGTCCGAAGTCGGCAAGGAGCACGTGGCCGACCGAGTCGAACAGGATGTTCTCGGGCTTGAGGTCGCTGTAGCGCATAGGAAAATGTCAGTTACACATGATGATCATGCAGCGCACAAGTATGATGGGAGTTGGCGAACGCACCGGTAGACGACACCGAGGTCGTGGAGGTGCTCAAGCGCGAGCGTGATCTCGGCCGCGTAAAAGCGGGCCATGGGCGGCTCGAACTTCTCCATGCGAGAGAGGTGGAAGAAGAGCTCGCCACCTGGGCAGTAGTCCAGCACGAAGTAGAGCTTCTGTGACGTCTGGAAGGCGTAGTGCAAGTGCACTGTTGTGTGAGAGCGCACAGGTTAGTTTTAGTATCGGCAAATAGTGTCAAGAGGACATTAAACGCACCGATGAAGGGGTGCTTGGCGCGGCCCAGCACGCGGCGCTCAGTGCGCGTGTGTTCGACCTGGTTGCGGCGCTTGACGTTGCTCTTGTTGAGCGACTTCATGGCAAAGAGGCGCTTGGAGTCCTTCTTGCGCACGAGCGTGACCTTGCCGTAGGAGCCCTTGCCGATGACCTTGAGCAGCTCAAAGTCGTCCAGCGTCGTCTTGGGGGTGTCGTAGAGGCCCGAGTTGGGCGACGACGAGCCGTTCTCGCCCGAGTCCGACGAGTTGGAGTTGGGCGGCGCATCGTTCCCGCGCGCCACGTTGGCCACCTTGTCCAGCGGCTCCTTCTGTAGTGGCCAAGTCCAGTCCACAGTTCCGGAGTTAGTACCCTACTGGAGTCATCAAGTCGGACGGAATCTCTACACGTACGTGGGCGAGCATGAACTCCTTGAAGTGCTCGGTCTGGCGCGGGTCGGGCGAGCCCGAGCTGGGGTCCCATGAGCACAGCAGGTGGAGCCAGAAGGCGAGCTCCTGCTGGCGCTTCTCGATGAACTCCTTGTTGAACGACCCGAGGAACTTCTTGGGCGGCAGCGCGGGGCACCGGTAGCCCTCGGCCGTGAGCTGTCAGTCGTCGGCAGTCGGTTAGCCGCGCGCCCTCCACCTCCCCTCCGAGCCGCCACGCACCTTGTCGTAGAAGTCCTTGAACTCGTGGTAGCGGTGGCGCACGACGAACATGCCGTCGCCCGCCTGCACCTGCACGAAGTAGACGGTCGTCTTGGACCCGTTGTGGCTGATGTTCTCGTGGCCGATGATGCCAATGAACTTGGGGCCCTTGTACCCGTCGTCCAGCGCGCTCATGGTCGCCGGCTGCGGTCCGAAACGCGCGCGGGGGGCGGAGGCGGCGAGGCGCGGGGCGACACTACGTGGCCGCCGGCCGAAAGGCGAAATACTCGCGAGGAAGGGAAGCCGGCAGCGGGCGGGTTCACGCGCGGCGGGCCGGGCCGCCGGCTCCCCGTCGCTCTGATCTTCTCTCTGTACGGAGCATACATCTGCCAAGAGAGCGCCGGTCAAACGGGCCGGGCCGGGCTTGGGCGACGCGACAAGACCCGGGACGGGCTCATAGGGGCCTTCACTTTTACTATACGAAACTATACGACGATTATACTTATAGGGGAAGGGCGGTCAGACGGGCGGACCGCCATGGTACTGCACCCTACCGTACGTCCATACTGAATACCATAGGAAGTCTCTTCCGTTGACGCAGCTGGCTGGGTGTCCGAGTATACTTTTATACGCGCCACGCTCGATCCAGTGTGGGGTCGGCAGCTGATCGCCGCAGCTGATCGGCAGGTGTCGATCGCGGCGATCGCGCCATGGGGAGGGCGGCCGGGCGTCGTGGTCATCTTGTCGGTCCTGTGCTGCCTGCCAATGTGGCGCGCGCTCCATAGCCGTCGCCGCCGCCGCCGCCGCCATTAACACATACATGCAGACGCGCGGCTTGCCATCGAAACCATGCGGTCGCGTGTCGTCCGATTGGCGCGGTCGACCGCTCGGGGTCGAGCGGTTGTGCGCGGTGGCTCTTCCACCGCCAATGTTCAGCGTGGCACGACACCTCGTGCATGACCAGTGCAGGTCGCGCGGTTGCCGGCTCCTCCTTGAGGGCGGACCGAGTCCCATGTCGACGACCTGGCGGCGCTCGACGACCTGGCGGCGCTCGGCGGCCGATCCAACGCCCAGCGCGCTCGCTCGGAGCCGAATGCACCGCAATGGGGCGAGCGGCTACTGCGGCTCGGCGTCGCCGGCGTCACCGCGCCGGGCGGACTATTAATTACTCGCGGTTCTGCGTCCACCACATGGAACTACCAGGTAGGGCGGCGCCAGCTGCTTTCCGCGGCAACAGCAGCGGAGCATAGAGCTCGGCGATCCATGGCCCCGCGGCGATCTTGCCGCTTCAACACGCAACTAGTGCAAGCGTACAGTGTATTTTGGCGCCGCCGCCACGAGCTCCGCGCGGAGATTGTGGCGGCGGCGGCGGTAGCAGCAAATCCATCGCAGCAGAGCCGAGCCCGCTCGCGCACCCACCTTAGCCGCGCGCGATCAGGTAGATGACGGCGATGAGCGCGGCCACGGCGGCGGCCGTGCCCAGGCGGAAGGCCCACTCGCGCGCCAGGCGCCGCGCCTCCACGCGCGGGTCGTTGCTCGAGACCACCAGCCAGTGGATGGCGCGCGCGTCGTCATGCTCGAACCGCACAACGTCGTAGCCGTCGTGCGCCTCGATGGCGAACGCGCCGTCCGACACTGTCACAGAGTACCCGCGAGGGTAGTGCAGGTGCGGAACGAACACCTCGGTGGTGCGCGGCAGCGCCGACGAGTGACCGCCGTCGCGCTTGAGCGCGTCCGAGTCGAACTGCAGCTCGTACCGCACGTGCTTGAGCGAGAACCGAGACTTGGAAGGCACGCCAGCGACTCGCTGCGCGTGAGGACGCACAAACGCTCGAGGAGCTCGAGCACACGCGTCTCGCTTGAGTGGCTCAGACTCTGGGGTTGACAAGATACCCGTTAGGCTGTCGCTGCTGCTGCTCCGGCTGCTGCTCGATCGGTCGTTCAATTTGTACGTGTCGACGCTGATGAGGCTCAGATCCTCGCGGTTCCATAGATCACCATACGCGTTACAGTTGTCCGCAGTGTAGCACCACAACGTAAACGAGAGCAAGTTCTCTTCAAGACACGAAATGGTGTTGTCCATCGCATCTTCCTGGGCTCGGTAGTCCCCCGAGCGGAACGCCTTGGCGCCGTTCAGGTTGAAAGGGATGCCAGTCTCGCCGATCAGACTCGGCGCTCCTCGCATCTGATTGGTACCATAGTCTTTAATGCCGCGCAGTTGCCTAGTGTGCATTCGTTGGACTGCTGCAGACCCAAATGCCGGCATGCGAGATCGCGGGTCGACGGTGAAGTATGGCGTCCAGCGCTGTAGGAACAGCGTCACGCCGTCATACCAATGCGTCGCATTTGCGGCATTTGGCAGCTCGCGTGGGTCGATGATGGGGAACTCGTCCCTGCTGAACTCGAGCGGCGGTAATTCCACGAAGAACACAACGTCCGGCAAAATAGAGCGAATTCGCTCCGCAAACCTCTGCAAAGCAACAAAAGAAACGTGTGTTAGCACCAGAACCTTGCAGGTATACAATCATCCGTCGTGATCCCCCTACCTTTGCGAATGGAACGCAGCATTCGAGGCCAAAGTCGACGCCGGAAAAGTAGTCTGGACGAAGCAGTCGCGGCTTCTGCGTGTTGGGGTCGATGTCCCACACACCCTCTTCGCGCCACACGCAACCGTAGCCATCCTTCCAAGCTCGCTGTCCACGAGGGTCGACGAGCTCTTTTGAATCAGGTCTGCCAAGAATGTGTTGGTTGAGGCCATTCGACCAGCGCTCGACCACAGTGGGAATGCCGTCCGCAAGCGTCATGCCCTGGAACGGCGTCGGCGCGTAGTCGTACTTGAGCTCGCCGTGGTGGAAGTGTCGGTCGAGGTGCTGCAGGCCGACGAAGCCCGAGGATGGTTCGTTCATGGAGCCAATGCCGACGACATTGTGGAGCCCCACGAGCGCCTTGGCGAGCTCCGCCATGGCGTTGAGGTAGTGTCCCTGCAGGTACTCTTGCACCTGCACGCCGTTGACGTATCGGTTTGGCGCAAACCGCGCCCCAGCGTAGAAGAGCGTGAACATGGTGGCGCAGGCCATCTTGAAGTAGTTGGTGGGCCAGATCATCTTGGGGTACCTCGACGGCGGGATGCCACTGGTCTCGACGCACAGCGCGGCCCTCGTGCTGGCAAAGTGCCTCGGCTCGAAGCCCACGCTCTCGATCGTCCACAACGGCGCGCCATCTCCGCCCGTCCAGCGTGACCAGACGTCCTGGTGCGGGTCAATGTAGATGAGCAGGCCGTACTGCGCGGCCTTGGCCACCACGGCGCGCACGTAGTTCAGGTACTCTCGGTCGTAGACGCCCGGACCGGCGTGCTCGATGGCCTCCCACGTGACGATGAAGCGCACGCACGTGAGTCCCCAGCGCTGCAGCCGCGCCAGGTGCTCGTCCGCGTCCGCCAGCGGGAACGGCCGGTCCACGAACGTGGCGCTGGCCGCCGCGTCGAAGAAGCCGCCAAAGTCCTGCGCGTCCGTGTGCCCGTAGCCGCGCGGCAGCTTGGAGGAGCCGCCCAGGTTCACGCCGCGCAGCAGCAGCACGCGGCCCTGCGGGTCCAGGAAGTGGCCGTGGCGCGCGCGTAAGGCAGGCGGGGAGGTTGGCGACGCCATGGCGGCGCTTGGGGGAAAATCCGACTGTGAGGAGATCGACTAACCTCGGTTTTGGCCAATCCCTTGAAGCGATGGGCGACATGGTGATGATGATGCTCCACTCGGGTCGCCGTCGCGCAAGCATCAGCTCCTGTGACAGCATGGAGCGCTCGATGTTGACACCGCGCCGGTATCCGCGAGGATTGCGACGCAACTGTACTCGCCAGGGCGAGAGAAGGAGACCGGCAAGGGTTTTCGGAATCGAAAGCTGGCAAAAAAAAAGCTGCAATAGCAGAAAACATGGCGTCGCATTTGAGAAGCAGGAAAAACTGCTCGTTGCTTGTGGTTCTAGGTTGTCTGTGCTTGCTTCATTAGCTGCAGGTCTTGAGGGAGGCGTACTTTGAGCGCTCACATGGAGCAAGCTTATAAATACGTATGATGTTCACTTCAAGTCCTCGCATTTTCCACCTCGCGCAACTTCCTGATCGTACACCGCGTTTCAAACCTCGGCCGCTTGCGCTCCATGGAGCTCCCACACGCGATGATATCACACGACTCACAAGTACTGGCGTGGGCGCTTTTCGGTCCTCGGGCCTTCTTCCTGTGGTCGACGCTTTCGGGCGGGCGTTTCGCCTGGACCTGACGTTACCGCGACAGCAGTCGCACATGGCGTGCTCACGCCGAGGGTCGACAAGCATAAGGCTCCCGAAATATGGCGCAACGACTCGGCATCAACGACTCGCAGCTGTATAAATACCTCGTGGTATTGGTTTCACGGCGAGTTCTGCTCGGTCAAGCGTGGACTCACTTCACCCAGCGAGCAAGTCGTCGCAGTGGCAAGAGGAGGGTAGCTAGTTGTTAGCTCCAGAGTCCCGACCTACCGACTGCGCCGAGAGCCTTCGTCTACCATAGTCGGGAAGCGAACTGCTGTGCAGCGGCAGCTGACGGCGCCCCTCGGGGCGGGGCGAGCGGGCGGCGTCAGCTCGCAGCGCCGCCGTACAATTGCCATTCAGCCACATGGAGGCTCGACCTCGGTCCCTGAAGCCGCACAAAGCACGGCTCCAGCTTCGTCGCACCGAAGGTCGTCGTCGGCGGCTACAACGTTGCTCAAGGCTGCAACAAGTCGACGGCTTCGAGGCGCAGGGGGAGCAACCATGGAGCGACACAGCAGTGTCATCTCAAGGAGTTATCGCATCGTGGACCCCACTCTTCTTTCTGGCGACCGCCACATGAGCTCTATTATGAGCGCGCCGAACAGCCAGAGAAAATTAGCCTCGCTCGCTCGCAGGCGCCCGGCATTTATCAGCAATGCAGTGCGCACAGCCAAGTACTCGTATCTGAGTTTCCTGCCGCTCTGCCTGCTACAAGAGTTCCGCCGGGTGAGCAACCTCAATGAGCTTGTATCTTTGCTACGAAGACGATCTGATTGCTGGGTTATGTCAGGCTGCAAACATGTACTTCCTGATTATCGCAGTGCTCCAGTCCATCCCATTGATCTCGCCTCTGACGCCTGTGACCGCCATCGCACCGTTGGTCTTTGTGATTGTGGTGAGCCTAGTGCGCGAGGCCGTCGAGGATGGTGTGAGTATAGTTACCTTCGGTCTTCAATAGTTTCTTGACTAAACCATTTTTTCTTTATAACAGCGACGACGAACAGCAGATAGAATCATGAACGCGCGGCCAGTCGTAGTCGTACGCGGGATGGCTCCGATGACAGTCGAGTGTGCGAACGTTGAAGTGCGTGTATCACTGAGCTTATCGTTACCATGAGAACCAGTTTGGTTGACTATGCTGTTATCAACAGGTTGGAGACATTGTAAGGGTCAACGACAAGGAGTCATTGCCGGCCGACGGCATTCTGCTTGCAAGCTCTGAGGAAGATGGTATGTGCACATGCATATACAGGTAGCACTGATGTTTTCTTCAGCTCACGTGAAGGAATGACATCACGACAGGATCTTGTTTCTTGGACACAAGTAATTTGGATGGAGAGGCAAATTTGAAGGCTCGGAAAGCACTCGAGACGACCCAACAAATATTTTCTTCAATGGTTGAACAAACCACAGCAATTTCTGTACCGCGCTTCTTTATACAATGCGAAGAACCCGATCAAGACTTGTACAGGTTCGCTGGCAACCTATCACTCGACGGAAAGATGCACTCACTCTCTGATAAACAGTTCTTACCGCGTGGTTCAACACTCATGAACACTCGTGGTGCATTGGTACTTGTCGTATACACTGGACATGAAACCAAGGTAATGAAGAACGCACGTCCATCGCGGCACAAACTGAGCCGCGTTGAAACGATCACAAGTCGAACTGTTGTGGCCGTCTTCGTGCTTCAGATGGTGCTTTGTGCAGTAGGCGCAATCTGCAACACGCTCTTCGTCTCAGCTGATTCAAACAACAATGTGTCAGCGTACGCCTATGCTTTTACTGGTAGTTCTTCACAAAAGAATGTGCAAGTACTGTCGGCCGTCATCGTCTTTTTGTCGTATGTTGTTCTCATGAACACGCTGATTCCTATATCACTCGTGATCACGGTCGAGCTGGTGAAGACTGTCCACGCAAGATTCATTTCATGGGACGCCGAGATGAGAAACCCACGTACAGGCGCTGGGGCTATTGCCAACACGTTCTCTCTTACAGATGAGCTTGGCCAAGTGCGTTTTATCTTTACAGATAAGACGGGCACGCTCACACAGAACCAAATGGCATTTCGCAAGTGCTCCGTCGGGGGAAACATGTACGGCATCTTACCGCATCAATCCTCGTCATCAGCACCTCAAGGACGGCATGGGAGCAAAGGTGCCCTTGTGAACCCTATCACTTGTTCGCGCGAGGATCCAGCCGCAAATTTAGTACTCACTTCAGTGGCATCTCGAGCGTCCATGGCAGAGCCACCACAGGCACGACCAATATCACGGCAATCAACGAGCAGCTTCAACTCGGCAACTCCAATCGCACAAGCGTTGGGATGCGGTGCACCTGAGCTCCGTAGTGTGTGCACATTTCGAGGTATTCTTCGCAACTTAGACGCTCGTGAGAGTCGGTTGGCATTAGCGATGGCCCTTTGTCATACTGTTGTTTGCGAGCGAGTTGGCAGCGGCTTGAACATTCTAGGTCTAGATGATTCGCCCACATCTGCAATCAGTGGGGAGATCAAATATAATGCTGACTCGCCAGACGAGTGCGCACTTGTACGCGGTGCGGAAGCCATGGGAATCAAGCTTTTAGCGCGGGAAGGCTCACAGCTCCTTGTTTCCGTGACCGAGGAGTCTCGGGATCGAGGTGGTGCGTACCTAAAGACTACAACGTACACCCTCGTGTTCGAGGTGCTACGGGTACTACAATTTTCTAGTGATCGCAAACGCATGTCGGTGGTTCTTCGAGACGAGTCGGGGCGTGTGCGCCTGGTGTGCAAAGGAGCCGATTCTGTCATTCTTGATAGATGTGAGGCTTTTGCGTCACCCCGCTCCGAGACCATGGCACATGTGGACTATTTCGCCAGCGAAGGCTTTCGAATTTTGTTGTTCGCCGAGAGAGAACTAGTAAGTGCCAGAGCCTTGCTGAGTAGACGGTGAGCGGCTAACTGACTCTGCAATGTAGGATAAGCGGTATTTTGATGGGTGGTTGTCTCGGTACGACGAGGCTGAGCTGGACATGGATACAAAGGAAGAGCGAACCGAGGCTCTCGTTGATGAACTTGAACAGCGCCTAACGTTGCTCGGAGCTAGTGGTAAGTGATATCGGAAATGCACCGTGATTTTGAATCTTTTGGTCACGACTTCTGGACTGTAGCTGTTGAAGACAAACTTCAAGAAGGCGTGCCTGAAACGATATCGTTATTCCAAAAGGCTGGTATCAAGGTATCATTCTTGTGCAGGACACATCTCATAAAGGAACGCAAGACTGACTCAAATGTTTGAATAGATTTGGGTTCTTACAGGTGACAAACTCGAGACTGCGCTGGAAATGGGCAAGCTGTGTCATGTCGTGACACCCGGCATGAAAGAGGTTTTATTGACAGCACCAACTCGAGAGCTGATGACACGCGCGTTAGAAAAGGCGCTCGCTGAGTCCCAGGTGCGAGTGCTTCTGTGAATGCGAACTCATATTGCCAGACTATCCACTAACTATGAGACGTCTATCACTTCTTTCAGGATAATCAAGCGATTGTTGTCGATGGGCCAGCACTCACATGGGCATTGCTACCAACAAATCGCGCGTTGTTTCTTCAGCTCACACTCAAATCAGCGACCGTTCTCGTGTGCCGTTCATCGCCATTACAAAAGGCATTGGTGGTCGAGCTCGTAAAAAGCGGTGTCTCGTGTGCCACTCTTGCTGTGTAAGTTAGATGCTCGAATTGTTTACCGTTCTACTTGGTGTACTTTATCTCTGACTAGGTGCTCACATTGATTTGATACAGTGGGGACGGCGCCAATGATGTTAGCATGATTCGAGCTGCTCATGTCGGAGTAGGAGTTATGGGCCAAGAAGGTATGCAAGCTGTGCGCTCAGCAGACTTTGCCATTCAGCAGTTTAGTCATCTTGGACGTCTGCTGCTTCACCATGGACGCCTCTCGTATCTGCGAACATCCAAGTGCATCAACTACTTTTTCTACAAGAATGTGTTGTTCACCCTACCCCAATTCATCTATGGGCCAGCATCACTCTTCTCTGCCCAGGTAAGAGGCATTTCCACTGTTTGTATGAGCGGCACATTTAACGAGTCTATGAACTTTAGACTTTCTACTCTGATCTACACATTACTGCGTACAACGTCATTTTCACAGCTTGTCCAGTTTTAGTTCGCGGAATTATGGAAATGGATGTACCGGAAGCTATGGCTTCACGATTTCCAGAGCTGTATCGCGCGGGTATTTACGACCAGTACCTGTCGTGGTCTACACTAGTCAAGTCGATCGCACTAGCAACATTGCATGCCCTCGTTCTTACGATAACCCCGATCCACATCTTCCAAGACAACACGCCCATTACCCCAGCTGGCAATGGCGGTGGCATGTGGAGTACCGGGGTTGCATCCTTCATTTACGTCATTTGGATAGCACACCAGCAGATATTTCTCGAGACGTGGAGCTGGCAGCGGCCAGTGAAGATTGCATACACCGCTTCAATCGTTGTGTCATCTATCTGTATCCATGCGATCGATCAATTTGAAGGTGATACACGTTATGCAGCCGGGTACATTACTAGCACTTGTCGTTTTTGGATTGGGCTTGTGCTTTCTGCTGGTGCGTGCTCGATACCTTGGATCGCATTCAAGTGGTACGTGACCATATTCTCCATTCACGTGTGTGGCGTTGACTACAGACTAAATGGGTTGCTGGATCTGGAAACGCAGTTGGGAAGAGAACTTTAGCACCGTTAACCCAGTGCATGTGCTGCGGCGTGTTAGACTGTTTAACAAAATTCTGGACTCATCTGGGGTAGATACAAGCGGGAACACCTCACGCGGTAATGGCGTGGAGACTGTGCGCGGCGCAGAGCAAGTTCGATAAGCAACCCGAGGTTTCACATTTTTAGCATGCGTTTCGACGTATTCAATCTACCTAAAAGGCGACTCGGTTGTCCAGATTCCTACTTGTGGTTAATGGTGATGCCAATCTTTCCCACCTGCTTCCCCGATGAGAGGTAGTCGAATGCCCCGATAACATCATCCGGATCAAAACCGAAGGTACGATCGATGTGCGGCTCAATGCTGAGACGAGTCACAAACTGCACCATCTCGCTCGTCAGCTGATGACTGCCGACTTGGACGCCCCGCACAATGCAGCCCTTCACAAGCGCCTCCAGCGCCACATTCGGCATGTCCTCCTGTTTGATCGGTGCCAGATACCCAATCACAGCAATCATGCCACCGGGAGCAACAGCCTGAAGACTCTGGCCGATCGTGCCGGCACCTCCGTTCTCGATGATGTAGTCGATGCCCTCGCCATCCGTCAACTTCAGAGCCTCTTCGGCCCAGTCGGGAGTCGTGCGGTAGTTGATGGTGTGGTCTGCGCCGAGTTTTTCCTTCGCGAACTTGAGCTTGTCGTCGCTGGAAGAGGTGACGAAGGTGATGGCTCCGGCCGCCTTGGCAAATTGGAGGGCGGTAATGGAGATTCCACCAGTACCCTGAACGAGCACTCGCTGTCCGGGCCGCAGTGGAATGCATCCGTAGAGTGCGTTCCAAGCGGTTGTACCGGTGCAAACGAGTGATGCGAGCTGGACGTCGCTGAGCGTGCTCGTGTTGGGAATCTTGACGATAGCGGTGGCGGGAACTGCCGCGTACTGGCGTAGCATGCCATCGACGCCTCCACCAAGCGACGTTACCTGGCCCTTAGATGGTCCGTAGAGGTGGTCGAGCGTAAAGCTGGCGATGACGCGGTCTCCAACGCTGAGGCCATGCACTTTGGATCCCACGGCGACGATGACGCCGGCGCCGTCCGAGCACGGCACGAGGTCGCCCTTGATGCCCGGCACGGGGTACCAGCCGTCACAGATTTGCAGGTCGCGCGAGTTGAGCGTCACGCCGCGGATCTGGACGAGCACCTCATGGTCACGAATTGAGGGCACAGGCTCCGACTTGCGCTCGAGGTTGCGGTGCGACGAGCGATCGTTGATGCGGTAGGCGAGCTGCGTCGAAGGCAAGGCCATGGTCGAGGAGCTGACGCTAGTGAGGGAGAGGAAGCAGAATTGCAAGTGCTGCGGCTGGCAATCTGCATGGAGGAGAACGGACCTTCGGCGGGCTTCCAAGCAGCATTGAATACGGTGGCGCGGCTCACTTCCACGTAAGCAGGCTCCTACATAAGGCCGATGACGCAAGCCGTCAGCAATCACACCATATCAATTTATAAGGGTTTAAATAAATAGTATGTTAATAAATTGAAACATGATTTCGAGATAGTTATTGTATTATAAGATTCGCAATGTGGGACACGCTACCGCTTCAAGTTGCCCTCAACGCGCCTCTCCAGATCAACCATGGGGCTGCTGCGGCGCAGGAAGCGCGACATCCGCGTGCCCGCGGGCCGCGACGCCGTCAACTTCCGCAAGTTGCTCTTCCTGCCAGTGCGCGAGACGCAGGACCTGCTCTCCAACGACGCGTGGGACCGGGTGCGTCGGCCGGCTGCTTCGCTGTCTCGGGCTTTCGCGGGCCGCTGACAGAGGGCGACGGGCGCAGCTCGACCTCAGGTGTCTGACGCTCATGAAGACCAAGATGCTGCGCGCGTCGTGCATTGCGAGGGGGCTCCCGCGCAAGGGCGGGAAGCGAACGCTGGTAATTCCGACTGCGAGCGGGCTCGGAGTCATGAGCGCAAGTAGCTAACACGCTCGTCGTGGGCAGGTCCAGAGACTCACGGCATCGCTTTCGGAGCAAAAGAGTGCAGGTGAGATCGGTGGAGGAGCTGCAAGATGCAGACCCAAACGAGGGCTGACCCAGAACAGAGTTTCGCAGGCGCCAAGAGGAAGAGGAGGAGTACCAGCGGCAACTGGATATGCTCGGCGGTGTCTGGACATTTGGATCGGGGTTTGCAGGACAATTAGGACACGGAGATCTCGAGTCGAGCGCCACGCCGCGCCTCATCAAGCGACTTCGCGGTCGCAGCATTGCACATGTTTTTGCTGTTGGTGCCTCTTGTTTTTTACTTCGTGAGTGGCACCACTCTCACTGACGACCAATGTCTGCGGCAGGGCTTCGACTCGGATGTGGCATTTGCAATCAGCCGGACCGGAGATGTTTACGTGTGGGGTAAACGATCGGGTCCAACAGGCCTCGCATCGGATGTTCCCTTCTCGGAGCTACTCAAGCGAACGTATCGGAACAATGGCGTGTTTGATTCAAGTGATGAAGAAGATGATAGCGACAATGAAGTGGAGAACACAGCGCAAAGAGTGAACGCTGACGACGACAGTGATGAAGGGGATGATGACGAAGAGGAAGAGGAGGGCGGCGAGGAAGATATCGTGCACCCCGTGAAGCTGGCTGCGCTATGTGGGGAGGGTGTAAATTGTATTGCTGTCGGGAGGGGCCATTGCGTCGCCAAAACAAAGGACGGAGACGTGTTTACGTGGGGTCGCAACGAGCACTGCCAACTTGGAGACGAACCACAACACGGTTTGTCACAGGCACTGGCGAATAAGGCCCGTTCACGCTACGGTCGCGATCGAATCGAGCCACTGCTGTGGGAGCGCACCATTCCGCAGCTCGAAAAAGTGGTGAGTGCTGTGGCAGCAGGTACGAATCACACGTTTGCAGTAACAACGGAAGGGGAGACACTTGCATTTGGCGCAACATTTCGATCTGGAGAGAGTTCGTCACTTGCAAGGAGTCTCACCAAGCTCCAAGTCGTTCAGGTACGAAATGTCTCCAAATGAGTACAGGAACTACCATGGGAAAGAGCGAACCGGTGCCCTTTGACATATAGATTTCGTGCGGAGCCATGCACGCGGGTCTCGTCACAGCAACTGGACAGGCGTACACGTGGGGAAGTGGTGATGGCGGGTACGTTTAATCTTGTCGTGTTGATTCCAGTCAAAAAGAAACACATCAATGACTGATGCTCTGGATAGCCGTCTCGGGCATGGAGATTCGACGTCCTATGTCGTGCCAAAACTCGTCGAGGCGCTGCAAGAGGACGTCATTTTGGACCTGTCGTGTGCGTGTTGGCACACAGTGGCTGTCGTTCTTGTGCCGCCACTATTGAAAGGTGGTGTTGTCTACACTTGGGGCAGCGGACGTGTTGGTCAGGTAAGGTGAGTTGCAGCCAGCTGTTCAACGACATGCTGATGAATAAACTCAACAGTTGGCCCAAGGAGGAGTACAGATCTCGGTATTACCCGGGCTTGTGACTGATTTCCTCGCCACCCACGCGCTCATCAAAAAGGTTTGCGCTGGCATGTACCATAACGCTGCGTTGTCAGTCGACGACGAGGTGAGCTGAATCAACTAGGAGACTCGCTGATGATTCGTGATTCCGCTCAAACTTTTATCTTTCAACTCGTGTAGGTTTTCACCTGGGGAAGTAACATCAACGGTTGTCTTGGGCGTCCAGAGGAGCTTGCTGGTCTGGAAGAGCTGTTTTGTGCTGTTCCAGGCCGAGTCGAAGGGATGGAATCATTTGTAGGTCGTCCATGCTCAAGTAAGTATTTCGTTACAGACATCCTGAATGGCATTGGACTTACTGATGTGTTGTGATAAGTTGCTTGCGGGCGAGAGTTTACATTGATCGCGACCAAGCCTTATATTGGCCCAAGCAGGGAGGCACTTGACAAGGCACAGCAAGAGCAGCAAACGCAGGTAGAGAGTCTGAAACGGCAAACCAAAAACGTCAAACAAGAGCAACGAGAGCTTCTGGCACGTATTCACCGCGACAAGATCGCACACATCGTATCCTATCTCAACCCACGATTCCCCAAATGCCTTGTGTGCACACTCGGTGTCATGTGTCCCGGTTTTCAACGCGATTCAGTCAACCCCGCACTTTGCCGGCACTGTCTGCATGAGCGCAAGCAGCACGATGGACAGCACAACGCGAACGATTCGAAGGTCACACTAGCATATCTGGGTCAAGTAATGAAAAAACTTGAGATTGAAGTCGACTGCAGCAGTGTCCCAGACTTCGAGAAGGAAGAAGAGCTGATCGATATGCTGGAGATCAACGAGGAGGAAGGGGATGAAGAGTAGCCCCAAACTGTTCGATTAAGAAAAAAAAAACTACCTGAGGATCAAATCATTTCAAAGAAGTGTTACTTCGAAAGACGTCGGGGATTCTGGGGCGTCCATAGAAACGAACTCAGCATTCGCATGATGGGGGACTCAGGCTGAATCAACGAGATCGCATAGAGGAGTGTCGTAACACAGCCCAAAAATCGCAATAGAGGTGATGCAGTCACTCGATAGCGCTTGGAGCGGTACAGATCACGAAGCAAGCACACAAGCGTCAACCATAAACTTGTGGGTCCCAGATTGTCCTTACGAATTCTCGAAAGGATCCATCTCCGTGCAAGTGCAAAGAGACCACGCCAATTGATCGCAGAATTGCCATGCGCTGTTACACGGATATGATTGATCTTCATCGTTGCCACCCACGAGAGTACATCAGAGAACTCAACAGCGCCACTGCCATCAAAATCAAGCGCTCGCAAGTAATTCTCAGCCACATCATCGCTAATCCTTTCGCCTAGAAAGTCAAAACTGTTAGAGACGCCATTCGATACGTTGTCGACACGGACAGCAACGCTTACCGAGGATATTCAAGACAAATTTCGAAATTTTGGCTGCACTCAACACCATGCGACCATCCGTGTCCATCAGCGAAAACATGAGCTTGACCATATCGAGCTCTTGCTGAGTAAGAACCTGTGCGAACTCGACGTCAATCAGACCATTTCGCAACAAACACAACCATCACAAATCGTACACCCGATTGCTCGTCGCTTCCACCTGAAATAGCTAAGCTGCCGCACGATCCACGCGATCCAAATGCCTTCTGCTGCGGAAAGACTTGCAAGTTTCCATCGTCGCTCTGCATCCATTTGCAAACTTCGTCGTCCAGCACTCTTCGGATGGCTTGAGGATGAATTTCGCTTGTCATCTTTCGCTTACGATCGGCAGTCGAGTCTAGAGCATACACGTGAGTGGGCGTTCAAAATTACCAACGATAAGTACCGAAGCGCACTGACCTCCTGGAGGGGAAGATTCGGTGCGAGGAGGTGCCAATACTGGATTAGACTGGTGGTTAGTAAAAAACGATGGCTTTTGCTCGCGGTCGCTGCTAGAAGTGAATGCCCGCGCTTCGGATAGACGCACTATTTCGTCAAAGAACTCCTTGCTCGCTGGAAGAAAGGGCAGCGTTTGGTTGAATTGGCGCCAAATATCGGAACTTCGCTCGATGCCATCAATCGATGGTACCGGATGACTCGCAGCTTCCAAATGTTTAGATTCCCATTCGAACGGCTCGTCTCGGATCACCAAATACGCACCCTGAGTTTTGAGTTGAGAAATGTAGACATGTGAGAACATCATTTGTAGGGCTAAGTCCACACGGCAGCGTACCTTGTTGCCATAGGCATCACAGTAATTCGGCGCCGAGAAAACAGTTAGTAGTGGGGGTAGATCTCTAGCCGTTCGCTTGTCTAAATTGCGATAATCGTCTCCTTCGAAGTGTGCCATGAGGCCATCCTCCTCAAATTCATGCGCCCGCACAACTGCCATCAAGTCGTTTTCGGCAAGGAACTGAAACAGTGCGCTTGCGGAAAAGTAAAATGAACATCCCCGCTCAGCGTTGGCCTGCCAAGATATATCTTCTGGTTCATTCCCGCGTCCCAACGCAGGATCAGACCACAACAAATCACACAGTGCGCCAGACGTTGGCACCTCGCGCTTGCGATCAATAGCATCGACGGCTGCAAGGTCCCGAATCTCAGGCGAGATACCCCCATGAACGCAAAAGATCCTGCCGCGCGACGTTTCAATTAGTGCAGCCAACGGCATGGTCTGGAAGCATGAAACGAAGTGATAGTATGCCGAGATCCCGTACTTGCTGCGACCTATGTGAGCACACACCAGGATAAATCATTCACTTGCCCAAGTTCTCTCCGTGACCTTTATCCGCTCCGTACATTCGTTGCGGAACCCGTAAAAGGACGAGATCGACTCGCACTCGTGGTTCCCTCGCAGTAGCCATACGCGCGTAGGATGCTGCAATACTGTCGTGTTAGCGTTCTGTACTTGCCAGGCGTTTACACTAGAACATCTCGTACCAGCGACTTGAGAAGCAGCAGGTAGAGCATCACTTCAGACGAGAAGGCCCCTCGATCTACTCCAATCTCCACCACCATGAGCTCCAGGTCAGAGAGTCGATGCCAGTATATTGATGGCGACGCACCGACGTAGTCTCCGAGGAACACCAACTGCATGTCCCGCTCTAGCAAAATGCCAACCGCCATAAGTCCGTTTTCTGGTAGTTGAGGAATCACACGGCGAGCCCACCCTCCAGCACTGCGCCGTCGCCCACTCCAATGTCGTCCAGCAGGCGCATCAGGTCAAAGAACTGGCCGTGGATGTCGCCCACGACTGCGAGTCGACTCAAAGTCAGCGACTGACCGCCCTTCTCGCTCTGGAAAGCAAGATCGCACGCACCGAACACGCACGCGCCGCGCACGCGCACGACGTTGGGCTCGCGCGCCATGACTCGCTGCGCATCTTGTACGACGTCGAGCGCGTCGCGCACCGACAGCAGCGCCTGGCGCTCGAACAGCGCGCGCGCCTCCCCCGGCGAGAGCGCCATCTTGGCGGATCGACCGATCTTCAAGTGCACCAGGAAGACAGTACAGCGCTGGCTCGCACAGGTACGAATGTTGGGACCTGTGACGAGGCACGATCGACCGACTTCAATCTTCCAGTAGCAGCCTTCCTCTTGCGGGCCAATTGCACGCGTTTTCACATCGTAGTGATAGCTATATGCAGCGGAGTTTACTCTAGTGATCATTGATGCCTAGCTGCCATGATGAGGAGTCGACCGCTCGGGTGCATGCCCGCGAAATGGTTGCCACAATCCACTGGATCTTCAATCCGCCAAAAGATACGGTTTGGTGGTCGCGAGCAAGAAATTTGACCGGATTGAGCGGGAGCGGACCACCACGAGAGGTTTACAGGCGGCGCCGAGATCGCACGCGCCATATGGCGCAGGAATCGGCCATAAGATCGCGAACAAGAGGCGCTGATTGGCTCGCTGACACGAGGTTGAAGCGAGCCTGCACTCCTCGCTCCGGATGTCGATGGTTTTCAGCGCTTGGTGCAGCTGGCCAGGCGCACTCACGTGAACTATCGACGTCGCTTCGCCACGAATGCTGCACTTTGCACGTTGAAGTCTGCCCATCCCCATGGCTCTAACTTGGCACTTGTATGGTTGGCGTGCGCGAGGCTCCCTCGCTTAGCAAGAAATACCAACTTGGTCGGGTCGATCTTGATCCGGATGTCTATCAGCTGCTTGGCTAACTGCGGGAACCAGAACTCCCTCCGCTCGATGGCTGCCCAAGGCAAAGCTTCTCTGCTGCAGACCGGCCGCTCACTCTGGAATTTGCCACCTCGCGCACAAGTCGCCGTGCAAGTTTCCCGACCTAGCAGCAGACGCCTCGACGCTCGCCATGACTGGCCGATGCGTGACGCCGAGCCCGATCGCGAGTGAACTCGCGACTATCAAGCGCGAGGGCCAGCCTCGTCGGCATACGCGCTCGACCCGCTCCGTGACACCTGCAGCTGCAGCTTCGTCGAGAAGCGACTGCCAGTCAAACCACTCGAAGCGCCATCACCCGTACCAGACTACGGGCAGCGAAGGGCTCACGACCCCGCGCCGGCCGAAGTCCAGCGCCAACCAGAATGTGAGCGCTGTCGACAGGCTGTCGCCCAGCGACAAGCTGATCGGTGCGCGGCGTCGAACTGACAAACTGATGACCTTTCTGCAGAGCGCACGCGAGCGAAATATTCCCGTGCGTTCCGGCAAGTGGCATCCTGAGGAGGACGCCTACTTGAGCAAGCTCATCGAACTCTTCTGTGGTGGACTACTCGAGGGCATCCCACCCAAAGCGTCCATGCGCTCGTGGCTTGCCAAGATGCTCAACTGCTGCCCGATGCGCATTTCCAAGAAGCAGATGCATGGAGGGCAGTTCGAGGGGAAGATCAAGTACGTGCGCAACTACCAACGTATCGAGGCGCTGACGCAAGACGAGTACGACGCCGCCTGGGAAGAAATCGTGTCACTTCGTGCCGAGTTTCTCATGGCATGGGCCAAAGACGAGCTCACTCGGCGTCAGCTGCGCGAGCAAGACTCGTCGTTTGAAGAATGGTACTGCAAGGTCTTGGAGATCGTGCCGTCTCCAATCATTGGAGTAAACAGCCGGATTTCCACCGCCAAGAGACTTCAGCAAAACAACAGCGTCAGCCAGCTTGCCAAAGGTCGAGTCATTGCTGGAAGACAATTTGTGTCCCGAAATATGCCGATGCAACCTGAGGCGCAGTCACACATGCGCCTTCGGCCCCGTATTGCGAAGCGCACACTTGGTGATGCGATGGATGAGTTGGTTGTTGCCAGCACGAAGAGGCATCCATCATTCGGCGCGACCTCTTCGGGACTCGAGGACAAAGCCTTCATCAAGCAAGAAATTCTGGCCGACAGCAGCTTCGGAAGAGTACTTCATGAGGGCCCAGCTTCGCAGCCGATTGCGGAAGACAACATCGGCGAGTTTCCTTACTCGCCTTTCAAGAACAGTGGGCCAATTAGTACGCCGAAGCGAGCGATTCTCACTCTACCAATACTTCACTTCGACCTCGCTGGCTCGAGCTACACCCAGCCACCACAGACCAACGGCAGCCAGTGGAATCTTGATATTTCTGCTGGTTCCACAAGCGAGATTACACCACGAGATATCGCAGCGCCAACTGAGCGCCTTCTTTGCGGGGGAACGGAAGGTCAGGAAGATATTGCTCTCCTCGCCTCGGATGCGGATGTTCTTTCTCTCGATGACTTCCCCTTCGACTCGTGGCTCTTTGAGTCACTCATGTCACTCCCATGACCAACCACGCGCGCCGCCGTATTTATTTCGCCTTTTGGCATCTCATCATCGACCTCATTGCGTCGATCACTCTCCGCTCCCTTCCACGCTCCTCCTCTATGTGCTTGTGAGTCTGTCATGCTGTCGTTTCTTCTATTTGTCCGTAACGGGTTTCAACGCTGCCGAGTCGTTCGTGGCGCATCCGACCTCACTTGTTTGATCTGTTTTTTCTTGCTCATAAGGCAGCTGCAGCTCGAGCACGAGCGCTTTCAAGCTGCAGCAGCGTCTTAGCGATCTCACGCTGTAGCTGGTCCAGCTTTGCCTGCTCGGAGAAAATGGCGTCGCTGCTGTGGTTGCGCGAGCGAATCACAGCGAGCTCGTCGGCCATGGCGCTCACTTTTTCAACTGTGCTCCAGTGGCTAGCTAAAATCTCTCGCACTCGTCTTTCGCTTGCCTCATCCTCATCATCCAGCACTGCCCCACCATTGTTGTTGCTACTGGAAACAGGAGCAACAGAGTTTCGCTTTCCGCGACGAAGCTTTGCGCGCCGACCACCACGATCTACCGCCGTTGTTACCATCGTCGTCGACTTGAGCTCGTCCCAGTTTGGCCGCGGCGTGTACGCGCGCTCCACGTGATCGATTTTTGCCTCCAGGTCTGCGATCGTTGAGCGCTCTGTGCGTACCTCGTTCTCAAGCTCTCGTATCACGCGTCGCACGTCGAACACTTGCTCGGTGCGCGACCGGGCTACTGCACGTTTGGCCTCAATGTCGATTAGCAACTGAGTGTGTCTCTCTCGTGCTCGTTCAACGCGCTCTGAGGGCTGTAATAGTTGTGGATCCACAAATGTCGATGAAGCCATCTCATTTGCTTGTACAGACGGTGATCCAGGCGATAGTTCTGCTGGTGGCGAAGTCGCTTCTTCGAATGCAGCTTGTTCATGAATTCGCCCATCTGAGAGAACATATTGGCTAGACTGGGCAGCAAGAAGCATGTTGATATGCTCAATCTGAGCAGACTTCTCTTTGGTTGTGACTTCCTCCACCTTGACGTCTCCAACCACCTGTGCAATTTGTTTCTTCAGGTCGGTGGCGTGAGTTGCCAAATCATTTAATGTACTTCGAAGCTCTCCACACGCCCATGCTCGCAGTTCGCGTCGTCGGCGGAGCTCATTAAGACGCTCATGCACTTCAAGACCCAAAGCAGAGCCCAAAGAAGACTGTCTCGCTCGTCCAGGTGACCCTACGTCTGCCGTTGCGCTTGCTACATCGCTCTCACCTTGGCAATGCAATGCTCGCGCTGTTCGGGCCATAAACACAGCTGTCGCTTCTGTCATCTCACCCTGACGATCAGAAATGGCGCGCGGGAGCTCGCGAGTTCGTGTAGCAGCAGCATGAAGTTGAGCGTATAAATCACTCCGCACAGCTAGGCGTTCGCGGATCGCCGATTCTATTCCACGAAGGAGCTGCGAGTAAAGAACCTGCTCGGGGGAGAGTAACATATCATCTCGACGCTGACGGTGAGAAGTTGGCTCAATCGACTGGGATACGGTCTTCCAGCATGCGCTAGCAAGGTTTCGAAGGACCTGTTCACCATCAATACCGGCAATTACTTCAGATGATACGCTGGCTGAGATCGAAGGCAGAATACGGCGCAAATGAAGTAATGCATCTTCCGGTGTCATTTCTGCTGCTCTTCCGCTTAATTGACGTTCCAACTGTGCAATTTCACTCTGCAAACGCGCAGATCGGAATGCATTCTGTGGATGGGGACGCTTGCGGTGGTATTGTTTGTCAAAGCGTGGTGATTCATTCGAAACCGGGGGTGATAAATGCAATCTTGGAGTCTCTATAGTCCGTGGAGATTGTCGAGGAGGTGGGGTTGGACGAAGACCATTTAGCCGTGGGGATGTGAGAGCTGGTGACGCAGGAAGAGGTCGATGTGGAGTAAATGCGCTCTCCATGTTCCCATTTGCAGAGATTTACCAGTGAACGGCTCACAAGTGCAGCACTCAAGCTAAAAATACAGAGGTATGATGTGGCTTCAGGAACTAGGTCACAAAGGAAAGAGATGCCAGGCTGCTGCCCCATGTCAACATTTGCGCCGCTAATCGCGGTGTTGGTATCTGCATCGGTGCTTGTGAGATTGGCCAACGCCGAGGGAGTAGACGCAACAAATGTGCGTGATCTATCTCTGTGGAGATCTTTAGAAGCTACATCGAGGATGCTCATTCATTGAATTGAAACAGCACACTTCCATCTGCGTCACCACGCAAGAAGAGATTGCAGCGCTTCTTGTGAACCAGGATCAGCTCGAGAACGGCGTGGAAGGCGGAAAACTTGTAACTAATGATTGCAGCGAACTCGTAGCTGCTGATGTCATGAATTATCGCAGCGACGAGGACCAGGCTGCAATCTGCTCGAATTCTTGCTTTTCGGCTCTGAACGAGAAGTACAAAGCATTGCTCGACAATGATTGTTTCACTGAAGAAGCCGAAGGAGATGCGGACGAAGCTGCTAGCGCACGACTGCAGGCAGCTGCGTACCAGTTTGCATGCCAAACGCGAGCAGATGGCAAGTACTGTGGTGAGTACTTTGCAAGGTGATGCACAGGATACAAAAACTGAGCATTTACTTACATCTTGATACAGTTTCTCTGCTCGGCAAACTCGTGGAGGAAGCTGGAACATCATACAATCTGTGCAACGACATTGTATCGAAGCTCGGCTGCTGCTTCCAAAGCTACAAGCAATATATGCTGTTAGGCACTGCCGCAAGTATTGCCGCCATGAACGAAGCGCAGACGAGCTGCACTTCTAGCGGTCTTAGTGGCCTCGATCAGCTGTGTCCGTGTGGGGTTAATTTTGCGTACAATATCCACGCCTTCAGTGACACGACCTTTTGCTCATGTACGCTGGCTTACATGAGGGTAGCTCACGTGTGTCGTTAACTCACCGATGCGTATGCTTTCTGTTTAACAGCGGCGCCATTTTTGCAGGCACCAGCGGCGTTATTAGTGATCGCTATTGCGCTCGTGGTATCGGTAATCACGTAACACCGCAAAAATTGAGCTGTGATGATCAAGTGGGAACAGACATTTTATCCCGAGTTCGATTGTCTTGCACTAAGTGCGTGGTCCCGTTGTTCCTGATAGTGTTCAGTCCTGTTGCTCTAAGCTACCACAGCTGCCGGGAATGATGATCCTGAGAGTCAACTTCAGAGGTCGTCCACGACCATCGACTCGACGGCGTCGCTATCATCCTTGGGTTGCAGGGCTGATTCGTCTGCTCGAACCTTGGATATCCCATGTTCGGCGATCTTCTCTTGGAGTTCGGTTGCAAAATCGTCCAGTAGCACGGGCCACGCGCCGTTCTCGTCAAAATTGCTCATATCTGGCTCAATCTGCTGACCAAACTCGAGGACTTGCATCCACAGGTCCTTTGATACCGAGTTTCTGCAGTTAGTGCGCACAAACTCGAGCCAGTGGTACAGCCACGTGAAGTGGCCTGGGAGCAACAGTTCCCACAAGCCGAGGGCGATCTCGAGTGCCAGGCTCTTCTGGGTGGGATCCTTGGAGAAGGAGAAGGTATACTGCAGATAGGCAGCAGTTAGATCCAATTCAAACCGCACCGAGTGCTTTTGACGATACACACCGAATAAATACTAGTGAACTGCTCGCGGTTCTGCAGTTTTCGTCGCAGCAGCGGCAGCTGGTCCTTGAGGTCCTGCAGCGTCCGGCAGTGCAGCTTCTGGAAGCCTCGCACAAACTCGGCGCGCGAGTACACGCACATGGTCTCCGCTTCCATGACATAGCTGAGTACGAGCATCACGGGGTCCTGGGCGTCCACTCCAAGCTCTCCGCACAGCTCCAATATCCCGTCGTCTGTGATGGCATCCTCCTCGCTCTCCGTGTCTACCACCACCACCTCGACATAAGCCCCTCTTCCACGCTTTCAAAGTACAGCGACTACACACCCTTGAACTGGTCGAACAGCGTATGCACCGAACCGCAGTCGTCTGCGCGCAGCCCCTTGAGCTTCTTGGTGGCCGATGATACGGGGCTGCTGCCGCCGTCTGCGCTCGACCGCTTGAACCCCGTCGCGTGGGAACCGTGGCCAGCCACCTTGCCGTTCGTCACGGGCGCTCCGGGCATCAGCAGCGCGCGCTGGTAGCTGGCGCTAGCCTGGATGCGGCTCACGATGTCGGCCTTCTTCCCGCCCGTGCGGACGCCTGCGTTCCGGCGCTTTGGCGTCAGCTCCTCGAGCTCTTGGCGCGCAAAAACCCAGCGGCAGGCAGCTATCGAGCGCGCGGGGCACGTACCGTACTCCTTGCAGAGCTCGTTGAGCTCCTTGACGCGCAGGCGCGAGAGGTCCATGGCCACCACCAGCTGCGACTTCAACCGCCTGTGCACTTTCTCCAAGTGGGCTCCAATGTACTTCTGGCCGCCGCGTGACGGAAAGAAATTACGAAAAAGACCGGGGTACATGGGTTACGGCGCGTGTCGCCGGACTCGGAGAAGCGCGGCGCGCGAGATGGAGGCGGCGCGGAGGCGGCCGGTGCGCGGCGTGCGGCGGCGGCGCGACGACAGCGTGGAGCTGGAGGCTCTGGACGCGCAGACCATGCGGCAGAGCTCGTACAACTACTTCCAACAGCAGCAGCAGCAGCAGCGTACCCTGCCGCGTAACCCACTGGAGCCGACGTTCCAGTCGTCGCTGCGGCGCGGGGCCAGCGCGCGCAAGCGGCAGCGCACGCTGGCGGAGCAGCTGGAGGGGCTCTCGCTGTCGAAGGAGCGCCAGACGCGCTTTGTGGAGCTGGACGAGCACGGGAAGGAGCGCGCGGCCTCGCACAGCGACGACAGCGAGGACGACGAGGCGTCGGACGGAGACCACGGCGAGATGCTCGTCTACGGCGGCGTGCCCAACACCATGCGCAAGTTCTTCGACCACGCGCGGCGCGACCGCAGGCCGCTCGACCGCATCTACCGCCACTACATCACGCTCGCCAGCAAGCACCACAGAGACGCCACCGACGCCGCGCCGGCTGGGAACGAGCTCGTGGTCTTCCGCAAACCGCCGGCGTCGCTGGCGGCAACGGCCCCGCTCGTTGACGGATCGACGGAGGGCGAGGGTATGACGCTGCCCAAGTATTTATCCATCACGCCGCAGGACTTCCAGCGGCTCTCGACCGAGGAGAAGCGCCAGTGGTACCAGATCCACATGCAGTACTTGGCGCAGCAGCAGGACCACGAGCGGGAGAACAGGCGGCAGGACGCCAACTCGTACACAGCAGAAGCCAAGGAGAGATGGCGCGGGGATGCAGACAAGGCGGAGTCGAAGGCATCGACGATGACGTCGCTGCCCTCGTTCAACTACCGTCGGAGTCGTAGCTCTAGCGCGAGCTCGACAGGCTCTTTCCGAGCGCTCGGCGTGCCTGCGACGGACGAGGACGGCGTGTCGATGGGATCGGGCGACGACGTGGAGATGATGGAGGAAGATGACGAGGTGAACGCCCCCAAGGTCCCGCACTTGGCTGGAGTGCTTACCCACTCCGAGTGGTTCAGCGACGACGAGCTGTGACGACCCGCGAAATGTGTAAATGTTGACGGCTGACGGCTTTCCAGGACTCGTGTCGAAGGCAGAAGTATCGTACAGTATGTAAATCCATGAAGTACATGTGCATGTTTGTTTGGTGGCCATGTGCTGTCACGTGGAGACAAGTTGCCGATGAATTACCAAGTCGAAGTCAAACCTGAAAATACAAATCCCCCGCGCCGCTTGGCTTCAACGGCCGCTCTGCCAGATCCGACGGCTCCTTTCTGCCTTTGCTCTCACTGATAGCTCTGTGCAGCCAGCTCCAAGTCTGAGTGGAGACCAGCAGGATGTACGTGGCCAAGCCCAAGCAGACGCAGCGCACCAAGGTAAAGGGCAGTTTGTTGAATGCAATGGGCTTCGCAGTCTCAAGTTTTAGCAGGTGCAGGACACGGCTGCACGAGCCAAGACCAAGAAAGGCCCCACGGTCGAGGAGTGCGTGGCCAAGCGCGACTTCACAGGAGCCGCTGCCATCCTTGAGTTCAATCTCAAGAGCGAAGACGCCGCCAACAACAATAGCACCAGCAATGGGCCACGAGGAGACGAGCGACGCATGTCGCTCATGTGGCTCGCGTACGCGTACTTTCACCTCGGGCAGTATCAGCGCTCGATCGACACGTACGACCAGCTGCGAGACCCCGTGCCACCCGAGCTACCGCTCTATCGTGCGTGCTGTCTGTTTTACCTCCAGCAATACAAGGAGGCAGCAGCAGAGGCGGCGAAAGGACCGGCGTGTCCGCTCCAGACACGTCTGCTCTTCCACTGCGCGCACAAACTCGGAGATGAAGACAAGTTGCTTGCATACCATCAACAACTTTCGGACAGCAAGGAAGATCAGTTGTCGCTAGCGGCGATCCATTACCTGCGCAACCACTTCCAGGAGGCGACTGACATCTACAAACGACTGCTGCTTGAGCACCGCGATGACCTAGCACTCAACGTGTACGTGGCCATGTGCTACTACAAGCTCGACTACTACGACGTGTCGTTGGAGATCATGCAGGCGTACCTCCAAGCGTTCCCTGACTCGGTCGTGGCCGTGAATGTGAAGGCATGCAACCAGTTCAAGCTGTACAACGGAGCTGCTGCTAAAGACGAACTGAAGGCGTTGTCAGATCGTGGCTATGCGCTTGAGCAGAATGACCTCGTGGCACACAACCTCGTTGTGTTCGAGGACGGACAGCATGCTCTTCGCGTGTTCCCACCACTCGTAGACGCGCTCCCCGAAGCGCGCCTCAACCTCGTCGTGTACTACCTCAAGCACGACAAGCTACAGGAGGCATACGATCTTATCAAAGACGTCGAGCCGTCGACGCCGCAGGAGTACATCCTTAAAGGCGTTGTCCACGCGACGCTCGGACAGGCCACTTCTTCTCGGCAGCACGTCAAGACGGCTCAGCAATATTTCCAGCTCGTGGGCTCGTCGCCGACCGAGTGTGACACGATCCCTGGCCGGCAGTGCATGGCGTCGTGCTTCTACCTGCTCAAGCAGTTCGAGGACGTCAACATCTACCTCAACTCGATCAAGCAGTACCTGTACAACGAGGACGACTTCAACTGGAACTATGGCGTCTCGCTATGCCACACGGGCTCGCACGCCGAGGCGCTCGAGACGCTGCTGCGCGTGCAACGCGAGGACTACCGGCGCGACTACTGCTACGTAAGCTGGCTCGCGCGCTGCTACATTCTGACGCGCAATCCGTCGGCCGCGTGGGACCTGTACCTGAAGCTGGACAACTCGGACGACTCGTTCAACCTGCTGCAGCTGATCGCGCACGACTGCTACCGCATGGGCGAGTTCCTGTACGCGGCCAAGGCGTTCGACATCCTCGAGCGACTGGATCCGGACCCGGAGTACTGGGAGGGCAAGCGCGGCGCGTGCGTCGGCGTGTTCCAGCGCACCGTGGCCGGCAAGGCCACGCGTGTGGAGCTCGAGGAGGCGCTCGGCATCCTCAAGGCCAACAACAACCCGCAGGTCGAGTACATCGTGCGCATCATCAAGAAGTGGGGGGCTGACAACGGCATCCCGCTGTAGCCCGCAGCCTGCCGGCCGGCGAGTCGAGTTGTGCTCGCCACGCGTCGCCAAGTAGGATAGGAGCTCTTGACGCGCATGACCCGCGACAACTTCAACCACGGTGACTTTGTTGGTACGGTACATAATCGACACGTCCGCCGACCATACAAATGTCAAGTCCTCTTGCGTGTCAATGCTCTCTGGGTGCGCCCATCACCCGTGTGGCCAGCTACGCACCCCACGCTGAGTCACCATACAAACTTCAAGTGATTCCCGCGTCCTCACCCGCCGCCGCCATGCTGCCGACCCTGCCATTCCGCGATTCCTCACGCGCCGCGCACCTCGCTCCTCGCTCCGACCATGGCGACGCCCGAGCCCACGCAGCTGTCGATCCGCGACGGCCACTTCGTGGACCAGCACGGCCGCGTCGTGCTGCTGCGCGGCGTGAACCTGGGCGGCTCCTCCAAGCTGCCGTTCGGCTACGGGCACACGGACGACCAGGACTTCAGCGGCTTCTTCGACGGCGCCAAGGGCGTGTCCTTCGTCAACCGGCCCTTCCCGCTCAAGGACGCGGACCTGCACTTCTCGCGCCTGCAGCGCTGGGGGCTCACGTTCCTGCGCTTCATCGTCACGTGGGAGGCCATCGAGCACGAGGGACCCGGCATCTACGACCAAGACTACCTCGCCTACATCCGCGCCGTCGTCGAGAAGGCCGCCGAGTACGATATGCTCGTGTACATTGACCCGCACCAGGACGTCTGGTCGCGCTGGTCGGGAGGAGACGGCGCTCCCATGTGGACGCTCGAGAGCGTCGGCTTCGAGCCGCGCCACTTTGCGCAGACGGGAGCCGCGCTCTGCGTCGAGACCTGCGGACTGCCAGCATCCAAGTTCCCCAAGATGATTTGGCCCACCAACAGCAGCAAGCTCGCGGCCGCGACCATGTTCACGCTCTTCTACGGCGGCAAGAAGCTCGCCCCCAAGTGCCACGTCGACGGTGTGCAGATCCAGGACTACTTGCAGGAGCACTACCTCGGTGCGCTCGAGGAGCTGGCCAAGGCGCTCAAGGGTCTGCCCAACGTCGCGGGATTTGGCTCCATGAACGAGCCCATGACGGGCTACATTGGCGTTGGCGACCTCAGCAAGACGCCGGACTTCAAGAACGGGCTCATGCCGAACTTCTTCCAGACCATGCTGCTGGGCGAGGGTGTTGCGCAGGAGGTCGAGGTCTGGGGCTCTGGTCTGCTCAACATGCTGCGCAACAAGCCTAAGGGCCGGAAGGTGATCGACCCCAAGGGCGTGCGCGCGTGGAAGGCGGGCTTCGGCTGCGTGTGGAAGGAGCACGGCGTGTGGGGCATCGACGCCTCGGGCAAGCCCAAGCTGCTGCGTCCCGACTACTTTGCGCACACGGACTTTGGTCGCGAGTGCTACCTGCCGTTCGCCAAGAAGTTCGCGGCGCGCATCCAGAGCGTGCTGCCCAAGTCCATGATCTTCGCTGAAATGCCGCCAATGGACTTTGGCTCGTCCGAGTTCCCGGAGATCACGCCGGAGGACATCCCGAACGCCGTCAACGCCGCGCACTGGTACGACATCATCACTCTGCTCACCACGTCGTGGCGCTCGTACATTTCGCTCGACTTTTTCACGGGCAAGCCCGTGCTCGGCAACGCTGCGCTGCGCAAGCTGCACACGGAGCAGCTCGCGCACGCGGCGGGATACGCACGCAAGAAGATGCACAACGCCCCGACGCTCATCGGCGAGACGGGCATCCCATTCAACCTCGACAGCGGTGATGCGTTTACGACGGGCGACTTCAGCGCGCAGGTTGGTGCGCTCGACCACACCATCTCGTGCCTCGAGGCCAACTTGCTGTCGTACACGCTATGGAACTACACCGCCGACAACTCGCACAAGTTCGGTGACCTGTGGAACCTCGAGGACCTGAGCCTGAGCAGCCCCGATACGGAGGCGCTCCACCGCAAGCTCAACAAGGGTGTGCGCCACCGCGACGACTCTGCACGAGCCATCCATGCCTTCTCTCGGCCGTCCGCCGTCAAGATCGCGGGCGTGCCGACTAAGTCAGTGTTCGACCTCGCACGCGCCGAGTATGTGCTCGAGTACTCGTCCAAAACGCACAAGGCGACCAAGGCGACCGAGATCTTCGTGCCGTACGTGCAGTACCCCAAGGGCTACAAGATCACGGTGGTGAACGGCAAGTGCACAATCGAAAAGCACGACGGCTACGACATTGTCCACTGCGAGCACGGCGACTCGACTGCCACTTTCCACCGCGTCGTGATCTCGTCCTCGGCTCCGCCTGCTGTGCGTCAGAACTCGCCTATGCTGCACCTCGCCATGGCCACGTCTGTAGTTGGCCTCGGGGTTTACCTCTACAACAAGCGCAAGTAAGGATGGCACGTTCGACCCGGATAATACTCAGTAAACTCCGTCCTTGTTTGTGCTCGTTGTTCCTCATGATGGCGGTGGACGACTTTGTATTTACAACTTGCCAACGCGTTCCTACTAACCTACTACTCACTGACCGGCGGATGGTGGAGATTTGGTGCGCATCTGCCGCACAGTCCACGCAGCACAGAGCGATGCTAGCAAATACAGTAGCGCTCGCTTCTCGCGTTGGTTGCGTAGTCCGCTTCGCCAACGCAGAATGCCAAGAATGGCCAGGAAGAGTGCGAGTCGCTGGAGTCGTGCGACCCACTTGTTGCCACGTCGACGACGAGACAGAGAGCCACGACGAGGACCACCCGTGCCCGCACTTGGAATGATCTGGTCTTCTTGAACTGGGGCTCTATTTGCGAGCAAGAGCAAATATTAGTGATGTCTCAAAGGGGGTCCACAACAATAAGCGGCACCTACAAAGCGTTCTGCAGCGCGAATCGGCTTGGAGTTCGGCGGAAGGGCGAGTCAGCGGTCGCACTTCGAGAGAAGCCCTTACTCTGCGCAGCTGAGGAAATGAACGCGCGATTCTGGTTGTCGCGCAAGAAAGCTTGCATATCAGATAGCGAATAGTTGCGATTGGACTAAGGCGAATTCACACAAGTAAATGTCAGTTGTGAGGTTGAGGAGACATCCGGCAGCGTGATCGCACCTTTGTTGAAACGACGTTCAACGACTTTAGTAGTGCGATGACATCTGTATAGTCGTCGAGGAAGAACTCAGCTTTCGACGGCTTCTGGCCAACGGTACTCGTAAACACCTTATCTGAGAGGCATTTGATCATGTGAGACTCAATGATCGAGTGGTAATCATACATCCTCGAAACCAACCTTTCTCGATCTCGCCCTTGGCCACCATGTCATTCAGCTGCTCGAACATGAGCTCATCGGCAACATCGTCTCCGATGCATAGCACAAAGTCGGCAGGATTGCCTTCGGCTCGCAGCGTGGACAACATTTTGGCGATGACCTTGCCCTTTCCGATGCTTGAGGGCCGCACCTCAATATAGTCTTTTCCTTGTATCACGTTGAGCGGCCAACGCTGACGTCACCATGGTTTATCAGTGCTGGCAACAATAAGCGCAAAAATTACAAGCACCACGCACCGAAAACACCTCCTCGAGATGCTCCTTCAGTTCAGCCGCCTGCATCGCGCCAAACTCGAAGTCGGACTTGCCGTAACGGAAGAGTACCGCACTTTTGCGAACTTCCAGTGTTGACCCATTCGTTCGATCTACATACAGCTCGATAATTTTTTGTGCCTTCGTTCGCCAGTGCTGTGCGCTTTGTTCAGATTGATATACATCACCAGGTCGCTCCCAAGGTCTACGATAGAACAATACAACGCAGCGAGGTGAGCCGAGCGCAAGCATAACCTCACTTTGGTCACCTGAACGCACCTTCCACCAATCCTTGCATCATTGCCTAGTACAGCGCGGCGGATGAAGTATCCGTGCTCTGCAACGATACCCAATCCTGGGACACTCCCAAATTTCTCCTCAAGAAGCTCGCATTCGCACCCACTCACGATAAAAACTGTGTTGCGAGGGTCCTTGCAAAGATGCTCAAGCGTCGAAAGCGCAGTCAGCGGCACGTCGGGCCACTTGACGCCCATCATCTTCGATACATCTGGTGCCAGGGTACGATAGTAGTCCAAGAAGATTGCGCGAGACTTGCTTGTACGGTATTGCGGCTCAATTTCCTTGTCGGTCAATTTCTGAAGCATTCATGACAAAAGTCAGATGACGATTCTGGTGTGGCAACCACTACGCGGTTTTCTTACCCGAAAATTTGCGCTGACTTCCATAATACGAAAGTCAAGACCAAAGCCCGTGCCCATGTACACGAACTCCTCTTCCTTCTTACGCGCATTCATAATGTCCGATAGTACACATTTCGCCCAACGTCGAGGTGGATTGGCGGAAACAAATTGGAAGTCACAGTCTCGACGATGTTCGCGCTCCTTTGGCGTCATATATACGGCGTCGCGAATGGAATCGATAACTTGATCGAGCTCCCAAGGATTAACAGTCAGGGCACCACTAAGAAGACGAGAGCTCCCTGAAAATTCACTCAGAATCAACACTCCAGGCGATGTGCTGAGAATTGACAGTCAGACGAGTTAGTGTTTTTGCATGTTGCTTGCTTGCTCGATCAACGTACTTGTGCGCGATAATATACTCGAACGGGATGGTGTTCAAACCGTCCCGGAGAACAGTTGTTATCTGCACATCTGCAACACGCCATAGTGCGATGCGTTCCTTGAAAGGGAACTCTTCGATTTCCTCATAGTCCACAACATCATAGCCTGCACGCTCTCGGTACTTTTGGTTGATCAACTTCACTGCAACCTCGATCTCTTTCTTGCTCTGCTGGTAATCAGTCACTCGCCCGCGACGATGAATACCCTTTTGAACGAGGACGATCTTTCCAATGAATTCTGGGCATCGCGTCAAGAACTGTTCACAAGAAGTTTGTTAGTATCTAGTGGACGCACAGCCATTAAAGAAACATTACAGTCGCACTCCATCAAAGGCAAGAATCTTGGACGGGATGCCTTTGAGACGTTCTACGGTATCGCAGCCTGCCATAATTTGCTTCCCGAGATGCTTCTGCCGGAGCGAAACAACGCGCTCTCGGACTTCGTCGAGGTCGAGGGTCTGCTCGATGCGGAGCGCATCAATTGCCATGTGGCTGCAAGTAACAGCAACTCGGCGACCGCCATAATCGATACCAAGTTGACCCCGCAGCATTGGGCGATACGTGAGTCCAAGGATGCGCTTGCACGCAGACATAAAGTGCCGCGCATACTCGAACAAATGAAATCCGATGTGGTCCGCATTCAGCATTCCGCGCAGTATCTCTTTTCGTGCAGAAAGTGCTCGAAACACCTCTGAAGATGGAAACGGAACGTGCAGGAAGAGCCCAATGTTCGCGCTTCGAATCTTACGAAGGATGTACGAAGGCGTCAGCAACAAGTGATAGTCTTGAACCCAGATGATGTCGCCTGCTTCATACAGCTCGCAGATTTTCTATACGACAAAGCACTGTCGGTCATTGATTACCACAACTGAACAATCAATGAAAGACTGACACTCACATTCGCAAAAAGTTGGTTGACGTTCGCGTACGCTTGCCATGCGAGCTTTTGCAGGTCAGGGTTCCAACACGGCGCGGGTGAGTCCTGGTGGCCGCTGCCAGCATCCACAACGACATCCACAGGGCTGTACACATCCACGACATTGTGGAACGTCGGCCAGAGCGTCTGCTTGCAATAATCCTCGTAGTACAGCTTGGCCTCATCTGCAGCCACGAAAACGGGGAAGCAGTTAAACTGCTTGAGCAGCCGCTCAACCTCTGGCTGGTCCTCCTCGGGTACCTCCAGATCCCCAACTCGCCCCACGAACTTGATATTTGCGCGAGTCGAAATCTCATGGTGTGAGAACGTGTTTTGCGCCTCGATAACGCGGTCGCCGGCCCACTCCACTCGCCACTTCCCGCTCGAGGCCGAGTCCAGCGCCACAGTCGAGCCAGCGCTGTCTCCATTGCTTGCACTCACGAAGACCTCTCCTCCAGAAGCCTTTCCATCATTCTCGCAGCGATGTACGCGCACCGGCAGCCTGTTGGCCGCGATGATGACGGGAACGGATGTGCTCCACGTCTCACCTGCAAGCTCGGCGTCGGACGCCACGTGCCTCATCCCGTTCTGTTCGAGGCGAGCGAGAGCTCGTTCGAACGCCCTCGGAGCCGCGCGAGTGTCCGGCAGCGCTCCAGACAGCGCAGAGGTCTGCAGATCGTCTGGCTGAACGAGAAAGACACGCGCGCGAGGTGGCCTTTCCCGGCGCTTTGGCTCGGTAAGCCGCGATTCTTCAACTGTCCAAGAGCCAAACAACCAAATATGGAACTGGCTGCCGCAACTTTCGAGCAACGTTTGTCACGAATCACTTTGTCAAGTTGCGCAAACGTTGCGCGAAGCCGCGGGTTTCCCTTTTGGAGCCAATCAGGCACATCGATTCGAGATCGAGATGGAGTCGCCGCCGACGGTGGCGCTCGCGGTCGTGCGCGCCCACCGCTGGTCGCCAGGCTGCGCCTCTGCCGAGGGCGCCGAGCTGCACAGGGACGAGCTCGACTTTTGCCAGTCGACGGCCGCGGACTCGAGCGCGGATGGCGGCGCTGCGATGCGCGCGGCGCTGCTGACGAGCGGCCGGACGCTCATCGCGTCGCAAGGCGCTGCGGCGGCCGGCGCTCGCGGCGGGAGCTTCGCTGTCGACGCTGCGGACGCGGACCCGTTTGATGACGAGGACGAGGAGGAGGTGTTCAACCGAGAGTGGGACGTGATTGGCGCGCGGGACCTTGGCGCGGGGCACGGAGACAGTCCTGACCGCGTGCGGAGCCCACTGTCGAGCGGCTTCACGTCGTCGACGGGGACGCCAGGAGTGTTTTTCCGGGTGTCGTGGCAAAAGGAAGGAAGCAAGGATTTGTGGGGCATTGGCGTTGCGGACCCAAATGTGCACAAACAGTTTCTCGTGCAGCAAGAAGCGAGATTTGTGGTGCTGTTGTCCGACGTTCCGTTCCAGAGCTTCCTGCGCCGCTTGCTGGAAGAAGCGGCTGCTGACTTTTTCAAGCAGCAGGATACTCTAAGCGATTTTGGTGTGCTCGAGGCATTGTACCGGAAGTTGACGACGGGCGTAAACTTTGCCGAGTTGCCTTACAGAGAGATTCATGTTGGCCTACCCGCTGTGCCACTGGTGCGATGGTTTCGCAAAGATATCCTTGCTGTTCTTCGCGTCATCCTCCTTGAAGGTCGTATTGCATGTTACTCTGCTGATGCGAGTGTTGCATCTGCTGCAACACTCGCCATTTTGGCGCTGTTACCTGGCACTCTTGCGGAGAGCTCTAGCTTTACATCGCGAACAATCCAAGCGGTAATCTATCGACTGCGGCGCTATGGGATGCCCTTTTCTCTTTTCCACAACGATTGCGTCCTTCAGCCATGTTTTACAGCTGACCAGCTCGACGTTTACGGATCCAAGGGATTTCTAGTTGGTACAAGCGACTCTCTACTGCTCAAAAGCCCCAAAGCCAAGCTTGATGTGATTGTGGACCTTGATATAAGGCAAGTAATTGCATTCCCAACGCTTAAATCAGAGCACTCATTTGGGATAGGAGCGATGACATCGCAACGACTGGGTTCTGTGATGCGCCGGATCGGCGTTAGTGGAATTGATGGGAGCAAACGCTCATCGAGCACACGTCCGGCTACTCATGCCTCCGATTTGAATTTCAATGACCAAGAACAGAGTAGCCCACCAAAAGACTTGGTGCGACAGCCGTCACGTGCCGGGGCTGCAATGAAGTCAGTCGAGTCGGACATTGACTGGGTTCTTGGTCAGTTTCAGTCATATTTTGAAGAATTTCTTGCAGAGGGATTCAACGGCTTGTTTGGTGCTGCTAATGAAGTTAGCGAATCCGATTCTGGGGGCAGTAATAGCTTGAACACCTTGATAAGTGGCAAAAACTATGATCCCTATCATCCTTCTATCCGTTCGAGACTTGAAGACCTGGCTGCGCCGATATTTGGTGAACATGCCAGCTTCTACGCCGAGTACGGGCGTGCTTGGACGCATGCGTGGCAACAGACTCACAATTACAATGAGTGGATACAATCACACCGCCTCGACCGGCGTAGAAGCACCATTCAGAGTTACTCACCTCCACCACAAGAAGGCAATGCTACATACACCTATCCCAATGGCGACGAGTACGAAGGTGACTTCTTGCGTGGCAAGCGTCATGGATTTGGCATTTATGTCGAGTTTGTGACAAAGAATCAATACGAAGGCGATTGGGAGCTTGATGAGCGGCACGGCAAAGGAGTGCTTACCGCTAAATCCAGCGGTTACATCTACGATGGTGAATGGCGTCACGACATGCGCTGTGGCCACGGGCACAGCACTCTTAAAAACGTTGAGAGTTATACAGGCGAGTGGCTTGACAATTTTTTCCACGGTATGGGTGTGTACACGAATGCGGATGGCGATGTCTACAATGGCGAGTGGCATCGTGGAGTTAAGCATGGTGCTGGGAAGCTGATTGTGGCTCGAAGGCACCGTGACGAAGAGTATGAAGGTGTGAAACAATACACTGGCGAGTTTGTGAGTGGAAAGTTTCACGGGATCGGTGCATGCGAGTACATGGACGGCACTGAATATTCAGGGGGATTCCAAGATGGTAAACGCCACGGAACTGGAGTGCTCGTTCGCCCTAATGGGGACAGATACGATGGTCAGTGGTGGAAAGGATTCCGCCATGGAGAAGGCTCAGCATACTCCGGCAAGTCAGGCATTACGAAAGAGGGGACTTGGCAGAAAGACGCCGAGGTCGACGGTTCGTGGTTCATTACTTACCAGAACGGCGACAAGTACTCTGGCGAGTGCCGTCGAGGACGTCCATGGGGTGAAGGCGTATGCAAATACGCCAACGGATCTTCCTATTCTGGATCATGGGTCGATGGGTTGCGTGAAGGCTTCGGCGTATGCATAAATCCAGATGGCAGCATACTTGAAGGTGAATGGAAAAACAGTGTATTTATCAAATCGGTACGACAACCTTCCCGGTTCGTGGATATCCCGTTGTCAACGGGACGTCGAAGTTCCTCTCAGCGTGAGCGCCGTAGCTCATCGACATCAGGTATAAACGATGAGCAGAGCGCCACTCGTCCAACGTCAGGCCACCACGAGTACACATATCCTAACGGAGATGTGTACGAGGGCGAGTTCCAAGGTGGCAAGCGTCACGGCTTTGGCGTTTTCACCGAGCGCGCGACAGGTAACGTGTATGAGGGTGAATGGCATCATGACGTGCGTCATGGAAGCGGCGTGTTGACTTCAGGTCTCAAGGATTTCATTTATGACGGAAACTGGGAAGACGATGTTCGTCAAGGGTACGGCCACTGCGTAATTCGCGGATGCGAAACGTACAGTGGAAATTGGATCAGCAACCAGTTCCACGGTACTGGCAAGTACATTGATGCTGAGGGCGCTGTTTATGAAGGCGAGTTTGAACGCGGCAAGAAGCACGGCGCAGGCAAGCAGACGTCGTCCACCGGTGGTGCATCTTACACAGGAGAGTGGCAGGATGGAGTCCGAGAAGGCATTGGTACTGCTGTATTCCCTGATGGGTCGACATACTCGGGTAGTTGGAAAAACGATTTGCAAGACGGAGAAGGAACTGTTGTTTCCGCTCAAGGCGGAGAAAAGTACGTCGGACAGTGGCGCCGAGGCAAGCGAGAAGGAGAAGGTGTGCTTTCCATCACGACGTCAGGAGTGGTAAAAGAAGGAGAGTGGCTCGCTGATGAGCCAGTTGATGGAGAGTGGACGATTATTTTTCCTGATGGCAGCAAGTTTACGGGCCAGTGTGTCAAGGGGAGACCCCATGGTCGAGGTGTGTGCAAGTACGCGAATGGTGATCTGTACGACGGGATGTGGGTGAACGGAAAGCGCCACGGTACTGGCACGGGTTTCTTTGCCAATGGCGAAAGCTTTATCGGTGACTGGGAAAACAACCATGTGGCTCTCAATGGACGCGGAAGGCTAACGTTGCGCGACGGCACAGAACATGTGTACGCCAAATGAGATCGATGAAGTCTCCATTAATTCTCGTTTTAGGGTGTTGTGGAGATCTCAGTGTAAATTGTTGCGATTACACTGTGCTCGTCTAACTGGATGCTTCAGTCGTTGAACATGTCAACGAAGGACCAGGCAGACGGGTTTGACTGAAATTCAAAAAGCTTATCCTTCCACGGACCGAGTGCGTCTCTTGTGAGTGGGAGCATGGTCATCAGCCGACGCCCGACGCCTTCTTCGTCTGTCTTGTTTTCTGGTGTTGCGATTGTCAAGCAAATACCTGCATTGTTGTGACGGCAAAGTCAGGCATAGGTAGTAATTGGAGGTGTAGCCATCTAGAAACGGACGTCGTAGCTGCCACTCAGGCTTGTTCAGCATCAACCAGTACGTTGAGAAGGCACAAACCCCATGGCACGTGAAGAATGGGATCGGATAGAGCTTGGTGCGTCCTTTTTCCTCTGTGAAGCAGTCGTCGTCTTGAAAGACACGCTCGTCTCCGATCCACATCTCGCACGGCCCCTGCAACCATCTCTTCATTTGTTACAGTATGCACTCTAAACCCGTTACCGAAACACGTACGTGTGTCGTGCCATTGCGCTTGAGGGTCATCGAGTTCATTTTGCGCACGTCGATGGGCTCGTTGAGCAGCTTGATGTCGCTACATTCAAAGTTGAGTCGGTCGGCCAAATCACGCAGCGTCTTGAACGATGACATCGGCAGTGCAGCGTTGAACGCCGCCGTGTTCTCCACCGCCGTGCCGTTCCACGTCGCATTCATAAACGCCGAATCCACCTCTGCGTTCGTGAGGATCACGTCGGCGTTGCTCTTGTGCGTGGTCGCGGGCTCCCACAGGTATCCACTGGCCACTGCCGCCCACCAGACCACCACCACAAGCACCAGCATCACCTTGCTCATCCTAGAACTCTCGGAGAAGCTTAGACTTGAGCTCGAGACCGCAGATTGCCGAATGCACGAGCGCCATGGAGGACACACCGCCGCCAAATAAGAAGACGAGCCAGCGCCAAGCTTCCACTTCAACCAGTTGTCCCTGTGTAAACGCAACCCCCGTCAAAGCACTGCGCGATTGTTCGCCTCCGACATCGAATACCGTCAGCCGATGCCAATCAAAGACCCGACATGATGCAAGCCTCGAGACGCCGAGCCGCGCTGGGCCTGCTGCGGCGGCGGCTGGCGACGCGCGCGGCCGCCGCCGACTCGCTGCTGAGCTACGGCGAGCGCGTGCTGCTCGCTGCGAACCCGGCGGACAAAGTGGCGCTCACGCTCGAGTGCCGCGAGCGCTGGGTCGGCGGCGAGCTGCCGGTGGTTGCGGGCGGCGCCGCGTGGGAAATGCGCGCGCCAGAGCAGCCCGCGCGAGCAGCGACGCCCGAGCTGCTGCCGCCCAAGCAGATGCCATCGGTCAAGCAGCTGCAGCAGAGCGCCGATATCCCCGTCATCATGCTGCACGCGCTGGCGCACATTGAGCTGGGAGCCATCGACAACTACTGGGACACGCTCGTGCGCTTCGACCCGGACAAGCACGGCCTCACCCGGGAGTTCTACGACGACTTCCTGGAGGTTGCGAGTGATGAGGCGCGCCACTTCCGCATGGTCGACGACCGGCTGCGCGAAATTGGCGCCTTCTACGGCTGTCTGCCTGCGACCAAGGCGCTGCTCGAGCATGCCTCCAACACGGCGGCTGATCTCGCTGCGCGCATTGCAGTCGTGCCGCTCGTGCAGGAAGCTCGGGGGCTTGACTCAGGCGACCGACTTGTTCACAAGCTCATGTCGATTGGTGACCGCGCGTCCGCCGAGGTGGTCAAACAGATCGTGTGGGAGGAGCGCAATCACGTGCGCTGTGGGATCAAGTGGTTTCACCACATTGCGCGCGCACAAGGCCGCGGAGAAGACCCCGTTGGCTATTTCCACGAGCTGGTGCTGCAGTTCTTTCCCGACGGACTCCCCGGTCCATTCAACGTCGAGGCGCGCCTGGCGTCGGATATGGATTCGAGCTGGTACCAACCACTGGAGAGTAAGGGTCGCGCGCATTCTGCTGCTCCAACTAAGGTAAGTACTTCGTCTACTGCGGACGCCAAGACGTCTCGGTCTTCTCGCGTGGCTGCGTTTGCAGCTAGCAAGAAGAAGGTTGTGTTTGCTGGGTCCGTGTGGCCCGAACGCACTTCCTCGGCTGCGGGGGTTCGCAGTGCCGACTTGATCGCGATCCTACAGGAGCAGGGCTTTCACGTGCTGTGCGTTTCACCCAGTCGTCTGAACGACCACACAGAACGGCTAGCACGTGAAAGCAACGTCGAGTGCGTACAGGCGGACGCCAATACGGACACGTTTCAGAAGCTGCTGCTGGAGACGTCCCCACAGATCGTCATTTTTGACCGATTCATTGCTGAAGAGATGTACGGGTGGCAGGCCAAGAAGTACGCACCAGATGCACTCCGAGTATTGGACTTGCAAGACCTACATTTTCTTCGGAAGGCCCGAGAGCACCTCGTGAAGAAGCAAAACCAGGATGTGGCGTCCATCCTTGCTGCAGGTGCTCACGTCGACGTGGATTCCGTGGAGAAGCAAGTCATACGAGAACTGGCTTCGATTCACCGCTCCGACCTGACACTTTTCGTGTCCGACTTTGAGCGTGATATGCTTGTCGATCGTTTTCAGATCCCTGGAGAACTACTGCATCGCTGCGACTTTTTCTATCCATCAGTCGACACTTCGGTGCTGCCATCCTTCTCGGATCGTCAGCACATCGCGTTCATCGGGAGCTTTAAACACCCGCCGAACGTGGACGCAGTCGAGTGGACGCGGTCTAGCATCGCACCACTTTTCCGTTCGCTTCATGCTTCAGGGACATCGCTGCCTGAGGTTCACATCTACGGCTCGTACGGCGGGTCTAGTCGCTTTGTCAAGATGGATGACCCTGCCAGAGGCTTCCGCATGCAGGGCTTCGCTCCTGATGTGCATGATACCTTGCGCTCTTACCGCCTCACGATCGCCCCACTTCGCTTTGGAGCCGGCATCAAGGGCAAGATTGCCGACAGTTGGTTCGCTGGCACGCCTTGCGTGTCAACTGGCATCGGCTCCGAGGGAATGACGCTGCCCGACTTGCCGTGGGGAGGTGCCATCGCCAACACTCCAGAGCAGTTCGCTGCCTCAATGCATGATCTCTACCACGATAAACAGCAGTGGACCGAGGCGCAGCAGGCTGGCGCTGCGCTGTGTAATGCTCGGTACAACCGCGACGCCAACGGCGCGAGCTTCCTAGCTCGACTGGACGACGCGCTGCGAAAGCAGACCGCCGCACGCGCTCGCAACTGGACGGGGGCTATCCTCTGGTCGGAGCGCCACCGCGCCACCGAGTACATGTCGCGCTACATCCGCGCCAAGAACGCCGCCGGCGGTGACCACTGATCACTTCCGTTTTCATCCGCCAGCAAGCAGCCGCACAAACGCAGCTCCGGTCGCCAGCCAGTCGGGAGCGCGCCGCCTTCATGCCACCGAAGAAGAGCAAGGTCAAGGGCGACGTAGACGCAGACTCCAACAAGGACGCGGCCGCCGCGGGCAGCAAGCGCCGCCGCGCCGCGCCCGTGAGCACCGCGTCGACGCTGCAGGCCAAGGCGCTGTTCGCGTCCACGCGCGACGAGCTGCGCGACATCCAGGGCGAGCTGCAGGCGCTGGCGGCCGAGCGCCGCGCGCTACTGGCCGAGGCCGCGACTAGCGCGACGGGCTCGGGCGTTCGCAGCGGGCTGCTGCACCTGCAGCCGCGCGCCGACCGCAAGGCGTGAGCTCGCTCGCCCTCGCTCCATTAGGCGGGTCGCGAAACCTACGAAATCAAATATTGCGAGTTTGAGTGGGTGGTTGCTCGATCTTGGACATGGCGGCGTTGGTGCGCGACGTGCAGCTCTGCTGGCTCGCGAGGGCCGTGGCGCACATGCTGAGGCGCGCGAGCGGCCTCTGCGGCGTGTCCGGCGCGCGTTTCGCGGCCGTCGGAGCGCTAGGAGGCGAGCGGGAGACCGCGCAGCGAGTCGCCGAGTTGGTCCAGGTGTTGGGCGAGACAGGCGCTGCGGTGGCGGAGGCAGATAGCGTCGCGACCGCCAGCAGCTTCGAGCAGCTCTCGATGGTGATTGAAGGATTGGATGGGGATGAGAAGAGGCTGCTCGTGGTGGTGACGCGCGAGATGTGGAGTGCTGGTGGGGCTGAAGCGCTGGCTGGCAAGGGATTCGAGATGCTACTGGTCATTTCGGAAAAAGACCTGCTCGGAGGAAGCTTGGAGTGGGCGTGGAGCTGCTCGTTGCACTCGCTTAGAGGTGCGGCAGCTGATGATGAGACGCTGCTGTGGGTTCGCAGGCCGCTGGATCAGCTGCCTTCTCACTGCGGTTGGCGCATTGCCCTGGAGGTTTTCTCGTGGGTTGCACCGCGCTTAGTTACTGGTGGTAACGGAAGCTCCCAAACGCAGCTTGAGCCGCTCTTTTCTTCAGCCGGACAGCTACCATTCCAATTGCTATCACTACTCCTGCGATGGACCTACTGCCATCCACAAGTGGCTCATGAACTGGGCAAGAAAGTGCGACGCCAAATCGAGCTCACACCATCAAGGCGGACAACAGGTGATGTCATGAATATCCTTGAGCTGGGACTTCGCATTTGGAAGAGTCAATACCCATTAGACTCGATTCGCGCATGCGAACCTGGACAAAAAGCACCAGGCAGTTCAGCAAAGCAACTAGAACCCATGGCTTTTTCAAATAGTGGATTGACCTTGGGGAGACTCTCTAAGTGCCAGCTCTGGGATGTGCAGAAGCAATTTTACCTCGACCGGGGTATCAGTGCATGGAGCTCTGGGACGGTTCCATTTGGCGTCTCAAGCAGTTCGTTTATCGCCGCGGTCTATGCAAGTAAGGTTTCAATTGCTTTCAGGCTCGTCCATCTTGCAACCTATCTGATTTGATTAATGCTCTGAACACGCATGCAGGAGTGGCTGTAGACTTCTTGCTGGCTCAAAGCGTCGATTCACCGCCTGAAACAAAGAATGCAGACGCGAACGGTCAACGAACACCAAACTGCTTTGTGTGGGAGGCTGCAAGCGGTTCATGCAAGTTTCTGCACCACTTTCTGCTTCACTTTGGCACTGAAGTTGCTAATCGTCGTGCCGCATTCAAACGTCGCGGCCTCGTGCCACTGGTGGTCGCCAGTGACCTAAGTGAGGATGTGCTTGACTCACGAATGAAGATGGCTTGTTTCCGTCCGTACCTCGAGCGTGGACTTCTTGAATTTGCGAGATTTGATACGGCCAACTTTATATCAGGCCAAAGCAAAGGACTGTTGCAATTCAAGTGGTCAGGTCGTACCTGGATGCCAGGGTCGGATGGACCATTGCTTCTCATAGGAAATTACTTCTTTGACTCGTTACGCGCTGATGTTTTCGCGTTGGCAGCAAACGCCGATGATCTCAGTGCAGGACGGTGTACTGTTCATGAAGCTCTGATTGAGAGCACTACTCTCTCAATTGCCGAGATGGAGCTTTTCTTCGGCCAACCATTTGAAGTCACCGTTCACACCCCGGCAACAATATTCGAATCCTCCGTTGCAAACATAGTCTTCGATCGAATTATCAGCGAGTTTATCGAGAAGAATGACGGCGGGTTGTTGTCTTCGCTGATTCTTTTTCCGACAGAAGCTATTGCGTTGCTATCGGAACTCGTCAGCAATGCCAATGAAGGTGCAGTACACCATCCGGTTGCTATTCTCGCAGGAGATGCAGGATTTTCCTTCCGAGAGGCGATTCCAAGCGCATTTTTGGCGATGCGAGAGGGAGCAAGCCCAATGAATCCTCCGGTGTCACTCGAGCTACCGCAGCTGTCCCCTCACCCTGACTGCTTCTGTTTGCCTGTCGACTTTGAGCTTTTTCGATTCACTTTTGAAGGCCTATGGAAGAGCATATTTAGCTCTTCAACGAAGGCGAGCGTTTCAATCCAGACATTGGCAACACCGGTGAGTGACACGTTTGATGTATTTTACGCCACGATTGGGCAAGAGAATGTGGACAAGTCTGGGGTCAGTTTTCGCCTCGAATTCGATGCATTCACGCCTGGTGATTGTGATTTGTTGTGGGGATTGATGGGGGCCGATGACGGTGCAAAGCACTTTTCGACTACCACCCAGCTAGCCCTTCTCACGCAGACCGCGTGGGATTTTGACCTTTTTGTGGTTCTCCAATGGCCGTTGGCGTCCCAGTACAAGGCAAGCCCTAGCACCAATGACCGACTTCAATTAATTGAGGCAGGTGTTCGCTCGTGGAGGACGTACTACGAGCTTGAAGAATTTGATGGTGGTTCCACTGGTCAACCAACGGATGCCCGCATTACAGTCCAAGTTGCTCGCTGGTTCTACGGTTAGTGAGAGTGATTTGTCTAGGCGTACGGCTCTGACTTACCAGTGTGCGCTGTGTTTTTGTCAGTTCTGGAGGCATACGAGCATGTAATTGCGATACTGAGCTCTCACGTAGCTACTGCCACAGAAGACAAGCGCGTGGTCGAAGCGTATTATCTCCTTGGGGTGCGTTGGATTCTATTGAAATTGCTGAACTCGGAGGATTGACTAGAAGCAATGAGCGATCGCAGTTGGCTAGCTCACGTTTGTCAGACTACTGGAAGGCTCTTGCCTACTTTCGCGTGTGTACGCGTGTGATTCCAACGCGACTCAAGTTCCAGCTCCGCATCAATGAGACGTTGCTCTCGATCCAGCGTCTCAGGGTTGAACCTTCCTAACAACATTGTCCTATCAATGAAAGTTGATGGTTGTGATAAAACTGAGTAGCATATGTGAGAACGAGATGTGAAGATGCAAAAGAGAAATCTAGAGATACAGGATGGAAAAGGAATAGCGGCTCATATCGCTCCGCTCACTCACGCTGCCTTGGAATTGGAACAGCGGACGTTCATCAATGAGGGGGACGAGGCATCCGAAGAAAGCCAAGCACCAAACCCATCGACTTCCCGATTCAATGAGCGAAGCCCGGCAAAGTCATCACCGCTATTGAGATTGTCTACATTGGAAAACCAAGTAGAAATGACTATACTATAGAAATGATCCTGTGTAAGTACGGTCTTGCTCTTCCACCGTGAGGTGTCCCAAACCATTATACTTTATTAGCCTCCCGTACGCTTCCTTTACGAAATGCAAACCCTTCGATCCAAATGGATTGGTGCGAATAGACAGGACACGCTGGAACATGCATCAAGTAAATCGGTCTGCACAAACATTGGCATGACTCGGACAGCCAACTCAAAAGCGATGCTCTCTAACACACGATGAACAAACGGTTCTCTTGAGATCCCAGTCATTCCACAGAAAACATCTTTCGCCACCGCTTGCAGAACTCATCACGATAACATCTAAACTCAACGTGCGATGGTCAATCAGTACCAGTCGTTGACGCTCAGTTGCCAGCCTTGAGCGCGCGCATCATGCGACGGCGCATCTTGCGATCCATGCGGCGCTGGCTGCAGCCATCTTCGCTATCGTCGAGGTCGTCATCAGCTTCCGCTTCCGTCTGGCTCGACGCCGTAGCGGTCGTGGAAGTCGAGGCTGTCGTAGATGTAGTTGAATTCGAGGACGTTGACGAGGTGCTCGCCCCGGTCCCGTTCGGGTTCGTGATCGGCACGCATTGCTCTAGAGGGAAAACGACGCCACATGCCGACGAAGTTAGCTCAGTGGTCATGGTGTGTATCGAGACACGAATATTCACGCACTGTAGATCTGCCACTGCGACGAGTGAAGTGCGAGCCAGTAGAAGACGACAAGACAGTCTCCGTTGCACGCTGAGTAGTCGGTCGGGATGCTGGCTGGGTAGTCAGGGAACTCGGCGCGGCAGTCGTCGTAGTGCCACACACGTGTGTCGTCAATCCACAGTTCGCATGGACCCTTCACCCACAAAATCGACATCGGTATACCGTTCAGCCCACCTGTCTAAAGAACGCATTCGATTCAAGCAGAAAACGCTTGTACAAACTTACATGATGCGAGTCGAGGAAACCTTCTTGGTACTGGTCGTTCTGCCACCAGAACTCCGTGTAGCTGCTCACATCGATGGGCGTCGCCGTCGATACGGACCAACCGTAGTCGGTCGCGTACGGATCACACATTTCCTTGAGTGATGAGTAGCCCGTGGCAGCCCAGTGCTCCGTGAACGACGCCGTGTTATCCACCGGACTTCCATTGTAGGTACCACCAGAGAAACCCGAGTTCACCGACGCATCAATCTCCGCATTGTATCCCGTATAGTACTCGATGTTGGGGTTGGACTGGTACGTAGCCTTGGGCTTGGAGATATATCCGTGAGCGTTGACTTGGTCGATGGGAACGACGATTAGAATGAACGGCACGAGAGCGGAAGCAGCAATAATCTTCATGCTTGCGGAGACGATGCGATGCGGACTTGAGTGGTAGAATCGAAAAGCGAAAGTGAGGACACGCAGAAGCAGTGGTCGTAGTGGACCTCGAGGGTCGTCGATGTGATCACTGTTTCCTTGTGATTTCTTCAAGGGCAGGGGGTCACGCACACTGCTCGTGAACTCGAGACACCACGTGAGCTCTGGATAACTAGTTTATCTCCTTGTTCCCGCGAGCCAGCTGCTGTTCATCGCTATGTCCTGTGCTCGTGGACGATGTCCTTCGTATTACACTGCGCACTATCAAAGGGTCCACAGAATTAACCACTTGAACACATCGGAGGATCGCAGAGATATGTGAGGCACACTTGCGTGCGCCTCTGATTTACGATCTCGATGCAAGCTTCTACAGAGGACAGGTTGGGATCTCGGCCACCTACTTTACATCCCAATTGTGGTTGACCGGATGGAAAGGTAGCGCATCCCTCTTACACGTTTTCCGGATAATTCTCTATTGCAATGCTTTCTCCGGAACTATATCATACCATATTATCCGGATATCTGGTATACAAATCACGTCAACGACTGGTTATCGTAAATCTCATGGAAAAGGTGGCTCGTGCATGCCGATAGTTATCATGCAAGACTACAGATGGGACCACAAATGCTGCATTTGTATTTAAGTGAGATAGGAAAAGATCTGCTCGAGGTCTTTGAAAAAGGGCGAATTGACAGGGTCGATTGTGAAGCGACACAAACAGAGCAGCTCCACGCCGCCACGCCAGCAGCTATCATGACAGTCTTCCCTGCAGAAAACTCGTGGATAGTGTTTGCACGAGTTCGGGAACAGCACCTCCAGCTCATTCGGTTTCAGCTCGCTTTTACGCAGAGCTCCAGTATTGATATCACACTCTGGCAGTTTGTGACCAGGAGAAGCGATCCGCTCGATTTCCAGTTGGGTCGCCCAATTAAACCACTAATCGCTACCTCTGAGATGACATCAACCGAGCGCATTTCCAGTTTTGCGCTCCACCTCAACAACAAGCAAGATGCTCACCACCCAAGCCTGCATCGCGTCTGCACTCGGAGCCGCCGCGCTCCTCCTCCCTTCCGTCCAGGGACACGGATACATGCTGCTGCCGGAGACCAAGTTCACCACCGACAAGAAAAACTACTATGCCTACGTCGTTCCGCCAACGGACGTGCCTCCCGAGTCGGACTACTGGACGGGTGACGCTGAGAAGAACGCCGCCAACTTCAAGACCAACTATGCCAAAATCAACCCGAGTAGCCTCCGCGACTTCATCCTTCAGCATGAGACTCCGACGACAGATGATGTTCCCTCTGGAGGAACCGCGGAGTGCGGATATTCAATTCCGGATGCCACCCCGCAACCGCTGCCAGACCACATCGAGTACGGTAACTACCGCAAGGATATCATCCACCCTGGTCCGTGCGAGGCTTGGTGCGACGACGAGATCGTCGTGGACTTTGCAGAAGACTGCCGCATTTACCAGGGGATCGACATCCCGTACGCCAAGGAGAAGTGCGTGGGCAAGAGTCGTTTGACCTTCTATTGGCTCGCGACTCATTTCTCGCCGTTCCAGGTCTACAGTACGTCGATCCTTTATGTCTTTCATTTAGTTCGTCTTGATCGCTAACTTTGGGTGTTTCTGCTTGCAGTCAGCTGTGTACCGCTCGAAGGCGCGACGTCCTCGTCGAGTTCGACGACAAACACCACTGCCTCGACCAACAGCAACATTGGTTTTGAGGCTCTCTCCCCAAGCACGAGCGCTCCTACTGCGACGGTTGCTGCCGCAACCGGAGCCACGACTAGTGAAACATCGGAAGATGGCACTGTTGGTGCGGATGAACTTGAGGGCTGCACTCTCAAGAAGAAGAACTAGGCTTTTGAGACCGGGTTCTTTCTAGTTGTTTTGTAGATTCGTTGGAGCGCTTTGACCGTTCTTGTTGATGTTGAAACATGTGCCACGTACAGTATTTCACTGACCAATTTGCTCATATGCCTTCTCTACAGCGTGTTTCCGTTCGTAACCCAACTTTGTCACTGCGATGCTGCAGACCACGTAGGAATCTGGTCTTGCACTCCCTGTGACCGAACTGCCTCCAGTGGTCCGACTGGGAGAATGAGGCGACCTGTTGATCCAGAAAGTCTAGCGCTAGACCGCGCACTTAAAGGCAGTCTTGGTGGGAGCTCAATGATCGAATCTGTTGGAGTATGAACGGCAAACTCCTTGCCAGATACGGGATCAGTTCTTTTTATCCACTGCGGTCGCGGCAGTTGCTTTGCGCCTGTTAAGATGTGCACATATTGCATGACACCCTCGATGGGATCTAACTCTTCCGTCCACATATCCATATCGGATGGTGGCTCTGCGATGCTATCTTTTCTTCCAGCGTTCATTTTTCCTGGCGCATGATCAGAATCCAAGCTTTGGACATCGCAGTTCTCGGTTCCATCATCAGTATCACTTGGAGCGAATCGTATGAGTTGTCCGAGATCAAGAGGCTTAATTGCGGGAGGGTTGTGTACTTCACGAATATCCTCTTCAATAGTCTGGGGTAGATCGTGGTTATTTTGTTGTGGCGGTGGAAGAGGATCGGATCCATCGCAATCACTGAGTCGACGATGAAATTTTGGTCGATTTACAGACTTTGGAGGACCATCATGGGGCGGTACGCTCTTGTTCACTTCGCCATCAGCAGAACCAATACCATTTGATGAAATAGTTCGAAGTGAGTTTGTAAACGCTGGCGGTTGGTGAATAGTTAAGTTTGTGGTAGGAGATTCACTAAGTCGCCGATTCAGCTTCGGTCGACACGGAGTGTCGGCTGGGTTGCGAACAACATCAAACTGCTCTTTGTTTGGGCTTATCTCGACGGTTCTGACATTCTCTTCCGACTGGACTGGCTGAGTTTCGAGCCGACTTGTCTTCAAATGATAAGCGATAGGTGAAGAAGATGAATTCCCTAAGGACTCAGCGAGATTGTTGCCTTGCAGACGCAATTTTACCTTGGAGGATTTGAGAAACACCCATTCCCTTCGCCCGTCCTTGTATCGAACGAGCAAAGCTGGCTCCGAATCTGCTGTTGTCACTTCTATTACAGTTCCACACGCGACACTCTTGCTGATCTTGTCGTACACATCGACACGATGACCGACAAGATAGTCCTGGTACTCTCTCCATTGTGATGAGTGAAGCACAATTCTGCAGCGCAGCTGCGGAAGTGCTCCCACTACCGTGGCTTGGTTTTGGACGGGCGAATTCTTCACCGGAGTAGAACCAGAAATCTGCTTGGCCTCAAAAATATATTCATGTGCGCCAATGTCTAACACTTTTGCAACTTTGTACTTGTGATATTGCTTAGATTGTTCGCTCAGCAGCTCGACTCGTTGCCCAAGCGAAAGATGTGGATAGTGCACAAGTCGCTTCGAGTGGTTTGAGCGAATTGGCGAAGGCTGAATGTTAGCATTACGTAGAGCTGGATCTGCGTTAAATTCAATTGTTGTCTGCTCATCACGAGGAGCGAATACCAATTTGAAAGTTTGAGATGAGAGATCAAGCCACTCCACGGTTTTTCCTGGCGGAAAACTGATTGGCGTTAAGTGGCCGAGTTCTGCAGTCTTGAGCACTATTCCATTTCTAAATGCTCCAACCATTGGAGAGTAGACGTCGATAGATTGCCCTAGCGGTATTGTCTTCAGGCTAAGTAAGCCGTGGATCACGACTTTGAACGTCTGCGACCACAATGGAATCTCGAAAAACTGGCGACGCTCGTTGAACAATTGAACGTGCGTCTGAGTTTTTGAGCAAAGTATCGCCCCCTCCTCGAAAAGACCTGATAGATCACACAACTCAACGTGACTACCTTCAGTGTACCAGTCGAATTGCTCCATATTAACTGCTGGGCGATCCATGGCTGAGAGAGAGTGAATTTCTCTAGAATTAGAGTTCGTTTCTCGAGATGCTCGCATCGGTATGGGAAGTATCGGGATCGGAGTCAGCGCAGATCCGCTGGACTCTACAACCTCTCCCTGCATTGTTCGCCCGCTGCCACCGTAGACAGACGCTTCGCTCTCAATAAGCACTTGGCTCGTCGACGATCTCTCAATAGACGCTGTCCTTCTTGACGGCGTGCTCGCTTCATCTAACGCTGGGCGATACACAACCTTGAACCTTGTGGTGCTAAGATCCATCCACTCCTTTCTTCCGTTCTCAAACACCACGAGTGCGCAGTTCATCTCGCCATCGACTCTCTTGACCACCGCTGCCTCTGGCTGCTGCGTCTCAATGTTGACGATCTCGATCTCCCACCCGACCATTCTCCCTGACAACACCGGCACCTCCCCAGGCTCATACACCACCTATAATATCCATGACCACAATCAGCATGTCAACGTCGAAAGCGACAGCTGCCTCCATGCTCGCCTTGTAGAACGTCTTGTCAAGCTGGATGCGCTGTAACGGCTCGAACGGCGATAGCTGCACAGTGCACTCGGTTCCTCCAGCGCCCGGCTCAACCTCCACAACCTTAGCGGCTACCAACGGCCTCGCCAGCCCCGCTTCGCTGGCGTCCGCGGCCGTCGCGAGCGGCGTGAACTCGATCGAGTCGCCCGCCTTGACGCGCGCCATGGCCAAGCTTGAAGTGAGGGCGTCGTTTCGAACGACGCCACACGATTGGCTATAAATGTTGTATCCGACTCTCCATTGGCTGAAAATGGAGGTCGTATAGCTCCTTCGTCTCCATTTGTTGCAGTTTGCCATTGGGCAACCAAGCGAGAAAGGCCGAGAAAGGACGGGGGCATGGGCGTGCAGAACCTGTGGGTGCTGCTGGCGCCCGTGGGGCGGCAGATCGAGATCGAGTCGCTGGAGGGGAAGGTGCTGGCGGTGGACGCGAGCATTTGGCTCACGCAGTTCGTCAAGGCCATGCGCGACGACGAGGGCAACATGATCCGCAACGCGCACCTGGTCGGCACTTTCCACCGCGTGGCCAAGCTGCTCTACTACGGCGTGCGGCCCGTCTTCGTATTCGACGGCGACACGCCAGAGATCAAGAAGCGGACCACCGCGCGCCGCCGGAAGCGCCAGGAGAACCAGGTGCGGAGCGAGGTGGACGAGATCGGTCAAGGGAGTTGTAGGGTGATGACCTTTTGGGTGTCATTTGCAGGCGGCCAATTTGCGCCAAACTGCGCAGCGGATTCTCATCAACAGGCTAAAGCTGCACCGCGAAGAGGTGCGTCGGTCATGCAGCGGGATGGTGTGCAATCCATGCTGAAGGATTTTGGTGCGTTTACCAGATGAAGAAGAATGGAGGCGTGGCACCGGCTATTGATCCAAGTTTTGTGATTCCTGATGCAACTCCTGGTGCCAATAAGGCCACACCCAAGACTGAGGATGCGATCATTGAAATTCTGGAAGACGAAGTCAACGTAGAGATGGATACTGCGGATGACTCTTCTTCATTAGTGGTTGCCAGCGGGACAACAGTCCATGAAGATGAGACAGGCGATGACGACGGAAGTATCAAGAGCGAGGAAGAGCTGTCACTGGATGACATCGACTTGGATACCTCGCATCTGTCTAAAATTGATCTCCACGCTGTCTTTTCATTGCCCCCACACCTCCAAAAGAGCATGGTCGAGAAGATCCAGCGTGATCGCCGTCAAGAAGTGCGTGATCAATTTATTCCACTGGCAGGACAACCAGAAGCGTACTCGCACGTGCAGATCTCGTCATTCTTAGCGACGGTCAAACTCAATCGCCGAATCGAAGCAGCACGCCGTCAGAAAACACAAGAAGAATTGGAGGCCGAAAAGAAAAGTGCAGAACCGGGAGGATCAAGTGGTAGTAGCGAGCATCTCCTTGGACAAGGCAAGCGGATTGCATCGAACAGCAGCAAGTTTTTCATTTACGAGAAGGCAAGCGACGACAAAGCTCCGGCTACTCCGCTGATCAATAGACAGGTTCCTCGAGCAGCTGGGGATGTAATTACCGTGTCCGATGACGATGACAGCGGAAGCGAGCGTGAGCTTCTGTCCGATATTGACAAAACTGCCGATTTAGAATCGAGTGCAGCAGGTGTAGAGACCTATGGGTTGTCCCTTGATGATCGCTTCCGACCCAACAAGCGTCGTCGACAAATGCCAAAAGGAGCTGACCCTGGTAAAATGTCACTCTCGGAATTTTCGGCCAAGGACTTTGTAAAACAATCAGAGCGTCGAGTACAAAGTGAGCAAGAACGTCCAGAGTTAGATATGAGTAAAGCTCTATCTTCGTGGATCACCCGTCACCATATCCAAGCGAAGCAAGAACCCGAGCTTGCTATTGAAAAGGCTCGTCGTGAACGCCTTGGACTGGCGGGCAATAATCGAAGCGAGCAGGTATCAAAAACTACTCTCGACAAGTCCCCAGTGTTTTTGAGCAAAGAGAGGGCTCTTAACGATTTTTCAAGTCAAGCAAATGCTTCGCTGAAGAGCCCATCGCGTTCATCTAGAGTTGCTGAAGTCAAGGCCACAATTCCGGATCTGAGTGCAAATACTGAAAGCAAGAATGACCCTATTCTCGTGACCAAACCGAGTGATATCAACACATCTTCTGGGGGTAGTAAGGTTATTGAAGCCGATGGCGGTGATGATGACGATGAAGATGATGATATAGGTACCTCAACGTTTATTTGGCGTTTTGATCTTGTTTTAGATTCGCCTGGCTAACGATTGACAATGTGTGCTGTTACTTCAGAATGGGAAGACGTGAGGGAGCCAGTAACAGAGCCGAAAGATAATGATGGTGTAAGCACCATGCCTCTTCTTGAAGAAAAGTCTATTATCCAATCTGCTCCATCTGAGCAAGATATCACCAACACCGCCATTTCGAAAAGCCCTGTTCTGACCGAGAGTGAAAGCGACATCGATGAAGACCAGGAAGAAGTTGGAGACGACATGTTGCTAACGCTAAAAAGCGAGATAGAAGATGCAAAAGCTGAGGAGGACTTGAACCTTCTCAAAGAAGAAGCGCTTCACTCGGCCATGGTTACCGCCTCAAACCTGACGTACGTTCCAGTTATCTTTCCGAAGGAACTTTCTATTTGGCTGACCACTATATGATTCTAATAGGCAATGGGCAGCTGGCGCTGTGCGCCGAGCATTGGCAGCTCATACTCAAAACCATAAGAATTCACCAATTGTGAATCGTACGACTCAGTCGTGGACTCCTACAAGAAATCCCCCAGCAAGAGAGGCGATAAATCAGGTAATTGAGATTGACGGTGACGAAGATGAGATGAAACCCATCGCAACTGCCAAGGCAGTGGATCTTACTGAAGAGGAACAAAAGGAGGAGAAGACACCTAATCCTGACGGCAAGGATGCTGAATGGACCGCAGATAGTACCGTAAGCGATGATCAGCTCCAAATGGCGCTGGCAGAGTCGTTGCGCGAAGAAAGTGCCGCAACTTCATCTGACAAAGTGCGTTATTTGCAGTATGCTGATAAAAATTCACCATCAGGGACACCCGTGCCCGCGCACAAGATTGAAGGCGATTCAGGGGAAAAGGAGACCCTACAATCTCTGGAACGAGAGCAACGAGAGCTTAAGAAGGTGCGCAATCGACAGCAGCGCGATGTAGAGGGTGTGAACGATGAAATGGTGCAAGATGTGATGGAGTTGCTCCGGTTATTTGGTGTGCCCTACCTGGTGTGTCCAATGGAAGCAGAGGCTCAGTGCGCAACACTCGAAATGCTTGGACTCGTTGATGGGATTATCACGGATGATAGCGATATTTTCCCGTTCGGCGGCACGAAAGTCTACAAGAACATTTTCCACAACCAAAAGTTTGTCGAAGCATTCTTTGCGCAGGATATTCAAAAGGAGCTCGGGTTTTCTCGAGAGGACATCATCGCGCTCGCATTATTGCTCGGCAGTGATTACACGGACGGTGTGCGAGGTATCGGTATCGTCAATGCGACAGAGGTCGTGAATGCTTTCCCTGGGATCGACGGACTCCGCGAGTTCAAGCAGTGGGTTCACGCCTTTGATTTAACAGAAGAAGCTAGTCGAGCAGCAGCCAAAAAGAAGAAATCCGACGAGGAGCTGGAGCGGATGACTCCACGTGAGCGGTTCGAGCACACGCACGCTAGTGTCCGGCGCAAGTGGGAGCTGGGAGAGGCATTCCCGAACTCTCACGTAGTGCAGGCATACATGAGTCCTCAAGTCGACAAGTCAGAAGAGCGATTTTCATGGAACCTTCCGGATCTGGCAGGGCTCCGGACGTTTTGCACGCAGACGTTTGGATGGGATCAGGGCAAGACGGATGGGGTATTGCTGCCGTTGATGGAGCGTACAACGGCAGCAGCTGCAGCACGGAATGGTCGACCCGTGCAAACGAGAATTGACCACTTTTTCCGATCGTATGACGATCAGGTTAAGTTTGCCAAGATCAAGAGTAAGCGCCTGCGGTCGGCTGTTGAAGGACGAACCCAGACGAGTTTGGATGATGGGCAGATTGACGCAAGTAAGGATATTGTAGTCATCGAAGAGAGCGGCGAAGATGACCAAGAAAAGCCAGATGCAGCCCCAGTGACCTCCAAGTTCTTTACAAAAAAGAAGACGAGAATGTCAGCTGTCGCTGGTGGAAAGAACACAACTTCCAAGCGGAAGTCGTCGCGCAAGTGACACCACTGTGTCCTCTTTTGTTGAGATGTAGCAATGAAACAGTCGGTTCGATAACTACTTTCCGATGCTGTGGATGGTTGCGCTAGACTCACCGCCGACTGTACTATGCGCGTGTCCAGTCTCAGCTACCATTGCTGTTGATATTGCGTTCGCCCCATTGCCACTAGCAGCTGCAGCGGCCGCAGCAACAGCAGCAGCTTTCCTCTGTGCACGTTGTGAGTCAATTCTTCCCTGAACGATTACCGTGAAATCCGTCATGTAGGCTGCAACAACGTCAAGGTCGGCCATAGCTCGCTGACCATGATGAATCACATCGGCCTCAGAAATGTTCGCCGCGCCATTCCCACCATTATTGCTGTTGTTGTTGTTACCAGTCGCACTCACTCCTGTCGAGCCACTCGTGGCGCTCCCAGACTCTGGGGCATTGGAGTATCGTCCCTCCATATGCTTGAGGATTTGCCCGTGCATTCCACTGGTTGAGCGCTGGAGCAGGTTACCAATTGCCATGATGATCTGACCAAGTGCCAGTGTCTTTTGTGTCGTCTGACGAAGCCCTGCATCGGCCTCGTGCTGCATGCGCACACCTTGTAACTCCTCAAGCTCGAGTCGCCTCTGCAGCGCCGCTATCTGGTTGTTGAAATTGAGGATCTCGTTGGCGCGCTCTTTTTGGAAAGTGGCAAACTCAACTCGTTTGCTTTCGTTTTCCTCTTCGTGGCTCGCTTGGTTCCGCAGTAAGTCGAGGTTAGTTTCTTTGAGGGTGTGGTACCTGTTGACGAGGTCTGCGACTTCAGGGTAATCTTCCGGCACAGTTTCCTGCACAAGCTCTAGATAGCGCATGTACTTGACATTCTTCTTGACCTGGTTACTTAGAGCCTCGCTCTCGACTTGGAGCTGCTCAAGCTGTTCTTTTAGTCGCCCGACTTCCTGTTCCTTTACAAGTCGTTGTTTGACCTCGTCGCTCGCTCGCTTGACGGCACGGTTGCGCTTGGACTCGTTTTCTTGCAGGAACTTGTTGAACTTGATGAGCGATTCCTGCAGCTCCAGATCTTTCTTCCGTAGCCCTTCTTCGCGGCGATGGAAAGCGTCCTCGCGCCGCGCAAACTCCTCTTTCTGCGCATCTAGCGCTTCTTGTACTTCAAACATTTGCCGTCTCTTCTCTAGCAGCCGCGTTGCTGGTGATACATGATCAAGAGTCAGCGTCTGTGGCATCTTGGCCGTCCTATAACAGGCATATTTGTAAATCCTGAATGCACCAGGATTCGAGCAGGGCATGGCACACACCGGTTCATGATCATGGCGGCACCAGCGCTGCTCAGAGCACTACCACGAGATTCCATGGCGATGGATGCTTTGGCAGATAGAAGGTGTGCAACAATGGACCACCGCACTTATGACCAAGGTGAATGAGCTATTTCAGGTTTCATCACTCAGTTTAGGCTGGTCCATTTTTTGGTGCCTACACTCTGCCTCGGCTTTTCTGCAGGTTGAAGGCTTCTCCAGCTTGTGGGACGGACGGATGCAAAAGGCAAAGATCCTAATTGTGGCTTTTGAAGAAGTCGCTAACTGAAAACTTCTTGGCGGCCTCAAAGAGATAAGTAGCATGCTCTTTTGCCGATTTGTCGCCGAAGAGCGCGTCCATTCCAGCGTCAAACATCTTGAAGAAGCTTAAGCGACGGCTCCAGTGCGGTGTGCTGGTATTATGTGCGATTGGCGCGCATTGTACTAGAAACCAATCAATCGCATGGGAGCGTCAGCGAATTCCAGTCGCATCAGTTCAGAGTATCGACACGTACGATTGGCTTCCCACTCGGAGCTTGAGAGGGCCAACCAATAGAACGCAAAGATGCAGTTATTCTGGCAAATGGAAAAGTCGACTTCAACCTCAGCAGGGCTTCCAGCAAACTTTGTGCGACAGTCTGCCAAACTGAAGATGCGCAAGTCATCGATCCATGCCTCACACGGCCCCTGCACGCATCGAATCAATTGATCGACTCATCAGATGGGATGCAAAAACAGTCCTCACATGGTCGTTAAAGCCGTCTCGATGCTCGTCGTTTCTCCACGTGATGGCTCGTAGTGAGCTCACGTCGAAAGCTCGCTGTAACCCCTCACAGTGGAGCTTGGCCGAGTCGACAATGGCGCGAAGCGACTCGAAGCTCGAGTTGCGGAACGCCTTCGCGAATTGGTGGGCGTTACGTCTAGATGAATGATTCCAGTCGAGATTGGCGAAGGCTGGGTCAATGCTGGGCTCAATGTTCACTGAGAAGGTGGTGCTGACTGGAGGCTGCAGCAGACGCCCACGCGCGGATGCACAGCCGACGAGAGCCAAAAGCACCGCGACGGCAGCCGCCAGGACGGTCATGGTGGTCGCTAATCAACCGAAGGTCGACTAGAAGCGAACAGTTGGTCAGCACCGGAACAAGAAGCCGGGCCGCGATCACTTCAACTTGTGGCGATGGGTACATGTCCTTTTTTTGGTGCGTTTTCTCCCTTCGAGAATGCATATTATGCCTTCTGGTGGATAGTCGGCCATCTGTCAGTCTCTGGCCGGCGATTGGCTGATCTCAACCACCCCCACCTTTCCCGAGTGGACGTCGGCGGATTCGCGTTTCCACTCGCGCCCCGTATGTGGGTATACAAATCGCGAGTCAGTGAGAAAGTCCAGGGCGGGGGGCAAGAGCGACAGCGCGACGGAAGGAAGCCCCGCGCGGCCCAGTCCCATCGGCGCCAACTCTGGCGCTTGGCCTCCTGCTCGGCTGCTCCGCGGCGCTGGGCGGCGGCCGACGGACGCGGCGATGAGCTCAGCGGACGAGTCGGACGACGTGTCGGTCACGTACCTCAAGCTGGCGACGCAGGTCTGCTCGACGCTCTTCAGCTCCTTCGTGGGCGTCGGCCACATTTTGCAGATCGTGAGGGCCAAGCGCGCCGAACGCGAGCAGCGCAGGCTCGACACGCCCATGCTCGGCGACGAGCCGCCAGGCAGCGCGGGAATGGGCAGGTACACGCAGCAGCGCGGCAGCCAGTTCGCGCGCCAGCAGGCGTACGGCGGGGGAAACTACGCCCCGCCGTCCGCGAGGCGCTACGGCAGGAACAGCACCAGCACCACCGACACGCACTCCAACTCGATCACGGCCTCCGAGTCGCGCACGCGCACGCTGCAGCAGAGACACAATATGCAGTCCGGACCGGACCTGCGCACGGAGGAACCCGAGGACGGACGAGCCAAGGCATCGGTCGCCTCGCGCATCCTGCGCGTCTTCTGCTTCACGGACTGGCTGTTCTCCATTACCGGCGCCATCGTCACGGCCATCGAACTCTTCGACTCGACGCAGGAAGACAACTTCCAGGTCATATTCTGGGTGCAGGCGCCCCACTGGTGCGGCCAGGTTGCCAGCTTCTGCTGGGTCGCGACGCTAGGGCTGTACATCTCCAAGCGCCGAGGGCGGTCCACATTCGACGTCGCCATTGCGCACGCCATCATCTGGATGATCGTCGTATTCTACTGGGTGCTGGAGCTCTATGCATCCTACTACGGCAGCACAGGGTTCGTCCACGCGGCGCAGATCATCTGGAAGATCATCGCCGTCGTATGTTTCATGATCGTGAGCCTGGCATGGCTTTCGTTTGCGCGACGATGGCGACGGCAAGCCCGCAAGAAGGGTGCATACGTCGTGTCCAAGCTGCTCAGCTACACAGTAGCATTCTTCGTCTTGGTCGGCCCGATCGTTGTCGTTGAGGTCGCTCAGGGCCTCCACACTGGTGGGACGCTGCTAGATGTCACTTCGGTCATGCTAGCAATGTGGCCAACGGTGAACGCCATTATTTATCTCACCAAACCGACGCTGTGCATCCGGTTCTTCCAGACCGAGTCAAGTGGAGGACGGGGCGGACCTGGTGTCCCTAGTGGGCAGTCAAATGGAAACCTTGCAGGCGGCCGGCGAGGCAACGGGCCGAATAGTCAGATGATTCTGATGTCGCCGACGCACAATGAGCTCAAGGGTCTCGAGATTGGTGACAAGATTGGCGAAGGTATTGCAGTCGTGTACCGCGGTAAATGGCGTGGCGCGGATGTGGCTGTCAAGATGAAGTCTTTGATGCTCGACAACTCGGAGGATCTTCAGGAGTTTCAGCATGCATGCAATGTGGAGATCCAGGCGGAAGCTGAGGTCATGAAGGGACTGTGCCACCCGAATATCGTGTTGTTCATGGAGGCAGGGTTTTACCGTGGCTCCATTTGCATCATTTCAGAATACTGCGCACGCGGTTCGCTGCGCGACGTTCTCAAGCGTGCGAATATCAAGCAGCTCAGCTGGCCGACAAAGCTTCGGCTTGCGCTTGGGATTTGCCATGGCATCCAGTACCTTCACAACGCAAATCCTCCGATGATTCATCGCGATCTGAAGAGTCCTAATGTGCTCGTCGACGACTCGTGGCATGCCAAAATCGCCGATTTCGGCACATTGCGATTCTCGGAAATCGTTTCATCCGCTCAAATCCACAACTCGATGGGTAGTAAGCGTTCGATGGAAATGACGGGACTTGTGGGTACAACACGCTGGATGGCTCCAGAAGTGATGCGCGGGGAGAAGATCTACACCAGCAAAGTGGACATTTACAGTCTCGCTCTGATTCTTTGGGAGCTCATTGAAGGAAAGCTGCCTTTCGAGTCGACGCGATGGAATCACGAAATCGAAGACTACGTTCTTCGTGGTCTTCGCCCGGTGATCCGCCACGACCAGTGCCCTTCGCGGTGGAAGCTGCTAATTATGACATGCTGGCAGGCTGACCCACGCGAGCGACCGACAATTCAGCAGGTGATCAGCAGTCTCCAGCGCATTGCCCGCGAGGAAGTCTGGGATACGACTGGCCCGCGTTTCACGGGCGTGAGCCAGCTCAGTGCTTCAACACAGTCATCGATTATGGCGCATTCTATGATTTCGTCAACGGTCTCAGCGTCCTACATGGACTCACCTGGAGGAGAACGACGCTACCCACGCACCCAGTGGCAGCGTCTCACGGATGCGCTGGACGAGAATGGGCTGAGCGAGTCGGACTCAGATGCCGAGGCGTTTGCGGAGGAGTTCTCGCATTTGCATTCGATGGATTCTCCAGCAATGTTGGGTGCGTCGTTTGCATCGTCATCGTCGTCACGTCCGAGCTCGTTGGCAAGCAGCAGCGCCAGCGTGAACCTGAATGCGTCCAGCTCCAGCAACGCTCGCAGCAAGCGGCGTCCGGACTGGCGCCGTCGGACCGATACAATCGAGGAGGGAGACTCGAGCGAAGGCGATAGCAGCCATCGATCTCGAGCTTCAGAGAGCGCGCCGGAAATTGCGATTGTGGAGGCTTCGCCCAATGGCACACCGTTCATTGTGAATATTTAAGCGGGGATGATCGTCAGGCGAAGAGAAGGTGGTACGTAGTCCAGTTATTAGCGGTGGTAGTTTGACGTTTGGGGCAAGTCGCTTCAGCATTATTAGGATTATTGGAGATGCAGTCGTTTTTTTTTTTGGTGGATGGGATTTTTCGCGCTCACTTTTTCTTCTTGCCGCCGCCCTTCTTCTTGCCCTTCTTCTTTTCTGCTGGTGGTGCGCGGTTGAGCTGCGCAAAGAGCTCGCTTGGTAGCGACGCATCGACCTGGAACGACAGCAGCTTGGCGTTTTCCTGGACAAAGAGCACCATTTGTTAAGGTCCTACAGTCCAGACCCAAGAACTTTTCCAGCGCAACTTACGGGGGCGAGAGCGGGGAGTAGTATGGTGGCACCTTCAGGCTCGATCAGATTGAACGTCATGTCGACGTGGGCGAGTGCCTTGCTTCGAATCAGTGCGTCTTTGAACGCGTGAAGCGCCTCAGCGTTCTGCATCCAGTGTTGCGTGAGAGCGTAAACAGTGGCGTCACAGATCGATGGGTAAACTTGACCAGAACCTTACATGACGAATCCCATTGTCAGCGATGTTAAGCGTCACAAGCCGCTGTGACCGCGCGAGACCAAGGGACAAATCCTTGAGACCGGCATCGCTGAGCGCGTTGCCCTGCAATGACAGAGTTTGGAGTGCGCTGCTTGGGATACTCACAAGCTGTGCAAGCTTGACGGCACCAGCATGTCCAACTCCGCAATAGTCTAGATACAAGTGCTGCAATTCCATTGAACGCTCTCGTCATATTCACAGGCTAAAGCCTCGGCTTTTGAGGACAGAAGCGCACCTTCATCACCGAGTTGACGAAAAGGCCGTCGCAGAGCGTATCAACCCCGGCATCGCCCACCATCGGATTGTATTTGAGGTTCAGCGTCAACAGCCCCGGCTCCTGCTGCGCGCGAATAGCTTCGCCCAACGCTCGGCACCTGAAAACCGAATCGGTGAGCTGAGCCTTCAATAGAAACTCGCGCTAAGAAGCACCCGCAAGTACCCAGCCTCGCCAATCCCACAGTCCAACAGCTCCAAGTACGCGATGTTGATGTTTGGAGGTCTGCTCTGCAGCAGCGTCGCGATCACAGCGGCTCCTTCATCACCCACGTCCTGCTTCCAGATGCGGATGTACCGCAGCGGTAGGTACGGACCACTCGTGATTCCTGGGCCAGTGCCGTGCACTGCCACAACACGTCAAGGAGAACTAGCAACAGAATGGCATGTAGTAATTGGAGCTGGAAGGCTCAACATGGATCGTGGAGAAGGATATCATGAGCGCCATGACAAGCGCGCGGACTCCGCCAGGACCCAGCGGCGCCGGCGGGTCGCCCTCCAGGATGAACTTCATCTCTGTCAGTCCCCAAAGTCAAAGCCGCCACCGCGCCAGTGACAAGTGCTCACGTTGACCAGGTCGCCGTCTTCCTCCCCACCGCGCAACTCATCGTTGACCTGCGCATTCACCAGCACGCCGATAGCTCTACACCTCGAGTCAGTGATCTTCGCCTCCAGCTCCTGGCGCCGACCCGCCACGCACTTGCAGGCCTTGGCGTAGTTGGCGACCACCGTGGCGCGCGAGACGCCGCCCTCGTCCGCCGCCGCCGCCGCGCCTTTGCCCTTGGCGCCCGCCGCCGGCTTGGCCTTCTTGCTCATCGCCCGCTCGTCCGCGCCTGCGACCGTTGGCCGCGCCCGCCTGGCGCCTGGCGCCGCTCCGAGTCTCGCAATTGGTCGAGGGAACCGCCGCGTCGTCAGGCTCCGCGCTGCGGCGCCAGCGCAGATCGTAAGCCGCCGCGGAGCTCTCTGGCGCGTGATCCACCATCATCATCAGCCGGCGGCATCACATGCCGTCGGCATCCGCATTCTCCGGCTTCAAAGCGGCGCGGATTGGCCAAAACCCCGTCGGATAGCTTCAACTCGCGCGCTGATTGGCCAAAACCCTCCCCGCCGCCCGGCCAGCGTTCAGAAGCCGGCAGTAGAAGCAACGCCCGTCGCCGCAAGAGGCCATGGAGCCACCACCGCGTGTGACGGTGGCGCCGCCAAGCGACGAGCGCGGCTTCCTGCGTGCGCAGCTGGAGCGCGAGATGAGCAAGCGGCGGCCCGACCACTTCGTGCTGGGCGTGACGTGCCGCTCGCTGGGCGGCGTGCCGGGCGAGCTGCGCGCGCGCGTGTGGCAAGAGCTGCTGGGTGTGGCGCGCAGCGAGCGGCTCTTCCTCGACCAGTCCATCCTGAGGGTCGAGGAGGACCTGGAGAACCAGCGCGTCATCAGCGCCGACGCGTGCCGCACTCGCGGCAAGGACCCGCTGTTCAAGCAGCCGGAGACCGTCGAGCTGGTCGCCAAGATCCTCACCTACTACTGCAAGTGCCGCAACGTGCGCTACAAACAGGGCATGAACGAGGTGCTCGCGCCTTTCCTATTGCTCGCGCAGGACCCGTCGCTGCCGGAGAGCGTCGTATTCCAGCTATTCTACGCCATGATCGACAAGTTCCTGCCCCACGTGTTCGCCGACAGAGAGTTCAAGTCACTGCAGTGCTCCTTCCAGCTCTACCGGCTGCTGCTGCTGTACCACGACCCGGTGCTAGGAAATTACCTCGACCAGCACGACATGATCCCCGAGCTGTACGTAACGCCCTGGTTCATGACGCTATTCGCGCGCAACCTAAGCGCCGATCTCGTCTTTTGCCTGTGGGACTTCTTCCTGCTCGAAGAAGACCCCTTCCTTCTGCACTTTGTCGCCTACGCGCTGGTGGCCGCCAACCGAAGGGCTATTCTCGATGCTGACGTCGCCATGTTGCCGCAAGTGCTCAGTCGACTGACCTTCAACTCGCGTGAGGAGCTAGAGCGTATCTGCGTCGAGGCACTTGCGCTATCCGACCGGACGCCTCGATCTTTCAAGCGAGATTTGTACTCGGTTTGCTACGGCGGGTTCTCCAACGAGATGGTACCGTATCTCCAGCATTTGTATGGCGCCTCGAGTCTTCAGGTGTACCCAGAGGAACTCGTGCGAAACCTGATGAATCGGATCACGAAGAAGAAAAATTCACCTCACAAGATGCGCGAGAGTCTAGCAGAGACTAAGCCGAACGACGATGAGACGAGCTTAAACCCGCTTCTCTCACCTACATCCCGTCAGTCCTCGTTCTCGTACGAGCGAGAGACCTCATCATCCTCTGTCTTCTTTATCGTCCTCGACTGTCGGCCACTCGAACAGTACCAAGAGTGCCATCTCAGCCTCTCGTACCACATTGATCCAGATATTGTTGCCAGCCCGGACGCGCTTGCGGTTCTCATGAAGGGTTTTTCTCGAATGAAAGGATGCCACTTCTGCTTTGTTGGCCCCTCCGATCCTTCATGGTCAGCTCCGCGATCGAACTCGAACGGGAACATTGCCATCAACACAATTGCGCGTCTTGCTCGTGGCATCTCTGGCGACAAAACACCTCAAGTCTCGGTGTCAGCGCCAAACTCTAGCGGCCCAACTTCAGGAGCCCCGACGCTTCTTGATGGGTTGGAGCCTCCGACACTTAAGCCATCCACAAGCAATGGTGAGCCTGGTTCATTAGCCAACGAGATTGCCAGTATTGGGTCTACTGGGGGCGGAAGTCAACCACGTTGGCACGAAGAGCAAGTATCTGTGACTCGCATGGTGCTGATATTTCTTCAAAAAGGCTTTGAGCACATCAGTCGACTTAACGGTGGCTTCGAAGAGCTCAAACAAGAGATCATGAACATGGACGCGTTTACTCAGGAACAGCTCCTCGTCTTCGCCCCGCCTCCCGCTGCTCCAGCTGCTGGATCGGGGCCAGCTTTCAGACTTTTTGCAAAGATTGGCTTGGGAAGTCGGTCTCGTACGACATCAAATGACGAGGGGAATTTAAGCGAAGGGAGTGGGACCCTAACTGATTTGTCGGTCGATACTGCAGGCACCTCGGTGTCTTCAGCGAACAGCAACAATCCTGTGAGCAAGTCGAAGTCTACGAAATCACTGACTGGGTCAAGCTTCTCTCAGCGCCTGCTGTCACTCAAGGCAGCAGCGAAAGATGCTGTTACAAGCGCGAGTCGCAGCTCAAATAGCACTGAGGAGCAAATGGCACAAGATGTTGCAATCTCTGAGCACCAGCTTGTGGGTGAAGAGGAGTGGCTTGAAGTATGCAAAAAGACTCGAGAAGCGCTTGAGAAGAGTTTACAGTACAAAGAGGTGGTGTTCCAGGCAGGCTCGCTCGGCATCCTTTTCCAAAAATCACGAACGTCCAAGAAGTTCCAGACCGTGGTAGATAGCATCGTCCCAGACAGCCAGGCGTCCGAGAGCCAGCAAATTACTCCAGGAGACCTTCTTGTCTCCGTGAATGGACAAAGCTTGGCTGACATTCCTTTTCTGACCGTGATCGAGATGGTGAAGGACGCATCGCGACCGCTGGTGCTTCGCCTTCAGAGCCCGAAGCGAAAGAAGTCGATGGATGCTTTTGATGTGATATCGATCCCTCCAATGGCTCCGACTCTTGTCAGTGCTACAGCTCACTCTGTGTGCATCACTTGGAGCAAGCTTCCTCTTCCTAACAGCAAGTATCAGCTGCAGTATGCGTACCAGTCTGAGTTTAACTTCAATCCGTGGGTCTCCGCTACCATCAAACACCAAGATAGCAAGGGCGAGGCAGAGATTGGCAACTCAGGGATCACTGAGCATACAAACGGCACCATGGTTGGCCTTGATCCTGGTCAGTCGATTGTGTTTCGCGTTCGTTGCGGGACTGGAGGCAAATGGGGGCCATATAGCGTGTCAAGTAGCTCAATGTCGACACTTGACAAGGAAGGGGGGCCTTCAATTGGTCATACCCCAGAGGAAGATGCTCAGAATAAGACGTCTGGTGAAGATGAAAAGAAACCGCAGCAAGGACCGGTGTTCTTGGCTGGGGTGTGCCCAAGCATAGTAGAGCACGGCGACTTTTTCTTCCGCGTTCTTTTGAGCCTCCGAGCACGCAAACGACCCGAGTTCGATGGCGAGAAGCTGGACATTGTATTTGAGAAGGGCTGCGTTCTCCAGTGTGACAAGCGTATTGTGGCGCCTGGCACTAATCAGATCTTTGTTCGTCTGACCGGGACTGGAGCCAATCGAGGTGGCTCGGATGCAGATATTTTGGTGACAAACCCGCTGGACGATGTCGGTGTGTGGGCATTCGAGAATACGCTGGATGGTGCGTTGGTGCTGGAGCGTATCACTGAAGATATGGCCGAACCGTCGAAGGTAAGCAAGCCGGCATTGGCGATTCAAGAGCAGGCGAAATCAGTCGTCTCGTCGCTCTTGTCGGCGAGCGGTATCAAGACCAGCGCATCAGCATCGTCTACCGCGAGCGGCAGTAATAGCAGTTCTCCAGCTCCACCTTCTTCCTCCAGTGTCTCGGATGCGCCTCCAGCACCAGCACCTGCGCCTGCGATAGTATTGTTGCCTCCACGCATTCTGCAAGTATTTCCTGCTTCCCAGACTGAGGTTGTGGTGACGTGGGATCCCATAAACGACATGGGTGTGTCCAAGTACCAGATTCAATACTCGAAGGACCGGTTAGCTTCGATGTGGTGGACGGTCAAGCATGAGATCAACGCCGATATGTTGAAGTTCACGGTGTCGGATCTTATGCCCAACACCTCGTATTTGTTCCGCGTCAGGGGAGGATCGGATGAGTTTGGATGGGGACCTTATAGCGAGCCAAGCGCAAGTTGTCGAACGTCTCCACTTGTGGTCTCCAAGACAGAAAACGAAAGTGCAAGTCGCGGCACGAGTGACGATGACGCTGTGGGTGATGAAACTGCAGCCTCAACTACCACCTCTGCGAACGGAGCAGCTCCACGAGTGAGCTCCCGCCCGTCTGCGGCGTCACTGTTCAGCTCATCACATAGCAGCTCCTCCAACTCACTAAATTCGCTTCGTACCGGTAGTACCATTTTGGATAAAGCTGTTGCGGTTGCTGCGCGATTGACAGCATCGAGACGTCGCTCACTGTCATCCAACTCGGTGGATGCATCGTCTGCATCGGTTGTGACACAAGACTCCAAGGACATAGAGTCTGGGGAATACAGCAGTGACAGCAGTGAATATTCATCTGACGAGCGGGTTGAAGGTGCAAAATATGTCAACCTTTCCAAATGGAAAAAGAACGCTGCCGGTGCATGCAAAGATTTCCGATTCTACCACGCCTCCAAGTATGAAATCCGATTGAAGGAAGACGAAAACATACAAAGCTCAACCAACGGGGGCGACGAACCAACGAGTTACCTCAGCGCAGATCTTGAGCGTGTTGGTGAGCGGGAGCTGGTATTAACGCCTTCATCCATCATGTTGCTAAACTCGTGGGCATCCAGTCGCGAAGGAGTTGCTCTGGTGGAGGCGACGTGCTCACTAACTGCAATTCGTTCAATTTCTCATATTTCGGATCTCCAAAACTCGATGGTGCTCGAGTTCAATGTAGGTTTTAATGTTTGTTGCTGTGAGGGCTCTCTGCATTCTTCAGCGTCTGACAAATGTTCTTGTTTTGGAAGCAGGCACCCCAAAGTTGGATGTCCCGTCGGCCAACTAGCTCTCTGACAGAAGATGAGCTGCTCAGTGCAGAAGCAAGTAGCGGAGATGATTCTGATGTGGAGGCTAAAAGCCGCGTGAGCAGGATGTACATCACTGTGCATGACTCCGAATCGTGCGCCTCAACCATTGAAGCCTACCGCTTGCAGGCTACTAGTTAACTGGAGTGGTGAAACGATACGATGTGTGTGTGTTCGAGCGCGAACGAGAGAGAATGCTGCTTCATGGACGAGTGCCATTGATAATCCTGTATGCTACCATGTAATGACAAAGTAACTTTCCAAGCACTCAACAATGCAGAGCATGTTTGAACATCTAAACGAACGATGCCATGGAGTAATCCGCATCGATAACTCAACCAACGACATATAACGCTTTCTACAAGCCAGCACAGCAACCTACTTCTTCCTCTTGATGTTGCAGCTGGTAGACGCTTCGGCGCCAACTGCACTGTTATCTGAGGTGTCGCTCTTCGAGGGGGCACTCGTCGTAGGAGCACTCGTTGTTGGGGCAGCAGTGGTTGACGTCGGCGCGTTCGTGGTAGGAGCACTAGTGGTGACCGTGGGGGCGACGGTCGTCGCAGTCGGGGCCGTGGTCGTCGTAGTGGTCGTCGAGTTAGACGTCGCGCCTTCGAGCGGCACACAGCTGACTGCAAGCAGAAACACCCAAAGTTAGCGATCAAGACGAACTAAATGAACGACATAAAGGATCGACGTACTGTAGACCTGGAACGGCGAGAAATGAGTCGCGAGCCAATAGAAGGTCAAACGACTCTTGCCCACGCACTTCTCCTTGGCATACGGGATGTCGATCCCCTGGTAAATGCGGCAGTCTTCCGCAAAGTCCACGACGATCTCATCGTCACACCAAGCCTCGCACGGACCAGGGTGGATGATATCCTTGCGGTAGTTGCCGTACTCGATGTGGTCTGGCAGCGGTTGAGGGGTGGCGTCCGGAATGGAGAATCCGCACTCGGCAGTGCCACCTTCAGGACGGTCATCCGGCTCCGATGACACAATTTCGTGCTGAAGGATGAATTCGCGGAGGCTACTCGGGTTGATTTTGGCGTAGTTAGTCTTGAAGTTGGCGGCGTTCTTCTCAGCGTCACCCGTCCAGTAGTCCGACTCGGGAGGCACGTCCGTTGGCGGGACGACATACGCGAAGAAGTTTTTCTTGTCGGTGGTGAACTTGGTCTCCGGCAGCAGCATGTATCCGTGTCCCTGGACGGAAGGGAGGAGGAGCGCGGCGGCTCCGAGTGCAGACGCGATGCAGGCTTGAGTGGTGAGCATCTTGCTTGTTGATGAGGTGGAGCGCAAAACTGGAAATGAGGTGACTGGCGGAGTAGTCGAGACCTTCAGCGCTCACGATTTTAATACCCAAGGAGGCATGCTCAAACAGCAAATACATCGTTTCACTGTGCGTGAGCAGTGATGCCAATCGCCTGATCGAACGCACTACTGTATTAATAGTAGGAGATGAGCGACGAGAATCACGTTTCTCCATGCTAATCGCGAACCTTCCGCAGCGCAAGCTGTCGAGATCGCCGTGCGACGCTCTCAGCCGTTCAGGAGTTCTTTGCAGGTCTCGACTCGCGGTCTCCCAGACCATCTGGAGTGCTGTGACTCAACGGAATGCCCGATTGCGTTGTCGCGATAACCAGGCGGTGACGTGACTTTTCTCTACACATTGTATACTAGCTCCGTATAGCGTTCATTGATTCGTCTTGTACTCGGTTATCCCTAACACGTGGAGAGGTGATGCGCGCAGTTCCTGTCGACTGCTCGGTGACGAGCGCGCAAAGGCTGTGCAGTGACTATACTGGCGGTCAGCATGCGCTACGCAGCCGTCAGCTGGCCTGTCCTCGTGACCTCCAACTGTATTGGCACGCAACCGTCCCTCTCATTTACAGTACACATTTACATCACCAACAGGTCTTGAGATTGGGTCAGGGCTCTGACGATCAGAGCCCGACCAACAAGGAGAGGCGCTGAACAGTTCAGGCCTTTACACTCCATTGCAGCTGGTTCATCCGAACCATCCGCTGTGTACTGGTCGTGAGATGAATGCTGCAGTAGGGAAAAGCGACGACGTCACCTTTACGAATGAGGTGGAGGGAAAACAAGCTCGTAGTGCGTGATCCCGATAACGATGTGCGTACAGCATCATGGCATGAGGATTGGTGAGGCACGAGCTAGACCCACGAACCTGTTGAGCAAACGCGACTCGAACAGAAGAGTTCACTGTTCGATATCGTCGCTCGCTTTAATCTCCTTCGTTCACTCTCTTCTCTCTGTCTCTTGCGCGAGATGCCATTCCGACTTACCGCTTCCACCAGTTTTGAGAGTACCATGACGATCATTGCTGTCTACGCCCGCTAATGTGCAGCCAAATCTGTGCGCGTTGACTCAACTCCAAGCCCAAACTTGGGAACAAATCCAATATCGAGACGCAGTTCTAGACGCGCTTGGACGTCTCTCAGCAGCCGCTAAGCTGTGGCGACGACCGTTGTCTCTTGTCCTCCTACTAGCTCACTGTGTATTCGTTGGAGTGGCAGATCTACAGTGCTGCTTTCAGATCCTCGACTTAAAGGACACGAACAAACGGATACTTTAGGCTATGTGTGAATGCAGTGCCATGCGAGCCGACTACGAATTTGAACGGCAGCGGAACGAACACGTCGAAAATGTTCACTAACGTGTTGCGGTGTTGAGTTTCTAAGTGGTTGCCGTAAGTAGAATGGCGGAAGTACCTTAGTGAAGATCACAACCTCTTTGCCATTTCTAGATATCGGAGCAGGCAAGACTGGAAATGCAAGAAGCAAGCTACCAACAACTGACGATACACAACTAACATTAAAGCAAAGCTTGCTTGAACATCACCACAACCGATACAGTGGACGAGGTCTACCAGCAAGCCTTCAAAGAGACCACCATCACCTCAATCTCACGGCCTATTTCTTTCTCTTGATGTTGCAGCTAGTAGAAGCTTCGGCTCCAACTTCGCTGCTCTCTGAAGTGTCGCTCGTCGTAGGGGTACTGGTGGTCGGCGTAGGTGTAGCAGTAGTTGCGATTGGAGCAGTTGTGCTCGGAGAGACAGCCTCGGACCCAATGCTGCCACTCGAAGTAGTCGTAGCGCTCGTTGTTGAGTCCGTATCCGAGTAGGCTGACGCAGAATTGTCCTCCGAGCTCGTCGCTGAACTCGATGTTGAGTTAGACGTCGCGCCTTCGAGCGGCACACAGCTGACTGCAATCAGAAACACCCAAAGTTAGCGATCAAGACGAACTAAATGAACGACATAAAGGATCGACGTACTGTAGACCTGGAACGGCGAGAAATGAGTCGCGAGCCAGTAGAAGGTCAAACGACTCTTGCCCACGCACTTCTCCTTGGCGTACGGGATGTCGATCCCCTGGTAAATGCGGCAGTCTTCCGCAAAGTCCACGACGATCTCGTCGTCACACCAAGCCTCGCACGGACCAGGGTGGATAATGTCTTTGGCGTAGTTGCCGTACTCGATGTGGTCTGACAGCGGCTGAGGGTCGGCATCCGGAATTGAATATCCGCACTCCGCGGTTCCTCCAGAGGGAACATCATCTGTCGTCGGAGTCTCATATTGGAGAATGAATTCGCGGAGGCTACTCGGATTGAGAGTGGCGTAGTTTGTCTTGAAGTTGGCGGCGTTCTTCTCAGCGTCACCCGTCCAGTAGTCCGACTCGGGAGGCACGTCCGTGGGTGGAACGACGTAGGCATAGTAGTTTTTCTTGTCGGTGGTGAACTTGGTCTCCGGCAGCAGCATGTATCCGTGTCCCTGGACGGAAGGGAGGAGGAGCGCGGCGGCTCCGAGTGCAGACGCGATGCAGGCTTGGGTGGTGAGCATCTTGCTTGTTGTTGAGGTGGAGCGCAAAATTGGAAATGACCTTGTTGATGAAGTGCCCGTCGGAGCGAATGCCGGTTAGTTTTGGTCACCCACTGGGAATCGAGTGATCTCGCTGCGTGACCAGGAGCAGCGTGGCATGATACCAATGCCTGAGCTCAGCGTAGAAGTGAGCTAAAGGACACAAACAACACAAGGCAATTTCCAAGCCCGTGCGATCACTATCCCTAGGTCTTCTCCAAAATAGCCTGGCAACGCTGCGGGCTCGGTACTCTCTGGGATGTCGGCTTTTTCGATCCTTGCCGCGAGCTCAAGTAGATCTTTTCCTATCCTTATTGAGTGTAGATGGAGCGGTTGTGCTCAAAAGATATCCCATCTGTAGTCATGCACGATAACTATCGGCAGACGCGAGCCACCTATGTATACCATTTGACTCACGATAACTAGTCGTTGATGTGATTTTCGTAATAGTTAGGTTAGTTTACCGTATATCCGGATACTAACGAGCTGTATAGTTCCGGATAAAAGCATCTCCAGTGGGAATTATCCGGAAGTCGTGTCAGAGGGATGCTGCAACATTTAGACCGAAGTCTAGTGTCGCGTCGACCAAACGCAAAAGATGCGCGATAGCGCACCTCACATGTCCTTACGCTGCGCTCTCATTCGTCTGTCAATTCATAAGCATCGATACGATGAAGAGGATCGCAAATGAGCGCACGACACTCGCTTTCAGTAGCAGCTGGATCACCAGAACGAGTGGCAAGTTGTCCTGAGAGCGAGTCCGTGTGGAGGTTTAAGCGAACGAGATGTCTCTATTTAAGAGAACCACGTAAGATAACACTGATCGTAAGTGATTGGTCGCCGGTCATCGTTTCTTGGCTAGTCCTCACACTTATTTGTTGGTTCCACGACTCAAATTCCATGTCCACTAGTTTCGAAAGAACTATGATTGTCGCTCTCTCAGCTTTCCTTCCAGTCTTTCTGATCGCGCTCCTGATAAACGATGCCATCGCTTTCTGTTCGGACTTTCCAAAGTACGCGCCAAACGAATCGTATGAACTACGTTAAATGCGCTGCCACCGGGCACAGCGAGGCTGTTTGTCATTGCCGGTGGAGCGTCTTACTAAGAAGAGTCGTTGCAGGATTCTCCGTTGGCATATACAGCAGAAAACCAATTTTCGCATTGAACGCAGCTTGTTTTCACCGCACAATGGGCTGCCACAGGCTACTCATCACTCAAGGAAATGTGTGATCCGTACGCGACCGACTACGGCTGGTCCGTATCGACGGCGACGCCCATCGATGTGAGCAGCTACACGGAGTTCTGGTGGCAGAATGACCAGTACCAAGAAGGTTTCCTCGACTCGCATCATGTAAGTTTGGACAAGCGTTTGCTGCTCGAATCGAATGCGTTCTTTAGACAGGTGGGCTGAACGGTATACCGATGTCGATTTTGTGGGTGAAGGGTCCATGCGAACTGTGGATTGATGACACGCGTGTGTGGCACTACGACGACTGCCGCGCCGAGTTCCCTGACTACCCAGCCAGCATCCCGACCGACTACTCAGCGTGCAACGGAGACTGTCTTGTCGTCTTCTACTGGCTCGCACTTCACTCGTCGCAGTGGCAGATCTACAGTGCGTGAATATTCGTGTCTCGATACACACCATGACCACTGAGCTAACTTCGTCGGCATGTGGCGTCGTTTTCCCTCTAGAGCAATGCGTGCCGATCACGAACCCGAACGGGACCGGGGCGAGCACCTCGTCAACGTCCTCGAATTCAACTACATCTACGACAGCCTCGACTTCCACGACCGCTACAGCGTCGAGCCAGACGGAAGCGGAAGCTGATGACGACCTCGACGACAGCGAAGATGGCTGCAGCCAGCGCCGCATGGATCGCAAGATGCGCCGTCGCATGATGCGCGCGCTCAAGGCTGGCAACTGAGCGTCAACGACTGGTACTGATTGACCATCGCACGTTGAGTTTAGATGTTATCGTCATGAGTGATGCAAGCGGTGGTGAAGGATGTTTTCTTTGGAATGACTGGGATCTCAAGAGAACCGTTTGTTCATCGAGGCATCAAGCGTGTTAGAGAGCATCGCTTTTGAGTTGGCTGTCCGAGTCATGCCACTGTTTGTGCAGACCGATTTACTTGATGCATGTTCCAGTGTGTCCTGTCTATTCGCACCAATCCATTTTGGATCGTAGGGTTTGCATTTCCTAAAGGAGGCGTACGGGAGGCTAATAAAGTATAATGGTTGGAGACACCTCACGGTGGAAGAGCAAGACCGTACTTACACAGGATCATTTCTATAGTATAGTCATTTCTACTTGGTTTTCCAATGTAGACAATCTCAATAGCGGTGATGACTTTGCCGGGCTTCGCTCATTGAATCGGGAAGTCGATGGGTTTGGTGCTTGGCTCTCTTCGGATGCCTCGTCCCCCTCATTGATGAACGTCCGCTGTTCCAATTCCAAGGCAGCGTGAGTGAGCGGAGCGATATGAGCCGCTATTCCTTTTCCATCCTGTATCTCTAGATTTCTCTTTTGCATCTTCACATCTCTTTCTGTTTGCCTTCATTCACATATGCTACTCAGTTTTACCACAACCATCAACTTGTATAACGAAGACGCGCTGTAGGATTTAGTAAGAGGTTTCTCGTTCCAGCTTCACATTTCACTGACACAAATGAGGCGTAGTGTCGAATCTGTCTCCTTCGTCGCTTGAAAGAGGAGCAACTGCAGGACATTCAAGGGCACGGCGTGTCTTTGCCACTGATTGCTTTCTTGCTCTTGCCCAATTGGGTAAGCTCTGCTGTGATTGCCGGACAGTACGTTGACACATTCCTAATCGACTCATTGGTATAGGATCGACAGGGCGAAGGCTTCGTTTCGACGATAACGCATGTCCATCACTTGCTCACTCAGTATTGTGCAGTCCGTCATTAGGACTCGCTAAAGTACATGCGCGGTGCTTCCACTGCGGAGGCGTGGCGACGAAGGTAACATAAGTGCCTTGTGATTGACTGCCTCCAAACCCACTCTTCTTGATCTTTTACTACTATGAAATTCAGCATTGTAAAGATCGCTAGCTAGAAGAACGCCAGACTCCGAGGAGTACCTTCGCTGTAAAGTTGCTCATAGCATTAACTACTCTACTGCTAAGGTAGCGACGAGGTGGTGGGGCGCCAGCTGTCTAAGTGTTCAGAAGAGTCTGATCAGCAGGTTGGAGAAAGAAAGTTGCCACTGATGTATCACAGAGAAGGTGGTCATCCATTCTTGCCCCTGCGTTGCTCACTCTCCTCTCCAGGGTAGCTTCCGCAAGTGTCAGGTGTCTTAAATCGGTTGAGCGCTATTCTACGATGACATGCTGCTCCATTGCCAAGTGGGCATGCTATCCGGTACCACCGACCTTCTACGAATAGCAACATCGGTGCCGGGCCACTCGATCCCCTTTTGACGGCGTGTCAATTTCTTTCAAAAGTGTATGGTTCCGTTTGCATCAAGTGCTTGGGGACACTTACGGTGGCGACGAATCAAGTGCGCGAGCACTTTACAGTTCCAACAACTGTTCTCTACCTTTACATGCTACTAGGTCGTAACTCCTGAATGCATGAAAAAAAAAGGCACGAACCACGTGTGAAGTCACAATGAGAGATTCCAGAGTACAGCATATTCGTCAGCCACCGTAGGCTTCGCTGTTCGATCGCGTGCCGCGCTTTAATTTCTGGCCCAAGTTGTCATTCCGGCTTTTCGCTTCTACCGCTCAAATCCCAGCATTTCACTCCCATATAAAGTCGCAACCATGATGGCATTTGCTGCCACTTCAGCTCTCCTGCCAGTCGTTTTTGTGATCCTACCCATCGAACAAGTCAACGCTCACGGATACATCTCGAAGCCGAAGGCAACATACCAGTCCAACCCAAACATCGAGTTCTACACAGGCTTCAACGCCGTTACATCAGCGAGCGTCAACTCGGGTTTCTCCGGCGGCTCCTACAGCGGTGGCGCCGAGCAAAACACGGCGTCATTCACGGAGCACTGGGCCGCCACAGGCTACTCGTCGCTCAAGGAGATGTGCGACCCGATCGCGACCGACTACGGCTGGTCTGTGTCGACTGCGACGCCCATCGACGTGAGCAGCTACACGGAGTTCTGGTGGCAGAACGACGAGTACGGCCAGGGTTTCCTCGACTCGCACCACGTACGAGTTGTGATTGAACTGAGGCTTCCGTGCGGAATCTAACTAACGACGGGTTTGCGCCAATTCATTTCAGGGTCCGTGTGAGCTGTGGATCGACAACACGCGCGTATGGCACTACGACGACTGCCGCGCCAAGTTCCCGGAGTACCCGGCCAAGATCCCGACCGACTACTCGGTGTGCAAGGGCAACTGCCTCGTGTCGTTCTACTGGCTTGCTCTTCACTCGCCCGAGTGGCAGATCTACAGTGCGTATTCCGCTGCTACTCTCGAATTCTCGACGTCGATGACGCGACCAAACTGACACGGTTGTGTGTGCGATTTCAACAGAGCAATGTGTGCCGATCACGAACCCGAACGGAAGCGGGGCGAGCACCTCGTCGACGTCGACGTCGACTTCCACTTCGACCGGGTCGACAACATCTTCATCTGGACAGACGGGAGCCGAGGCAGAAAGCAACTCCAACTACAGCTGGTACAACTTCAACCAGCTCCGCAAGATGCGTCGTCGCATGATGCGCACGCTCGAGGACAGCAGCTGAGCTCCAACCGGTTCGTTTGCTGAAGATGTAGCTGTCGCCATGGTTGTCAGTTGCTCGTGGAAAGACATTCCTGGCCATTAGATGTAGTTCAATGGAGCACTGCGTCATTTTCAACGTGCATTTCATTGGGTCGAGTCAAGCGTCGAAGCCCTCGGTTCTAGTTTTCTCCCGACGCCTCGCTACCCACGGCAAGGCGTAGAGTCAGCTAGCTGCCAATGAGCCTCTCTCATCGCCTAAACAACTCGCTACAGCCGACTCAGGTCGTCCCCCACGGACACGGCGTGTCGTAGCCGTTGGTGACTTTCTTGCTCGTGTCCCAGACCATGAAGGACGAGAACTGCTTGTCGAGCCCGTTGATCGTCAGGTCGGAGGGCTGGTCGGCATCGATGGGCCACCACCAGGGGTTGCCCTCGCAGTTGGGCTTGGTGTAGAAGACCATGTAGGAGCGGCCGCTGTCGTCGATCTTTCCCGTCTCCTTGACGCCGTCCCACTGGACGGAGGACGCGCGCTTGTTGAAGCAGCTCAAGTTGTAGCAGCGGTTGGTCTCGGTGATCCCCCACGGGTAGTCTGGCCCCTCCCAGTGGACGAAGTGGTAGAACGTCACGGTGCCGTACCACGCGTGCACGCGGTCAACGAGCGCCAGCGCCACGAGGCACAGCCCGATCACGGTCCTCACCAGCGTGTGGATCCCCATGTCGTCTGGAAGGAGCTTGGCAAGTGCGTGGAGAGTTGAGGAATGCGGCGTCAATCTCCTCGCGGCCCAGAGCGAGCGGGTCCATCAGCAGAGCGCTCGTGCTTGATTCCCGCCCTGGAATCCAGCGACTCGCCCCCACCACCCGGCGCCTCCTTCGATCGCCCCAGTACTCTCCATACACAGGAAACCTCGCCAATCGCATCGCCATGCTGCGCGGACGGCGCGCGCTGGTTGTGGGGCTGCTCAACAAGCACTCGCTGGCGGCAGGTGCGGCGCAGGCGCTGCTGGACCAGGGCGCGCGCGTGCTGCTGGCGTCTCGGCACGCGCTGTCGCCGGCCCAGCGCGCGGCCTGTGGGCTCCGCGCTCCGAGCGACGACGCGCTGCGCTTCGCCGAGTGCGACGTGGAGGACGACGCGAGCGTCGAGGCGCTGGCTGCGCGCTGTGGCGACGAGTTCGGCGGGCGCCTCGACGTGCTCGTGCACTCGGTGGCGTTCGCGCCCAAGGATGCGTTCGCGCAGGGCCCGCGCGCCTTCCTGGGCACCAGCAGGGCCGCGTGGTCGCAGGCGCTGGACGTGAGCGCCTACAGCCTCGTGGCGCTCACGCGGGCGACGCACCCGCTGCTCGCTGCTGCGGGAGGAGAAGGAGAGGAGCGAGCGGGAGCCAGCGTCGTCGCCATGACGTACGCGGGAGCCTCGCGCGTCATGCCCAGCTACAACGTCATGGGGCCAGCCAAGGCCGCGCTGGAGGCCGCGGCGAGACAGCTGGCGTTCGAGCTGGGGCCAGACGGGATCCGCGTCAACTGCGTGAGCCCAGGACCCATGAACACGGTCTCCGCGCGCGGCATCCCCGGCATCTCGGTGCGTCCGCGGGCCGTTCGACTCTAGACTAGGGAGGACCAGGGACTGACGGAGGCGTGTGAGCGCAGAGGATGCGCAAGTACGCGGCCGAGCACGCGCCGATGCCCAGCGCGCCGACGATCGCGGACGTGGGCTCCGTCACGGCGTTCCTGGCCAGCGACCTGGCGGCGTCCATCACGGGCCAAACCATCTACGGTGGGGAGGTTGCTCTCGACGTGACGGAGTGAATACGAGCTAACTCGTGTAAACGATGCTTTGCAGTTGATGGCGGACTGAGCGCGATGGCGCCGTACATGCGGGACACAAGCGCCTCGACTAGTTCGTAGCGGCTTCAAGCTGGCGTCGTCGTCGCGTCGGTAGTCTCTAGGGTACCTATCGTTGAAGGCAATCTCGGTTTTCATCGTTTCAAACGCCACCTCAGCACAGGATTCTCCAGCACAAATTGCTGGCGAGTCTCAGAAAACAGCTCCATGAGCTTCGCTTTCTCCTACGTGGTGTAGAGTATCGCACAGCATCCCGATTTGAAGAGATAGCCACTGGCGATTCGTAAGTCGTCAGCGATTTGCCTTAGAGCTGCTGGCGCGGTGCTCTTCACTCTGCATGCCAATCGGATCGTAAAGGATCTCAGCGCTGCCAAAGCGCTCATCCTAGGACTGGCATGGCCGTTTCAGTCGATTTCAAAAGTGAATTGCCGCGAACGTCAAGCACAAACAGTTGTACAGTACTGCACAGCACGCTACTGTACAGTACTTCCTGTACTCGCAAGTTGACGATCAACGCTACTAAGGGGACTCACCAGGACTCCAGACAGGACAGTCACTAGCTATCCTTCTTCTCACTCCGCATTCTGTGGCCTTCCCAGCAAGCGTCACTGCAAACAATGGTCTTTCGCCTTCTATCCCTCGGATCCGCCCTACTAGCAGTCGCGTCTGCAACTTCCTGCTCGGGCCTTCCGGTTTTCTTTTTCCACGGTATACTGGGAAATCGCGAAAGTGCTGTCAACTACGTCGCCAACCTCACGGCTGAAGGCCGAGTCGTCGTCCCGCTGAGCTTTTGTGAAAATGAATGTTCGCTCGAGTCCATCAAGTCGCAAGTCCCCATGGCCATCGCACAGATCCGTGAGATCGTCAACGACAACTCCACCTTCGACGACGGATACATCTTCATCGCGCACTCGCAGGGTGGTCAAATATCTCGCTCTGTGATCGAGATGATGGATGACCACAAGGTGCGCAAGTACATCAGTCTCGCGGGTATCCAGAATGGAGTCTTCTTCGGTCCACAGGACACGGAGCTCACTGAGGGACTCGCGGCATTCAACGCTGCTGTGTTCCCCAACACCACCGGATTCGACTACACGGCATACTCGGGTGACCAGTACAAGGGCGAAATGCAGCGTGACCTCATCGAGTTCTTGCTGCTCAACCCTCAGTGGGCCTACACCTACTCCCAGCCAAACCTCATCCGCTCACCCGTCTTCGAGTCATGGGCCGCCTCCAATCCGCACCTGCCACTCGTCAACAACGTCAACCCGTGTGCCACCAACGACACCGTGTGCACGGACGCCAAGGCACAGCGCAAGGCTAACTTCCTCAAGCTCGAGGAGGCACATTTCTTCGGCTCAGCGGATGATGGTCTCGTGACGCCATGGCAGCTCGAGATTCTGGGTCAGACGAGTGAAGTGGACACGCTGGACGAGATCGTCACCAAGTTTGACAACTTCACGATCCTGGATGTGACGGAGACTCGGGAGTACTTGAACGACACGTATGGATTGCGCACGCTTGATGAGCGTGGTGGACTGTTCATCCACGACATCGATGGCGTCGGACATGGCTGCTGGATCGAGGATATTACTGTCGCTGAGCAAGGTATGGACTGTGACTTCGGTCCTGTGTACGACAAGTACATTTATATCCTTCTGAAGTAGGAGAGGTGCCTGTCGGGGTCAAAATGTAAAGGAGTCGGCAACAGTTTGGATGTCCATTCTTGCCACAGAAACCATATTCTGTGGCAGTAACTCCAGATATGTTAACGTTGTTCATGTTTTCGCCGTCGATTTAGGATGAACTGTGTCCATGTTGACTTCATTGTTGTTCAACTCTAATATCTAAGAAATGCTCGAATATTCCTGCACGGTTCAACCAACTCCACACTCAATGATAGATAAGCGACAACAAAATGCCAGCACCAAAATTCATGAGCCAAGCATGATGCAATTGCTACGAAGCACAACATCTAATAACTCACTGCAGAAGAGTATAAATGTACTTGTCGTACACAGCGTCGAAGCTGCACACAGTGCCGTCCGTACCAGTCGTGTCGGCAATCCAGCAGCCATGTCCGACGCCATCGATGTCGTGGATGAACAGTCCACCACGCTCATCAAGCGTGCGCAATCCATACGTGTCGTTCAAGTACTCCCGAGTCTCCGTCACATCCAGGATCGTGAAGTTGTCAAACTTGGTGACGATCTCGTCCAGCGTGTCCACTTCACTCGTCTGACCCAGAATCTCGAGCTGCCATGGCGTCACGAGACCATCATCCGCTGAACCGAAGAAATGTGCCTCCTCGAGCTTGAGGAAGTTAGCCTTGCGCTGTGCCTTGGCGTCCGTGCACACGGTGTCGTTTGTGGCACACGGGTTGACGTTGTTGACGAGTGGCAGGTGCGGATTGGAGGCGGCCCATGACTCGAAGACGGGTGAGCGGATGAGGTTTGGCTGGGAGTAGGTGTAGGCCCACTGAGGGTTGAGCAGCAAGAACTCGATGAGGTCACGCTGCATTTCGCCCTTGTACTGGTCACCCGAGTATGCCGTGTAGTCGAATCCGGTGGTGTTGGGGAACACAGCAGCGTTGAATGCCGCGAGTCCCTCAGTGAGCTCCGTGTCCTGTGGACCGAAGAAGACTCCATTCTGGATACCCGCGAGACTGATGTACTTGCGCACCTTGTGGTCATCCATCATCTCGATCACGGAGCGAGATATTTGACCACCCTGCGAGTGCGCGATGAAGATGTATCCGTCGTCGAAGGTGGAGTTGTCGGTGACGATCTCACGGATCTGTGCGATGGCCATGGGGACTTGCGACTTGATGGACTCGAGCGAACATTCATTTTCACAAAAGCTCAGCGGGACGACGACTCGGCCTTCAGCCGTGAGGTTGGCGACGTAGTTGACAGCATTTTCGCGATTTCCAGTCACGCCGTGGAAGAAGAAGACAGGGAGACCCGAGCTGGTCTGGTTGTAGTCTTCGCCTGCGGCCGCGGTGGCGAGGATGGCAGCAACAATAGCCAGCGAGCGGAAGACCATGGTTCCTTGTTGGAGAGGCGTGGCCACTTGAGGACTTGCGCACGAAATGCGATGTGTTCAAGGCCGCCACCCTCTAGCTCATAGGATGGGTGTGCAAATCTTGCGGAGACCGTAGGATGCCAGCCTGAATGTACAGAGTCAGCACGGTATCCGTAATGTACCATATGTTTGGTACGATCCGAACATCTTTGACTAGCAAATGCCTCACGACGAAGCGATCACGCGGGAAAATCTTGATCCCAGCTGTCCGGCTGGTGCCGACACTTCCACTCGAAGCACCAGCTTTGCACCACTTCGATGGGAAATGCTCCAGTCGCAGCGATAGAGTGACAGGCGACGGGATCTCGACACGTCTGCCGCCGCACTTGCGTGGCTGCCCATCCTGCGTGGCTTTCCGACTGCGGAGGCGAAATGATCGCTTGCTGGTCGCTGCAGAAACGAGCATTAGGACAGTACAAGGCATGGTCCTGCGCGGGGACCACGGGATACTCCGGGGCCCTGCGTATCGAGGTGAGGTTTATCATTTGGGTATGTTTTTTTCTCGACGCTAGGTAAACTCGTGGGAGTAAATGCATGTATGCTTGCACCGTATGAGCTGGAGTGGGCTAGATGCTATCTTCGATCTTTTCATACAGTTGTCCGTGATGGGTCCACATCGAGCTAACTTTGCAGCACACGTGTAACACGTTCTCATTTCGAAAGATCACCACCTCAGTGATTCATTGTAGCGTAAATGTCGATACAGTAAATGTATCGGGTAGATGCACGTGGAGAAGCGCTCTGTAAGCTAGCAGACGGCACGTTGCTCAGGCATCTTCGTGTCTGGCTGTGTCAATGTTGTTTTGTCGTGAAGATTCTCGATCGATAGCATTGGTGTTGCAGTTGAGTGTGCTGTATTGAATGGCTGCAAGCACGTGCCAGCAAAGCCCCAGTGATCGATTACCGCTTCTACGTACCTTGCACCATGACTAGCGGGGTATGATCAGAATAATCACTGTCATTGCCAATGCTGGTGCACAGAGATAGTGAGTGAGAGATCAGCAGTACGGAAAGCAGGGGGCAGAGCTCCCGTGGCCAGCGGTGCACGCTCCACTAATCAATTTACGCGCTCACCCAGTGGTCACTTTACTTTTTCACGCCTAAGTGCTCAAGTGCCCAACGCTGTTCTCCGTGAGACCTCAACAAGCAACCATGGTCTTTCGCTCGCTGGCTATTGTTGCTGCCATCCTCGCCACCGCGGCCGCAGGCGAAGACTACAACCAGACCAGCTCGGGTCTCCCTGTCTTCTTCTTCCACGGCGTTCGATCAAACCGTACCAGCGCCGACAACTACGTCGCCAACCTCACGGCTGAAGGCCGAGTCGTCGTCCCCCTGAGCTTTTGCGAGTACCCTTGCTCAGTCGAATCGATTAAGTCGCAAGTCCCCATGGCCATCGCACAGATCCGTGAGATCGTCACCGACAACTCCACCTTCGACGACGGATACATCTTCGTTGGTCACTCACAAGGAGGCCAAATATCTCGCTCCGTGATCGAGATGATGGATGACCACAAGGTGCGCAAGTACATCAGTCTCGCGGGTATCCAGAATGGAGTCTTCTTCGGTCCACAGGACACGACCCTGACAGAGTCGATCTCTTCCTTCAACGCTGCTGTGTTCCCCAACACCACCGGATTCGACTACACGGCATACTCGGGTGACCAGTACAAGGGCGAAATGCAGCGTGACCTCATCGAGTTCTTGCTGCTCAACCCTCAGTGGGCCTACACCTACTCCCAGCCAAACCTCATCCGCTCACCCGTCTTCGAGTCATGGGCCGCCTCCAATCCACACCTGCCACTCGTCAACAACGTCAACCCGTGTGCCACAAACGACACCGTGTGCACGGACGCCAAGGCACAGCGCAAGGCTAACTTCCTCAAGCTCGAGGAGGCACATTTCTTCGGCTCAGCGGATGATGGTCTCGTGACGCCATGGCAGCTCGAGATTCTGGGTCAGACGAGTGAAGTGGACACGCTGGACGAGATCGTCACCAAGTTTGACAACTTCACGATCCTGGATGTGACGGAGACTCGGGAGTACTTGAACGACACGTATGGATTGCGCACGCTTGATGAGCGTGGTGGACTGTTCATCCACGACATCGATGGGGTTGCTCATAGCTGCTGGGTCAAAGATGTCACCCTAGCTGATGGCACTGTGTGCAGCTTCGACGCTGTGTACGACCAGCACATCTATAGTCTTTTGAAGTAGAAATGCTTTGTAGGAGCAAAGCTTGCTTTTGCTCTTGCGAGGCTTTGACTACCGATAGTAAACGTGGACAAAAGACTGAGATTTCCATTTCACTGATCACCTTCCACATCACAATCTCCTTCTCTGGTATCGCTCACAATCCAGAGCTACCGTTCAGCATACTAGGTAGGGCTTATCCTGCCCTGCCCAAGTAGTGCAAATTCAGCCAAATTATTAACTTTGCACATATGCGCCACTGACCTCCATTCGCTATCCGTACACAACTGAGGTGAACAAATCGTCATTCCGATATGCTAGGCCAATCATAGGAGGATGGCGAAGTATGAACTATGAAGCATTGACATTTTATTGGAGTATTATGTGGAACACCAGTAGCAGCAATGAAAAAGGTGCTGGCACATGACTCAAAAATGCTCTATGGAATCCACGTAGATGCTGGCGATTGACCTAAAGCTTTAGCCTACTGAGTGACAAACTTTGAGATCAACCCTTTTGCCGAAAACGCGACATCAAACTACCTTCTATGAACCCACCAATCTGTTGCCAGTTTTTCGGTGCGAATACAAAGTAATCCCAGAATGTTCCACCTCCTTTACTGCTCCGGAGCTAATCAACACAATTCACCAATACTCCTTTAATCTCCAACATGTCAAGACGACAGCTAAACTACCCACTGTCACTTGCGGCAGAGACTTGCTGCTCCTGCTCTAACTGCTGTCATGGATATTTGGGCTCTTGTTCAAACACGCGAGTCCCAGTTTTGCTTCTTACAAATAATCTCAAATAACATCATGGTGCTTGTCGCTCACGTTTCCCCTTGAATTTTGCGAGGAACTTCATTACTTGTGAAAAGTGGGTAACCAGTATCACATTTCTGTATCATTCGATTGCATTCGGGCCTGTCTTTCCATTGCGTACTGCATTCTTTCCAAATACAATAGCACGTCCATCCAACAAACAAGTTGCGACTTCCGACCTGCTGTTCTTGTCGCCAGCATCAACGCTCTCCCCAAATCATTGTTGACTACATTCGAGTCAATGCCTTGAACAACTAAACAATTGAGCCTCTCCAATGTGCTTTTCGACATGACACAGTTGATCTCTTATCGCTGATACTTCCACTGGAAAGCGATATCAGCGAAGCGAGATGGAATCATAACCCCGAAACCATGTATCTCTAATCAATCTTTATCAGCAAGAAGAGCACACACCGAAGGATGTTAATCCAATTCAGACTCTTCTCTCTCAGTCGCTAAATTTTCCATTGCTCATTTGGTGTGGGAGAATGTCTTTCATCTTTATTCACGAAGTCATACGTGGAAGGAAATCCACAATCACACATAAGTCCGCGGTGGCTTCGATCAACGTTTTTTCAACGCAAGATCGCCCACTCCTACGGCCACAGATAGCGGAGCAGGAGTGCTGTCCATGATTCACAATCAGCACACATTCGTGCACCAAACGCTCTTGATGATTGCCCTCAGTCGTGAGCAACGCCCTCGTTTATGGTTTGTTTTCAAGAGCGAAATCGTGCGCGTTGGGAAAGCTGCTAAACCCGTCGATGCAGTGGCGTATAAATGTCATCCAAGCGCTCAACCAGACGGCGGCAAATGAAGCCTTGTGTGTTGTCTACCTGATCCAAACCAGCGAGGAGACGGGTTATATGAACTGTAGCAAATCAGTACGGAGGAGATCAGTACACTGAAGTGTTCACTTTTCGAGTTGTGATTTTTGCAGAGCTTTGGCACAGCAATTTCGAAGTGAAAGTGTCGTAGAAAGTGAATCAAGCAATGTGTTTGACGTAAGTGCATTTCTAGGAGCATGGTGCTTGCTGCAGAATTGAATTCGTGGATTACGGGAGAACCTCGACGACAAAGGCATATCTTGGACGGTGTTCGATCTCTCGAGCCTTGAGATGATGCGAGTATTACACAATCACGGCATGGTTGACGGGGAAGATTCGAATCGTAATACTGCCAAGTCATGCTCCAGCCGCTTCGTAGGTACTGTGGTGGTAGGATTGTGGCGACTGGGAGATTCCGGTACTACGTGTCAATCGTTGACTGAATGAAGACCATGCCGCTGGACGTATGATACTCCAGGGACATGAAACCGTTTCAGTGGCCATCGTCTCGCAGGAATTGATTCCGTCTAACGAGGACATTCGGCTCGAGTCAACGCGCAGCACATCAATCAGCCGGCTCTTGACCTTGAGTGCTTACGAAAGATACGAGTTTACGGTTGCAACATTGTGCCAGGACGTGGAAAGCAAGCGCAGAGCAACATGTATGCTTTGGATAGAACTCGTGCCCCAACGATGGTGCGATAAACACTAGAAGTCCTCGTGCTGTAGAGCTTTTGTCACCAAGCTCGACTGATTGTGAATAACGATCCGGACGCGCAACATCGCTCACTACCCAACGTCCATCGCACCAAACAAGCAAACCAGTCACTATCACCATCCCCAAACGCGTTCAGTCAACCATGATCTTCCGCTCGCTGTCTGCTATCTCCACCGTCTACGTCCTCGCTGTTGGCGCCTCCTCCGCATCGATCTTCGCCTGCGCTGGCGAGACGCAGGTCAGCAGCACCGGACTCCCTGTCTTCTTCTTCCACGGCGTGACTGGAAATCGCGAAAATGCTGTCAACTACGTCGCCAACCTCACGGCTGAAGGCCGAGTCGTCGTCCCGCTGAGCTTTTGTGAAAATGAATGTTCGCTCGAGTCCATCAAGTCGCAAGTCCCCATGGCCATCGCACAGATCCGTGAGATCGTCAACGACAACTCCACCTTCGACGACGGATACATCTTCATCGCGCACTCGCAGGGTGGTCAAATATCTCGCTCCGTGATCGAGATGATGGATGACCACAAGGTGCGCAAGTACATCAGTCTCGCGGGTATCCAGAATGGAGTCTTCTTCGGTCCACAGGACACGACCCTGACAGAGTCGATCTCTTCCTTCAACGCTGCTGTGTTCCCCAACACCACCGGATTCGACTACACGGCATACTCGGGTGACCAGTACAAGGGCGAAATGCAGCGTGACCTCATCGAGTTCTTGCTGCTCAACCCTCAGTGGGCCTACACCTACTCCCAGCCAAACCTCATCCGCTCACCCGTCTTCGAGTCATGGGCCGCCTCCAATCCACACCTGCCACTCGTCAACAACGTCAACCCGTGTGCCACAAACGACACCGTGTGCACGGACGCCAAGGCACAGCGCAAGGCTAACTTCCTCAAGCTCGAGGAGGCACATTTCTTCGGCTCAGCGGATGATGGTCTCGTGACGCCATGGCAGCTCGAGATTCTGGGTCAGACGAGTGAAGTGGACACGCTGGACGAGATCGTTACCAAGTTCGACAACTTCACGATCCTGGATGTGACGGAGACTCGGGAGTACTTGAACGACACGTATGGATTGCGCACGCTTGATGAGCGTGGTGGACTGTTCATCCACGACATCGATGGGGTTGCTCATAGCTGCTGGGTCAAAGATGTCACCCTAGCTGATGGCACTGTGTGCAGCTTCGACGCTGTGTACGACCAGCACGTCTACAGCCTTTTGAAGTAAGTGTCGCCTTTGGTTGGGGGAGTCAGCATTCGTCTCCCACCACAAGCGCTCTGGGTTGTGGCGAGGAGGACTGAGGCATGATCTCTAGTTTGAGGAAAACTTACAATGGACAACGTAGAGATGTTTGTTCCTCTTGGTAGCATGTTGTTCGCAGCATGAGTGATTCAGTCTATACAGTACCGAACATAGAGTGCCCACAGCTTGTCAAGGTGCCTGCAGATGTTTCTTGATGATCAGCTCGTTCTCTCTCACCAGATGTGCGCTGCGTTAGCCGCCGCGTGCCATACAAACCACGGCAGTAGCGCTAACGACGTGGCACCTTCCGCTGCGCCACCTGCATCGCTTTGATCAGCATTAATCTATGTGGTGCCTGCCCATCCGGTGCTCTTCCTCCTGACAGCCTTTACATGGCCGTCCAGAAGGTCTCAGTCATTGAGTCAGAGTCCCAAGAGGCCCATGGCACCGAGTGCTCACGCGTGTGATCGCCGCCCGCTGTTCGCTCACTCGCAGATTTGCAGCCAGCCCCCAACCCAGCTCCTCGATCGGCAGCAGCGACCATGAAGGTGCATGCGACTCTGTTGGCACTTGCGAGCCTGGCCGTGAGCGTGAGCGCGCACGGCTACATCTCCAAGCCCAAGGCCACGTACGAGAAGAACCCCAACATCGAGTACTACACGGGCTACAACGCCGAGATCAACGCGTCGGTGAACTCGGGCTTCGACGGAGGCACATACAACTGGAGCCCGGCACAGAACACGGCGTCGTTCACGGAGCACTGGGCCGCCACAGGCTACTCATCGCTCAAGGAAATGTGCGACCCATACGCCACCGACTACGGCTGGTCCGTGTCGACGGCCACGCCCGTGGACGTGAGCAGCGAGACCGAGTTCTGGTGGCAGAACGACCAGTACCAGGAGGGCTTCATCGCGTCGCACGAGGGTCCGTGCGAGCTCTGGATCGACGACACGCGCGTCTGGCACTACGACGACTGCGCCGCCACCTTCACCACCTTCCCGGCCAAGGTCCCGACAGACTACTCGTCCTGCAACGGCGACTGCCTCGTCGTCTTCTACTGGCTCGCACTGCACTCGTCGCAGTGGCAGATCTACAGTGCGTTCTGCTCTCGTGACCACGTCTAGCCGCCTTTGAGCTCACGTCTAACACCGCCTTGTGTCTCTGCAGAGCAATGCGTCCCCATCACCAACGACGGCAGCGGCACCCCCGCGTCCAGCGGCTCGGGCACCTCGACCACCACCACCACCTCTCCCTCGACCACTACGGCCGCTCCTGCTGCCACTACGGCCGCTCCTGCTGCCACGACCGCCGCTCCAGCTGCCTCAACGACCGGCAGCGACGAGTACGACGACGAGACGTACGACGACTCGTCGGTAGGCAACGAGGAGGACACGACGGAGACGGAGGCTCCTGCTGCGACCACGGCGGCTCCGGCGGCCACGACAGCTGCTCCGGCCGCGACCACGGCCGCCCCAACTTCCTCGGGCGACAAGTGCTCGGTGCGCCGTCGCAAGAACTAGAGCGCCGGCCCGGCGCGAGTGTTGCGTTCGTAGTGTTTATCAGTGTAAAGAAGGCGTTTGCTCGTGCAGATCAACAACAGACACACTCGTGATGCACCACAGCTACTCATTCCACTACAAGCATGTAGCAATAGGAGAGAAAGCCGCTGCAGCTCACGACGATGTCAACTCATTGTCTCCGTGAGCTCAGGGCTCACCACGTTAGGTTGCCTCCGGTCCAAACGAGTTCTGCGTTGCTGCCGGTGCTTCCATCGGTGGGGCTGGAGCCAGGGACGACGGTGCCAACCGAGTCCGTGGTGCTGTTGGACGACGCATCGTCGGTCGATGGCGTTGCAGTCGTCGAGCTCGGAGTGGAGCTGCTGGACGGTGCTCCCTGTCCATTGGCGTTGGAGATCGGCGCGCATTGCTCTGTGAAGGACACGACAAGGTCAGGAACGGCGTCGCGGTTGTGGAATTCGAGGCGCTGGTCCACGCACTGTAGACCTGCCACTGGGGCTCGTGCACTGCCAGCCAGTAGAACGTGAAGGTGCAGTCGCCGCTGCAGCTCGAAAAGTCGATGGGGATCTCTGCCGGGTACGCCGTGAAGGAAGCGCGGCAGTCGTTCGACTGGAACACGCGCGTGTCGTCGATCCACGCCTCGCAGGGGCCCTGTTCGTCGCCAGAATGGCCGTCAGCACACTCACGCGTCAAGACTTGGAGCGAGGGAACTTACATGGTGCGAGTCGATGAAGCCCATGTACTCCTGGTCGTTTTGCCACTTCATGGAGCTGAGCGAGCTCACGTCCACGCGGGTGCCGGTCAGCACGGTGTTGCCGCAGTCGGGGGCCACCGAGTCCTCCAGGGCTCGCAGCGTCTTGAACTGCGAGTTGGGGAACGTCTCGGTGAACATCTTGGTGTTGGCCTCGGGGCTGTCATCCCACTTCTTGCCCTGGAAGGCTGGGTCCACGCTCTCGGTGATGCGGGTGTTGTAGGTCGTGTCGATGCCGTTCTTGAAGGTGGCTGCAGGCTGCGAGAGGTAGCCGTGAGCGTTGGCAAGACTGGCGAGCAGTGCTGACGTCGTGATGGCGGAGAGCCTCATTGCGAGAAGACAAGCAGGGAGAGGTAGGGAAGTTGGTGTCGGACTCGGCGAGTTGGAGAATGAGAGCGGCCATCAGGCTCGCGGAGGCTGAGAGCACGCTCTGGATTGGCCGCACCGAGCCTCAAGTCGCGTTCCTGGCTCTAGGGCGGGCTGTCACTCAGTCCGCATCTCGCAGGATGGAAGGGAGGCAGTCCAGTGCATGTCACGACTGGGCCAAGCAACGACGGCGACTGGTCTCAGTTGAGGACTGTCCTCGCATTGCGTGGACACTGTGATCGTCATGTCGATGTCGGATCGAGCAGACGGCAAGCACGGTGCTCATGTCATCACGGGTGAGCGAGCGCCGAGCAGAACGAAGCGGTACAACCGGATGATGACATTGAACGCTTTTACTCTCTCACTCTCACTCACGCTCGTACACGCAGGCCCAGGCGCCCAGGGCTCTCTTCTAACTTACGTCTCATACGACAGCACTTAGTGGCGGAGGTTGGCGGTCATGCGGCGCTTGGCCTTGCACGCCGTGCCCGCCGACGTCGGGGCCTCCGTGGTGGCGGCCGGAGCCTCCGTGTCGTCGTACTCGTCGCCGTACTCGCTCGAGTCGGTCGATGGGGCGTCCGTGGCGTACTCGTCGTCGTACTCGTCCGAGCCAGTGGTCGGAGCAGCAGTGGTAGCAACTGGGGCGTCCGTGGCGTACTCATCGTCGTACTCGTCCGAGCCTGCGGCCGGAGCAGCCGTAGTGGCAGCCGGAGCCGAAGTCGTGGCAGCCGGGGCCGTAGTGGCCGAGGGCGAATTGCCGGTGCCGCTGCCGTTGGTGATGGGTGCGCATTGCTCTGCAAGGTAAAGCACAGTTCGTCAGATGTATGCCTAGAGACGCAGGTTGGGCTAGTCGAGGCAGCTCACTGTAGATCTGCCAGTTGGCCTCGTGCAGCGCCAGCCAGTAGAACGTGAAGGTGCAGTCACCGCTGCACTTGGAGAAGTCGATGGGGATCTCGGCCGGGTACGCCGTGTAGTCGGCGCGGCAGTCGTCCGACTGGAACACGCGCGTATCGTCGATCCACGCCTCACATGGGCCCTGCATCCACCGAAACGCGTCTGTCAGAGGCAAAATCACCATGTCCAGGCTCCAGCAGGTCAACTTACGTGGTGCGAGTCGATGAATCCCTTCTGCTCCTGGTCGTTCTGCCACTTCATGGAGCTGAGCGAGCTCACGTCGACCGGTGTGCCGGTGAGCACCGTGTTGCCGCAGTCGGCCACGGCCGTGTCGGCCATAGCCTTGAGCGTCTCGAACTGCGAGTTGGGGAACGTCTCGGTGAACATCTTGGTGTTGGCCTCGGGACTGTCGTTCCACTTCTTGCCCTGGAAGGCCGGGTCCACACTCTCAGTGATGATGGCGTTGTAGGACGTGTCGATGCCGTTCTTGAACGTCGCGGCCGGCTGCGAGAGGTAGCCGTGCGCGCTGGCCTGGTGCGCCAGCAGCGCGAGCGTCGTGACGGCCAGGACCTTCATATCTTGGGACTGCTTGGGGAGGGCTGGGGACTTGTGGAGGAGCCGGCGGATTCGGGAGTGGGCGACTCGACTGACTGGTCCAGTCAGTCACGGGGGATCACCCGATCACTTGCATGGCCTGCCATGGAGTGTGTCTGTTGCAGTGCATGTAGCTGCTCGCGCGCCATGTGGAATTGCCGCAGCCGAACGAGCGGATGTCAGGGGCGCGACTGGTTCCGAGGAGTCAGCTGGGAGAGTCAGATTAGAGAAACACGTATTCTAATGCAGTGGATGAAGAGCAAGAATGGCGGTGTGCACTGAGTTAAACTGTTGGTTGTGATTAATTGTGTACAGTAGTCGAGTCGTCGGTTCGTGGAGCGAAAACGAACAGCCAAAAAGGCCTTGGCAGTGTGGTTGCGGTGCAGGCCAACAGTACTGTACTGTACTGTGGGGCCAACAGGACGCAACAGTACTTGCGTGCGCTTGCAGCTGTGAGACCACTGGGCGGTGTTAGAGCGGTGTACTGGGTGCACCAGGCATTCAGTGTGGTCCACGCGCATTGGGCAGAGTCACTCCGCTCAATGCGCGTGGACCACACTGAATTGCTGCGTCTACTCCTCTTTCTGTCATTAATTATCTTTAGGGATCCGTATGGAGCAAACATAATTCCTCCATTCAGCCAATCCAACTCTGTGTTTTGGAGTCGTTTCAGCCAATCGAAAGATGGAAGCGGTTGCTTCGCCCCCAGTCCCCCACCAGGCGCCAGCGACCATGGCACGCGAGTCGGCGGCGGCGCTGGCGGACGAGGAGGCGATCCGCGCCAAGCTGCGCGAGGCTGGCTGGGACAAGAAGCGGCTGCCCAAGGCCCCGGCTCAGGGCGAGGCCGAGGGCGAGCGCCGCGGCGCCAGGGCGTCGCGCAGGGACCGAGAGCGCTCGCGGTCGCGCGCGCGACGGGACAGCGAGCGCGAGCGGCGCGGCGCGCGCAGCTCCAGGCACAGGACGAGCCGCCGGCGCTCGCGGTCGCGGACGGCGAGCAGGTCGCGCTCGCGCTCGCGTGGGAGCAGGCGCCACCACTCGAGCAAGCGCTCGCGGCGGAGCTCGAGGTCGGCGTCCACGCCCAGGAAGAGCAGGAGGCGCGAGGAGCCGGCCGAGAAGAAGCCCCAGCAGGCGGGCGTGGAGAAGGACAAGCCGGCCAAGGACGACAAGCTCGCGAAGCAGGAGAAGGACAAGCCCGTGAAGCAGGAGAAGGACAAGCCGGCCAAGGACGACGGAGAGACCGAGACCGAGAACGACGAGGAGGAGAAGGTCGACAAGGAGAGCGGCAAGACGCAGCAGAAACAGGACAAGGACCAAGAGAAGACTGACAAGGAGCGCGCCAAGACGCAGGACAAGGGCGACAACGCCCCGGAGAAGAGCGACAAGGAGGGGGGAGCATCGGCCTCCCACAAGAAGGCGCGCAAAAGCAGCCGCCGCTCCAGGACCAAGTCGCGGTCTCAGTCGCGCTCGTCGCGCCACCGCCGGCGCAGATCGCACTCGCGCTCTCGGTCGGCGTCGCGAAGCCGTCGCTCTCGCCGGGGGTCTTCAAGATCTCGGTCTCGCTCGCGCTCCCGCCGTGACCGCGACCGTGACCATGATCGACGTCGTCGTGACCGCAGCGTGAGTCGGAGTCGCAGCCGACCGCGCCGCCACCACCGCTCGAGCTCGAGAGACCGGAAGCGACGAGATTCCAACGCTTCGTCAAAGGCTACTGAGGCCCCGCCTGCACCAACCCCCGCTGCACCGGAAGCGCCAGTGAACCCGAGCATTACTCAGTTGATGCAGCAGTACCCAACACTCAGTCTGCAGGAGATAATCGCCAAAATGCAAGCCGCAAGCGTGACGATGGCGGCTGCGGCTGCGACAAAGCCAGCGCGCGAGCTGTACGTCGGCAATCTCCCGGCGAATATCACGGGTCCTCAACTACAAGAATTCCTGAGCACCATCATCCAGCAAGTGGGGCTAACCACTCAACCCGGGAACCCGATCGTGAACACGTGGCTCTCTGCGGACGGACATTTCGCGTTCTGCGAGATGCGGACAGTTGAAGAGTGTAACCTTGCGCTGCTTTTGAATCAGCTGCCCCTTTTGGGTCAGCCGCTTAAGTTTGGCCGCCCGAAGAGCTTTGTGGGCCCTCCTCAACCGTTGCCTGCTGTTTCTGCCAGGACGCAGACAGCTCTTGTGAACCTCGGTTGCACGCCGAATCCGATGTGGTTCACAACGCCAGTTGATACTACTGGTGCACTACTCGGTGCGGAAACTTTGGCTTCTGCTTCCATTCCTGGTGTCACAGTGCCTTCGTCGTCGCCCACAGCTTCGCAGTTGTCTTCGAGCGGGATTTCCAACAAACTCGTGATGATGAACATCCCAATCGTACTGAATGAGGACCAAGTAAAGGAGCTTGTAGAGCCGTTTGGCAAACTGCGGAGCTTTTCGCTGGTGAAAGACACGGTAGGGGGTGCTCCAACCGCAAGCGCTTTGTTCGAGTACGAAGATGCTAGTGTGACGGACGATGCAGCAAATGGGCTGAACGGTCTAGATATCGGTGGTATCCCGCTTTCTGTTCGTCGCGAGAGTGCATCATCGTCGGCGGGTTCAGCTGATACTTCAAGCCCAGTCGTGCGCATGGTGCGTTCCAATTGGCATGAGTCGAAAGCTTGTATCGATGCAACTAACAACATCGTTTTTGTGAATTCAGGCCAACATGGTTTCTGCTGAAGAGCTGAAGGACGACGAGGAATTTGCCGACTTAGCAGAGGACGTTGAAGAAGAGTGCAAGCGATTCGGAACGATTGCTGGCATGGAGATTCCGCGTCCAAAGGTAATGAGCAGCCATTACCATGGTGCACGTATGCATTGATTTTGGGACCGACAGGTTGTGGGTAATTTTGCTTATAGGAAGGGCAAGATGTGCCCGGTGTTGGAAACATTTTCGTTCGGTTCGAAAATGCGTCCGAGGCAGCTGCATCAATCAAGGTATAGATTTGCCGCATCTGTATTGGGCAAGAACGTTCTCACAATAAACTCCATTGCTCATGGCAGGCACTGAGTGGGCGAAAGTTCGGCGGGAATATCGTTCACGTGTCATACTACCCGGTGAGCAAGTTCGAGGCGGGCGAATTCGCCTGAGTTGCCTCATCGGCGATCGATCAGGACTCCGCGAACTTCACTTTGGGCTCGTGCATTACCCGCTCGTTTCCTGTCGTGGCAGTGTTCTGGGAGTAGCCGACGAAACCCAACTTTCTTGTCGGCATCGCAAGCGATAAGGTACTGTGGTCAGTCCCCGCAATGGCGGTGTACGCGATATTATGGTACGAAATCGAGGAATATCCAATCAACGGTGTCTGCTTGTTACTTTTATGATGCTTGCTTGCTTGCATGTGTTCGAGGGGCGTCGCGATGGTAATGGATGCCATGGGCAGTCATGTGGACCAGACCGGTTGCCAGTCTGATTATTCATTACTGCCGATTGAAGCGAAATCTGATGTTGGTGATTGAAACATTGAAGGCACGCCATGGCAAGCGTCGCGATCTTCGCGCCGTTTGGAACAGGCTGCTTTTCGGCAATCTGTCATGGTGCCTCTGCTTTCTTGTGACCACACATGTATCACTGCATTCCAGGCCACGGCACCTGTATCGAACCAACCTCTACGGTATTCCATGACGATGGAGGGAAGTCAACGACGCGTTTCGAGACGCGGTGATAATACCGATTCTTTCCTTGTGCATGGTCGTAGAATTCGTCCCACAAACTCGCACCGTTCTCATCGAAGTCCTGCTCGTTGAACAGGTGCGCCATGGGATCGTCAACTCCTGATGAATTGGCAGCTATCGTTGGCTCCGATACACTGGCTGTGATGGTGGCGGTGTGTGTGGCATCAAATTCACTCCAATCGCCAGTAACAACTGGCTGAAAGCTCGCAATGAGCGCCAGTGTATTGTTGTAACCATTTGTTGGCTGCATCGCAACAAAGTCGTAGCCACGCGCGATGTCTTGCTCCATTTCTGATGGCCAAAGGGATGGAAACTCGCCATCTCCATAGTCACAGCGGATGCCGTAGAAGTTGAAGAGTTTGCGCCGCCAATGGCCACGTCTTTTTCCGTGGCCGTGAACGTCTTGTTCACACTGCATCTTGATGTCAGAAGAGCGCAACTGGTATGAAAAGAAACAGTGACGGTGCTTACCTGATCACAAAAATACTCGCAACATGTTGCGCACTCGACTGAAGCACTGTCGGGAATTTCTTCGAGCGCATGAAAACCATTCCGATGAGCAAAAAAAAAAAAAGATGATTGTGAATAACAGGAAATGTTGGTGTGCATTGCACGCACCGCATTGGTTGCACGTTGGCCTCGGGATGAGCGCAAGCAGTTCCCGTGGCATTCGCCTGCGTATTTCGCCGTTGACTTGGTTCTGCCCAATAATTCAAGCACCGGTCAGCCAAAACGTGTGCAAGAATGGGAAGGATATGAGAAATTGCAGTCCCACGTAATAGAACGGGGCACCATAGCCCATGCCGTGCTGATTCCACGTATCCACGAGTTGCTTCCAGCGTGAACGCTTGTCTGCCTGAGCGCGAGCAAGCTCCCTTTTGGCACACCTTCGACGCCAATGGGCCTGCACCAGCGTTGCAGCCCAACGTTCCATGTCAAGTCCGAGCTTTGCTCGCTCTCGTAGTGCGTCCATAACTTTGCGAGCCCCAAGCCGGATCAAATAGCGCCGGAATGCGTGCTGCAAGGTAATTGCCGCTCGAGACTGCATCTCAAAGCGCCGTCTACGCATTTCTGCCAGCAAATAACGACCAACCCGATCGCACCGCGTGCGCCATCGGCGTTGAATGGTTCGCGCGCTTTTGTCTCTGGTCGCGTGATACTTTGCAAGAGCAAGCAGCTGTAAGGAATCACGTGCCCTCCGAGCTCTGTAAGCGCTCTGCAGCATGATAGCCGCACGCTCGCGTTGTGCGATTTCCTCTCTTCGCCTCCGTATCTCGCAAAATGCTTGTTTCCGTCTCCATGCCGACTGTATTTTAACTGCTGCATACCATTCCTGCTTCTTGCGCTCCAGCCGCTCTTGGACAAGTTCTTGCACTTTTTTCCTGGCGATTCGTCGGCGGATTGCAGTTTGAATGAGCGTTGCTGCGGCCAGCTCCTTTTGCGTCTGAGTCTTCTTCTCTCGAACAAGTTTAGCGATGCGTTTCCGAGCCGTATTCCCTCGGAATCGACGTTGTATGACAGTTGCTGCTCGGTTCTCCTTCACTCGTTGTCGTCTGTGTGATATAACCACCTTTTGCGCAACACGAACAGCCCGACGTGTACGGAATGCACGCTGGACTTTGATAGCGTGGCGCTCAAGCTCGCGTTCAAGCACAGTCTGCTGTTGCTTACCGGCTTTCCTTGCCTGGCGAGTCTCCCTGTATCGTCTTTGAATTTTTGTAGCAGCTTTATCCCGACCGGTCTGAATGGCTCGTCGAAGTAAAGTCTCTCGTCGAGACTTTCTAGCTCGCCACATACTTTGAAGTCTCAGCGCTACCTTGACCCGACATGCTTGTTCCTTATGCTCAAAGGCTCGCTGTTTGGCAATGCGCGCACGATACAGGTTCTGATGAGCACAAAGAAATCAATAGGTCAGGACCCAGGTGACGGTCGTTGGTATTTGGAGATTCAACTTGCCTGAATTCGGTGTGCAGCTGTCCAAAGCACGGAGAACTCAGCTACATATCGCTTGTCGCGAGCGCGCGGTGCTGGGAAAAGGCCGAAATCACCACTTCCGTCAGCGGAAATGCGTACAACTGCAAGCGGCCACGAAAAACTGAGGGATTTTAGTAGCCGCGGTGACACTTGACAACCCTGTTCACATCGCGAAAGCAAGTAATGTCAACTTCATCTCCTTTGTATACACGTAGGTAACCTCATAGACCTTGAGACTAAGGGTGAGGAGCAACGGGCATGATCCCGCGAGCCGTACGACAGAGTCCTGTGTCACTTTAGCACATCCAGCTAGCAGCAAATGTGCTAGGGCAGGAGTGTGGCGATATCGGTCAAAGTCATGGTCTTCTTGCGCTTGATCGTTGTCTTCAGTCTTTTGCTGCGCAAAACCGTCAACGAGTGCAATTATCCCATCGTCGGAGATTCTCGAGCACCGAGAGAAATCGAGCAGCTCGAGCTTGTGTGCACACCCGGAGTTTGCAAGGAACCGAAGACCTGTGTCACTAGCTCGCTCGCAGTCTGCGATTCGAAGCTTTCGAAGTGTTCGAGTGCAGCGAGCAATTTCAGCCAGTGCGCGGTCGTCGCACTCCCTCGCACCCGACAGATTGAGAGCAGTGAGCCTTGGACAGTTTTGTGCGAGGGCAGCGATGGCACTTCTAGACAGATTAGGGCAGGCACTGGCGTTGACCTTCTTTAAAGCGTGACAACCGGCACCTACAGCCACAAGAGCCCTTTCGACCAACTGAAAGCAGCCGGCAATGTTCAATCGCTCGAGATCTGTTCGAGAATCATACCCATTAGAGCAGCACATCTAGAACAAGAAAATGTTCTTACAGCAACTTACGTGAACAGTTAGCAGCCACAGCACGAAGTCCTTCGATGCCAAAGTCCCGAGCTGCACCGTCAGACACTAGATACAATCCACGCACTTGAAGGTCACGAAGCTTTGGGCAGCCAGACGCGAGTAATCTGAGTCCAACGTCCGAAATGTTGGCGACGTTGTCAAGAACAATTGACTGGAGCTGTGGACAATTTGCACCGAGAAATCGAGCTGACGCGTCTGTAAGTTGGGCATCGTCAGCGAGGTTCAGGAACTCGAGTGATTTCCCGCAGCCTGCCGCCAGCCACTGGAGGGCTGCATCCGTCAGATATCGACATCCTGCTAGGTTGATTACCCGCAGCGTGGAGCAATGTTCACCCAATGCAGCGCACGAGGTATCGGTGATTTTTTCGCTCTTTGCACAGCGGTTGAGGGCTAGCTCTTCCAAATGTTTGCATTTGGTTGCTATAGCGACGACACCTGCGTCCGACACGTTGAAGCAGTCGGTCAAAATCAGCGAGCGCAAGTGGGCTCCACACTGTGATGCCAAAGTATGAAGCACCGAGTCGGTCACCAGTGCGCATTGAGCTACATTGAGTTTTTCCAGTCGTTTAAAAGCGTATAAACAACGGAGAAGAGCCCAGTCGCCGCCAATGTGTGCACACCCGGCAATATCGAGCTCAGAAAGCTCGGTGCATGCCTCAGCCAGAGCGCTGAGCCCAGCACCTCGAATTCCAAGACAGTTCGAGATGTTGAGACGCCGAAGACGAGTACAATTCAGTGCCAGCGTTCGAAGTGCCGCGTCCGTCACGTTGGAAGCTCCAGCTATCTCCAGTACCTCGAGCGTTGGGACGGCTTCAGCGATAGCTATGAGTCCTCTATCCGTTATTTGCTCTGCACCATTGACCATCACAGACCGAGTCGGGGCCCCCTTATTCTTTTCTACATCTTCACTTTCGAATCCAAGCATTATCACTGCAGTGCGTTTGGTGTCGTCGTGGCTTTGTCGGCTATCGCTGCGACTACCAAACCCGATAGCTCGCTGCGCTGTCGACCGAAGCCTCGTGTTGTGTGCAGCTACTCGACGCAAATCAACATCCGAGACCAATGTACTCCACCTGCTCAGCCTTACATGAGTGAGCTGGAGTAATTGCAGCGGCACACTAGCGGGAATTTTGGCTCCTGGTGGTGGCATCTCGACTGGCATGACCGCTGGCAGTGGTTCGGATGTCCGGCTCCCGCGCTCAAACTGGTTAGACTCGATCAGCGGAGTCCGCAACCCTTCTAGCATGCCTGGAGGCCTCTTTCGTCGCTTTGGTGATGACAAAGGAGGCTCAAGAGCTGAGTTCGCATGGGAATCTTTGGGTGCAGTCGCCAATGCAGCCGGAAGCCTGCGAGTCACGTTTGCATGTCAATTGGAGGCGAGAAAGCAGCATAGGAAGCCTCAGAAACGCACGGAGGCAGCGATCGGCGCAACCTTCGACTTCTGTTTGATGCTCGGACGCCACCAGTAGCCTCACCATCGTAAACGGAGCGCCGGAAGTCGTCGAGCAGCGTCATGGAGCGGCAAGTGGCAGTGCGCAACCAAGTTGAAGCAGGCTATTCTTGCCGCCGCCCGATTTCAGCCAACCAGATATGGCATGTATCATTTTAAGCCAATCAAATACTACCTTTCGCCATTTTTGAGCCAATGGACAGCAAGGCACTGCCGGGATGCCCATCATGCAGCTCATGGGCGTGGGCTGCGCTCCCACGCCGTGCGTCGCCGTGCACGTGGAGCGCACGCAGGTGCGGCGCTTCTCCTCGCGCCTGCAGCAGCTTCAGGTTGACGCCTCTCCCGCCATCGGAGTCGCTGTGATCGCCGAGCAGTCGCCGATCGTCTACGCCAAATGTGTCAATGGCTCGTTCGACGCCAACGCCTCGCTGTTCCAGGCCGTGAGCTGCGAGATGGCGGGGAGCGACGATCGCATTGCTGCTCATCGCATCTACCGACTGGACTGGAGCTGTGGAGAGGCCCACTGGGTGCCGTTCGCGACAGAAATGCGAGCTCGCAAGGCCACCGACGTGTTCCGCGTCGTTGCATTCCCGCGTGGACTGCAGCAGCAGTTGACTGTGATGCTGGCCGATCAGGGCTTTCAGGTGCACCCGACGAGCTTCACTGCCGAGCTGCACGCCGTATCCCAGCCGGAGTTGGCGCCGTTGGTACATTTTGGGGTCGTCGACCGAGGCGAGGATTCCTCAAAGGTGGTGGACGACGAGCATGAAGGTGAGGGAAACAATGATCGCCTGCCGTTGACGGCAGGGCAGGCACCTAGTCGTGCGTACTTCAAAATGCAAGAGAGTGTTCGACAGCATCTTCGCGCTCTACAGCCGGGCTTTCACGCGATCGACATCGGTGCTTCACCTGTACGTCCATGTTTGCGTGCTCCCCTTTTCACTGACAATCTCATTTAACATCGCTGTTGTGTGCTTTGAATCAGGGTGGTTGGACGGATTGTCTCGTGGCAAATGGAGCAGGGCTTGTGGTAGCCGTAGACCCCGGAGAGCTCACGATCTCTACATCCAATCGACCGATCGTGCATGTCCAAGCGCTTCTCGACGATGCTCACGACGACATCCGAGCCATCCAGAGAAGGCAAAACCCTGCACGCCTCTTTGATTTATGCGTCTGTGACATCAACATGCGGGTTGAGCTCATGGCGAAAATCGTACTGGGTGCTGCAGAATTGGTGGCACCACGAGGACAACTCGTTTGCACTCTAAAGCTCGGAAGGAAGCCGACTGACCCGGCTGTCGAGCGAGCTGTCTCCATAGTCACGAGTACTCTATCTCCAGCGTTTGAAGATTTCCGAGTGACCTGGCTGCATGCGAATACCCAAAACGAGCGCACGCTGTTTGGTTCAAGGAAAACATGTTAAAACATTCGATTCTAGATTTCTGTCGGTCGTGAAACACGATCCATCCACGAATCAATCGAGAGTCCTTGAACCAAATCCACCCGCACACCACGAAAACAATGGTCGCTCTTATACTTATCAACAGCTGAACTCGCTCATCACGGCACAAACCTCACGGGTGGGAGCATGTCGCCGCCGTCGAAAAAGTCATCTTCCTCATCGCCTTCATCCTCACCGTCGCTCTCATCTCGAATCACGATGCCACCGTTTTTGCCGTCGCTACTCGCCAACAGCGCTTGGATCTCGCGTTCGTAGAGCTCGGTGATGACCGGACGCCGCAGCTTGAGAGTCGGTGTGAGCTCACCACCAGCGATCGAGAAGTCTCTCGCAACAAGAAGAAATTTATGGACGCGATGAGCGGGAGTAGGTGCGCGCGCGTTAGCTCTCGCAATGCCATCTGCGATGTATCGACGCACTCGCGAGCTTTGCTGAGCCGATTGGGCTGTAAGAGCAAGAGGAGCGCTTGTGCTGATGGAACTCGTCCGCCCACTGCTCGTACTGCTCGTACTGCTGCTACGCCTGAGACGAGCATAGTCAGCAATTGCTGCGACAGCTTCACGATCCAATAGGTCCGAAGGCACACCATCAGAGTCGTGCTTGACTCGAAGCGTGCACAGGCAGACGAGATACTCCTTCTTGGCTCGGCGCCGACGGATGTTCTGCTTCCGAGGAGGAATACTGCCACTTCCAATCACCATAACGTTGCTCAGTGCTGGCAGCTCGCGCTTGATGGTCTCCTCAATCGCCACTGGCGAAATTACGGATGTCGCTCCACTCTTCTTCCGAGTGATGATAAGCTCTTGGAGTCGCCCAGTAATTGTCAGGAATCCGTCTTCGTCAAACCGACCAACGTCGCCTGAGCGCAGCCACCCATTCACCAGCGCCGCTCGAGTAGCCTCTTCATTGTTCAGATATCCCATGAAGATATGACGACCGGCATACTCAATCTCGCCGTCTATTCCGGCCTCAGCTTCATTTCCAACACTGTTGCGCTGGTTGTGGGGTCGAATTCGTGTGTGGGTGGCCGGTAGGGGGTTTCCTAGGCTTCCCATTTTCCATTTTCCGGGCAGATTGATCGAATGAGGGCCAGAACACTCCGATTGGCCGAACAACTCGTAGATGGCGATATCGAGTGCACCAAAGAAGGCCAAGCACTCTACAGACATCGGTGCAGCTGCTGAAAAGCAGTAGCGACAGTCTTCGAGACCCAACGCACGCTTAATCTTGCGCAGAACGACATGGTTGGCGAGCCGAAAGCCCAGCGATTTCTTCCCGTCGCCCCCGAACTGCGCTCGTCGCGTCTTGTCAGCCGCACATTCACGAGCCCACTTCGCCAGTGCACGCTTGAAACCTCCACCACTCTCACCATCCAGCTCGAGCCGCATAGCGTCCATAATCTTCTCCCAGACGCGAGGCACGGCGAAGAAGAAGGTTGGTCGAACCTCTCGGAGCGTTTCGATCAGCGGGTGGTTCGTCGTCGACGCTGCTCTCGGGCGTCCAATGTCGCTGCCACTGCTGCTGCTGCGGATGGTCGCTTCCTCGTCCGGTTCGTCCCCGTCATCCATCAGCACGTTGCTCGGCGCGAAGCTGACCTCGCAGCCGACGTACATGGGGAGGTGGATGTCGAGCAGCTGGGCGGCGACGTGTGCGAGCGGGAGGAAGCTGACACTGCGCTCGTTCTCGGTGACGCCCTCGACGGCCTCAAGCACCACGAAGGTGGTCCACGTCCAGTTGTCGTGCGAGATCATGACGCCCTTGGAGGCACCAGTGGTGCCCGACGTGTAGATGAGCGAGCAGCAGTGTCCCGGGCGCTGGGCTTGGATCCTCTCCTCTAGCTCCTGGTCCGCGACCTTCTCTCCGAAGCGCATGAACTCTGCAAAGTCGAAGATGGGGACTCTGCATCCTGGAAAGGGCTTGTCGGGGGCGTCGTTGCTCCACACGACGAGCGCCTGCAGCGCCGACAGCGCGTCGACACCCGAGAGGAACCTGTCGAGGTGCGCTCTGCTCTCGACGACGACGACCCGCGCCTCGCAGTGGGCCGCAATGTCGGCGCAGGCCTCGGCCCCGGTGGTCGCGTAGACGCCGGCCGCCACGGCGCCGGCCAGGATGGCGCCGTTGTTGGCCACGAACCACTGCGGGCAGTTGCGGCCCATGATGCACACGGCCTGGTGCGCGCGCACGCCCAGCCGCAGCAGCGCCTTGGCGAACAGCGCGCAGTTGTCGTAGTAGGCGCGCCACGTCAGCGTCTGCCACTCGCCGCTCTGCTCATCGCGGGACCGCAGCGCGGGGGCCGCCCCGCGGCGCTCCACCGTGCGCCGGAACACGTCGGGCACGGTGCGCGGCGCTCTGGCCGCGAGGCCGTCGGGCTCGAGCGCCAGCGGGGCCTCCGCGTCGGTGCGCCACACGCCTGTGCTCGCCATGGGGCCGCGCGATAAGTGGCGCGCGAGCAGCTCCATGTGTAACGTGGCGGTGCGCGCTTGACAAGGAGATGGGCAGCGCTCGGCGGAAGCAGGCGCGGGCGTGGGGGCGATGGAGCTGCCTTGCTTTGCAGAGGGGAGCGGGGGAACCCGCAGGCGATGCAACTCTCTCGCTCGCAGACGCTGACTCGCGAGCGGCCTTTACCTACACGCGGGTCAAGACTGGCGGGAGGTGGGGCTCATGGATGGCCAGGTGGTCGACATGGACGACATGCTGACTAGGCAGCCGAGCGGCTTTGACTCGCGGATGGGCAAGTGGTTGAAGCGTGACGGGTGTGGCGGATCGACTCGTCTATACAAGTCCAATATGGACTTGTCTTTGCGGTGGGGGCGCGGCTGCCAACGTCCCAGGCAGCTAAATGCGTCACGAGAAACCGAGGATGGTCCGTTTCGAGGACGAAGGAGAAGCTGGAGCAGCTCGGAGCTTGCTCTTTGCTTGGGTCTTTCATTCCAGCTTCTTCATCCAAGCACACAAGCCTCTCCACCGGTCCTTCCTCCAGCTCTCTGTCACCATGGGCCGCAAGAACAGTGCCAAGAACACCAAGGAGGTCCAGCAGGAGAAGGTTGTGGAGAAGAAGGGCGGCAAGCAGCAGTCACAGGCACCAAACCAGCCCGCTGCCGCCAAGCCCGAGCCTGCTCCCAAGGGCAAGGGCGGCAAGAAGGGCGGCAAGAAGTAGACTCCACCCGAGAGCCACGACTCGGTAGACACCCCGTCATAATAAACCGATCATGGTTCTTTCAAAAGTTCTCTTGCCATCTCAACTTGGCCGCCGTCACCACCAAGTGCTCTTGAAACCAGCAGTCCGTTTTTCATAAAGCAGCTCATTCATCGCTCGAGACTACAAAGCTGGTGCTCAGCCGACCTCGCACTCAGTCGGACTGCTATGGTTGCCGAGCAGCAGACTCATTGCGACACCTCCCATCGACCCAAAGAGACTGACGCTTGCGCTTGGAGCTGTGACGCGCGCTGGAGGTTCGCCACCGTCTCAAGGATTCAGACGCCTCCACTTCGACTTGACCCGCGACAAAGACCGAGCGCGGCGCATTTCCCAAAAATTTAGCCTACAAACCCCAAGTCAATCGAGGGTCCTGCCTGCTTCCTGTTCCGCCGTGAGGCTTCAATGCCATCACGATGCCCGGCGGAGCTCGAGGCTTGCAGAGCTCATTCCAGCATTTGCTTCAACCAGCTCGAGCGCCTCAAGAAGTCCCCAGCCTCCCCGCGTCACCTGCTCCAAGCTCCAAGCCTCCGCACTCGACGGTCATGGGCCACAAGAAGGAAAAGAAGGAGAAGAAGGCGCACGGCCACAACCACGGCCAAGAGGAGCACGAGCCCGCGCCGGCACCGGAGCACACGTTCGGAGCCAAGGAGCAGCCCCACGCCAAGCCTGAGCGCGTCTCCAAACACGGTGCGTTGTCTATTTGGTAGTCGTCCTTCATGCTCTCCACTCGACTTGCAGAGAGAGCTGACGTTCTCGAATCAATCGGTGCAGGTCACGCCGCCAAGGGAAAGAAGGGCGGCAAGAAGTAGCGTGTCGAGGTTGCACAACCGATGCAACCGCAGTAGCTCCCGACGGACAACCTGGTCGAGCATGGAAGCTCACAGTCACGCTCTGTTCGGTGCACCAAATCCACCGTGTTCAATACAACGACAAGTGTATGTACGAAAGTCTGTGCTGTCAATGCTTTACGAATGCTGCCATTCTGCCATCCGACAAACAAACGCCCTAGTCGTGGCGCTCGTTCGCGATCGCGCGAAAGAACGTCTTGGCGTCCTTCACCTCCTCCTGCAGGTCTTCGTCCCAGATCCAGTGCATACGCTTCTGCAGGTTGGCCGCGATCCTGTCGACGTCGTCCTCGTTCTCGGGGAGCTCAAAGTCGTACAAGTGGCCGGCCTCGTGACTCGCAGTCACGATCTTCTGCGTCCGGTACAGACGCACCATCTCGAACGCGCGGAAAGCGGCAGGGAGCTCGTCGGCCTGCTTGACGTCCGCCAGAATCGCCGCCAGCACGTATGCGTCCTCGATGGCCATGCCGGCGCCTGACCCGTGGTGCGGCGTGGTCGCATGAGCGGCGTCACCAATCACGACCATGCGTCCGCGGGTGTAGGTGCGCGCGGGGAGGTGCTCGAACAACGCCCAGATGTCCGTGTTCTCCATCATGGACACGATGTCGCGCACATGCTGCGACCATCCCTCGAAGTCCTTCTCCAGGTCCTCCTTGGTTGTGTTGACAACCCAGCGCGGGTCTTTCCACTCGCTCTTGCTCGCGAACGCCACGACTGTGTTGGACAAGCGTTCGTTAGAGCGCTGCTGCCGTCGCACATGGCAATACTGCACTACACTTCACAGTGTGAAGTTCACACCAGTCCAGTCTAGTCCACACACGTACCATTCATGATGTCGCCGTGCTTGATGGGGAATGTGAGCACGTGGCCGTGGTAGCCGAGGTACATCTGACTGTTGCGCGCCAGGTTGTCGCCGAGCAGCGCAGCAGCCTTGTCCATCGGGATGAGTCCTCGGTAGGCGTACTTGCCAGAGAAGACGGCGTGCGCCGCCGGGTCGTTATCTCCAAGAATCACTTGGCGCGTGCGGGACTTGATGCCGTCGCAGCCGACAACAGCACTGTGCACGGCTTCTGTGCCGTCCTTGAACAGCAGCTTCACGTTGCCGTCGGGGAGCGTCTCGATGTCCTCAAGTCGCTTGCCGAAGTGGGTGATTCCCTGCGGGATGAGCTTGACCAGCTCGTCGAGGAAGTCGGCGCGGTGGACATACGCCGACCCGGAGGGCGTCTCGACTGTCGTGATGAGCTTGCCTTGGCCCTCGTCCGCGTGCGCTCCCTTGATACCGACGCCACGGCGGAAGTCGAACCACACGTTCTTCTTGTTGGTCGACAGGTTGAAGGTGCCGACGCGGTCGAAGCCGCGCTTGATGTCTGCGGAGATGAGTTCCATGGCTCTCGCGGCGTTGGCCCCGAGCGCGACGCCCGCGCCGATCTCTCCGAACTGGGCCGCCGATTCGTAGATGGTGACGGGTACCTGGTGCTTGAGCAGCGCGACTGCGAGCGTGGCGCCAGCGATTCCTCCGCCGACGATGGCGACATCGAAGTGGTGAGCAGTGTCCTCCATGGTGCGGAGCTTCGGGTGGCTGCGGTTCGGAGCTGGAGGATTGGAGAGTGAGAGTCTTCCGGCTGTGGAGGTGCACGGCGTGAAACCTTAGCGGCCCGTCTACATGAGCGTCGTGGAGCTCAGCTCAGAAGCGCCACAGAGATGCTAGAGGTATCTGACGTCCCACCTCAGCCGCAATGGGCGACTCGAATGTCTGTGGTATCCCATACCTCTTGCTAGTAGATGTTATTTGAACTCCTTTCTCCTCAATTAGACCATTGTAAAAGTCTTAATAAATAATATCCTGTAGAAATCGGATGATGGTCACGAACGATCGTGGCTATCAGAACCTATCCTTGCTTGCCACGGTCTCAATTTGCCCTGCTGGTCGTGCAGTTTCTAGTCGCGTCAACCGATGGTCAGAGTACCTTTATGACGATATCGTTGGTGCGGATGGTAGACAGCGAACGCGATTGTCTTCCGTCTCGACAATGAGTCGTACAAGGCGATACGCGTGAACAGATTACGAGGTTGGTGCAGTACTGTACTGTGTATCCGACTGGGACCTCCGGATCAAAGGTCCAGGTCCGAACGCGGGAAACGATTGGGGTTCACAGTCGAACAATTCATGGGAGAAAGTGCAATGATACCGACGAGGTTTGTCCTACTACCCACTGCTTGCGTGTCGGGTAGCTTTGCAACACCTCAAACACCGCTCTCCAAAGGCATACGATGCACCACTACGTAGACGAGTGCTGAGCTCAACATACAGTGTATCCACTTTCGCGTGCACAGGACCGAAGAACCAGGAGGAAAGAAGATGCTTGCCCTCGGCAAAGTACACTAGCCTAATTTTGACTGCAATAGACTGTTTATCGGGCTCAGCAATCTGCACAACCGTCGACTTCCATGCATGGGAATTAGCGATCAAAATGAAAACATGTACAGTATAGGTCTAGCGATGACCAACACGCTTTCTTACTTATTTCAACGTTTTGCACCGCGCGCAGTGCAACGTTCAAGTTGTAGACGCAGCTTTAGAAGTCCCCGCAAAACGAACTTCATCATGCTCTCTGAACTTCCCTCATATAGCAAGTTTATCCGCGACACGAGCACAACATTTGGTGTTTAACTTTCACTCTCTCGACAAGCAATCTCCACTTCGAAATGCGCTATCCACGCCAAAACCTGAAATGTCCTTCAAGTCACGAGGGGCAAACGATTGATTTGCACAGTCGAAATGCAAACCACGGCTTTCGCGGCTCCACGAGCCCTATAATCGACTTCTTATCATTGACCATGTCAATTTCGAAGCGATCCAGCCTACGCCTTATCGAAACAAAAGACTCGCGTTGCTTCGGAGGAAATTCAAACATAAGGCATATATTTGTCATTCATCAAACACCCAACCGTTCACGAACGGATATGCATCGATCCAACACGAACAGAAAGCAAGCCTAACGCTGCCATTCTGCCATCCGACAAACAAACGCCCTAGTCGTGGCGCTCGTTCGCGATCGCGCGAAAGAACGTCTTGGCGTCCTTCACCTCCTCCTGCAGGTCTTCGTCCCAGATCCAGTGCATACGCTTCTGCAGGTTGGCCGCGATCCTGTCGACGTCGTCCTCGTTCTCGGGGAGCTCAAAGTCGTACAAGTGGCCGGCCTCGTGACTCGCAGTCACGATCTTCTGCGTCCGGTACAGACGCACCATCTCGAACGCGCGGAAAGCGGCAGGGAGCTCGTCGGCCTGCTTGACGTCCGCCAGAATCGCCGCCAGCACGTATGCGTCCTCGATGGCCATGCCGGCGCCTGACCCGTGGTGCGGCGTGGTCGCATGAGCGGCGTCACCAATCACGACCATGCGTCCGCGGGTGTAGGTGCGCGCGGGGAGGTGCTCGAACAACGCCCAGATGTCCGTGTTCTCCATCATGGACACGATGTCGCGCACATGCTGCGACCATCCCTCGAAGTCCTTCTCCAGGTCCTCCTTGGTTGTGTTGACAACCCAGCGCGGGTCTTTCCACTCGCTCTTGCTCGCGAACGCCACGACTGTGTTGGACAAGCGTTCGTTAGAGCGCTGCTGCCGTCGCACATGGCAATACTGCACTACACTTCACAGTGTGAAGTTCACACCAGTCCAGTCTAGTCCACACACGTACCATTCATGATGTCGCCGTGCTTGATGGGGAATGTGAGCACGTGGCCGTGGTAGCCGAGGTACATCTGACTGTTGCGCGCCAGGTTGTCGCCGAGCAGCGCAGCAGCCTTGTCCATCGGGATGAGTCCTCGGTAGGCGTACTTGCCAGAGAAGACGGCGTGCGCCGCCGGGTCGTTATCTCCAAGAATCACTTGGCGCGTGCGGGACTTGATGCCGTCGCAGCCGACAACAGCACTGTGCACGGCTTCTGTGCCGTCCTTGAACAGCAGCTTCACGTTGCCGTCGGGGAGCGTCTCGATGTCCTCAAGTCGCTTGCCGAAGTGGGCGATTCCCTGCGGGATGAGCTTGACCAGCTCGTCGAGGAAGTCGGCGCGGTGGACATACGCCGACCCGGAGGGCGTCTCGACTGTCGTGATGAGCTTGCCTTGGCCCTCGTCCGCGTGCGCTCCCTTGATACCGACGCCACGGCGGAAGTCGAACCACACGTTCTTCTTGTTGGTCGACAGGTTGAAGGTGCCGACGCGGTCGAAGCCGCGCTTGATGTCTGCGGAGATGAGTTCCATGGCTCTCGCGGCGTTGGCCCCGAGCGCGACGCCCGCGCCGATCTCTCCGAACTGGGCCGCCGATTCGTAGATGGTGACGGGTACCTGGTGCTTGAGCAGCGCGACTGCGAGCGTGGCGCCAGCGATTCCTCCGCCGACGATGGCGACATCGAAGTGGTGAGCAGTGTCCTCCATGGTGAGAAGTTGTTGAAAGACGATAGAGAGAGAGAGAGAGAGAGAGGTTGAGGTTGATTGGAGTGCGTCCTAGATGGCGGATTCGCGAGTGAGTAAGTGGTGGGGCGTGGGCGTGTGTTGTCTGGCTGGGTGTACGTCTAGAGTCATGGAAAGCCCGTCTACACTTATCGAGTGCCATGAAGCATTGCTGAGATGAGCCTGCTCAGAAAAGCCTCCGTGCAGCTTAGCGCGCGTTGTCACAGAGGCGTGGTCGTGTTCGGGGTGTCTTCTCGCCGTCCCATCGCAGGATTGCGCGGCCTGTTTCTTGTTGGCATTGGCGACAGTGTAGACTGTGTTATTCGATAACTTGCGCGATTAGATATTTCTGTAACATCTGTAAACATAATATTCACCAATGGAATTTATTAGAATAACAAATAGCCTGTGATAATCGGATGATGTTGAAGAGCGAGGAACCCGTCGACTATCAAACCTTATCTTGGCTGCCTGTCTCAACTCGATGGCATTGCTGGTCATGCATGCAGGCCCGAAGTCGCGTCAACAGATTGCTCCCAGATGCTCGATGACGAAATTGTAGGCACAGGTTTCACACCGTGAATTCGACTGGACACCATCCGGTCCGATCCCACCAATTGGTTGTTCAAGCAATTGTTCCGATGCGCGTGAACAGATTACTCGATGCTGGCGCTGTACCTTCCAACTCGAACCTGCGGAGTACTGTACGGACATAGTCGGGAATGGAAAGCAAGCGATTCTTCTCGTTTGGGCATGTCCAACTGACTGCTGACAAGATGGAAAATACAACAACCCAAGCATCACATGACACTGCCGTTTTGGAAGAGAGTTGTACCAACACGAACAAAAAGGATGGTGCTGAGGCGGTGTGCGTACTGTACGAAGCTCCCAGGAAGCAAACACCCTCGGCTATCTATGTAATACACCAAAGCAGAAAAATAATGAACGATCGTCAGGTGCAAAGCGTCGAATCACTGGGAGCAATGATAACATAGAGGTTGTTCACGCTCGTGTTGTTCGTATTATTACTTTACTATTCCTCACAGCGTTAATTGCATGAAGAGCAAAATTGATGCCGTTAAAGCGTTGAAACTACCAATGAAGCTGACTCATTGCTAGTGGCAAGCGCTTCGATATACCATCGATGTTATCGCCAAACTCGGTTCTCTCTTCGTTCTTCCCTCGCATTGCATGACACAATCGCAACTATTGATATAACTTTGGATACTTTCTAATAAGTGAGGCCTATTGCGAAATGGATTGTCCACGACATGCTCTTGAATTACTCGTTGGGAAATCGAGTGAATCCGTTTAGCTATTGGGATCGCAATCCAAAGACTGAAAAGCCAGCGATGGATTTTCGCTCGTTGATTTTGCACTTTGCTTCTTACTTCCTTCGCAAACTTGTGGCGCTACTATGTCTTAGCCGCAGCAGATCAACTCGATAACAAGCTCCGCAAAGATGTGTATTTCATACTTAGGTTAATAAAAGAGAAACACTGGTGTTTTCCAATCCTACACCCCTTTACATTTAAGATTTGCTCACACATCGCAGTCAAAGCATGATTTACGATATTGAGAGACCAGAAACATTCATTTGAGGACTGACAAAACTAACGACCATAGCTCGCTTATGGGGCTGTTGAGTAGTTATTTGCATTTCAATGGTGTAGCTCGATCCGTTTGATTCCCCCAAGGCCCAGAGGTAGTTTCAGGAGCACGTCGTGGACAAATCATTTCGGGATAGCACTGCTAAGCAGGAAGAGGCATCAAATGTTGTGTGCGCGTTGCCAGGTTGCTCGCTGTGTGAGTGAAGAACGTAGAGTATGTCTATGTAATGGGGGAGTGACTGCACTGCACGATGCGCTGAGGCTCTTAGCGCATGTGATGAATTGACTTGTCCGGTTTCTTTGCACCTTCAACGATACTACTTTCGGTCTACGGGCACGTATGAAACGTACCGTATACAAGTTTGGCTTGGAGAACTTCTTTTTGATCATATATTCTTGTGATGTGCCGGCCCACTGTGTTTCAGTCTTCACGCTTGTTCATTTTCATGATGCTTCAATGAACCGATAGCTGAAGATGCGCAGGTTACACATATACTTTTTTTTTTTTACTGAGAGCATGCGCACGTGCATTGCATCTCTCTTCTTGTTCGCATTCTTCTTGCGAGAGGGTCATGGCCATGCGCAGAGTGCGTGGGTTGTTGCGGTTCATGCCTTGTCTGCAAGCAGTTCGCCAGGTTACAACTTCGACATCAAAGCACTTTCTCCCGATGAATACCTTGTACTGATCGGCCAGATAGAGGATCTGGAAGACTTAGGCTCCAATAGTTTCCCGCACTTGGTTGGGTTTTCCTCCTTCAAGTTGAAGGGGTACCAACATCGAGTAATCTGTTCACGCGCATCGGAGCCGATGGTTGAAGGACCAGCGTGTCAGGACCGAAAGTTATCGCATTGTACTGAACATGACGCCAACGAAATCGCTCCGCACTGATGACAAGCTATTGAGAAAGACAGGCAAGATCGGTTTTGATCGTCAGGAACGCTCTCAGCTCCAGCTGATCCTTCTTCAACATCATCCGTTTGGCACAGGTTATTACTTGTCAAATGATGAATATGTTTGATATTTTCTCGATCTAGATGCACGTGTGAGTGTACTTAGGAAGGGAGGCGAATGTAATAACAGAGGGTTCGACCGCCTGTCCAAGGGATAAACAGACCGCGCAATCCTGCGATGGGACGGCGAGAAGACACCCCGAACACGACCACGCCTCTGTGACAACGCGCGCTAAGCTGCACGGAGGCTTTTCTGAGCAGGCTCATCTCAGCAATGCTTCATGGCACTCGATAAGTGTAGACGGGCTTTCCATGACTCTAGACGTACACCCAGCCAGACAACACACGCCCACGCCCCACCACTTACTCACTCGCGAATCCGCCATCTAGGACGCACTCCAATCAACCTCAACCTCTCTCTCTCTCTCTCTCTATCGTCTTTCAACAACTTCTCACCATGGAGGACACTGCTCACCACTTCGATGTCGCCATCGTCGGCGGAGGAATCGCTGGCGCCACGCTCGCAGTCGCGCTGCTCAAGCACCAGGTACCCGTCACCATCTACGAATCGGCGGCCCAGTTCGGAGAGATCGGCGCGGGCGTCGCGCTCGGGGCCAACGCCGCGAGAGCCATGGAACTCATCTCCGCAGACATCAAGCGCGGCTTCGACCGCGTCGGCACCTTCAACCTGTCGACCAACAAGAAGAACGTGTGGTTCGACTTCCGCCGTGGCGTCGGTATCAAGGGAGCGCACGCGGACGAGGGCCAAGGCAAGCTCATCACGACAGTCGAGACGCCCTCCGGGTCGGCGTATGTCCACCGCGCCGACTTCCTCGACGAGCTGGTCAAGCTCATCCCGCAGGGAATCACCCACTTCGGCAAGCGACTTGAGGACATCGAGACGCTCCCCGACGGCAACGTGAAGCTGCTGTTCAAGGACGGCACAGAAGCCGTGCACAGTGCTGTTGTCGGCTGCGACGGCATCAAGTCCCGCACGCGCCAAGTGATTCTTGGAGATAACGACCCGGCGGCGCACGCCGTCTTCTCTGGCAAGTACGCCTACCGAGGACTCATCCCGATGGACAAGGCTGCTGCGCTGCTCGGCGACAACCTGGCGCGCAACAGTCAGATGTACCTCGGCTACCACGGCCACGTGCTCACATTCCCCATCAAGCACGGCGACATCATGAATGGTACGTGTGTGGACTAGACTGGACTGGTGTGAACTTCACACTGTGAAGTGTAGTGCAGTATTGCCATGTGCGACGGCAGCAGCGCTCTAACGAACGCTTGTCCAACACAGTCGTGGCGTTCGCGAGCAAGAGCGAGTGGAAAGACCCGCGCTGGGTTGTCAACACAACCAAGGAGGACCTGGAGAAGGACTTCGAGGGATGGTCGCAGCATGTGCGCGACATCGTGTCCATGATGGAGAACACGGACATCTGGGCGTTGTTCGAGCACCTCCCCGCGCGCACCTACACCCGCGGACGCATGGTCGTGATTGGTGACGCCGCTCATGCGACCACGCCGCACCACGGGTCAGGCGCCGGCATGGCCATCGAGGACGCATACGTGCTGGCGGCGATTCTGGCGGACGTCAAGCAGGCCGACGAGCTCCCTGCCGCTTTCCGCGCGTTCGAGATGGTGCGTCTGTACCGGACGCAGAAGATCGTGACTGCGAGTCACGAGGCCGGCCACTTGTACGACTTTGAGCTCCCCGAGAACGAGGACGACGTCGACAGGATCGCGGCCAACCTGCAGAAGCGTATGCACTGGATCTGGGACGAAGACCTGCAGGAGGAGGTGAAGGACGCCAAGACGTTCTTTCGCGCGATCGCGAACGAGCGCCACGACTAGGGCGTTTGTTTGTCGGATGGCAGAATGGCAGCATTCGTAAAGCATTGACAGCACAGACTTTCGTACATACACTTGTCGTTGTATTGAACACGGTGGATTTGGTGCACCGAACAGAGCGTGACTGTGAGCTTCCATGCTCGACCAGGTTGTCCGTCGGGAGCTACTGCGGTTGCATCGGTTGTGCAACCTCGACACGCTACTTCTTGCCGCCCTTCTTTCCCTTGGCGGCGTGACCTGCACCGATTGATTCGAGAACGTCAGCTCTCTCTGCAAGTCGAGTGGAGAGCATGAAGGACGACTACCAAATAGACAACGCACCGTGTTTGGAGACGCGCTCAGGCTTGGCGTGGGGCTGCTCCTTGGCTCCGAACGTGTGCTCCGGTGCCGGCGCGGGCTCGTGCTCCTCATGGCCGTGGTTGTGGCCGTGCGCCTTCTTCTCCTTCTTTTCCTTCTTGTGGCCCATGACCGTCGAGTGCGGAGGCTTGGAGCTTGGAGCAGGTGACGCGGGGAGGCTGGGGACTTCTTGAGGCGCTCGAGCTGGTTGAAGCAAATGCTGGAATGAGCTCTGCAAGCCTCGAGCTCCGCCGGGCATCGTGATGGCATTGAAGCCTCACGGCGGAACAGGAAGCAGGCAGGACCCTCGATTGACTTGGGGTTTGTAGGCTAAATTTTTGGGAAATGCGCCGCGCTCGGTCTTTGTCGCGGGTCAAGTCGAAGTGGAGGCGTCTGAATCCTTGAGACGGTGGCGAACCTCCAGCGCGCGTCACAGCTCCAAGCGCAAGCGTCAGTCTCTTTGGGTCGATGGGAGGTGTCGCAATGAGTCTGCTGCTCGGCAACCATAGCAGTCCGACTGAGTGCGAGGTCGGCTGAGCACCAGCTTTGTAGTCTCGAGCGATGAATGAGCTGCTTTATGAAAAACGGACTGCTGGTTTCAAGAGCACTTGGTGGTGACGGCGGCCAAGTTGAGATGGCAAGAGAACTTTTGAAAGAACTATGATCGGTTTATTATGACGGGGTGTCTACCGAGTCGTGGCTCTCGGGTGGAGTCTACTTCTTGCCGCCCTTCTTGCCGCCCTTGCCCTTGGGAGCAGGCTAAATGCAAACGACCATGGGTGATTCAGGTCAAGAGCCGATCGAATGGGTCGCAACGATTCGGTGGAATCCCTCGATCATCCAATGGATGAAGAGTGAGGACTGCTCGCGACTTGCAGGTCGATGTATCTGTCGGGTTGAAGACGATCGATCTTTCGGAACAAGCACATTGATACAGTGGCAACGAAGCGCGCCTGTGGTTCATGTTTATTGGTTTCGTTATGCGCGGCCTGCCGCTTACGATGCGCCAAGCGCAGCGAGCGGATGACCTCGCTAGTCATAGCACACATTTCGCCTCCCTGACTCGTACAGCTTAGGCAGACTTGTACGCGAGGTACTTGGTCAGCATCGCCGACGTGGCGCTGTTGAAGCCCTGCACGGGCGCGCCGCTCGAGCGCGACGCCTGCAGCTGCGAGCGCACCTGCTTAGCAAGCACCTTGCCGAGCTCGACACCCCACTGGTCGAAGCTGTTGACGCCCCAAACGGCACCCTGCACCACCGTGCGATGCTCGTACAGCGCCAGCAGCTGACCGCACGTGAAAGCGTTGAGCTTAGTGAACAGCAGCGACAGCGAAGGACGGTTACCCGGGAACTCCTTGTGCGTGAGCAGGTGGTCCGGCACACCCTCGGCCTTGAGGTCGTCAATCGACTTGCCGCGCGCAAGAGCATCTGGCTGCGCGAAGAAGTTCGACATGAGCTCGTCGTGGTTGCTCACAGCCTCACCGGCAAGCAACACCGGGTTCTGCGACTCGCAGAAACCGATGAAGTCGCACGGCACAACGCGACCCTGGTGGATCAGCTGGTAGAAGCTGTGCTGGCCGTTCGTGCCGGGCTCGCCGAAGTTGACCTCGCCAGCCTGGAACGGCAGCTCGACGCCCTCGACCGTCACACGCTTTCCGTTGCTCTCCATGTCGACCTGCTGGATGTGGGCCGAGAAGCGCAGCAGCGCCTGCGAGTACGGCAGAAGCGCGCGCGAGCTGTGGCCGAGGAACGACGAGTTCCAGACACCGAGCAGACCAAGAAGCACCGGCAGGTTCTCACGCAGCGGCGCCTCGAGCAGGTGGTTGTCGAGGTCGTGCGCACCCGCGAGGAACTGCTCAACCTGGTCGAAACCGAACTGCAGCGCAAGCGGGACGACGCCGACAGCGCTCGTGACCGAGTAGCGACCGCCAACCCAGTCCCAGAAGCCAAAGATGTTGGCCTTGTCGATGCCAAAGGCCTCCACAAGCGGCACAGCCGAGCTGGCAGCGATCATGTGCTTGGCAACCGCATCCTTCTCGCTGGCACCCTTGGCAACGAGGTCGTCGACGAGCCACTTGCGAAGCGTACGCGCGTTGAGCATGGTCTCGGCGGTGGTGAAGGTCTTGGACACGACGACGACGAGCGTCTCCTCGGGGTTCAGCCCGCTGGTGGCGCGCGCGACGTCAACGGGGTCAACGTTGGCGAGGAAGCGCAGTGTGCGGCCCTCAGAGGCGGCCTTGGCCGTTGGCTCGAAGCGCAGCGACTCGAAGACGAACTCCGGGCCGAGGTAGCTGCCGCCAATGCCGATCGAGATGACATTCTTGATCTTCTTGCCCGTGGCGCCGAGCTTGGCGCCCGAGCGCACAGCGTCCGAGAAGGCCTTGATGGCGTCCAGCACGGCGTGCACCTCGGGCACGACGTCCTGTCCGTCAATGACGAACTGCTTGCCCTTGGGCGTGCGCAGCGCAATGTGGCCCACGGCGCGGTCCTCGGTCGCGTTCACGTGCTCGCCAGCAGCGATGGCGGCCTGCAGTAGCGAGCAAACACAATTCGTGAGACAAAGATCGCGCGCAGCTGTCATAGAGCAGCGGGAGCGCGACGCACCAGCTTGGCCTTGACGTTGGCGGCATCGGCCAGGTCGAAGAGCAGGTCGAGCGTCTCGGGCGTGGCGTTCTGGCGCGAGAAGTCGAGGTAGATGCCGCGCTGCTCGGTGCGCATGGCTTCGTTGCGCTTCTCGTCGGTCAGCAGCTGGCGCAAGTGCGTCGAGGCCTTGACGCTCTCGGCGTGCTGCTGCAGGCGCTTCCAGGCGGGCGAGTCGCTGATCATCTTGAGGCGCCGAATGGACGAAGGAAGGGGGAGAAAGGCCGACGCTGCCGCTTGTTGCCGAGGCCGCGAGTTGTCGAATGAGCGAGTCCAAGTGCGATCCTCCCCCGGAGGTTTCCCCCCTCAAGCTGCAACAACGCAATCCGCTCGTCTATGGCAGCGTCGATGACGGCTGTCGCGCAGTCGCGATGACAGGTGCGTTTGTATGCCTCTCACAGGATGAGACCGCGCGGTTTGGGCGGGTATTTGATGTGGAAGGGTTGTTGCTTGAAGGCTGCTGATGATGATCCCCATCGGGGGTTACGCGGCGAGTAACCTCCTCTCCAAGCAGGCTCCGCCCGCAGCTCCATGCTGCCGCCAGCTTGGTCGCCCGCGCCACCGCATGGCTGCTGCTTGGGTTTGCACAGACGCGCGCGTGGCGGGTGGACCGCGCTCGGTCCATCCTTGCAGCGCGTGTCCTGCGTTGCTTGCTCATGAGACATACCCCGCCCACCCGATTACAAGAGCGTAACCCCTCGAACGAATCTCCTCACTCGAAGAAAGGCCAACGTCATGAGCCGCGAGGCCGCTGGTGATGGCGCCTCGCCGCCGCCGCCGCTGTTCGCGCAGAGCAACGTGCGCAAGCCCGAGTACTGGCAGTTCGCGCGGCTAATCGCACCGAGCGCGCGGCTTCCCGATGGCAAGAAGGCGTGGACCACGGACGACGCCACGGGCATCTGGTGCCTGCGCTGCGCCAAGGCGCTCGCGTACCAGAAGGGCAGCAGCCAGAGCATCCGCTACCACATGGAGACCAAGCACTTCGACGAGCTCATGGCCTGCCGCGAGCGCCTGCAGATCGAGCGCGCCGCCGCCAAGGTCTGCGGCTTGCGCTGCTGGTGACGATGGAGTTGGGAGCGACGCTAACCCGTCGATTGCCTTGTAGACGCCGTCGCCGGCGCGAGGGACCAAGCGCAAGCTCGAGAGCGACGTCGAGAGCGCAGAAACGCCGGACACCGCGTTGAAGGCGCAGTCGCCTGCAACCACGCCCGCATTCTCGTCCTACACGACATCGAGCCTGCCCCTGTCGACCACGCTGAAAGCAGACACGGCGCAGCCTGCGATCTCGACCGGGGACAGCTGGAGCAAGAATGTGGAGCGCCGCGGTGGGTTCTGGGGCAATGCGTACTGGTACGACCTGCAGCTGACGCGGCGCATGCCGCTGGCGGACCGCATGCTGTCAGAGCTTGTGATGGCGCTACCGCCGTGCGACGACAAGCGCGTCCTGGACATTTGTGCCGGAAGCGGCAGGGCCTCGGGTGCACTGCTGCAGGCGTACCCAACAGCGACAGTTGTGCTGCTGGACTCGTCAAGCGAGCGACTCGGCATGGCTAGCAAGCGCATAAAGTCGCTGGGGTTTCCCGCCAGGTTTCAAGAAATTGCGCGGTCGATTGATGCTAGCGACGACCGTACGCCGTTGCTGGAAGAGCCTGTCGACGTCGTCATCGGCTCTCTCGCATTTCACGTGCTAATTGAAAGAGCCAAACACTACGCTGGTGATTCCAGCGTAGACGCTGCTGGTACTCGCGAGCAACTACCTGTGCGAAAGCAGTACGAGCGAATCTTCCGCGCGGTGTGGCTTTCACTCAAGCCCGGCGGACACTTGATATTCTGCGACCATGTTGGCCAGCTCCCGCTGTTCGAGCAGCTACAAGCACTGGCAGCGATTGGATTCGAAGATGTCGACTGTGCCTGGCGCCAGGACGACTCGTTCGTCGCCGGCGCGCGAAAGCCCACGACAGCTCGATAGAGAAAGCAACCCTCACTATATCAAACAAGAAACTGAAAGAAACACCTCAATTCGCACTCGCGTTTCAAAATAATCGTGCTTGGCGTCGCTTGAAGAGCTCCAAGTTGGCATGCTGCAGCCAAGCTGTCCAGCTCCACGCCCAAAGACCGCATCGGCAGTATTTGAGAGACACCAAGTTCTCAAGCAAGCCAGTCGACGTCGGGGCATCTTCGGCCAAGATCCGCGAGGCGGCAGCATCCCAACTGTTGTCTTCACGAGCCACAAACTGTATGTGAGTGTGGGTGGTGCCGCTGCCTTTTACTCTGCCGTGCTCTCCTGCGCACCACTGCACCCAGTCACCGTTCGACCAACCAATACGCCGCCAGGACTTCGTGTGTCCCCATCTCTTCATGTATTCACTCGTGATGACTGGCAAAAGCCTCGCATTTTTCGAGTGGCTGCTGCTGGTAGCACAATGGTCGACGATCACAGCGGATCGCTTGGACTTAGAGATCCGCATCGGACCCAGACAATTGAGCATATAAGCAGCAGTATGGATGCGCGCTTTCAATCCCCACGAGTACTACTAGTGCCACCCACAGTGTGTGTGCAAGTCAACACACGACTTGGTTGCTGCGTGTTTACTTGTGGGCAAGCAGTTGGCTCTAATCTCAAAGGGGTCGCTGTTTCTTCAAAGGCACCGACCAGCTATCAAGAATTCATAGAGGTAGAACTGAGTGCAGAAGATGTCGTGGGAAGAAAAGCACTAATTGCAAGGTCAGCAGCACTGGAGCAAGACGAGCAAGAGTCTGGATCCAGAAGAACAATTCGTGCTCCCTCTGTGGCTTCAATAGCCGCTATGACGGCAGTGGGAGCTGCCAATGAAGCGACAGCACGAGCTGCCGAAATGCTCGAACGCCGATGCACCCGACGAGGTCTAACCAATGTCCCGGCTGCATTCATAGGAGCCAACCCAGGAGCTAATTTGACCAATCCTGATACTCAAGGTGGTGATGGCAGCGCAGGGTTCTTTGCTTACTCTGCTAATGGCACGCTGACCCAAGAAGCAACTACAAACACAATCGTGAAGGTATCGAGTCGAGCGTTGCACACAGCACTGCTATTTAAGGGTGGAGCACTCGTTCCCCTCGGCAAATTGATCGACAGTGACTTTTCTGTGTCTGAATTGCCAACAAAGATTTCGCTAGATGGAGCTACTGGCGCAGATGCAGCACTTAGCCGAATGCTTGTCGATGTTGCATGCGGCGATAACCACGTAGTTGCGATTACTGAGCAAGGGTACCTGCTGACATGGGGAAACGCGGGTGATGGCCGTCTCGGTCATGGGGTACCAGAAGGATTATCTACAGAGCCAGCAAGTGATTCTGAACCACAAGAGATAAGTGCCCCAGTCCCTTTGAATTCAATTATTCGTGAGCCCCAAGTTGTCCACTCACTGCTCCACAAGCGGATAATCCACGTTTCTTGCGGGGCTCGTCACTCTCTTGCCTTGGCTGAGGATGGCGATGTTTTCTCATGGGGCCACGGAGCTCGAGGAGCTCTTGGTCACGGCGACCTCGAAAGTGTCGACGCACCGAAGTCGATTGAGTCACTACGGGGCAAACGAGTGGTGCGTGTTGCGTGCGGTGACATGCACACGGCAGTGCTACTTGCATCAGGGACATTGCTTACCTGCGGCTGGAGCGAACACGGTCGTCTTGGACGAGCATACCGATCGACAGTAACTTCACCCTCCCCGCCGAAATCAACTAGACCGTCGAGGTCTAATGACCACAGTGATTCAAGCGACTGGAGTTCATCGTATTCTCCAGCGCTACTTCCCGTCGAACTTTCGGCTGCATCACAAGATCTTATAGACATTGAGCGGTGCACATTTGTGACTTGCGGTGCCGCTCATACACTGTTGCTGACTTCCAAGCATCGCGTGTTAGCTTTCGGCTGGAACGTCAATGGACAGCTTGGTATCGGTGACTGCCGCTCGCGATGGACGCCTACGGAAGTAAGTTACTTCGATCCGAGCTATATTGTCTCAACACTTGCTGCGGGAAAGCTACATTCGCTGGCCGCGCTCTCGGATGGTCGGCTCTTTGCTTGGGGTAGTGATGAACTCGGCCAGTGCGGTGTTGGATCCTTCCCGCAGATCTACACAATTCCACATCTCGTGACGTCCATGGTTGGGCTACACGTGACTCAGATTGCGGCGGCAGACGGCCACTCGGTGATTCTAACCCTCGGCGCTCAAAGACACCTTGACGCGCTCGAAGCAAGCCACCCACAGCAGTATGCTCAATTGGCGGAGTGGTTCGAATCTGTGGTCAAGGAAGACGCAGCGCGCCGTACGTTCGTGTTTTCGCGTGCAAGGGACAAACGACTTCGCCATGAAGCTAAGGCGAGACAGCGTAAGCCAGCTGACGCGATGCCATTGGATTCGTCAGAGTTAAGCTCGTTGTCATCAAGATATTCAGTTGCTGTGGCAATGGCAGCCAGAGGCTCTAGTGCTTCCTTGGCCAATGTCCTTGCAATGCAAGCGCGAGTCGACAAGCAACTAGGTGGATTCGAGCAACTAGGAAGCTGTGGTGCCCCTATTTCTTTGTTGAGCAGAGATCGGGGACGACCACGCAGTGCTGCTTGCGTTTCTAGACCCGCTCAAGGCCAGAAATTGGACCATGGTGACGCTGAGCTTTATGGAGACGAACCAGCCGCCCAGAAGAAAGAGAGGAACGCAAAATTGTCTAGACCCCGAACGGCCGACGCACGTCGAGCTGTACGCTGCTCGAGTGCTTCGTTGTGGCGGCGGTCGAGGCTGCATGTACTGGAGCCCAACTTGGGCCCTGATGTATCCAAGTCAACCGAGATGCGACCAGCGACGAGTTGTAAGAGTCGCCCATCGACTGCAAGCCGCCTCAACAAACAGGAACGAGCGCAGCTGGGAGTGCTGCTGGATGAGCATCACGAGGATACCATCAAGCAAACAAGTCAGATGTCCTCGACGACTCCAGAGCGGACCGGTTCGTTCCGTCTCGAGGACGTGGTCGCGATGGAGCAAGCTAGGAACGCCGCCTCTTTCCCTGCCACTCGGCCCAAGTCGGCGCCGTCAAGAGCACGAGCGACTCGAGCCAGTTGAAGTACTTGGAGAGAACGAAAGTCCGTTGGAAGCCATGGGTGTTGATATAATACTGTAGCCATGAGCTGCTGATTGAAGTTCTTTGTCAGTAGCCACCACAGAGGTATCGACAGTGCTGCAACGCGAAGCACACGAATGATGCCGAGCTGCGTTGCACAGTGGGACGCTGTGACGTGGTTGCTGAAGCTCATGACGCCACGTACCTTTGATTGGTCGTGTGATCGCCCCACATACATGTAATCACACCTCTTGTTTATGCTTCGGCTTTCATCAAGCAGATCCACCACCACCACCACCGCAACGACAACCAATTCACGTGTCTACCATGTCGGTCGTCGCGAGAGAACACCAGCTCGCTCCCACCCGAAAATTGCCGCGTGCCGCGCCTATGCCGGCTTGAAGCTGAAGCAAAACCCCATAAGCCGCGCGCGGATTGGCCGAAACCCAGTAGCAACTCAGCCTCGGCCAATCACCGCCCTCTCCGACATGGGTACACTCCGTCCCACTCCTCCCTCTTGTCGCACCGCCCATCAGCTCATCGCGCGCCTCAAGTCGCCGCTCAGCTCCTGACCGCCGGCCGCTGGCAGAGACGCCGCGCCATTCGCCGCTCCGCCGGCTGTCGCACGCTGAGCTTCGACCGCCGAGCACATGGCGCCGCCAAGCGCCGAAGGCATCGGCGAGCGCGTGGCGCGCAGCCCGACGCGTGCGTCGGCGCCTCCGTCGACGTCGTCCAGAGCGTTTTTCCCGTCCCGGTCGCCCTCGCGGTCACCGTCGGCGTCGCCTGAGAGGATGGAGCGCCCGCGGTCGCTGGTGGCCAAGTGGCGGCGCAGCTACTTCGAGTACATCATGCGGTGGGAGCTCGTGTTGCGCGCCTTCTTCGTCGAGATGCCCGACTTGGTGTTCTCGAGGCTGCAGAGCAGCCGCAAGGCCGTGGCCTTCTTCTTCGTCTACGTCATGCTGCAGGCGCTCGCCATCCTCTGGGGGTTCCTCTTCAACGTCGGCGCCGTGCTTGGGGAGAACATGATCACCATCGTCACCATGCCAGTCTCGCAGGCGCTGTGCGTGCTCGTCATCTACGCGTCCGTCATGGGCATCGTGCTCTCCTTCGGCCGCGCCACGTGGATCCTCACGTGGCAGTCGCTGCAGAACTTCCCGCTCATACGCCGCATCATCGCGCGCGAGTGCCGCCCGCAGGCAGTCATCCTCACCGTCGCGCTCCCTATGCTCGCGATCCTGCCCAACCTCATCCTGGTGCCGTCGCACTGCCGCGATGACAGCTCCACTACGGACGACTCGTCGCTCTCCATCATGCAGACCATCTGCGAGGAGTCGTACCTCAAGTTCCTCACCGACAAGCACCCCGTCTTCCAGCGCGCACTGCGCCTGTCGACAGCCATCGCCATCTGCCAGTTCATCCAGCTCTGCCTCGAGATCCTGCCGAGCTGGCGCTCCGCGCTCTCAGGATTGAGCACCACTGCGACGTTCGCACTCGGCGGGTGGCTGCTCGGGCTGAACGTCGTCGGTGCCATGTGGTCGGTCGAGTGGGTTGTGCGCCATGTGGGCTGGCATGTGACTCCGCTCAGCGACCTCGACGCATTCCAGTGGGAGATCTTTGGCATGGCGCTATTAGCAGTCTGGATTTTGTGGTTTCTCGCCGTCGCGCTGCTGACGATGCCCAACGTGCGCGAGTGCGAGCCCAGCCAGAAGAAACTGATTGGATTCTTTGAGCGGTTGAAGTTCACGTTCTGCTTCGGTCAGGCGATTGTCTTCGTACGCGCGTGTCTGCACCCGAACATGGGCTTTGTGCACGCGCAGCTGGAGTTGACGATTATCAACCTTCTCCTGCCGTCGATCTACGTCGTATCGCTTATTATCTTGCGCATGGTGAGTTTCTTCAGCCGACGCAACCTGCTCGTGAATGTTCCGATTGCGCTCGTGCTGGGGGCTCTGATTTTCAAGGGATCCCAGATGACGGAGCGTCCGCATGCGTTCGTAGTTGTTAGTTTGTTCCTGTTCGACATTCTAGTGCGCTCCGAGTCGTCGTCACCAGTTCCGCGCATGGGACGCCTGTCCAGAACTTTGCAGCAAATGCTCAAGCAGACTGTTCCTGACAAGAGACGTCCGCTGATTGGGCACCGTACTGCCAAGAAAGTCGTCTTCGTGGCGCTTGTGGTCTTCCTACTGTTTGTCGGCGCTCTCTCAGGATTCAGCATTCTGTCAGTGATGCAAAAGAGCGCCAAGTGGTTCCCGGATGCAACATCGGTCGAGTATGACGAGCAGCTGCAGATGATTGATATTCACCACACAGCAGTCGTCAAGTTGCATCTCGGACTAACCGATAATCCTTCGACAGCAATGAAGATCGATGATCCCGAGTACGCGACGTGCTCCAACCGTTGGCGTGGACTAAGCGTGATCGATCTGGCGGTGTTTGCGGAGGCTGCGTATTTCGACCCTTTGTCGAATGACACAACGGAATTTGTGTCGACAATGTTTGGCAGCACTCTTGGTGAGATTGATGTCCACTTTCCAGCACTCAACACCAAGACGGGCTCTAAACTCGACTTCTACGAGGCATATATCCCCGCACTTAACACAAGTGTAGTATCTGTGCGAGGCACGGACATTTGGCGCTTCAACGACTTCATCGAGGATATTAAGATGTTTTTCGAGCCTGTTGTGTTCGCGATCCTGTCAGCTATTTTCCCAACCATTCGCATTTGGCCAGACGTCACTTTCTCGACGCTGATCGAGCTCTACAGCGAGATGATGACGCTCTTCGGTTTGCAGTACGATTCATGGTACTATCATGAGCTGCTTGACTACGTGACGGCTATCACGGACCGCAATGTCATCCTCACGGGTCATTCCATGGGTGGTGGCATTGCTCGCCTTGTTGGGTCCATCATTGGGAAGCCATCGGTCACATTCTCACCCCCGGGTGTAGTTCAAAGCTACAGTAAGCTCGTACATCATATCGGCGGACAGTCGATGAAGGTGAATCGTGCCAAACTTCACCACCACAGCGTTGCCGTTGTACCAGAGTACGATCCCATTACTTTGATCGACGCGCAGGCAGGCATGGTGCAGAAAATCTCGTGCAATACCCCGCATCTGTCGTGGCAACTATCGTGCCACATGCTTGAAGGAACACTGTGCAACCTGCTAGAGCACTGCGGCGACCCACGAGGTCGCATCTCGTCGTGTCTGTTTGAGCACCGCATCACCAGCGTCACTGAGGATTTGATCCCGACGCTTGTGCGGACGTTCCACCCTTCGACCGTGGTTACGATTGCGCTGACAATATCGATTGTGCTGTCACTGTTCATCCGCCGCCGACGCATCAGCATGTCCCCGGCTCCGTCTCCGACCAACCGAATGCACCGGAAGAGCCCGTCACCTCCACAACGACAGTATGCACGTGGGCGTTCGTCTTTGGGGCACCTAACACCAAGCCAGCGTCGGAACTCCGTTATTTAGGATGCATGTACGATACCTAGCTCGGAAACTAGAAGCGTAGCGGAGGATGTTGGCTAGTCGTTAGTGATGATGACCAATGAATAGCTCATTTAGATCGCATTGCTGGGGTGTGAACTGAGGGCGGTCCGTCGGTTTTACTTCACGTTTCCGTGCCTTGGGGTGAGCCGCTCGTTGATTTGGAGCTACTGAAGGACACACAGCCTCACGAATCGTGCCAATGCTCGGCGCACTGGACAGCTCTGTTCCAAGTTGATTGTTTTCAAGCGCTCGTCGAGAACGTATTTCTCTCTCCTCCCGCTGCTTTTGCAATCGGTCCTTATCTATCTTCCGCAGCTCGGCACGTGCCTTCTCTGCATGATTGAGTCGGTCGTCCAGCGATGTGGTATTTCCAACACTCATAGTGGTGACATTAGCAATGAGTGGTGGTAACTTGTTAGTGCTCGCCATCAGCGGTTTCTTGCGTCTGTCTGATGGCGCCTCATGTTCTTGCTGATTCTGCGCACTACCGGACCTCGCCAAGCTTCTAAGCGATGCAATGTCATCTCGATTAGTATGAGGCTGTGCTGATCCAATGTGCTTGAATGTTAGCAAATCTGGGAGTCCAGTTTCTTCAAGTCGATGATTAGGCCCAGATCGTGACTCTGAACGACTTGCCGTGCTTGTTCTTGTTATTGGCTTCAGACGATGCCGGACAGCGTGTGGAGCAGATGTAGGGAGCACAGTTGGGTGCATACCGAGAACTGCAAGAAGTGGGTCGTTCGGTGTCTTCAGTGTTTGCTCTACTTTTCCATCAAGTTTCTTGAGTCCTGATTTGTTGGTTAGACTGTGGAGTCCTGGAAACAGGACACACTCACAACTTGGATCAGGGCATGAATAAACCTGGGCCAAGATTGACCTCGAAATGCAGCTTTCGTGAAAAATGTGCTGAGGTAACGTAATAGTATGTTAGCATGAAGACTCTTCAACCAATATCCAAAAGTTCTTACCCCACAAGGCAGGGTGCGCAATGCAGCTAACATACGAAGTGTTTGTGAACATAGCAAACATTGACTTTGCGTATCGCTTTGTGACTTCGCATCTTCCGCACTTGTTTGGATGCCGGCAAGATGGGCGAGTAAATAATCCTGTAGAGGATACTTCTCAGCTTGATCGAGTTGAAGAAGCAGTTCGTAGTCATTCGTCGACAACTCGCGTCCTTCAAGGTCAGAGATGAGATCTTCGCTGATTGCTTGGCGCTGGTTGTCGCGAACTCCTGGTATCCATGGATCAGTCACATTCTTCTTCATGATAAACGGGTGCTTCGCGTGGGTGTTCGCTTCTGCTCATGAACAGTCAGATTGTGGCAAAACTATTATCAAGAAGCCAAAGAAACACTTACTGAAGCATCGACTGCACAAGTCGACGTTCTTGCACTGGACGCATCGGTAGCGCTCGTTACGGATCGGCTTTGTTTGGCAACGTTTGCACGTTGTGTTTTTGTGCACATTAGGCGCTTGGTTAGCTACGTCAATTTCTTTCTTCAATGTCGTCAACGCTGAATCGCCCCAGTCGTGCCGACAAAGCGGGCATATAATGTTGTCCTTGGTTTGCTTTCGGCTTTCGCCGAACACCTTCACTGCAAAAGCAACAAGAGAATTAGCAAATGCAGGAGATCTCTGTGAAAGATCTGTAGCCGTACTGCACTCGATATGAAAGTTGTTGCCACATCCTTTCTTGCAATACGTCAACGGCTGAGTGTCGTCCATGTCTTCTTGGCAGATAGCACAAACCTCGCCCTCGACTAGTTCATGCCGTTCTACGTCCGCGTCTCCAGTTTCCGTCTCGGGTCGTACTGTTGTTTCCCTGCGTTTCTTCATGAATGGCTTGGGCTCCGGTCGTGACTGCTCTCGATACCCTCCTTGCAGCAGCGTGTCCACCTTTCAGCAAACAGCATGTCGTTATACCACAATCATACATGTGAAGCTGCACCAAGCAGGCGAACCTCCGAGTCAATGAGGGACTTCTGCCAGACAATAGGTATCGTAGCGGGTACGCGAAGTACCTGCGCATCCAGCCGTTTAGCCGCCTCGCTGTCGCGCCAAATAAAACCTGGAACTCTCCACCTTGAGCATCACGAACAGCACGTGGACGCAGACGTCGGCATCTCCACAGGAGCATGTCTGCAACGCGCCAATCATGACCTTGTGCTTCTTGTCGCTGTTCTGCTCCTGCACCTGCGGCTCCAAGGCGTCCATCAGCGCCGCAACAGCCGCCAACTCCCCACAGCTCCCTCTCACCACGTAGCACGTCGGCCCAGTGGTCTGCACCAAGTACATAGTGGCCGCGAGCGTCTCCTCAATCCGCTGCGCGACCAGCGCCGGCGCCTTGGCCCGATACGCCACCAAGCGGCTCATGTAGGCGCCACCGCCGCCTTTCTCCAAGTATAGCTGACTGTAGCGGACAAGGTTGAAGTGACCCTCACTCACCGATCGTACCCCCATCAGGTTACGTCGTACCCTGTTACGTGGCACGCGACCGCCGACCAAGTGGCAGCATTTGCGGAGTGCGCGCGGGTCAATCGGCCGAGAGCGCGGCGGGTGGCGAGCAGCAGCAGCGCGGGGGCCATGAACGACCCGCTGGAGTGGTACTACGAGATCCCGGTGGTGTCGCGGCTGTACCTCACGGGGTCGTTCCTCACGACGGCGGCGTGCGCGCTCGACCTCGTGTCGCCCTTCTCGCTCTACTTCAATTTCAGCCTCATCTTCTTCAAGGGCCAGGTGCGGGCGCTGCTGGGCGCTACTGGGCTGGAGGAGGACGTGGAGGGTGCTGACGGATGGGTGTCGCGCGCAGGTATGGCGGCTGCTCACCAACTTCATGTTCTTCGGGCTCTTCAGCCTCGACTTCCTCTTCCACATGTACTTCGTGTAAGTGCGCGCGTCAATGCTTTCGCCGCTGGACACCTTGGGAAGTCGCTGACATGTTGCGTATGTGCTGTGTGCTGCTGCAGCGTGAGGTACACGAGACTGCTCGAGGAGGGATCCTTCCGGGGCCGCACGGCCGACTTTGTCTACATGCTATTCCTCGGTGCCGTTGTCATGATTGTGCGTCTGCGTTTGACTGATGCGAGAAAATGATCGACTGCTGACTCCTTGAGCTTGCCGTTGACTAGCTTGTTGCGCCATTTGTTAACATCCACTTCCTCGGATCGTCGCTGACGTTCATGATGGTCTACGTTTGGGGCCGCCGCAACGAGCACGTGCGCATGAGCTTCCTTGGGCTGTTCCCGTTCACGGCGCCGTACTTGCCCTGGGTGCTCTTCTCGTTCTCGATCCTGCTCGGCAATAGTGCCACGACCGACTTGATCGGCATCATTGTCGGCCACATGTACTACTTCCTCGAAGGTGTGTGGTGGGAGTTCGATTGTATGGTTCATTTCGATTGCGCGGACTGATTGCGTTGGCGTCTTCACAAGATGTGTATCCCAGGATCGCGAGCATTCGCGGCTGGAAGACTCAGCGACCACTGGCGACGCCACGGATCTTGTATGTTTGAGGATCTGAAGTTTGTTGGAATCAATTGGGCTCGTTTCGCTGACAAGAAGTTGTTTGTGTTCACAGCAAGTATCTGCTCGACCCGCGTCCACTGGTTGTCGACAACGTGATCAACGATTTTGCGCCAGACAATGACCCGGCAGTGGACCACCCACACAATGACTGAGGGAAGAAAGAAACTAAAACGCGTAGACAGCTCATTGATGCCAAACACAGTCGATTGACATGCCTACGTCGCCAATGCATCATTATCGGATGGATATAATCTCTTACACGAGAGTGAATAATAGGTTGCACGATGGCCGCCATCTACATGGCGATTTCCTCCTGTCCGGTCGCCATGAGCGGCAGCTGCGAGCCGCGGCGACCCCGAGGGACTTGCAGCATGAAGAGTAGCGAGTTCATTTCCTCGTCTTCATCTGCAGCATTGGTATCCGAGGAGTCTTCCTCGGCGGTTGAAGGTGTCTTCTCTTTCGTCGGACTGCCAGGAGCGGGCTTGTCGACGGTCTTCGAAGTTGAAATGTTGCGCAGCAGCATGGGCTTCATGCCCGAGAAGAAGCGTGCCGCCGCTTTCGTTCCAGGAGGCACAGGAGGCAGCATACTCCTCCGAGGTTTGGAGCTTGATGCACCAACTGGACTCGGCGGCTGTGTTTGGTTCGAGGCGCTTGAGGATGACGAGTGCGTGGGCGACGGCATCGCGTCCATGCTCTCTCGCTGGTTGTTGACGCTGGACGAGGAGTCCAGGCGGTCGCGCTTCGTGTCCGTGAGCGTCCGCAGCAGCGATGGGATGCCAAACATTCGCAGCTTAGTCGGCGCTGCCTCGGGCTCGCTGTGCTCGTTGTTTGACGCAGCATCTGCTGCCTCTGCCTCCGGATGCTCCGCGATAGCTGGCGTCGCGTTGCTGCTGTTGTCGTCGCTGCCCCCGTCGGCAGCTTTTGCTGGGACCACAGACGACGACATCGACTTCTCGCTCGACCCTGTGCTTGACCGCCGCAGCGACGGCACGAAAAACTTGCGCAGCGACTTCTTGGGCGTGCCCTTGGTCGCCGGCGTCTTGGGTGACTGGCTGGTCGTCTCTGCTTCGTGCACCACGGGCGGCGCGATGCTCGGGATCGCCTGCGTCTGCTGCTTCTGCCCCTGCTCTTCCTGCTTCTGCTCCTGCTCTTCCTGCTTCTGCTCCTGCTTCTTCTCCTCCCGTTGATTCTCTGGGTCCTTCGAGCTCTTGCGCGCTAGCGACGGAGCCCCAGTCCCGAACCTCGGCGCCTTGGTCTCCTCCTCTGTCGCCTGCTCCTCGCTGCCGAACGACCTACCTGGCAGCGGTGCCCCCACCGGCGAGTCGAGCGGGCACAGCTTGTCTGCCCCGCCGTCGCTCCTGCGCGCCGCCGGGCGCTTGAGCGACGCGAACATGGCCGTCACGGGGATGCTGGTGACGCCCGGCTCGAGACTCGGCACGCCCATGCCCGAGTCCGTCTTGGCGCGCTGCAGCGTCGGCGCACCTGCCGCCGCCGCCGCCACCGGCGCCTCGCTGCTTGAGGATCGCGAGAGCACCGGGATGGCCGGCAGGCTAGGCGCGAGGCGCGAGACGGCCGTGACGGAGCGGCGCAGCCCCGGCGCCGAGAACCCGCGGCGCTTGGCGCTGGCAAAGTCCTTGGAGCTGGCGCTGGCCACGGGCGACGGCAGCCGGTCCACCATGGCGTCCATGCGGCGCTGCAGCGCGCGCTGGCTGCGCGGCGGCGCGCGGTCCTCGGCCGACAGCGAGAGCTGCATGAGCGCGTGCGGCGCGGCCATGGCGAGTGGCGGAGTGGCCGAGTCGCGGGACTTGGGCTTTGTATGCTCCGCGGGTGGATTTTCTAGCGTCGCCCAGCCTTTTCGGGCGGCGCGCTCCCGACCCAAGCGACGGGCGTAACGTGTGCAACGAGAAAGCGGATGGCGCGCCGGCTGGGCCTGTTGACAGCAGGTGGGAATACGCGCGGCCAGCGTCAACGGCGGTGGCGCCAGCGTGCCACTGTCGCCGCGATGGTCATGAGGCGCGGGGGATTGGCACGACACCACGCAGAATGTGAACCCGACGAGTTTTAGCAGGATGTAAACTTGAAGAAAGTATGGATCGACGCGACAGGCGCCTGCCAGGAAGTCGGACAAGAGTTCAGCGCTGACGTACAGCCAACTTCAAGCGCCGAGAAGTTCAGCGCCCCAACTGTGTACCGGGGCGAGTGAACAGCTACGAACGACTCGACCGCCGTGATGACGCGGATATCTCGATGGGGTATCAGATGGACTGGGCTGCGCTCCGTATCCTGCGAGTGAGCCCTCTGCCGAACCGCAGCGTGCAATCTTGGCAGCGTAGAGTCGCAAGAGCCACGCGGGACTTGCTGGCATTGCGGCATGGCCGCGCTCAACTGGTAGATCGGCGGCATCTGCTAAAGGCAGACAGGATGGTCATCACCACATGACGTCCGTATCTGAGCCAACGAGCTTGAACTGCGATCAACGCTCAGAAGTTCTTGAACTCGGCGGAAAAGGTGTTGTCAGGAGACTTGGCCTCGCCAAACGAGTTCGGATACTCATCGAAATTCGACACGTCTCCCTCCTGCCGAAGAGGAGGTACGAACGGCACGGATACGTCACGTCGCGCTACTTGCTCCCAGTCCACGTCGCTGAACCACGGGTGCATCTTGATGATCTCCACATCCGTCAGCCGTTTTTTTGGGTCGGGTGACAGCATCTTGCGAAGCAGATCCTTTAGCGACGGGTGCATGCGGCGCGGATAGCTGATCTTGCACTCAAGGATACGGTTGTAGAGCTCAAAAGGTGAGTCCTGACGACCTTGTGCAAACGGTGGCGACCCGTTGACCATCTCATACACGACGCAAGCGAACGCCCACCAGTCGACGCTGCTCGTGTAACTGCGCTTCTCTCGAGACGGAGTAAGCTGCTCGGGTGCGAGGTACTGTGGCGTTCCGACACTTGACGCAGTCCGCTCGTTCAGATCCGCGATTTTCTTGATGAAGCCAAAGTCAACAACGCGGAGATGTCCGTCAGCGTCCACGAGTATGTTCTCGGGCTTGAGATCACGGTACATGAAGCCGTTCTTATGGATCGCCTCGATAAAAACGAGCAACTCCGCGGCGTAGAATTTAGCCTCGTCATTCGTAAATTGTCCGACTTGATGCAGACGCCTGAATAGCTCGCCACCAGGCACGAACTCCATGATAAGATGCACGTGCACCGACGTCTGGAGGCTGCCGAAGAAGCGCGCCATGAAGGGCTGGTGCAGAGACGTCAGTCGGATCAAGGCTTCTCGCTCCCGGTCCACCTGCCTCACCATCTTGTGGCCAACAATGTCTCGTTTGCGCATCGACTTGATCGCGTAAAACTTTTTGGTGCGGCGAAATTGAGCGAGCCTCACCTTGCCTAGCATTCCTGTGCCCACAACTGCGTGCAACTGGAAGTAGTTCTCGAGGCTGAAAGGCTTGGGCGGCATTTCGAGACTCGTTCCTATCCAGCTTGAAGGATTTTTTGCTGACTGCTGCACCTTGGGTGGCCCACTCGGGTTCTTGACGCCGCCAAACCCTCCACTGCTGTCCTCGCTGTCAGTCCGAACAGCCGACACGCCATCACCGAAGCGGTATGAGGACGGGTCATTCGTAGTCAGCAAGGATGACGAAGACCCCATCACTGAGGTCGTCCTCAATCAGTGTCGCAAATGACCGCCTTGATTCAATTTTCGAGCTGGAAAAAGACTGCGACGTCGGCCACGCACATGCAGCATGAATCATCAGCCCTCCGCTCTATTTATACCAATGCAAGATGCTAACAAAAACACCACCACGCAACACCACTCGACTTGCTTAGTGCTCGACTGGGAACGGGTGCGCCTCCGTGTTGAACACGATTTCGTTCAGAGACAGCACCGAGTCATCCGAAAACAGCAGGAAAAGATACTTGAGCGTCTCGGCGATGAAGAAGCTCTCCATCTCGTCGCGGTATCCCTTCTTGATGGGACCAGTGGCGACGTTCCCAAGACTGGCGTACCCACCACGCTCGAGCTTGCATTGCTCATCAAACGCACGCATGATCGAGCGACCGTACTCACGGTATTTCTCATCCTTGGTCACCCGATACATGATCATGAGGCTCTCCACTGTCTCGGGTCGCAGCAAGTTGAACGCATCGCGCGGGCTGACGACAATATCTCGGTCGACCTCATCCTTCATGTTGAAGTAAACGATCTCTGGCGCCAGCTTGGCCTCCATCTGCGCGTACATCTGATGACAGGTCTCGATCAAGTCTTCCGCGAGCGACAAGTGTTCCTTGGGCATCCCGTGGTGGTAACCGAGAGCAAGCATGCCCGGAACAAAGCAAACGAGGTGGTCCATCTTGGGCTCAAGTCGGCCATTCACGAGCTCGCCAATGTAAACCAGCCCGTTCGGCTTCGACTTGCCCAACAGGTTAGACTTGATACCGTCGACGGCGGTCATGTACTCGTGCTTGAATTTGTCTTCCTTCTTGCCTGAAAGCAGCCACTGTGAAGTCGCCGAATGCAAGTTTAGTGTCTATCCAATGTTCCATCCAACAACCAAAATGAAGAACCAACAAACCTGCTTGAGAAGGTACTCGTAGTAGCTGTCTCCGTTTGCACCAAGCGTGATTTTGGCGTTTCCGGCCTTGCCGTCGCGCTGACTGATCATCACGGGCAGCAAACCGTTCGTGTATTTCTCCTTCACTTGCTTTGCAAGCTGTGTGGAAGGGAGCCATGCGTCAGTCAAGGTATTTGGATCAAATCCAATCGTATAGACATACCGAGTCGGCGATTCTCTCGACTTGGTCAAAGTACTTTTGGTGGTTTGTCAGTCGAGCCAGGTATTTGAACTCGAGCTGGACCGACCCGACTTCAGCTAGAGAGCTCGCTGCACGCGTGCGCTTTCGCTGCGGAAGGAGATGGTGTTAATTTGCGACAGTATGAAAACCAAGTCGGTGATCAATCCAAACACGCACCAGGATATCGTAGTCTTTGTCTGGCATGCCGTGCGAGTACTCGTCAAACGCCGGTGACAGCGCAGCACCGAGCTTGTTTGCCAACACAAGCAAGTGGTCTTCACCTACAGTCACCAGCAGTCTAGTCAATACACTTGCAGCAGCACAGAAAGATGGAGGGTATGCGTACCCGACATATAGTAGGAGGAGAGCAGTCCGCCGAGCAGGCGGATGGTGGTCTCGAAGAGGCTGATGAAGCCCGAGAGGAAGATGCGCTGCTCCATGTTGTCCGCGACCCACTTGCTGGCGCGCTCGAACTCGTCGAACATGCCGACTAGGTAGAGCGTGTCGAGCGAGTCGACGAGCGTGAGTGCCATGTCGTGTCCTGGCAGCCCGGTCCCGGTCATGGTCTTGACGTTGAGCGAGTCGTGGCCGAAGGCGTATGTCTCGTACCCCTTCCACGCCCAGCGGATCATGTCGACGACCTGTTTCTGGTCTGCGTTGTGGTTGCTGGCGTCGAACTCGCGTCTGCGGCGCAGCACCTCGTCGTCGGCCATGACGCCGCTGGCCTCGACCTCGTCCACCTTGACCGCTGGCGGCGAGGGCGCGCCCACGGGCGGCACGAACTCCTGCGCCTGGCTCTCGGGCTCGAACTTCCGCAGGTGGTGCAGCCACCCGTTGTTGCGCGGCTGCGGACGCGCGCGCCAGAGCCACAGCTGCGACAGCAGCAGCAGCGCCGCCACGCCGCCGACCACGAGCTTGAGCTTGAGCGCCGAGCCGCCGGACGCCGCCCGACGCCCGCGGGACGAGGCGGAGGACGCGGAGCGCGCCATCTCCGCGGGGCTGAGCGGCGCCTCGCGCGTCGCGGGCGACCGACGCGCGCGCGACTCCATGAAGAGCGTCGAGGAGCTGGAGCGAGTGCAAGTGGGCTCCTGACGTGGCTGCCTGGAAGATCCGGACCAGTTTGGTCCGATACTGGATTCAAGGTGTTTGTTTTGGCCAATCGCGGGCGAGAGAGGCAGTATACTGAGCGCGAGTCTTGCGATTCTAGTGGCCACTAGACGACGGAGGAGATGAAGCCAAGATGGCGGCGCGTGATGAGAGTTCGGTTATGCGTGTCAGTCGAGGGCGTCGCCGCTCCGTGAGATCGAAACCCACAGCTCGCTGACGCCGCCGAGCGCAACGCGGTTGTCCGCTGCATTTTTTTGCATTTGCATTTGCTTTTCGACGGTCACGAGTGCTTGAGCACGAGCAGCGCCGCGCAGAGCAGGATGAGCGCCACGAGCAGCAGGATGCAGCGCTCGGGCCGAGTGTTGCGCTGCAGCTTCTCGGCGCGCCGCAGCTGCTCGAGTCCCGAGCGCATGCGGCTCGCCGTCTGCTCCATGTTGTAGTCAATGCGGTCCACGAGCGAGCCCTGGTCGATCACCATGGCCGCGACCTCCTTGAAGATGGCGGCGAGAGCGCCCACCGACCTGGCGATGCGCTGGATCTCGGCGTCGCGCGTCTCCACCTGCCATGTCATGGCCAAGAGCTGCTGCTCCTGGACGGCTGCAGTCTCGCCTAGGGCACCTCTCCTCGCTCCGCTGTCGTCGATGCCAAACGCCTCTGAGCCGAACTTCTGCAGCCGCAAGCGCTCCATGTAGTCGCGCTGGCGCGCGCGGAACTTTTGCGACAGCTCCTGCAGCCTTGCGGCTGCCGCGCGCTGAGTGTTGAGGCGGACGAGGCGGTCGGTGGTGGACACGCTGGGCTCGCCGCCCACGAACGGGCTCGTGATCTTCTTGAGCGACCGGTCCGCATGCTGGAAGAGCTCGCCAATCTCGGCCGTGACCCGCTCGATCTCGTGGTCGTGCTGCTCCTCCGAGTCGTCGAACCGGATCATCAGCCGTCGCGTGTGGATCAGCTGCAGGTACTCGACTGCACAGTGCCAGTTAGACCTCCGCACGACGCACACGCAGTCAGCTCGCGGCGCAGCGGAACGCACGCTTGACGCCCAGCAGCCGCGCGGCCTCGTCCACCTGCTCCGCGAACTGCGTCCACTCCGGCCTCGGCAGCTCCTCAACGCGCAGCGCCACAAAGTCCGGCGCGTCCTGCAGCAGCGCGCGCTCCATCGCTCGCCCACGGCCACTCTGCCCATCGACGAATTGAGCCGCGCGCCCCATTGACAGCCGCGCAAAGCGAGCCGCGCACCTGCTTCTGGAAGGGCAAGAGCGCGTCCGCGAGCGCCACCGAGCCGCCCGCCAGCTGCCGCAGCTGGAAGCGCAGCTGGCGCCTGCGAAGGTTCGCCCTGCGCTCGCGGTAGCGCGCCGTGAGGTCCCTGTGCGCCATGGCCGGCGCATCGATTGGCAAGTGGCGCCAGGAGATCCGCGGCGCGATCTTGAAACGACGCAGTCGCCTCTGATTGGCAGAAACAACTTTCGTCCAATCAAAACTGTATGAGCTTCCATTTTCAACCAATCAAAACGATAGTTGAAGTGCTGGTGCGCTTGAAAGGACGCATTCGCAGTAGCTCCCCACGAGGCCTGCGGAATGGCCCCAGGAGCGGACGCCATGGGCCCTGGACGCGCCGAGCAGGGCTCCAACGGCGCGCTGACCGCTGCTGCCACAGCTCCAGGCGTGGTGCCGGCCCCGGCGCTCAAGTGGACGCGGCTGGAAGCCGTGGCGCGACGAAACAGCGAGGCGCCGTCGAGACGCTCGGGCCACTCGCTCAGCATCATCGGCTCTAACGGCTTCCTATTCGGCGGCTGCGACTACACGGACCCGCCGGGCCCCACGAACGACACGTTCGTGCTCAATATCAGTGCCAACGCGCCGTGCGAATGGGAGCGGCTGGGCTTCCCAGGAGAAGGCACTGTACCGCCGCCTAGATGGAAGCACTCGGCCACCGTCGTCGACAACAAGATCTACGTCTTCGGTGGCTTCCACAGTAGCAGCGTGCGCTTCAACGACCTGTGGGTCTTCAACCCCATCACCATGGACTGGGCCCAGCCCGCAACCACTGGCTCGACTGCTGGGCAGACGACTACCGCAGCTGCTCGCGGGGTGGCTTCCACGTGGCCAGCGCCACGGGGAGCTCACTCTGCTGTTGCGATTAGACGCTGCATTTACGTCTTTGGGGGATACGGTGGATCAGGGTACGGCCGGCGTGACTTTGACGACCTCCACGTTCTTCGGCTTGACGACTTCAGCTGGAGTAAGCTATCTTGCAAGGGTAAGGGACCTGACAAGCGAGCAGGACATCAAGCGTGCGCTGTGGACGATCAGATGCTCGTATATGGCGGCTGGAATAGTGTGACACAGTTCAACGACCTGCACATCCTCGACACGGTCGCCAATGCGTGGAGCACTGTCGAAGGTGTGCATATGGCTAGCCCGCTGCCTCGCTGGAATCACGCGTCATGCGCCGTTCTGGCGATACCGAACGCCAAAATATTCGTGTTTGGCGGTGTGCTGGGCGAGCCAAACAATTACAATGCGCAGGGAACCTACATGAATGATATCTGCGTTCTTGACTCGGGAGAAATGGCTTGGAGCATCCCAGAGACTCGCGGAACACCACCAAGTGGCCGAAGTGATTCTACGCTAGCGTACGATGACAAAGGCAGCCGGCTGTTCGTGTTTGGTGGTTGGTCCAATGTTTGGCTCAATGATCTGTATACGCTTGATGTCAGCAGTGTGGTGGGACCACCTTATGGAATCACACGCGTTTTCCCTGACTTCGGACCCCTCACGGGCGGCACGGCGGTTGCTATTGAAGGAATAGACTTTCGTAATCGACCCGTAGTCGTTCGTTTTGCATGCAGAAAAGGGTCCGTCGATGTCCCTGGCGAGTATGTCAATGACCACACACTCAAAGTGGTCACCCCGGACTTCACACAATACCCCGCAGGTGACGTCCAAGTTCGGGTTGCCCTTCAAGGAGATTCGTTTACTACGACATTTCAGACTTTCAGCTTTTTCGCCGTCAGTGTTGCACCATTGTGCTTCGCCTACGGCCCTGGAGTTCTCAGCGGTGGTGCAAGCGGTGAATCAACTTGCTTTATAATTCAGGCACGTGATGCGCAACGTGCACTTCGGACTCGTGGTGGGGATGAATTTACTGTAGAAATAGAGGCCGAAGCATCGGGACCCATTTTCACTCCATCTCTTCAGATCCAAGACTTTGATAACGGCAAATACCTCGTTAGCTACAGTGTGCCGAAGGCCGGAGAATACAAGATTCACATTTCATTTAGCGGGACATTTGGAGGCGAGGCTGGACCCATTCATGGATCGCCGTACACTGCAACCTTTGATGACACTGTCACACGTGAGATGAACTTGATCACAGGAAAGCTTGTCTTGGATCAACTTCTGCATGATCTATTGAGTCTTCAGCAATCGTGCAAAGACTGCAACGTTGGCCTGGAGCAGCCGTTGGCCGATGCATCATGGTCGCCCGAGCAGACGACAGCTGCTTTAATTACATTCAAAGAGCACGTGTTTCTGGTTGAAAAACGTGGTCACGACATTACGACTTCTATCGAACAGCTACGAGCTGAGATCGCATATCTCAAGGACTCTGGCATAAATATGACCAAAGAGCTCGAGCTTCTTCAGTCGATAGAGATGTCTTGGTCAGAAATTTTAAGGAAGATCCCAGCTGCAAGTGCACGGATTGCGCCACTTATTGCAGCGCAGGGTCTCAAATTCCGCGGAGAGATTGACCCATACTTAGACCTGCTCCGTGCAAAGGATGCACAACTTAAAGCAAAGCCCTTCTGGAGTTTCGCCGTTGGTGTTCGACAGGCGCTTGATGCAATAATGGCAGAAAAGGTAGCCCTGGAGCAGGACCAGATCGTATACAACCAGAAGCTTCACGTTGCTGAGATCCTTGAGTGCGACGATCTGATGGCACCATGTGCTTCAGTCCTCGGGTCGATTTCGAGGGTGCTATCCCATGCAAGTCTCCTGTGGGAATCAATCTCTGAGGTCACGCGCAAAATTGACTTGTCTCGCGAGATACCATGGAGTATGATTGATGGTGTTGTACTCGAAGAAGAAGCGAAAGCTTTTCTTGGGCTTGTGAAGGCCATCAACAAGGAGATCCGCGACTGTGATGCATTCAAGCAGTTCGAACGCCTTGTTAAAGAATTCCTAAGCACATGCCCTCTTTTCCAGGCGTTGCGTCATCCATCAATGCGGAAACGACATTGGGAGGATCTCATCAAAGTTACAGGAAAGACATTTGAGTGCCCGGAAGATAATCCTTCACTGAGATTCGCCGATATTCTAGCGCTAAACTTGCACGAATTTCAGCGTGATGTGGAAGAAATCACCGACCGAGCACAGAAAGAGGCCAAGCAAGAAGCTGTGCTGCAAGACCTCGACAATCGATGGAGTACAGTTGCATTTACTATGGTGCCATACAAGGACACCGACATCCCACTCCTTCACTTAGACGAAGAGGTGGTAGAGATGCTCGAATCCGATCAACTTCTGGTTCAGGCTATGACAGCGGGGCGCCATAACTTCTTTTACTCACAGACAGTGGCGTGGAGGACAAAGCTGGTGCTTGTGTCTGATGTCACCAGCGTGCTGAGTGAGATTCAGCGATCTTGGTCATACTTGGAGCCGTTATTTATTCAGTCAGAAGAGGTCAAACGTGAGCTACCGGACGATGCTCATCGATTCGAGGGCATAGACCAACACGTTCGCGAAGTGCTGAAGGAATTGTGGACCCCTAACCGAGGCAATGTTGTCTTCGGCTGCCAGCTGCCTAACATTCATCAGCAGCTGATCGATCTGAGATCAGGTCTGGAGACGTGTCAGCAAGCCCTGAAGGAGTTCTTAGACTCGAAGCGCCGCTTGTTTCCGCGATTTTATTTTGTATCAGAAGCCGACTTACTCGACTTGCTGTCCAAAGGCAACGAGCCCAAAAATATCCTTGTTCACCTCGAGAAAGTGTTCCTCGCCACAAGGACGCTGGTTCTTGACAAGCCAGCTGGGTCGTCAGTTACCATAGCAACCCACTTCATCTCAAATGATGCTGCGCGAGAAAAAGTAGCCTTTGAGCCAGCCGTTCCACTTGAGGGGAAAGTTGAAGTGTACCTTCAAGTTGTCCTTGAAGCTATCCAGACGTCTCTGCGCAAACAAGTGGGTCGATCAATCCGCCGCTTTCCTGAACAAAATCGAGCAGAGTGGTTGCTTCAAAAACTACCATCGATGAATGGCAAGGAGGACGCACCTCTATCAAACATGGATGCTGCTCAGATTGCTCTGCTTGTTGCAGGAATTGAATATGCGAATGCTGTTGAAAATGCTTTCACTCTCTTAATTAAAGGTCACGCAACAGCAGTGAAGGAGCTCTACGATAAAATGCTGATTCAGCTGAGCGATCTCATCAAACTAACTCAAACGCCATTGTCAAAAGACGATCGCCAACGCACAATGTGCATGATCACGATGGACGCGCACTCCCGTGATATCGTGCAGAAATTGCTGTATGAAGAGATCTCTTCGCCAGCTTCGTTCTTGTGGCAGTCTCAAATGAAGCAACGTCGAGCTGAGCGCCAGAACAAAACATACCTTGAAATTTGCGACGCACAGTTTAACTATGGCTTTGAATACCTTGGAAATGGTCCTCGACTTGTGGTAACACCGCTTACCGATCGCATTTATGTGACTGCTACACAAGCGCTGCATATGCAGATGGGATGTGCACCTGCTGGCCCTGCTGGCACGGGTAAAACCGAAACCACGAAAGACCTGGCTAATATGCTCGGCAAAATTTGCTATGTATTCAATTGCTCACCAGAGATGGACTACAAAAATTTGGGCAACATCTTCAAGGGGTTGGCAAGTGCTGGAGCATGGGGTTGCTTTGATGAATTTAATCGTCTTATTCCGGAGGTGCTTTCGGTTTGCTCCGTCCAGTTTAAAGCGGTATGCGACGGTATTCGTGGCGAGAGCGATACAGTTATCATTGAAGGAGACAATGTAAAGCTCGACTCAACTTGCGGTACGTTCATAACGATGAACCCTGGTTATTTGGGCCGCTCAGAACTACCAGAAGGGTTGAAATCACTCTTTCGACCAATCACTGTTATGGCGCCAGATCTGGTGCTCATCTGTGAAAACATGCTAATGGCCGAAGGGTTCCGCGAGGCCAAGGTGCTGGCATCCAAATTCTTCAGCCTATACTCACTGTTGAAAGAGCTTCTGTCAAAGCAAGATCACTACGATTGGGGCCTTCGAGCGGTCAAAAGTGTGCTCGTTGTGGCAGGTCAGTTCAAACGTGCCGAGCCAAAACTTTCGGAGATGGAAATCCTAATGCGCTCATTGCGCGACTTCAATCTGCCCAAGATTGTAGAGCAAGACCTTCTTGTCTTTAACGGACTGCTTGGAGACCTGTTTCCAGATACAAATCCACCGCGCAAGTTGGATGAGGCCATGGAGAAATTTGTCCAAGTCGCATGCGAGGAAATGGGGTTGTGGCCACATGAACAGTTCCGCCTGAAAGTAATCCAATTAGATGAGCTACTCGCAATTCGTCACTGCGTATTCATCATGGGTCCACCAGGAAGTGGCAAATCCGACTGCTGCGAAGTGCTTGTGAACGCGCGCAAAAAGAAGGGAGACGACCACTTCACAAAAGTTGTTGACTTGAATCCCAAGGCAGTTTCAACTGAGGATTTATATGGCTACATGGTGCTAGGCACGCGTGAGTGGAAAGACGGTCTGCTCTCCAAGTTGATGAGAGACATTGCAACTGCATCAACGACAGATGTTCGTCCTAAATGGATCGTGCTTGATGGAGACCTAGACGCCAATTGGATCGAGTCAATGAACTCGGTCATGGACGATAACAAGATGCTGACCCTCGCATCCAACGAGCGCATTCCGCTGAAGCCGAACATGCGCCTTGTATTTGAGATCCGAGATTTAAAGTATGCAACACCTGCAACCGTATCGCGCGCTGGCATTCTCTACATTTCAGACAACGATGGCTTTCAGTGGAAGTCTCTTCTAGCAAGTTGGGTCGCAACAAAAGGAGCAAACGTTGCCCAGCGTGCTGCACTCGGGGAGACTATGAACAAGTACATTATTCCAATCGTCGCTTTCGTGAAACAGCAATGCAAAACCATAGTTCCACTGCAAGAAATTGGGCTCGTGCAGACGTACCTGTATTTTCTAGAAGGCGTTCTTGACACCGAGACGTTAGCTGATACTCGGAAGGTCGATATTCTAAGTGGGTTCATTTCCGTTTGGGCGTTTGGCGCTGCTCTCGCAGTCGCAGATGATGGCACCGACTATCGCAAGTTGTTCAGCGAGTGGTGGCGCGGAGAGTTTAAACACATCAAGTTTCCAACGCGAGACACGGTTTTCGATTACTGGCTCAATCCCAACACGCTTAGCTTTGAGTCATGGCGCGCATCACCGTTCTTTAAAACTGTTCAGTTCGATGGTTCTGTGGCGATGTCTTCACTCACTGTTCCAACAACTGAAACTGCGTCCATTGCGAATTGGATGACTCTTATGGTTCGAGAGCAGCGACCATTCATGTTGTGTGGTGGAGCTGGTACTGGCAAAACCCAGGTCGCTCAAGGGCTATTGCAGGTACTCGGAATGAAGTCACCAAGCGCATCACCATCGCTAACAGCATCGCCAAGTCTCCTGAATGAACCAGCGTTCTCCAGTGTGACAATAAACTTCAATTACTACACAAATTCATCAGCCCTTCAAGCGATTTTAGAGTCCAAACTGGCGAAACGCGTTGGAATCACTTATGGTCCAAGCACAGGGAATCAGCTCGTTTACTTCCTTGACGATTTAAACTTACCTCAAGTAGATGCATACGGAACGCAAAGCGCGCTCGCCCTACTTCGCCAACATCTTGATTATGGACACTGGTACGACCGTAGCAAATTCACACTCAAGCAAATCGTAAACGTGCAGCTATTGGCGTGCATGAACCCGAGTGCAGGCAGTTTCACGATCAACCCGCGACTGCAACGCCACTTTGTCACTTTTGCGCTCGCAACACTGAGCGCCTCAAGTTTGCAAATCATCTACGCTACTTTTCTGGACGGATATGTTGCCGACTTTGTCGAGGAGATACGAAAAATGTCAGGTCCAGTGCTCAAGGCTGCACTTGCTCTACACGCACAAGTTTCATCGTCGTTTCGAAAGACTGCGGCAAACTTTCATTACGAATTCAACATCCGCCACGTAGCTAACGTTTTTCAGGGCCTTCTCATGGCGAAACCGGCAACGTTTGAAGATCCACTGAAATTCGCTTTGCTTTGGGTTCACGAATCAAGTCGCGTTTACGGGGACCGACTTGTCAGCAGTAGTGACCTAACAAAGTTCACATCTATTACTCAGCAGCTTGCTCGAAAGTGCTTCCCGTCGCTCAATTTCACTCGATTTTTTGCTCCTCCAGCTTCAGTGTCATCTAATGTAGAGTCATCTGGAGCAATCCCAGACGTAGAACCAATCCTCTTTTCTCACTGTGCAAACGGATTGCGCACGAACGAGTACGACCAAGTACTATCCATGCAAGCTCTACTCACAACTTGTGAGGAAGCGCTCACAGAGTACAACGACGTATTACCTAAAATGGATCTCGTACTCTTCAAGGATGCTCTCGAGCACGTAGCCCGGATTGTGCGCATCATCTCTATATCTTCTGGACATGCCCTACTTGTTGGTGTGGGAGGAAGTGGACGTAAATCTCTTTCGCGTCTGGCCGCATTCATATGCGGATACTCGCTAGTTGAAATTGCGCTGACTCAGGCGTACTCTCTGGTTGACTTTAAAGCCGACCTCCAGTCAATGTTTGCAAAGGCCGGTGTGAAAGGAGACGGTGTGGCTTTTCTCTTTAGCGACGCACAGATCAAAAATGAACGGATGCTTGTGCTCCTCAACGATCTTCTTTCAAGTGGTAATATTCCCGATCTGTATAATGCTGATGAGCAAGCAAGCATTATTCAGCAGATTCAGCCCAAGGTGGTAGCGTCTGTAGCAGCACAAGGTGACAGTAGCTCTGGTTCAGAAACAAGCGAGAAGGAGCGATGCTGGAGCTGGTTCACACAAGAGATCAAGCGCAACTTGCACGTCATACTTTGTTTCTCTCCAGCAAGCAGTGACTTCCGATCCCGAGCTCGAAAGTTCCCTGCACTCGTCAATTGTACGCTAATCGATTGGTTTCAACCGTGGCCAAAAGACGCTCTCCTTTCTGTCGCGGCTAGATTTTTGGATCAAGATGTAGCAGCATCTACTCACTGGCAGCGGACTGAAGTCGAAATCGATGCGATAACAAGTTTTTTCCCGTTCGCATTCCAAAGCGCTAATGACATCGCGCGCGATTTTCTTACATATGAAAACCGTCGTGTTTACTCTACCCCACGTTCATATCTCGAGTGTCTTGCTTTTTATGGTTCATTGTTGAATGAGAAACGTCAGGCTCACGATCGAGCAGTCGCTCGATTGCAAGGTGGGCTAGAGAAGATGGAGAGCACCAGTAATGTTGTAGCCAATATGGAGGATGAACTGAAGGTGACTCTTGAAGAGGCGGAACGCAAGCGAGTTGTGGTTGAAGAGCTTGCAGAGCGACTCCAACGGGAGAAGGAAATTGTGGAAACGGAAACTGCGCGAGCGAACGCTGAAAGAGAGAAGTGCGCAATTATTCAAGCGGACGTGACTGCAAAAAAAGAGGACACAGAAAGAGATCTAGCTCAGGCACAACCTATGCTAGAAGCAGCGATGGCTGCGCTTGATACACTCAATAAAAAGGACTTGGGTAGCTGCAAGACTATGACGAAGCCACCCGCAGGAGTTGGAGATGTGTTTGGCGCAGTTGTGGTACTATTTGCTGGCGTAAATGCCAACGTGGTTGTCCAAAAGAATGGGAAAGTCAAAGATAAAGACCGTTCGTGGGAGGCAACAAAGAAGGCCCTGCTTGGTAATGTGAACGCATTTGTTGATGAGTTGAAATCATTTAAGACGCTCGTCGATGATCACCAGATTCCTGACATCAATTGGAAGGAAGTGCGTCCCTTCTTGGCACTTGAACACTTCAATGTGGAAACGATTGAGAAAAAGAATTCGGCGGCGGCGGGATTGTGTGCATGGGTGATCAATATTGTAGCATATTATGACGCCATTGTAGTGGTCGAGCCCAAAAAGAAAGCATTGGCAGAGGCAAACGAAAAGCTGCGTGCAGCAAATGAAAAACTCGAGGCAGTGAGCGAGAAAGTTGAAGCCCTTGAGACTCGGCTTGCTGCGCTGACGCAAGAGTTTGATACCACCAACAAAGAAGTTGAAGATGCGATCGCGCTGGTCGAGCGTGGTCGATTGCGAATGTCACTAGCGCGACGGCTAGCAGATGCTCTCGGTAGTGAGAGCGAGCGTTGGTCACAGGAACTGGAGGTACTGCGGACTCGGGCTGACTCACTACCGCTTGAAGTGCTATTAGCTGCCAGTTTTGCGTCTTTTGCTGGAGCATTTACCAAAAGATACCGCGATATCCTGCTGAGTGAAAAATGGATACCTTACCTGCGCAAAGCGCTGACACCTGGATCGGCGACGAGATCCTCGTTGGCAGTTCCAGAAGACCCCAGCACAGTTGTAATCTCGAATGACTTCAATCCCCTGGCACATCTTGCATCATCCTCTGAAGTGGCCGAATGGAACTCACGTGGTTTGCCAAGTGACCGCGTGTCTGTAGAGAATGGAGCAATTGTCCGTCGGAGCGTACGTTGTCCATTACTCATCGATCCTCAACTGCAAGGAATTCACTGGCTCCGAGAGACCGAAAAGTATGCAAGGCGACTGGCTCCAGCGACGATCGCGGTTGTTCGACAAGACCAACAGAATTTATCCCAGTTGCTAGAGCTTGCAGTTGAGCATGGTCACTCAGTGATCGTTGAAAACATGGGAGAAAAACTCGAAGTTGCACTGTGGCCTGTAATTGCGAAAAGCACGACTTTGCGGGGGCATAAAACTCTGCTCAAGATGGGCGAGAAACTCGTGCCACTTCATGCTGACTTCCGACTATATCTCCACACTAAGCTATCAAACCCACACTTGCCACCCGAGGTTCAAGCAGAAACAACTGTTGTAAACTTTGCTGTAACTCCTCATGGGCTAGAAGACCAGCTACTAGCACTTGTTGTACGCAAAGAGTGGCCGAAGCGTGCAAAGATCAGAACACTGCTATCGTACCAGCAAAACGCCTTCAAGATCCGATTGCAGTCGCTCGAAGATCGGATCCTAAGTAGCTTAGCAGACTCAGAAGGCGATATCACTGAGAACGTGCAAGTCATAGAGGATCTGGAGGCGACCAAAGCGGCTGCAATCGAGATAGGGATCAAGGCTGCCAAAGCCAAAGAGTATGAGGCGCAGCTCAACGACCTAAGCGGGAAGTACCAATCTGTGGCGAGTCGCGGTGCACTACTCTTCTTCCTCATGAACGAGCTACAGCGAATGCACCCCTACTATGTCTACTCACTAAACGCATTTGTTGTCATATTCCAGCGTGGCATAGATCTTGTGGCTTCTGGGGACCGTCCTCAGTCCTCTAATGCGGGAGGATTATTGGGGCGACTCAAAGCTGCCGCAAAGAAAGTCATTGCGACCCAGCGATTCCAGTGGAATGCTGACTTGCTCCTTGCGGATCGAGTCGTCGACAGCACAGAGGTAGATGGGAGCCAGCACCAAGAATCGGATCTTGGGGTGCTCATGGAGGAAGCCGAGAAGGATGCACTGCCAACCCCAGACCAAATCGCGTCGAGGTGCTCTCAGCTCCAAACTTCTATCACTGACGTTGTTTTCAATTATATCCGACGCGGTATGCTTGAAAAGGATAAACTGACACTGGCAACTCAGCTTGGATTGTCGATCCTGATGCATGAAGGGAAGGTTACGCAGCTGGATGCACACTGCCTTGTCCATGCATACAGAGGATCAAACGCGGGTCCCGCACCGCAAGGCATGGGATTACTCAGCGAGTGGCTCAGCGAAGCTGCATGGAAGCGTGTTTGCTGGCTTGAGCAACACGTGCCAAATCTACAAAAACTTACTGCGAGCATGCGCGGGGAGAGTGAAGAGTGGCGTGAATGGTGCGATCGAGACAACCCTGAGGCTGTACCTCTGCCCGGAAGCCTCGTGAAGATCACGGCTGCATCGCCGCTGATAATGCTTCACGTGGTGCGCGCACTACGTCCAGACCGTATGTGTGCCGCGATGCAAATTTTTCTTGTCCAGCACTTTGGGGCGTCCGTTGTTCAGCAGCCGCCATTTGACATGGAATCAGCGTACCAGGAGACGAGTGCATCGACCCCCATGCTCTTTATGCTGTTTCCTGGTGTCGACCCGACCGCGTGGGTTGAGGCACTCGGTCGCAAGTTCGACTACACTACTTCAAGAGGTAACCTATCTGTGTTGTCTATGGGCCAAGGTCAGGAGGCCCTCGCAGACGCTACATTACTCTCTTCATCACGCGAAGGTAGCTGGGTGCTTTTGCAGAATATTCATCTCATGCCGTCGTGGCTTGCGAAGCTTGAGCGCACGCTGGAACTATGCTCTGTAGCGGCGGACATGAACTTCCGGTGTTTCTTGTCAGCTGAGCCGGTTGTCAGTATTGACCAGCTACTTCCAGAGTCACTCCTGCAATCTTGTATCAAAGTGGCAAATGAGGCGCCATCTGATCTGCGAAGCAATCTCAAGCGAGCTTGGGCTAGCTTCACCCCAGCACAAGTCGAGACCACGAGCTCGAGGCCGACTGAGTTTCAGCAAAGCCTGTTTGCACTTTGCTTCTTCCACGCTCTCGTTCTCGGTCGTCGACGTTTTGGAACGCAAGGCTGGAGCCGCGCGTATAGTTTCAATACGGGCGATCTTGTCATTTGCGCTGATATTCTGCGTCGCTACGTTGACAAGACAGATGCGATGCCGCACAAGAATTCTGGGATGACGACACTAGCGCTACCATGGGAAGATCTTCGCTATATTTTCGGCGAGATCATGTACGGCGGACACATCACAGACCATTGGGATCGAATCACAAACGCTACCTACCTGTCTTCCATCTTGGCTCCAGATCTGCTTTCGACGAAAGGAGGGAAAGAACTCGCAGACGGATTCCGCATGCCTGCAGATGTCACCACATTCACGTATAGCAAGTATACCGCGTTCATTGACGCAACGCTCCCGCCGTCAGACTCCCCACGAGTGTACGGCTTGCATCCAAACGCTGAGGTAGGATACCTCATCGATGCAGCCTCAAGGGTGTTCGCAACGCTCTCGACAGTGCCTGCATTTGCATCTCCAGCACAAGCTACGCCTGCGGTTGCTACCTCCACAAAGTCGTCCTCGTCGGAAGTAGCTCTGAGCGGGGAGAGCGCACGTGTGCTCACTGTGGTCGAGCAATTGCTCAATACCATGCCTGTGGAGCCAGATCTCCAGACAATCCAGGCTCTCGCAGAGCCGCTGCTGTCCACCGACTCGTCACCGTTTGTGATTGTCGCCGTGCAGGAAGCAACACGCATGCAGTTGCTTCTTCACGAGATGCGTCAGAGTCTATCGGAATTGACGAAAGGCCTCCATGGCGCGTTGAGCATGACGGAGAGCATGGAGGAGCTCGCAATTTCACTGGCGTTCAGCCGAGTGCCAAATGCGTGGCTACCGTTGGCGTGGAGCTCCCGAAAATCGCTGGCTCCCTGGTTCATAGACTTGCGTGCGCGAGCTTCAAGTCTAGCGCGGTGGACAAGTGAGCTTCGCATGCCTCGATCCGTGTGGATATCCGGGTTGTTCAGCCCCACGGCACTACTGACAGCGATCAAGCAATGCACGGCGCGTCGCCACGGGCTCCCGTTGGACACGATGGCGATCGAAACCCACGTAACGCCGTACGTTGCAGGCTCAGAGGATGATGACGGCGATGGAGACTTAGCCGCACCTGCTGAAGGAGATTCGGATGGCGGCCCGCTTCCACTGTCGACTGCATCCATTCCCCCAGCAGACATGGGAATATTTATCCACGGTATGTTTGTGGACGGCGCAAGGTGGGAGTTGGCAAGTGGCGTGGTCACAGCTGCAGCTGAAACCGAGAAGGAGGAGGGCGGCAGTAGTGGCGGGGCATTACAAATCCCTCCCACATACGAGTTGGATGGCGTCACGTGCAGCGGCTGGCTGGCCGACCCGCGGCCAAAGGAGCTCCTGCCACCGCTGCCGGTCATTTATGCTCGGGCCGTCGTGGTGGACGAGCGGTGGGAGGCGACAGCAGTGGGCTACTTCCGTCGTCGGAGAGACGTGTACGACTGCCCCGTGTACCAGACGACGCAGCGAGGGCCGACCTACGTGTTTCTCGCGACGCTGCGCACGCTGCAGCCGCGTGCCAAGTGGACGTTGGCTGGAGCAGCTCTCGTCATGCAGACGGATGACTGAGTATAGATCAGCATTGATGTTGATAGAATTGGCAAGTTGAAGTTGAATTCAACGCGTTACAGTAGTGATGAATGACATGAAAAGCAATCGGGTGGATGCATGTGAAAGGCAAAAACAAAGTGGATCTAATGGAATGAAAAGAGGAATAGCGGCTCATATCGCTCCGCTCACTCACGCTGCCTTGGAATTGGAACAGCGGACGTTCATCAATGAGGGGGACGAGGCATCCGAAGAGAGCCAAGCACCAAACCCATCGACTTCCCGATTCAATGAGCGAAGCCCGGCAAAGTCATCACCGCTATTGAGATTGTCTACATTGGAAAACCAAGTAGAAATGACTATACTATAGAAATGATCCTGTGTAAGTACGGTCTTGCTCTTCCACTGAGAGGTGTCTCCAACCATTATACTTTATTAGCCTCCCGTACGGCTGTTTTACAATCCATGCAGCTCCGATTTATCCCCTTGGTTCCCAATGTCGTATCTTACGACATAACCGCATGAACTACGTGCGATAGTATCTGCATGACACGCTTGTTTCTCATCAGCATGGAGTGCCAGGCGCCCAGCAATGAACCGAGCGTCATGAAGACAGCCAAGGCGACTCAACGACGCTCCTGAATTCCTCGGTTGCGTTGAAGGCTTGCCGAGAGCTCATTGGTTGCGTGGTGGATGCCAACGCGCAGGTTCGCAAGGCAGCCTCCTCGCTCCGTTCCTCTTTGCAATACAAGTGTCGAGTCCTGGTTGCTCACAAGGCCGTTGGAAAGTAGAGGGTGCCATCCCTCCTTGTTCGATATGCTTCACATACACTTTGCAAGTAAAAAGGGAGGGATGTCATGAAACCTGGAGGACTTCAACTTGCGCTCTCGGCATTCGACTCGCATGGTGCTTTTCCCCTCAGTCGTGAATTTGCAAGATGGAGTCCAAGCGCCCGCATTTCCCGGCTCATGATCCAGGGCCACGCACCTCCGAGCAGCCGGATTCCCCCGACGACGACATCGACGACCGGGAGCGACGCTGCTCAACTCGACGCGACCTATTCGGCTGGCTTTTGCGGCGATACCCAGCCTGTGAAGCTCGCCTATCCTCTTATCCGCGGCCAGATGTCTCGGCGAATCTTGCACTGTCAGACCCAGTCGAAGCAACTCGCTTCAAGCAAGGTGAACCACCCGAGTCATCGACAACGCCGTGTTGATTCAGTAGGTGTCCCCCACCGGAGCGCGGACCCACGGAGGAAGGCCATTGCGAGCAGGCGACAGGCGTTTCGCCTCGGCGCTAGCTGCGCAGGACGCGTCGACATCAAGAACAACGCCAACATCGTGGTGGCGAGAACACCACCACACGGTATCCAGTCTACGCTGTGGACTCAGTGTAGGGTATGCTGGGAGTCCCGTATAGCTCCAGTGGAGAGGGTAGGAACCTCGGTGAAACAGGGGTTATCTGTGCATATTTCTAACAACCAATACAAAAAATACATCATTTGAACCAGGTCGTCACCAAAATCACTTGTTGCATTGAAGATCGCCATTTCAACTTGCACCAGTTGCAGCTCATACACACAACCCATGGCCACTTGCCATCCTCCACTTACTTGCTGGCGGGCGGCACAGCCGACGGGTCAAACAGCTTGGGCATCTGCTGCCAGCACTTCCAGTAGTCGGCGTCATTGTGCTCGCACGACAGCGCGTACTCGGTCAGGCGCAGCATGTACGTCGACTCGAACATGAACGCGAGCCCACCCTCGAACTTCTCCGGCTTGAGCTGCGCATTGGACGCGGCCTCGAAAGTGGCGGCGTCAGGGCCGTGGGCCGTGTCGATGCTGTGAAGCGAAGCGCCACCAGGCTGGAAGCCGTCCTCCCCGCCCTTCTTGGCGTCGTACGTGCCGTACACCATGCCCATGTACTCGGACATGCAGTTGCGATGAAACCAAGGCGGGCGGAACGTGTTCTCCTGGACCATCCACCGCGGTGGGAAAATGACAAAGTCCGCCACGGCATTTCCGGCCTCCTCGGTTTGGCAAGTCAGCACGCAGTAGATCGACGGGTCCTGTAAGCATCGTCAAGTTAGATCCAAGGCCCGCCTCAAGTTTGGAAGAAGGCTCGTACCGGGTGATCGAAGCTGACCGAGTTCATCGTGCAAAACTTGTCAAGGTTGTACTTGAACGGAATGTAGTTGCCATGCCACGCGACCACGTTGAAGGGCGAGAAACGCATCTTGGCCGAGAAAATGGAGCCACCAAACTTGTTGAGCACCTTGTACTCGCACTCGCGATCCTCGTAGCTCGCAACAGGGCTTTCAAAGTCGCGAGGGTTGGCAAGACCGTTCGCGCCGATGGGACCGAGGTCCGGGAGGATGAAGTGGCGGTTAAACACCTCGCAAACGTAGCCACGCGAAGGCTCGTCAACGTCTACCGAAAAGCGGATGCCGCGCTATTGAGTTGTACCATCCACATTTGGCGTCAGTGCGATGCGAACGCTGAAACCCAGATGTCTTCATGCAGGAACTAACCTGAATGACGCAGATCTCATGGGGCGACACGAGCAGCTTGCCGAACTCGGTCGTAATCTTGAGCACACCATGCTGCGGGACTGTCGTATCACAGAGAGCGTAAGTCATCGTTCAACCACGGATCGAGCCCATCAAATCGCTCCGCACCGATCAGGAAGTCGCCGTCCGAGTTGTAGAAGCACGTGTCGGTCATGGACGCGTTGGCGGCGTACGTGTGGATAGCAATACCCGCCTTGAGCGTCGGCTCGCCGGCCCCCGCTGCATCCAATCAACAATTGTCAGCATCAGCATCAGCGCAGCAGCATCCAGCACCCGCACCGCGTCCTTACCGATGGTGCGCAAACCCTGGACGAAGTCGACGCGCTCGGCGGCGGGCGGGAATGGGATGGGCCTCCATCGCATCTGCTGTGGCGAGAGCTGCTCGGTCGTGAAATCGGCCTTGATGAATGGGAAGGCGACCTTCTGGAACTTCTCGTGCACCACGGGCGGCAGGATGCGGTAGAGCCACGTGCGCTGGTTCTTGTGGCGCGGCAGCGTGAAGGCCGTGCCCGAGAGCTGCTCCGCGTAGAGTCCGTAGGGGCACTGCTCTCATCACCAGCCATCGACCAACCAGGCTGTTAGCGCGGCTCCTCGCCCCAACTCACGCGCTGCGCACCTTCTGCGGGTTGTTCTGCGCCTTGGGCAGCGCGCCGGGCAGCGCCTCGGAGCAGAAGTGGCCGCCGAAGCCCGGCTGGTACTGCAGCGCGCTCCAGTCGGCCATGGCGTCGGTCGAGCTGCGCGTCTCGCGGCCAATCGGGAAGTGAGCGCCGACGTCCTTTGGCATCTCTTCAACCGAGGGGAAACCACCCCCATCCCGCAACTCCCCCAGTCCCCAACACTCACGCAGTTGCTCCATCAGAGGGAAACGCCAACAACTTCAACCAGCACACAATCACCGCGTTGAGACGCTGCCGCGTATGCTGTCTCGGACAGCGTAAGAGCGTCAAAGCGCGCTGCATGACGCGCTACTCGCCGCCTCGCCGCCCATGGCGCCCGCCGCTCCATCCGCTGCGTCTGCTGCGTCTGCTGGCGGCCGCGCGCGCGTTTCTGGGCGACGCGCGGACTCGCTGCGCGTGCTGGTGGGCAACGACAGCCTCAGCTTCAGCGCGGCGCACTTCGTGGCCTTCCGCGGCTTCCGCGAGCGCCTGCACGGCCACAACTACCGCCTGGCGGTCGCGGTCGTCGGCGACCGCGTGGGCACTGACGGCTACGTCGTCGACTTCGGCGCACTTAAGCGCATCGCACGCCAGCTCTGCCAGGAGCTGCACGAGAACTTCCTGGTGCCCATGAAGAGCGACGTGCTTGACATTCACGTCGACGACGCGAGCGTCAGGATGAGGACGGAGGACGACGCCAGCTACTGCTTCCCAAGAGCCGACTGCGCGCTGCTGCCTATCGTGCACTCGTCCGCGGAGGAGTTGGCGGCGTACATCACTGGTCGCATCATCGACGCGTTCACGGTCAAAGCCTTTGTCGAGAGAGGCGCGCGCACGGTCGAGGTCAGCATCTCCGAAGCAGACAGACAGCTAGCGACGTGCGAGCGAGACATCGTTGCGTAGTCTAGACGTTAGCAATCATACCTCTGGTCATACGTTCGCTTGACTCCATGCGGCATATCCCCCGTCCAGTCCAATCGGTTGGGTGCTTCGGCTTACAGCAGCAAACGACGTGGACAAGCTATTTGCGCCACTTGCCATCAGTGACGAGCTAAACATTCGCGTGCTACGCATGTCCACGAGATAGTTTCGCATGCCAACGTCAGACTCGACACTTGACATGGACGCTCGCCTCTCCACTTGAACGGCACCGCTCGAAACCTTGCTGCACAGGATGCAGTTTGACAGCGAATGAGCTGTGCACTTCGACAAAACAGTTCCTGATGTTGCATTAGACATTCCAAAACCATGATGATCCACGGGCTTGTCAACACGAACAGCATTGACTGGAAATTGGCTCGGCAACGGTATGTACGGAGAGTCACTTGTGCTAGTCTTGCAGCAAATGAAGCAGCGAGACAACCGATGCCGCGCGCATGGCTCATCCTGGCTGGTTGACACAGTGGCTCTATCGCTAGCACTTGAAAACGAGATACTTTGGCTGGCGATAACAACAGTGGGCAAAGAGCGAGCTGGTACTTCTGCATCCAGCACTCCATTGCAAAGTACACATCCGCGAAGACTGTGCTTGGAACACTGGGCAGCACTTGGTTTTGCCGATGGAATCAGAGAACCTGAATTCTGGTCCCATCGTTCTTCTTTAGGCGTCCATGCCTCCACTCCCGGTGCTTTCGCTAACAAATACTGGCTTGGTTCGCTGACATTCACAGATGGAATTGTCGATGTCGATCTGGAGACCATCGGTGACTGTGCAGTACTCATTCCTGCCATCTCTAGATCAGCGGTGTGGGAGGAACTCTTCAGCAGTGATTTGCTATTATAATAGATAGGATGAATTGCGTCAACAGTTTCTGGGCTCAGTGGCAGTGAGGATGTGGAGTGTCTAGCAGAGACGAACCCAGGAGAATGAAGCATTGACGATGTGGGCGGTGAAGGCAGTGGTGGAGTTGTCATGCGTGGAGGGATACTTGAAAAGCGTGGAATCATTGTTGCCGTTGCTGCAGGCGAAGAAAACCATTGGGAGCTGGGATCCTCAGTCGACGCATCGTCAGTTGACAATGACTCTTGTTGACCAACAGATCTGTCGCGCTTTACTCTTCCCTGAGCAAGAGCATATCTCTCTAGCAATTGCTTGTAGGTTTTCGAGCCTTGGTTCCCTGTGCGATACTCGCTATTTTTCTCGGCACCAAGTCTAGGCAGGTTGGTCTTAGATGATGAGCGTGAGATTCCGTGCGTTGAATCACTTCGTCGAACACGATCGGGTTTTCCAGCATGTGAGTCTGGTTCAAGGTTCGATGGCAATGCTGAGCTTTTACCAAGCCCTGCAGTCTTGACACTCTCTTCATTGTCATGGCCAAATGTTTCCTGGAGTTCAACAGCTTTGCTTGCACGGATCGGATCATTCGCATGAGTAAAATCTTGAGACTGCACCTGTTGCAAGGCATTGCTTGATGACTCGAGCTCGCGCACTCTCGCCTCCAACTCTTTGATTCGACGGGAATCTTCCTCTTTCCACCTCAAGAACGCCGCATTATCCCGTGATAGTTTATAGATTTCTCGGTCTTTCACTTTGAGTGTTTCGGTAAATCGACGCTGGCATTCGTCCAGCTCTTTGAGCCGTGCCTCATGGTGCCTTCGCTGCGCGCTTTCTAATCGATCACGCAGTTTGGAAATCTGTGCTCGAGCTGCAAGCAACTCAGTACCTAGTCCTCCAGATGCATCGTTGACTCGAACAGTTTGCATAACTGAGCGCGCACGATCCGCGAATTGAAGAGTCCGAATAGTTTCATCACTTGCGTTCAAACTAGGGCTCACTGTTGCGATGAGGCAGGATTGTGTGTTTCCTCCGAGAGAGTCTTGAAGCACTCGAGTGAGTGTCGAGTCACGGTACGGAATATGTTTTCGACCGGGCTCAGCGAGTGCTGCAATGCAGTTTCCGAGAGCTGAGAGACTGGCGTTGATATTCTTCAACTCAAGAGAGTGTGCCTCATCCATTGGTAGCTCTGTGTTCCACTTCTCTGAACCTGCGAGGTCCACGAGATTCAACCGGGAAGTGCGCACCGATTGCTCGCCAGTTGGTAGCCGCCGCTGTAGCGTTATATTAACCTGAACAATTGCATGACTTCGACTGCTCGCAAGATTTGCGTCAGTCTCGCGAACTGATCGATTCTCAAGCCCTTGACGAAGTAGCTGCATAGCCTGCGCAACTGACTCGATGCGCTCGCTTGACAGCCCTGGGATGATAACATTGGTTAGGCCATCTGCCCGGGGTTGTTCGCGAAGAAGTAGTGGTTTCTGTCGGCGTCGGTCTGTCAGCAAGTCAAACAGTCTGTCGTTATATATTTGTACAAAGCTGCATTGAAGCAATATGCGTGTTTCTTCGGCCGACACCCGAGCAGCATGTGATAATAGGAGACACAGCGCACGAGGAACGATTCCCCAACCGGTCGTCATCGTATATGCGTCTCCAAAGACTTCATGCGAAGGAACAGACTCCTCAAACGACTTAGAATCCTTCGTACTAGTTGTTGCGCCGAATAGATCGTAGTCTTTCCCAAACAGCGTGTGTGTTTTTCCAGTGCCCGTCTGCCCGTATGCAAACACAGTCGAGTTGAAACCACCAATTGCTGCTCGAACGCTGGGCTCAATAGCCGAAAAAATCTCTTCCTGTGTGGCTGAGGTTGAGAAAACGCGGTCGAATGCACACTCTGTTACTGTCAGCATACCGGTCGTGCCGTTGTGGCTGTTAGATGATTGCACTTGAATTGTGGTGCCTTGATTGCAAACTGTGACAACCGTCTTGTCATCTGTCAGGCCACATGCAGGACGTACACGCACCAATACTTGAATGCGTCGAGTTTCACAATCCTCGGACGCAGAAGTGCCTTCAATGGGAGATTCACTCAGAGAATTTTCCGGTGTTGATGGGTCAGCGCAAGTGCTATCGAGAATAGCATCGTCACCCGAACACTCAGCTAGCGATTGAGACCTGCTCGTCAACTCGTGTGGCTGTAATTGAGGCTCGAACAAACCGCAATCCCTCTTGTCTTCGCTTGCAAATGGCAATGTCATATCTGGAGAGAGGTCTTCACTGCATTTCGTGTCAACAGATGTCGCTGATTCAATGCTGCTGTTGTTATTGTTGTGAGTGTCATTTTCATTCATCGCCAACGCTGCTTCAGGTTGAATAGATAGCGAGTCTCCAACGAGGTCCCACTCCTCTCGGTACGAGTAGACGTCGGTGTCGGTGCTGCTGATCGTGTCCGAAACAACTGAGCCGGCCGTCGATGGAGCTGTCCGAGAGCTCTGTTCCCATTCTTCATTGTCATGGAGACCAGCTCGGTCTACCACGTGCTTGAAATCCTTTCTTCCACTATCAAGATGCAGCATTTGACGCTTCGCGCTGGGTTGGAGATAGCAACCGCACTATAGCTGCAACGACCTCGGCTCATGCCGCTTAGACACGTGCGAGAACTGTCACGACCTTCCCTTCGATCGCGATCGCGCCAAGAGCAAAGAGCAGGCGGTTCCCAAAATATCAGTGATGACTATAAGCGGATTGACCAACTTGAAGAACGAGCCTTTCGGTGTGCTTGATCAATCAAACCGCACCAATCCTTTGCCCAGGCTGCACCGACCTCAATCAACCTACAGTGTAACACTTGTGAAGTATCAAGCCTTTTGGTAGGAGCACAAGCACGAAGAACATGTAGGGAAACAGTTGCGTCATGTTCGGTTAGAGTCGACCCTTTAATAACCTACTTACCACGGCCATACCCGCGAGCCGAAGGCGAGTGCTAGCAATAACCTACATGTCAATCTGCACACAAGACGAATATCCATCAGATCACACGCACGCATTGCATTGTGGGAACAATCTCAACGTACCATTTCCGGGAACATCTCGGGAACGATATCATCAAAATCTTGTTCGACATCTTCGAGCGAAGTGTCCTCGAAGAAAAGCTTCTGGGCCTTCAGTGTAGCGTGGTCTTCTTCGTTACGAGGCGATGCTCGTCTTCCACTGCTTCGCGTTGGCCGAGCTGGCAAATCCGATACGTCCTCCATCTCAATCTCGAGGCGACGCCGCTTTGGCCTTGATCCAGAGGCAACCTCTTCAACGCTCGTCGATCCGCGTGTTCGTTTTGAAGCTGACGATGGTGTAGCTGCCAGACGAGCGCTAGTTCGATGAGGGGTTTGCTCTGCGTCCGCTCCTTCATCCGCGTCGGCATTAACGCCACCAGCTCGGCGGCTTGATGTTCTACGGTTGGGTCGAACAGGAGTAGTGGGTTGCGGCTTTGGGCGCCGTGGGGTGTCTTTTAGTGTGTCACCGGTCATAGAGTGGTAAACTTCGCGCATCAAGGCGGAAGGTCGCTTCTTGACAACAATATCGACGGATGCTGTCATCAACGGTACCTCTGCAACATTCAGCAACCGCTTCTGCTGACGATCACGCTGGCGCGACATCTCAAGAAGCATTCGACCGCGCTCTAGTGATTGGCGCAGATCTATCAGTTGGTTCAAGATCTCTCGCGTCATCCAGGATTGACGCTTGATATCGAATACTGCGTCGGACGGCGTGTGGGCGTCGCAATAAAACTTCCAATCCGATCGACTCGATCGAGCGCAAAAACGTTTCTTCTTGGCAGCACAGAGTGGATGGAAACGCTTCTGGCACTGTGCACAGCTTACAAGCTCACCCTTTGCATAATGGGATGGAAATGTTAGCTATCAAAAAAAATAGAAGTGGCTAGGAACTGTACGTACCGATCGTCTAGAGCACACGTCGCAACGAGCAACAGTCGCCAAAAGCGAGTTGGGAGTACTTGCCGGAGTAGGCTGTGGAGCATGTGCGTGTTGAACGTGATGCCGCTTCACCACCTTGGCCTTCTTCCATTTACAGCAGTACACATGGATCCACTTGTCGAATGTCAGCGCATGCTCACCATTGCTACGTGGAGAGCTCTTGTTGCCTGCATGCTGATGTTGTGATCCGTTTGGTCCTCGCGAAGCCTGGACTAGCTGCGCACCCATTGCAGTATTCTGCAGCAGCAAAATGTCATTGTGCACATCTTTACGAGACTCAGACACCTTTGGTGGCGTCTTCCCGCCAAGAGCCAGCGTTCCGTTGCTCGAATTGGTTGGGTTGCTCGCGCATGGCATCAAGTAATCGCTCGAGATTCCGCAGGTAATACAACCCTCTCTCGCCCTCTTGTCACCAAGCTGGATGCAACACTCACAAATCCAGTTGCTGCGAAAAATGGTCGCCGACGGTCCAATCTCGCTGATACAGCATTCGGGGTGGATATAAATATTGCAGTATTGACATCGCATCATAAACTGGCGACGATGGAGCATGTTGACGTCTGAAAGCGGACCAACCGTCGGAACAACAAACTCGAAGCATGCCGAGCACATGGTCATGTCCGTCCAGTCGGGTCTTCCAGGGTCCACTTCCTTCACGTCTTGCTTGGCCGAGTCCTCGGCGGCGATGATCGCCTGGACAATCGACCCGGATAGCAACGAAGATCCTGCATCGCTTGGGATGCGCGAATGATTGAAACGACTACTCTTAGTCTTGTAGACAAAGAACGCGTCAATGCGCACTTTTCGTCGGCGTTGTCGCTGGATCAATCGTTCTGCCTCACTGTAGTCCGTAGGCAAATGGTTTTTGCACAGCAGTTGGAATTTCAGCCCTGCGCCACCACCACCGTAGATGAAGCCACTCTCGTTGAGCCCAATGGTCATTGGCAGACCCTCGAACCAACCACACAGAGGATGGAACGATACTGAGCAACCCGAATGGCAGCACTGGATAGTGCGTCCACAAGCGACTCGGCAATACATACACAGATTCCCTTGGCATAGGCTCGAATCGCTTTCTTCTTCTTTGTCGGTTGGAATCTTCTTGAGAGAAGAAACCCCATTCGTTGCTGACGCTGCAATGAGTGCCTGCACTTCAGATGTTGTATCGCGGAATCGCGGACCTGAATTTGCGCTCGGGCCGACTAAGTTGATGTCCGACAGCTCCAACAAGTTTCCGATCCAGACCTTTGGACACCACAGCGCACAAACAACGTGCACCCATTTGCCGTCGATCGTCCGCTTGAACGCACCGTCCCCTAGCGAACACAGCTGACAGAATACCGAAGTCGCCGGGTCCTGCCCTTCGCGCTCGATCTTGCAACGGTCGCAGATGAATTCGTTGCTCGGGACTTTAACGATCCCATAGCAACGCTGATGTACTGCGAGCTCACACCGGTCGCAAAACACGATTGGGTTCGACTCGGGCGATTGGCCATCAAAACAGACAACGCAAGTGCCGTCATCGATGGGCTCTTCCTCGTCTTCTTGGTCATCATGATTAGTCGGATTTGATGCTTCAGCCTCACCAGTTCCACTTAGACCCGACATGACTGTTGCTAACGCTTTAGTTCCTCTGTAACCAATGACAAGGCTTTTGCATAATTGCTTCCACGCTGCATGCTCCTTATAGTACATCTCAGTGATCGCAGCGACATTCTGGAACTTGTTGTAGTTGTATTCCACCGCTTCTAATTTCTTCACGAGACCTCGCAGCTCACGCCGGTTCGTTTGCATCTGCTCGTTGAGGTGATCAGCGAGAAGATTGACCGACTGGTTGATGTCACCCTTTTCAAAGTTGTGGTTTGTTGAAAGAGTTTCCAGTCCATTTGTATGAGGGCCATCATCCAGCGAGGTCATCGAAATGAGCAAATTGTTGATCGGTGATAGTGGTAATTTCAACTTGGCCAACGGACCAACCATCGTAGAATGAGCGTCGTGGAGGAATGTCGACCAAACACCTCGTTCTTGATCGACTTGGTCGACTTGGTCGATTGCTTCCTTCCCGGATAATCGCAACAAGAACTTGCAGCTAGCAGCCAACTTGTCTTCGTTAACATTCTGAAAGGCGACACGAATATCGCCTGAAAGTGCCAATGCTTGATTCTTGGACGAGTCCTCGCCGTTTTCTTGTGCCAAATCCTCCAATACTGCATGCTCAGGAACCCCTGCTGATGCGGACGACCGCGGAATAATCTCAATGCAAGGATCCGCGCTCACATCGCTAACACAGTGGGTGCGACTCGCTCGCATCATAAAATCACAGCGATGCACTGATGTCTTGTATGATAACGATGCACAGCTGGGGTCCTCGCGTGTGCCGTATTCGAAAAGGACGGCATCTCTGCAGTCCAGGTCTGTTGCAGCAGGTCGGCGGCGGAAGTTACTAACATCATCTAACTTTGCTCCGCAGAGGCTCTTACAGAGCTGGTCCATTCGCTTCTTCACCATCGCCTTGCTGCTGAAAAAGTTGCGATCCACCACCTTCCATAGATGCGCTGCATTCATGGGTGCGCCAGCGTTTTGACCCGGCCACGAGTCAAAGAGCACATCTGTGAGGTCTGATCCGAGCAAAGCCTCCCGATCTGCGGATGCAGCCTCGCCAGCACCAGTCACCATCGGCAAATCTGTGTGCTTGCGTTTCCACTTGCCGTGCGTCGCGTGCTTGGTCTTGGGGCAGTTGTTACGGAGGTGGCCCATCATCAATGTCTCGCGGATATGCTCTCCGCACTCGGGGCACGGCCGCACAGGGATAGTGCTCGACCCGTTTTGCCTCCTCGCCTTGCCAGACGACGACGAACGTTGTGCGTCGTCCCGTCGATCTGACTTTCCGCGCTGCTTGCCACTCGTCGACTTTTTAGTGCGTGATATAGTGGGTGGTGTGATGCCGTGCCGCGTGAGCAGCAGCTTGCGCCTTTGCACGTCCTCTCTGGCGAGCCAGGCGAGCATGCACTGGTCCTCGTGCACGTCCTGATTGCCAGGTGTGAGCTTGGTCGTGCAGTAGCGGCAGCGTCCAGGCACGAGCGGGTGCGCGCGCTCGCGCTCCTTGACGGCGTCGAGCGCGCGCCACGAGTCGTCGACCATCTCGAACCTGCGCGAGGAGACATCTGAGAGATGCGTCTTGCAGTGGTAGACCTGCTGGTTGGCCTCGTTGTAGCCCGTGAAGATGAGCGCCGAGGGAGCGCGGAAGGCGCACGAGACGTGGAAAGAGCGCGCGCAGCGGCCGCTGACGCACTGTATGCAGCCGCCGCGCTGGCCGCAAACCAGGCATCGCAGCGCATCTCGGCTCGCGTCGAGCAGCGCGATGTCGACCTGCTCGTCCAGCTCGCCCGCGAGGCTGTGCGAGAGCTCGGGGATCCAGTTGACGCAGCGCACGTGGCACCAGACGTCGCGCTGGCTCGTGAGCCGCAGCGCGCCGCCCGCCACGGGGCACACGGCGCACTGCGGCGGCACCGGCGGCGCCGGAGAAAGGCCGCAGGGCTCGCAGCGCCACGCCGACAGGTCGGCCGACACGCTGCGACCGTAGCAGCGCACGTGCACCTGCAGCGCGCATCCCGCGCAGTGCACGAGCTCGGACCCGTGGTAGTCGTCGGCCGACAGGCACACGCTGCACACGGCGGCGGCGGCGGCGCCCCCCATGAGGATCAGTTCGACTCGGAACGCTCCCCTTCGTGGCGAGCGGTTTTCGGATGGAGGAGGCGGTGCGGTTATCGATTTGGTACCTGCACGTAGCTTGTTTTAAGTGCGGATTGGTGCGGTCATATCTGAATGATGCGAACCTAGCAGCCGCGACAACACCTTCCACGCCGCTTGATTAGACGCACCGAGCAGCATCTTTGCGGCGCCGCGGAGCTGCTTGCACTGCAGAGGCTGAAGCAGGTGCTCTGGGTCGGTCATCAGAGCATCTCCAGTCGTCGTTGCTATCGCTATTCTATCCTAAAAAACGGTAATTTATCCTCGAATAGCCCAGATGGCTTCCCAGTCGTTTGTGCTATTTCTATTTGAGAGCAATTTTACGGATCCGTGGGCTATTTCAGGCCCGAATAGAGCACGAGTTCTATCGGCTTTGCATACAATATTCAAGTGAATTGATCGACGTCATGTCAATACTTTATCCAAGTATATTGCACCATGGCTTTACCATAGTGAATCCAAGTAACTTGCACCGACCTTTCACAGCTGAGTGAGAACAAAAGTCAAAGAGAACGTGGAAGCATGGGGCGTGGGAGGAAGTGGACCACGACGGAGGATGAAGCACTAGTGCGCGCGTACGTACAAGTATCGCAGGATCCGATTCATGGGGCTGAGCAGAAGGCACTTGAGTTCTGGGCGAAGATTCAAGAGAAATGGATTGCTGCAACTAGTGACAACAGCTCAAACGCGAAAACTGGGAGTACGAAGGACACCCGTACTTCTCAAGCTCTGAGAAATCGCTGGCACACGATTTCACACGATGTGTCAAAGTTCGTTGGGTGTGTGAGTTTAGTTGAAGCTCGTCACGAGTCGGGAAAAAGTCCCGAAGATCTCATCACAGACGCTCGGGTCGTTTTCAACGAGCAACAAGGAAGCGAGTTTGCATACTATGGTTGTTGGGAAATACTTCGGAAAGTGCCCAAGTTCATTTCATCTATCAGCAGCCCGTCAAAATCATGCGAGAGTGAAAGTCATGTAACTAGTGGGAACTGCGGAGTTGCTGGAGGTGAAACTAGCAGAGACGCTGGTCGTCCCGGTGGCCGCAAGCGAGCTAAAATAGAGGAGAAGGATCAGAGCGATGACTCCAAGCTTATTAAACAGCTAGTCAACGATGCAAAGTCTCGAGGCATTGCCCTCGTTGCAGAAATTCAACGCAAAAATGACCTGCTGGAAGAGCAAATGAATTTCCAATATTTCCGTATGAACCCAGACTCGGAGGAGTCAAAGACGTACTTCGCTTTACAGCGACGTAAGCGACTTGCAGCGTTGATGAAAGACGCAGAGCAAGAGTGCAATGTCCCTATCTCTCAGACACGACAAATGCATGTTGGTGAGCCAATCACGTCGGATATACAATTCATTCAACCACCAGTGGAAACAGTTTCACCTTTGCCAATGATTTTCGGAGAGATTTCGGGCTCCCAGCCGACATTTGTTGAGCTTGCACCGCTAGACAGTGAGAGATCTTCAGGTACACACAATTACGAGGAATCAGCACCATTTGGTCATGACATTCATGCACTACTCAATCCGTAGGAGATTGCTTTCAGTTTTCATTATGAAAAGAAAAATGGAATGCAAACTTTATGATTCATTAATGCAATGCAAAAATCGTTGCGAGTTGCTAGATTTGATATCGTTCTAGTCTACCGCTTGCTCTGAGTATTTTGAATTGCATCAGACGCTGAAACAATATGTGAAAATGGTGATTCGCCATTCGTTGCTGGCTCTGTTTCACTAATCTCAACACTATCTGTTGTGTTGCATGCTTCGTTTCCGAATGCATCAGGAAAACTCTCAGGAATTCCGGCACCACGATGCTCAATTATCATGTTATGAAGGATAATGCAGCACGAGATTACGTACTTCATTTTCACGTCACTCCACATACGTGAAGGCTGGCTCAATACTCCAAATCTTGCTTTCAACATTCCAAAAGCACACTCAATTTCTTTTCTGATTGCTTCATGAGCTTTGGTAAAATTCTTTTTGCTACGTTGGTCTGGTACGGTAAAAGCGGAAACAAATGATGTCCACTCTGGATAGATTCCATCGACGAAGTAGTATGGCTGAGTGAATTCGACATCTCCAAGTTTGTAGCATATCGTTGGCTGTGTTCCATTTACAATCTGGTGTAGCAATGGAGATCTATCGAGTACATTGAGATCATTGTTTGAGCCAGGTATACCGAAGAAAGCATGCCAAATCCATCGGTCAGCACTAGCTACTGCCTCCAAAACTACTGTTGGTGCTCCTTCTTTCCCTTTGTATTGACCATGCCATGCTGTAGGACAGTTTTTCCAGCGCCAGTGCGTACAATCTAGCGAACCCATCAGCCCGGGCATACCTCGTCGCTCGTTGAACGCTAGAATTCTGGCACAATCCGCCTCAGTCGGAGCTCGTAGGTACTCATCTCCATAGACTTCTACCACACCACGACAGAACGCATGAAAGCTATCTAAAGCTGTAGTTTCCCCGATGCGGCAGTATTCATCCTGCGCGTCTCCAGCAGTTCCTTGTGCGAGCATACGCAGTGCTGCTGTCATTTTTTGTTCTGGTGATATGCCCATTTTGCCCGCCGCATCAGGTTTCTGCTGAAAGTATGCATTATGCTCTTGGAGATCATGTAAAAGGCGACGAAAGAGCGCTGAAGGGATGCGGTACCGCCGCTGAAAGAGTGGCTCGTCGTATACTGGAGCTGGTCCTAGATAGTCTCGCATTATTGACTCATGCCCCAATGCCGAATTTCTCGGCCGCGACTTCATCCTACCCGGTGTGGATCCTTTACGAGTTTTTGCTTTGCGGTTTTGGCGGCGTTTTAAAAGCAGCAAAGTGGCTGCGACTGCATTATCCAAGTCATTCATCGCTGCTACAATGTCGTCGTCGTCGTCTTGGAGTAGTGCCAAGGGATCCATCCTTTAGCATAGCCCACACGACTGGGAACCAGACCAAGCTGCTCTATTTGTATTCGGGATTTGCCAATCAAATCGCCGATAATTTTCGTGAATAGAATAGAATAGCCCACACGACTGGAGATGCTCTCAGGCTCAATCACGCGCCCCAAGAGGCCACGGAGGCCGCCAAAGCCGGGGCGACCGCGCCACGCCAGCGGTTGCTCCGCCGCCAGCCAGCTCCGCTCAGCCCGCTCGCCATCCTCTGTCTCTCTCTGGCGTGGGGATCCCGCGCGAGCGAGCGAGCGAGCTTCGCATCCGCCGCGAGCGCCGCTGGGTGTCGCAGCTCCGCCTCCCGCGGTGCCAGAGCGCGTGCTTCAGCTTCGGACGCGCCGCGTCTTGCGAGTCCGACGGCCGCCTCAGCCAGCGACTGGAGGCGGGCGGGTGACGCGACGCCATGCGTGTCAAGGAGGATTAGGAATCCGAGTCCCGCCGCAGGTTTTATGCAAGTGCAAGCGCTGCCTCGTCACGTATTCCGGTCCCTCGACGCGATGGCTACCACTGCAACGCGGACAGGTACGTACGGTTACGGTTCGGTCCCATGCAGCACGTCGTTTCGCAGATCCGGCTACCTCAGAAAAACTTTCGGTTCGCCACTTGTTGTATGCCATCTCGCAGGTATTTTGCGAGCCTTCATCCAAATGAACATTCACCAAATCCGTGACGACCATCGCTTCTTGCAGGCACCCGCTCTCCAGCTGCTAGCTCAAAACAGCTTCTCGGAGGGCGTTTTTCAGGTGGGTACTTTTGCCCGCACGCCTCACAACTCCATTCGCCCGCCGCCCCCCAGAGCTCGAGCCTCGCGATGGGCGAAGCGCCGAGCCCCGCGCCGCCCTGCGCGTCCACGTCGCCCACCCGCAAGCGCACGCTCAGCAAGCGCTTCGTCAACAGCCGCTGGGTGTTCAACAACATCCGCGTGGGCGAGCTGCTCGTCGACTGCCGCGCGCGCGACGCGTTCGCCGCCAACTCGATCGTGGGCGCCGTCAGCGTGCCGCCCATGCCCGCGGACGCCTGCACATCGCTGGCAGACGTGCTGCGCGCGCTCAAGGACGACCAGGAGGCGCAGACCGCGGCGGCGCTCTTCGCTAGACGCACACTGAGAGACATCGTGCTGTTCGCCGAGCTGGACGATCTGCGAGTTGCCGACTCGTGGCTGTACCGACTCGAGGCGCTGCTGCTGGATGAAGGGCTTGCAGCGAGCGTCAAGACGCTGTGCGACGGCTTCTCGACTTTCAACGAGCGGTACCCATTCTACACGACGCAGGGCACGGTCGGCGAGGGCGTGCTGCACTCGGGCATGAACCACGTCACATACCCAAACGAGATCGTCGACAACTTTTTGTACCTGGGTAACATGTGGCAAGCGAGCTCCAAGCAAGTGATCGACCACCTCCGCATCACGCACGTCGTGAACGCCACGCTAGATGTGGGCAACGTGTTTGAGGCCGACGGCGTCAAGTACCACGAGGTCAAGATCCGCGACACGCAGGACGCCGATATTTCGGCTTTCTTTGACAGCACGTACGCATTCATCGACGAGGCCAAGCAGAGCGGCGGTCGCGTGCTCGTGCACTGCACGCAGGGCATCTCGCGCTCGGCCACGCTCGTCGTCATGTATGTGATGCGGGCGTTCGATTGGTCGCTCGCACAGGCTTTCAATTTCGTGCGTTCCGGCCGCGGCGTTATTATCCCGAACGACGGCTTCGTTCGCGCGCTCATGGCCGAGGAGCGGCTGCTGCACCACGATAAGTTCAGCGTGACCGAGTCGGATATGGACGAGCTGCTGAGTGGGAACCTGCCGAACCGCGCGGCGACCATCAAGACCGTCGGGTCGTCGTCGCTGCTGACAGCGACTGGCGCCGAGCAGCCTGTCGAGTGCGCGCTGATGGACCGCGCGCGGTGCTCTGTCATGTAAACGCTCTTGAAGTAATCAGGCACCGCATCTCACGCTAGGAAATGAGTCGCGTGCGCGACCGTGTAGGATACGACATCGTAATGTAACGCGTTCAAACTGCACTGCATCACGCCAGCCGCGCAGGCAGCCGCCTCGACACACTCATCTGCGCCGTGCGTTGCGCATTCACGGCCCGCCCACACCTGACGCATCAGGCGCCGGCGGGCAGCCGAAGCAGGCGCCGCCGAATGCGCAAGCGCGAGGCGAAGCGCGCGATCAACGACTGCCGGCGGCGTCATCTCGGTGCACAACCCGACAGTCAGACAGCCAGCGCGGCCGATCCGCGCGCTTTGCCGACTGCGGTGCGCCAGCATGTTGAAGGCGGCGCCGCGACTGAAGCAAGTCCGGCGCTCGAGTTGCCTCGGGCGGTGAGTAACGTACGGAGCCGAGAGAGCCGTTTGCGTCCTTTCTTGGCCGGGCAGCTGACTTGCGTCTGGATGTCACCAGAAATTAAAGAGTAGCTAGGCCGGAGCGGCGCGCATGAGAGTGGCAGGGCTATCGAGTGTCGTAGGTGCGCTGGCGCTGCATCTGCGGCTGGCGACGCCACAAGTTTAGTGGAGCCGCGCGGCTTGGACAGGCGCGTCGGCGACTCTTCCAGCGGGCCAATAAGCGCGCGGCGCCGCTGATCCCGCGCCGCGGCTTCTCCCGCATCACTCCGTCTCTCTTGCTGCTTGTACCGTACGTCGCGGCGCGAGGCAACGCTCACCGGCCGCTCACTTCCCCCCGCGAAGAGGCCGAGGCGAGGCGAGGGTGCATGCGCCCGGGCGAGCCCGCGCCAGGTCCAGACCCGCAGGCCGCTCCTCCCGCCGCGAACCTGACGAGTGCGACCGCTAGCTGCGTCCGGCGGCCGCGCAGCATGTCGGTGGGCGACGACCAGGGCGGCGCGCGCGCCGAGGCGAGCGAACCGCCGCGCCGCGTTGTGCGCACGGGGCTCGTCACCTGCCGCTGGCTCTACAACCAGGTGCAGGCGGCGCGCGGCATGATCCTCATCGACGTGCGCGCAAGAGAGGCCTTCGAGGACGACACCATCCCCAGCGCCATCTCCGTGCCGCCCATGCCGCACGCGCGCTCCATCGACGAGGTCGAGGCCGGCGTACTGGCCGAGCAGCGCTACATGCTCGCTCCCAAGAAGCGCAAGCTGCGCGACGTCGTGCTCTTCGGAGACGTCATCAAGCGCTCGGGCGGAGACGAGGGATCGTGGATCAGACAGCTCGAGCGCATGCTCGTCGAGGACGGACTCGTCACCAGCGTCAAGCTGCTCTTCGACGGGTTCCTCACGTTCAAGTACCGGTACCCGTTCTACACATCAGCAGCCATGCTCAATGAGATGGCCGCCGCGCCAGGAGCAGGCGGAGGAGGACTTGCGCGCACGCGCAGCGGAACGCACAACCTCAACTACCCGAACGAGATTCTCGAGGGCTTTCTCTTTTTGGGCAACATGTGGCACGCGCAGTCCAAGCAGGTCATTGACCACCTCGGCATCACGCATATTGTCAACGCGAGTCTTGACATTGGCGACCCATTCGTGAACGACAGCGTCAAGTACCACGACGTCAAGATCAAGGACAAGGCCGACGCAGACATCACGGCGTACTTTGACTCGACGTACGCCTTCATCGAGTCGGCTAAGCGCACGCAGCACGGACGCGTACTGGTGCACTGCACACAGGGAATTTCTAGGTCGGCCACGCTTGTCATCATGTATCTCATGCGCGCCAACAACTGGTCGCTCGTGACGGCCGTCAATTTTGCGATGGCCAGTCGCGGCGTTGTGTACCCGAACGAAGGGTTCGTCAAGGCGCTAATGAAGGAGGAATTCCGCTTGTACAAAGGTAACAGCGTGACGCTCGAAGAGATTGACACATTGCTGCAACACCAGATCCCGGATCGACCCGTGCCATTGCAGGTTCACAACCAAAAGTCGGAAAGTTGCGCACAGTGCCGAAAATTTTTCTCGCTGCTGGAATGGAAGCACAAGTGCAGCTATTGTAAAAAGGAGTGCTGTAGCAAGTGCACAAGCACGCGGCTAGCGAACCCCGTGCGAGAAAAGGTCGTGGCAGCAGGACTGGAATCCGAGCAGCGCGCAAAGCGTGTGTGTGACGTGTGCGTCAGCCGTCTGTGGCAAATTAACCTCCCGCGTCCGCGCAAGGGGCTTCCTTCCAAGTATGTGCGCTGCAAGCACCTGAACGTTAACTCTCTCTCGACCTTTGGTCGGCCCGTGTGCATCTCATACTTCGAAGGAACGGAGCCGCAGCTGATCTTGAACGTCATCAAAACTCGCTTTGCAGTGCGAGATAGCCAAATCATTGATATTTCGCTTGAAAACGGCGAGCCAGTGTTCAATATCGAAGAACTGCCCGATGAGACAGAGGTTTTTGTCTCGGTTGGTAAGGCGGGCAATGTGCAAGAAGTTCGTACATCACCGCAGCAAAACAACGGACTGTCCCCACGCCAGCAGCATCGGCTGCAATTTCTTCGCCAGCAGCAGCAATTCAATAATCGATCTCGCCAGATCCGGCGTACAGGAAGCGGTGGGCGACTGTCGCCTTCCGAACGCAGCTACCGCGAGCGATCATCGTCTGAAGGCACTGTTGACGCTTTCCAGGATCGTCACGGACTCAAGCCAATTGATACGCCTCGTACCCGCTCGTTTCAGTTGGACACACCGTCCACCTCAACTGCTACGGCGCCGGAAACTTTGGCTTCTGCTACTGCTGCTGCATCAGGCAAGGTGTCCAAAGCGGCTGGTGACAAAAAGTTTTGTGAGTTGTGGAAGCTTTCGTTCCCAACCATGAGTGTTATTGAGCGTGATGCTTTGCTCAAGATCAAGAAACCCGACGTGCTGATGGACGTGATGCTAGGCATCAGCAGCCTCTCGTGCGGCGCGCTAACTATCCCAGAGTTCCGTGCACACCTCGTCGAGCTCGGGTACTCGGCGTCCAACCGCGATGCCATGGCGGCTTTACTCGAGACCGCTCGACGTGGCCCTGCTGCGCCGTAGCGAGTTACCCACCAGGAAGAGACCGTACCACTAGGCAGAAGAATGTAGACACGTCATAGCGGGTCGACTAATTTATTCCCAACCCAAGGAAAAAGTAACAATGAAGCCCAGGGTACCATGTAGCAACAACTGTATCTGGAGTTGATGTGAATTATCTTGCATTGTTTGGTGTAGGTTTGCTCGGTTCTCTGCTTTACTACTTGAAGCCACTAGCGCCTGTCGTCTTGCCTGGTGATGCCGTCGGATACACAAACTCGGTTCCCTCCATCTTTATCCGACAGCGGTGCACGGTGAGCGTAAACTGCAACGTAGGCAATAAAGTTGTCGGGTTTGTGTGGTGCTTCGGCGTTGGACTCGAAACTGGAGCGGCAGTCCCGCTGCTGCCACTTGAGGTTCCTCGTGACGCGGAGCCGTTCAGGATTGTTGAAATGGCGAGTGCTGCGCCAACTGTGAGGCAGCACTTGTGAGCCCAGTGGAAGCCCTCAACGCCGTAGAGTAAGTGGACGAATAGACACATGAGCAAAAAGCCGACGCTCGAGCCTTCGTCTGCCCAGTCAAGCCATCGTGGCAGCGAATCCCGCGCTGATGTCGTACTCGCGACTTTGCTAACAGTTGGGCTAGTGGACGCCGCGCTCGGCAACACCTTGCACGCGACAGAGACTGCGTAGCAATCCAAGATCAGATTACGCTTTCACGCGAAATCACATTTTCAAAAAGCATCCGCACCTTCTATCTCGGTTGGTGCTTCCGTATCTGTGGCCTCGATCCAACAGGGCCGACCAGCGTCCCAGCTTCCCATGAGCGCCTGCGTTCCAATACGCGCGATGCCCCCACCTTGCAGCAAGATGACGCACGCGCCACCTTGCGGGACGACACCAAGTGGTACTAACTCATTCCACGCAACTCGGCGCTTGACTACGATCTCGACTGGCCGTGCATCGCGTTCGTTTACCCGCACAACCGAGACCATGGCAACGCGCGGAGGCGACGCTTCCTGTGGAGGGTGCGAGTTGAGAAAGAGCAGGCTTTTATAGTCTATGCAGCAGTGAACAGCAGCAGCGCATAAGCATCAACTTACAAATAGAGAGAACAGTTCATGATTCCTCGCCAGCAGCGTCGGGCTGGGCATGACCTCGGCCAGCGACGTGCCGCGGCCGGTCGCCGAGGAGGAAGCATAGGCAGAGGAGCACTCACGCTGATCGGTCTGCTTGGCTCGCAGCGCCTTGCGCTGCTCCTCGATGGCGATGGACCAGCTCTCGCACGTTGACGCCTCGCTCACTGGCGCGCGCATCAGGAACGCGCGCGACTCCTGCGATGCGGAGACGCGTCAGCTCAAGTTGCAGGCAGCATCATTCGCCAGCGTGTAGCGCACCGTGGCAATCTCCAGGTAGTAGTGCTCGGATCCTAGCTCGACGGACGCGTACGGTGCCTCGTCCTCGGGCATGGCGCGCACCGACGTGATAGCCGACAGCGGCAGCTGCACACACGGCAATGTGAGTGTGAGTGTCTCTCTCTCTCTCTCGTCCCGATCGCCCAAACCAGCAAACGCACGTAGCCGCGCTCCTCGCCCAGCAGCTCGAAGTCGGTGGCCTTGCGGAAGTAGTGCAGCGCCTCTGGCGTGAGCAGGAACAGCCGCGTGGCCCAGCCCGCGCGCACGGCGCCGTCGCGCCGCTTCTCGAGCTGCCCGCAGTAGAGCACGCGGCCGTACACGCCCAGCTCCAGCTCGGCCATCTTCAACCTGCGATCTTGCGCGCGTCCAGCCTCTCAGGCGCTCTTGTGCACGCGCCGCCGCCTGTCGCGCTCAATAGGACGCTGGGGCGCTCGTTGGGGCGCCGAGGCGTTCGCGCTGTGCGCGGCGAGCGACGCGTAGACGCGTCGGCGATCACCTCGGGTGCGAACGGGCGACGCCGCTTGCAATGCGAGCCGGAAGGCGTGTAACCTCCTGAAGAGTGACGTTTCCCCCCGAGACAGTGACGGATTTCTCCCCTTGAAGGGGAGAAAGGCAAAGCCCAAGCCTCGCCGTCATCGCCAAGTGCTGTCGCTGCTGCTGCGCGCTTGGAGGTCGCCATGCTGTTCCTGGAGGCGGAGAACAAGATCATCAAGGAGGTGCTGACGGGCCGTCTGGGTGAGAGGTGCGTGGACCGCCAGCGCCGCTTGCCGCTGCCTGGGAGCGGCTGAATGACGGAGCTTTGGGGGGAAATGGTCCGATGCAGCGCGCCGCGGCCCGTGCAGCCGCTGGAGATCCGCCTGTGCGACTTCGACGGTAGCGTAGCGCTTGCAGGTTGGGGGTGGAGGCGCGTGGAAGGCTGACGGGGGAGGCTGCAGACGTGCAGTATGACCTGTCGATCGTGGACAACGTGCTCACTGTGTCGCTCTCGTACCCGCCGTACAAGAGCATCGAGGGGTGAGCGAGTTGCGTGGCGAAGGGGGAACGTGTGGGCATCGCGAGCTCACGGAGTGGCGTGCAGACTTGGCGTGCAGCAGATGTTCAGCGCCACATACCCAGAGTTCAAGGTGGTGGCCCCCAAGGCGGGCTTTGATCTCTCGCTCCAGGTCAGCGTCGACCTCATCACGCCCGCGAACGCCTGTGCGTGACTACCATTGTGCTGCAACGCTAGTATCCGACGGCCAGACTCATGACGCGCTGTTTGCTACAGCGTCCTTCATCGACCGCATCGCGCTGCTTAAGCGCAACATCCTTGGCGCGCCGTTCGAGCAGTGCGTCAACATCTCTTTCGCATGCGCTGACGTGCCTCAACCTCATGTGTTTTTGAACGAAAACTAGGTGCTTCGCGGCGCTATCGAGCGGTACGGCCAGCTCGCTGGGTGCCGTGCAGATCCCGTACCGCCGCAACGAGACCATGTACGTGCTTCCCCAGGCCGACCGTATCGTGATCGTCTACTCGATCTGCTTCGAGGACAAGACGGACCAGGCAGTCGCGCGCGTCTTCCTGCAAGAGTTCGTCGACACCCGCCGCTCGGTCAACAATGCGCCGCCCGTGGCGTTCAGCAAGGACCCGCCGCTTGAGCTGCGCGGCGCTCCAGGTCTGCGCAACTCGACCGACCTTGTGGGCTATCTCAGCCTCGCCATCTTTCCGTCCCATGTTGACACTCCGGAGAAGCGTGTCAAGGCTGCCACGCTCGTGCAGAGCCTACGCAACTACCTCAACTACCACATCAAGGCCTCCAAGACGTACCTTCACATCCGCATGCGCAAGCGCGTCGACCTGTTGCTGCAAGGTTTGTTTCCAAAAACGATCGTGCTTGCTTGTTCTGGCTGAATGGATTGTGCTGACGTTGTCGTCATGGCGGTTTTGTAGTGCTGAACCGTGCTCGCCCGGAGAAGGACCCGTCCAAGACGAGCAAGAAGACCATCACGGGTCGCACGTTCGCTCGCGCGTAAATGCCGAGCAAGTACAGACAGAGTAGAGCTGCTATCCCGTTTTACCTCTCGCAGGACCAACTGCTCTCCATCTATCCCATAAACGAACCAGGCGCTGCATTGCGCGCGCTGCTGTGTCAACAAACGATCTGAATCAACTGTCGTTTGTCCCAGCATTACATCTTTGCATCTCTAACATCAACGCGGAAACCAAAATACTGTATCTGGAGTGTGTTGCAATTGTTGTCCAGCTAATGCAATGTAGCAAACTACGCTTCGCCTGGACAAAAGAGCAAAAGAGAAGACAAAATGATCTCATGAAGCGAAAACAGATCTCCACAAACCTTCGCGAATATCTCTAGTTAACTTCAAACGCCCAAAGTCTCTGAAGATGACTTTCGGCAGCCAACTCTCAGCGTTGTGTTCGTGCCGTCGCGCCACCGTTGCTCGTACGCTCAGCTTCAAGCTGAGCAGAGGAAGATACCGAGATTGCACAACCACGGTGAACAGTAGTTTTAGTCAAGTTGCTTGTTCCTGTCCCGATCACACACAACGCATTGCCGTTACGCTGGAACACATACTCTTCACTTCGTCTCAAATTTGGTGGGGTGTTAGGCTGCCGTGCTAGCTGGCGTTCTATCTAGCTCCAATTAACACGCATGTGAACTACACTGTGCTACGGCTCTCTCTTCTGTTGGATGACAGCCAACTCAAAGGGAGGTTGATCACACGTAATTCCTGCTACAGTGTTTGGTGGATGAACGTATCGCTGAGTCCGCTGGATTTATAGTCTCCGCAAAGCAATCCGCGAAACCGAGCAAGCCCATGTCCACGCTGTCGGTCAAGTATTTGGCAGGCAAGCTACCTACACAGTTTCGTCGATAAGCTTTCTTTCCTCATAGTCCACATCGACGGCACGAACTGTGCATGCGCAAGTGCGTCGACCTGTTGCTGCAAAGTTTGCTCACAAAATGATCATGTATGCTTGAACAGGCTGAACGGCTCATGCTGATGTTGCCGTGATAATGATGACTCGGCCGAGGAAGAACCCGTCCAAGACGAGCGAAGTCCGTCACGGGTCGCACTTGCGTCCGCGTATGGTAGTCGGTCTCGCAGACGCCCCTCCTCAAGTTCACAATTCGTGCAAGTGCGTCTCTCTTCCGATCCAACGTCGTCGGTTGAGCTCACATCGAACATACGCGCATCAAAAACCTGGGGCGTGACGTCGGTGTCGAATTTTCATGCGGCGCTTTCATCCGGTCCAGCTTTTCCGCTTTGAACTTTTTCTGCCAGCCGTCAGTAGGCCGATGCCAATCACTCGAGACTCTTCCACCTGACAACCATCGCCATGTTGCTCCGCACGCTGCGTCGCTCGCCCGGCGCTCGCCGCTGCTTTGCGCCTTCGCGCGCTCTTTCGTCCACTTCCGAGCCACCGTCGACCTCTTCGGAGCCTCAGCCCAAGCAGCAGCAGCAGCAGGTGTCCAAGCCACAGACGACGTGGGGGTCCGTGGTGGTGGGCGAGATCATCCAGTTCCACGCGCACCCGGCGGCCGACCGGCTCAACGTTTGCCTCGTGGACGTGGGCGACCGCGAGAACCCGCTGCAGATCATCTGCGGAGCTCCCAACGTCCGCGAGGGAGCGCGAGTGCCGGTGGCGACCGTCGGCACGCGCCTCGCGATCGCCGATCCCGAGAGCGGCGAGACGTGCGTGGCGCTCAGCGATCTACTAGTCGATCAGCCTACGCTCTGGTTACTGACATGACCTTGTGTGAACTGCGCACAGCAAGCTGCTCAAGATCAAAAAGTCCAAGCTGCGTGGTGAGGTGTCACAAGGCATGATCTGCTCCGAGGCGGAACTCGGACTCGCGGACAGTAGTGACGGCATCCTCATCCTGGAAGACGACGCACCCGTGGGTTCGCGCGTGAGTGAGTGGTCGCCGATTGGAGCGCGACTCGCAGCGCTCGAGGCAAGGGAGAAGGAGAAGCAGACGGTGGAGCTTGCCGCGAGCGAACCTGCTGACGGAGATTACCGCTGCCACATCTAACTCAAAAGAAAGGATCGGGAGATCCTGTGTCAATTTCAGCATGGCAAGTTCAGATCCCATGAGCATATGTAGAATTCTCGATCGCTGCTAAATCCTCGTTGTCATCTGCGACCGTATCACAATGCCATCTCAACCATGAGCTCGAAGTCAAACCTGTCCTCAAAGCCAACGTCATCGAGGGACTTAGGAACTGAGCACCTGCTCCTAGACTGCATTGCACATCAAAGCCAATGGAGGACAAAAGTCTACGAACCAAATCATGCTGCAATCGACTGTGATTCGCATCAATTTCTCGTAGCATCAAACAGGAACATGTGAACTGGATCGAAGTGATTCACAACATTGACCAAGGAGCTCGAGATTTACCGTTTGTAGCTCCATTTCCGATAAAGAACGTTTCCCTCTGAACTGCTTATCAACAAGAATCCTGTTCACGACATCGATTCAATCGTCAACACTTGGTTTCGATTCATAAGTGGAGTTGTCGTCAACTCGGAGACTAGCGAGCATAAGCGTGGGGAGAGAGGAATACGGACACAAAATTGATTCTGGCGGCATTCTTGCAATCCAGGTTGAGTTTCCTTCTTTTTCTGTCGGTGTGCTTCAAACCTCAAGGCATGAATCGTATTTCCAATCAATGCAATCCACAGGAACCGCACACACACGCTCGAGTCGAAAGCTTTTTACTGGAAGTTTTTTTAAGAGTCGATCGTGGGTTGAACTGTCATGGATTTGTTCCCTTCTCTTCGCAGAGTTTGGTTGCGAATGCGTGAATGGAATGGGTGGACATTTGTATGATAAGGAGACAAACTTTGAAAATGACATCACAATCTCGTGACTGTCTCGATTTGAATCACTTTTTGTGACTGGCATCCAAGGATTCATATTTTGCTCCAACACAACTGCAGTTGGCTTTATGATCGACTGGTTTCTGCTCTAGCATTACATCTTATGAAGAAGTGAACGGTGTTGAACCACTTTCCCTCACTTGCTTGTTTGAAACTCGATGGAATTGAGTACTCGCTCACGCTCAAGGATCTCTGTTTGCTCTTTTGAAGCTCGCAGGTCGTACCAAGAGCGCAATTTATTATTTATATGCGTGCTCTAACCTGGGATGCTTTACGTGGCACGATGAGCTTTCATTCGAAGAAGCTACAAATACACATCTGTTCACGAGCCTTCGTTTGTCCACTAGGAGTTCACGGGCACCATGATCGGTCGAGCATCAAAGTTGAAGTTTATGCTTCATTGAGCATCAAAGTTGAAGTTTATGCCGGATTTGCTTGAAGTTGACAAAATCAAAAACAAAGCAGACATTTGATCTGAAGACGGCATCAGTATTACAACGCACACAGCAAAAGAATTTGATTGATCAGAGAATACGTTGTTGAAGGAGTCACAAAGAATTGTTCAAACGCTGTCATCAAATGGTGGTAATTGCGGAAGATCAATTCAACAGTGACTGATCATAGGTCAGCGGTGAGCTGGTCATGAGTCGTCGTCGGTGTGCGTCGACTCACTTTTCGATTTGCTGCCTCCAACTCGAAAACATGCGCCTCACCATAGCCTTCGCGGTATTCGCAGCGCTCACCGACGTCTCGACGGCAGTGGCGAGCACCAACTCGAGCACGCCGACGTTCTGCTTCCCTCCGGACTTTCTCTTTGGCGCTGCATCGTCCGCGTACCAGGTTGAAGGCGGCTTCAACGCGTCCGGCAAGACGTTCAGCATCTGGGACGAATTCTGCCGAGGCGATAACGGCGTGCCGTGTGCAAATGTCGCCGCCGACTTTTTTCACCGGTACAAGTCGGACGTCGCGCTAATGGCGGCGGATGGCCTCGACTCCTTCCGCTTCTCGATTGCTTGGACGCGAGCCATGACGTGGAACACAACTTCGGGTCACATGGAGGCGAATGCGGAGGGTCTGGCATTCTACCACGATCTAATCGATGAGCTGCTTGCAAACAGCATCGAACCCGTCCTGACGGTATACCACTGGGATCTGCCGCTGCCCTTGCAGGAGACACTCGACCCTCCAGGCTGGCTCAACAGCGGCATGACCGAGCATTTCAACGAGTATGCGACACTGCTCTTCCGCGAGTTCGGCCGCAAGGTCAAGCACTGGACGACTTTCAACGAGCCAGCGTCACACTTGCTCACGGGCTATGCGTACGGCTATGGCCCGCCGCAGCTCGGCAACTCGACTACTAACGCGTACGATGCCGGTCACAACATGCTGCTAGCCCACGCGGCAGCAGTCAACACTTTTCGTGCACTGCGCGAAGGTGACGTGGCCGATGGCGAGACGCGTCCGGTTGCCCGTGATGCCAAGATCGGCATTGTGCTCAACGTCGACTGGGGCATCCCCCTCGACCCGAGCTCGGCTGAAGATGTGGCGGCCGCCGAGCGCAAGAACCAGTTCTACCTTGGTTGGTTCCTCAGTCCCATCACAACGGGCGAGTATCCTGCAGTGATGCGAGAGCGCGTGGGAGACCGACTGCCCAACTTCACACAGGCGCAGCGCGAGCAGCTGCGCCGGTCGTACGATCTGCTTATGCTCAATTACTACACATCGTACTCGACGACGGACTGTAACTCGACGTCGTCTACAGTCAACTGCTCGTCGCTGACTCTTGGATGGGAGACGGACCTTGGAGTAGACCGCTCGCAGGCTGCAGCGGGTGCTCGCTTGGCGTCCGGCAGTCTCGCGGACCCCACGAGCTGCTCGACGAGCTCTGGATATCCAAAGGGCTACCTGGAGGCCATCCGGTTCCTGTCGAGCCACGACCCAACGGCTGGTGTGCTGCTGACGGAGAATGGCTGGTGTGGCAATGAAACCATTGACAACCAGGACCAGCTGTGGTACTACCGCACGCATCTCGAGCAGGTGCACCAGGCCATCTACGAGCACGGGATCTCGGTCGTCGGCTACACAGTCTGGTCACTGCTCGACGACTTTGAATGGACCAACTACGCGCCGCGGTTCGGCATGTATCACGTCAACTGGACAGCCACCACGGGCGACGTGGACGAGTACTCGGTCGAGAGCTGGGAGCTCGCCCGCACGCCTCGCACGGCTGCCAAGTGGTACGCGCAGGTGGCGCAGTCCGGCTGCTTCGAGGTCAACGAGGACGACTTGCAGTACCTGTGAACGCCGCCCGAGGTGATGTAGTGATACCATGGTGGCGGCCATGATGCGAGGCGGTTCGCAAGTGTTCGCAAGAGAGCAAGCATTTCTCAACTTCGAGAATCGATTCTAGAAAATCAAACATCTTGCGTTCACTATATGGTATCATGTCACAGATCGCGCTTCAACTTGGCTTCCGACAGAGCCGCTAGCTTCAGTTGGCAATTTGCCAGGCACCGCGCAGATCAAGCAAGCACACAACCAAGCGACCCAGCTCAGATTTTCAAGCCCAGAGTCTCCGTCAAGATGTTCAGCAGCCCGTGGGACCTCGTTCGCCCTCGCTTCTGGTACCCCATGTCCTCGCTCGAGCAGAGCATGATGGACCTGGAGCTCATGCACGACCGCATGCGGCGGTCGCAGTTCCCATTCCGCGACGAAATGCTGGCAGCACCTAGCGCCGTCGATGACGACGAGTTTTTCCGAGACTTGCCAGTGATGGCACGCGAGCTCCTGCCTGCAACGCAGCACGAAGCTGCCCCTGTCAACGAAGAAGGCGAAGCGGACGGCAGCCATCATCGCGCCTTCTCGTCGTACTCGTTCAGCAGCTCGTCAGTCGTGGATGACAAGGGCCGCCGGGTCATGAGCACTCGTCGTCGCTACGAGGACTCGACCGGTCGTCTAAAAGCAATTCACGAGCGGCAGATTGAAGGGAAGAAGCTACGCACTGTGTGGAGCAAACAAGGTAAGGATGACGCGGGTATGCACGTGAGCAAGTGCACGAGCGGGTCTCCCGAGGAGTTCGAGCAGCTATGGCAGTCAACTCCTTTCGGCGAGGCGCAGAAGAAGACTATCACGAGTGCATCAGCGCACGGTGAGCACGAACACGAAGAGAGTGGAGGGCAAGCGGAAAGCGAGAAAGGTGGAGAGGACTCCATGGAGTTCGTGGATGTTCAGACGATTGAAGAAAAGCAAAAGCGTGGCGTTAAGGAAGAGAAAGGGTGTGAGCCGCAACCAGCGAAGCGAGTAGTTGCATCAATTCAATTCGTGTTTGTGATTTTCGTTTTGCGCACTTCTGCTTCAACTCAAATCTTCAAGCTCCGTGAGCCGTAGGCTGTGCACGCGTCCGAAGAACTGCTGGACTGCAATATCCTCGACCAAGCAGTTCCAAGCGAAGGTTCATGCAGGAGGCGATTGACTTTGGCTAGCAGACACACCTCGGTTAGCCCCTTGGTTCCCAACGTCGTATCTTACGACATAAGCTCATGAACTGCGAGCGATTGTCTCTTCATGACACGCTTGTTTCTCATTAGCATGGAGCGCCAGGCGCCGAGCAAGGAACCGAGCGTCACGAAGACTGCCTAGGCGACTCAAAGATGCTACTGGAGTCCTCGGTCGCGTTGAAGGCTTGCCAAGAGCTCGTTGGTTGCGTGGTGGATGCCAAAGCACGGGTTCGCGAGCCTGCATCTTCGCTCTGCCGCTTGCGACCGTTCTTCCATGCAACTTGCGCTCTCGGCATTCGACTCGCATGGTGCTTTTCCCCTCAGTCGTGAATTTGCAAGATGGAGTCCAAGCGGCCGCATTTCCCGGCTCACGACCCGGGGCCCCGCTCCAAGCCTCCAGACCCTTCCAAGCCCTTCGCCGCGGCGACATCGGAGTCTGCCAAGCCAGCGGCACAGGGGTGATCGGCCAAGAAAAGTGTCAAGCGCGACGTATCCAAGTCAAGGTAGCCACGCGTGGCTTCATGACGTGCACGAGTTCGAGAGCGGATGAGGGAGCGCGCGGCGGTCGATGCGCTGCGCGCTGTGCTTCCTCTTGCGCAGTCATCTTCCGAGACAGAAAGACTGCGGGAGCACGCTGCCTTCGTCCTGAAAGCTCTCCAAGTGCGGGATTGTCACCGTCCAGAAAACCCGCTCGTGCCTCGAAATATCATTGAGCTTACACTCGAGATCACGACTCGGCATCCAGTCGAACAGGATGGTATGGGATCTTCAGACATCGCAAAATGTAATGCGCTGTGTTGTCCTGCTTCACGAACAGCTCAATAGATGAAACCCACCTCGGAAATCATGACCCTCGTGCGATACGACAAACTCCATAAGATTGCAAGTGAAGCTCTACTTTAGTGATATTGCGGGCGTTAACGAAGAAATGCAAATGCAGATGCACAAAACTGGGTGACGAACGGGCAACCATGAGGCGCGGGCTCGAGCGACGAACGCGCTGCGTGGGGCTGGAGAGGAATAAGAAGACGAAATACGAGCGGCCGACCTTCGGGCCATGCAGAGCGGTGGTAGAAATACACGACGACAAGCTAGCACACCTAACGACGACGGCGACCGCCTGGGATAAGAAGGGGGTGGACCCGACCTGTCCTGGCTTGCCTACCGCTTCTGTGGCATGTTGGCGACGCCGTCGAGGAACTCGACCGTCTGGTTGCCGGCCGTGACGTGCAGGAAGCCGGTGGGCTGCTTGTTCTCATAAATAGACAGCTCGATGGGCGTGGGCATGCCGGGCGCGACCAGCAGCATCTCGGGCGAGGCCGGCTCGGGCGGCGGCGGCTGCGGGTACATCTTGTACATGCTGGGCACGCCGTTGTTGCTGTACATGGGCGAGGCGACGGGCAGCAGTCCACCAGCGCCCGCGTACATCTGCTTCATGCCTGCGAGCCCTACGGGCGGCGGCGTGGCGAGCGAAAAGGCCGAAGGCCCGAGCCCCGCGACCGCGCGTGTAGGCGGCGTCGAGGGCAGCGGCGCGCTGTCGAACGCGCCGTAGCGCAGCTGCATCTGGATCTGCATGGCCGGGTCCACGTTGGTCGTGTAGTGCGTGTGCGCGTGCGAGGAGAAGGGCAAGCGCGAGGGCGACCCGCGGTAGATGGTGGCCATCCTGCGTGCTCGGCGGGTGGAAAGGCTGCTCGGCTGTCGAGGGCGATAGCGCACGATGCACTGGGCGCTGGGGGCTCGGAGAGGGCTCGATCGGCGGTGGAGAGCGGCGCGCGGCGGCTACGGGCACTTGCGGACGGCGGCGCGGCGGGGGACGAGCGCTGGGGCACGCGCAAGTCGCGGCGGGAGCTGCGCCTGGTTGCTTGCGTTTCGGCGAATGAGGAGGCAAGCGCAGCGTGCAGGCTTTGGCTGGTTGCTTTATTCCTTCTTTTTTTAGAAAATTCAAATGCTGCGCCAATCAGCGGTGAGTAACTGCCACTTGCGCGCCGCTGATTGGCCAGGAGCAACTTGAGCCTTCGCCTGGTCCCATAAACTGTTTTGTTGGGTAACGACACTATCATAATGGCGTCAACCCACGCCTGGGACGAGCCCGTGGGGAGCCTGGCTCTTGGGCTCCATGGGGGAGCCTTAAAACCTTACGAGCCAGGCTCTCGAGGTTTAACAGGTTCGTAGTTAATATAAAATTTCGCGGGAGAGCCCGGAGGTAATATCGGTTAGGGCTCGCAGGGCTCTCGGGCTCTCATTCAGCTATTGGGCAATATGCGTCAGAGCATTCGGTTGGACAAAATCAAATCCTATTTTTTTTAATCTTCCACAATCTTTGCCCGAATTGAGCGCGTCTCTTCATGGCAAGATCGCGCAGTCTTGCAGCGATCGTTGCCACTTCGGAATCTCCAACCCCGCGCTCCAACCTCGCGCTCCAACCTCGCGCTCCAACCTCGTGCTCAATCTCACGCAGCTTGCTCAAGCTCCAACATGCGACTCCGATCTGGCCGAACGATTGGCGTTGTAGCAGATGAAAGCCATACCGATCTTCAGCGTCAGCAGGAGGGCGCGACCGCTGTTGTCAATTCTCTGAGTCAAATCCAAGTAGAAGCAACCCCGGTCCCTGTCCAAACAAGCGTGCCAAATGCTGCAGTGGCTGTGGTACCGCACTACAGCCAGAATAATGGATTTGTTACGGGGATGCAGCACTACAACAATGACCGAATTTCTGAAGTAGAAGTATCTCCTTCAACTTATCACGTCGAGTCGCCACATTCAGCTGAAGAGCAAATCGAGCGCATGGTGGGAGTATTCTGCAGCCAGACCGAGAGATTGGCTGGAGAGCATGCAATTCTTCTCGCTCGCCAGCAGCAACAAGTTGAAAATCAGCAAGAAGCTCTTCATGCAGTTCATGCTTGTGCCCAGCAGAATGTCGAACAACTCGCAGGGCATCAAAGAGCAACCGAAGTAGCTATTCATAATGCTCTTGTCGAGACGAGAGAAGTTCTCCTCCAGCAACTTCATCGGCTTGCAAGCGAGCAGAACGAACGTAGCGACGCAATCCGCAAAGATGTCGATGAAAAGCTTCGGTTGGTGCTGCACGAAGCACAAATTGGTGCCAAGGCAATGATTGACCAGCAAGCCAAAGAAACTCGACTGGTAGAAGAGCGCTTAACCATTGCCCTTAACCAAGCGCAAGCTGAATTAAGCACACGGATTGGGGAAACGGACTCAACTTCTGCTTCCGGAACGGCAGCTGTGATCTCAGACCAACTAGATGCTCGACTTGGCACGCTCCAAGAAGTAATTTCGGATCAGTTGGAGGGATTGGTGCAATCAGCAATTAGCGCTACAGGAGGAACTAGTGACGGGCATTCTTCCTTCGAAGGAATCGCACATTTGGTAAATGGGGCTACTGAGGAGGCTGAAAATCGCATTGAGCGTCGCATGCGACTTGCACTTCAGCAATCACAGCACGACATCGCAGCAAACTTTGAAGAACAAGTTCGATCACGGGATCTAAGCATGCGCCGCGATATGGAAGCGATGGTCCATGTTACAGCTGATGAGACAGAAAGACGGATTGAAGAAAAGCTACGCAATGCCTTGTCTGCTGCGCAGGAAGATACTCGAATAGAGCTCAAGAGGCAGGCAGAGGAGACATTGAGGCTTCGTGAAAGAATGGATGCACATGAGGTCAATGTACACTCGCGGCTTGATTCACTTTCGTCTCGAGTTACAGCAATGGAGCGTACTCATCCAACAAGTTCATACGGATTTGCTTATCGATTAAATGCCGTTGAGAAAAGGGTGGTTGCAACAGATCAATATCAAGAAAGACTTGAGGCGCTAGAAAAGCGCTGTGGTAGAGCTCATGAAAGCACTTCTCTTGAAGCAAGAGTGAAAGAGCTTGAGCTAAAGATGGAAAGTGGGCTTCGGATCAACACTACGAAGCAAGTGGAGGAATCAACGAATGAGCAAAAGGTTGCTATATCTCAGCGTTCGCGAGAAATCGTGGACCTCGAGGTAAATAGACGCATTAACATTGCTCTGGCCCAAGCAACGGCAAGAATTGATGCTTTGGCTGAGCGCTACGAATCTGATGCCGAGCTAAAAGCTGCAAAACTTGAGGAAAAGATTAAATCCTTGCTAGGTATTGCGAACAAGCAGGAGAAACGGCCACCCAGACGCACCACGCGACCAACTCGCCGCCTTACCAAGCAAGAAGTCATTTCAAACGCGCATCGTGATCTCCGTAACCGCGCGGAAGCTGCTGCTGAGCGCTTCAATTCTACGAAAAAGCCAAAGCATCGAATTATCGTCCACATTGACTAGCTTTGAGATCGAATGACGGCGGCATTTCAAAGAGAGGCACGTAACAATGCAAAACCATATATCTACATTCAATTCCAGCTTCATTGGTAATGTTTTGAATGCACTAAGAAATACGTAACGTATTCATGTACCTAAATCAACTCGAATGTGACTACCAACACCTCGATCTTCACCACCAACACCTCGAACTTCACCGCCAACACCTCGATCTTCACCGCCAACACCTCAATCGTCACCGCCAACACCTCGATCTTCACTGTCAACACCTCGATCTTCACCACTACCACCTCGATCTTCACCGCCAACACCTCGATCTTCACCGCCAACACCTCGATCTTCACTGTCAACACCTCGATCTTCACCACTACCACCTCGATCTTCACTGTCAACACCTCGATCTTCACCACTACCACCTCGATCTTCACCGCCAACACCTCGATCTTCACCGCCAACACCTCGATCTTCACTGTCAACACCTCAATCGTCACCGCCAACACCTCGATCTTCACCGCCAACACCTCGATCTTCACTGTCAACACCTCAATCGTCACCGCCAACACCTCGATCTTCACTGTCAACACCTCGATCTTCACTGTCAACACCTCGATCTTCACCACTACCACCTCGATCTTCACCGCCAACACCTCGATCTTCACCGCCAACACCTCGATCTTCACTGTCAACACCTCAATCGTCACCGCCAACACCTCGATCTTCACTGTCAACACCTCGATCTTCACTGTCAACACCTCGATCTTCACTGTCAACACCTCGATCTTCACTGTCAACACCTCGATCTTCACCGCCAACACCTCGATCTTCACCGCCAACACCTCGACCTTCACCACCGGGACCTCGATCTTCACCGCCAGGATCTCGATATCTAGCGTCAACAGTTTGAACGCATCCAGTGTTACAATAGCCTTCACCAACACCTGGATCATCACTAACAACTTTAATGCATACTGTCATCACCATCATCAGGCATAGTGGAGGTCGAGAAAGTGTCAACAACCATGTCATCCAAGTCATCAAAAAAGTCGGTGACAGCTTCAACAGCAAACGATATTGTCGGAGGTGTGTGAAGATGAGCATCGGCTTTGTCAATTTCTTCGCATTGCTCCAAGTCAACAAACGCTTGATTGCGATTTAGAAAAATGCACATGTCGACATTTTTAGGCGAAAGGGATGTTCGTTGTGCAGTCACCATCTGTCCGCTAACACTGAAATCTCTCTCAATCTGAGCAGCGGACGCTGGGATAGCAAATAGCACACGGGCTGCCCGAGGAAGAATCTTGTATTCTCCCAGCTCTTCCATACGCCTCCAAAACTGCAAAACAGTTTCGGGCTCCGTTTGATCTGCAGGAATTTGAAGTGTTCTCGTATCGCTCATCCATTTATCCAACTCGGTCGAAATTCTGTTCGGCGTTTGATCTCTGATTTGTACTGGAGCGACCGGTCGAGCGAATTCATCTAGTAGTTCGTCAAAATGATATTCCATATCCTGTTCAATCATTGCTGCGTCTTCAGTTTCTCGCTGTGCAACAGATGTCATAACCTCGCGAAGCTTAGTAGAGATGAGCTCAGAAACTCTGGTGACTTGCCGGCGAGATACTTCCATGGACAAACTTTTGTCCCGACAGCACAGTCGAATGATTCGATGAAGAGATTGCTCGGGCCATTTGAACATGGGATGCAAGCGTTGCTGCATCTCGAAAAGAAATGCAGATGACATCATGGTTTGGGTATCCGTGTATCGTTCAAAAAACCGCTTGTCAAATGCGTCTCGAAGTCTCCGACGAGTGGTGGTAATGAGCGGTGTAAGCATTTCTGCAGGGATATGCAGGGGTACTTCGCGAGTTGAAAGATAGTGTTCAAGAGGTTCGCTTAAGTGGAGTGTGTGAAGGCGAATTTTGTAGAGCTTCAGCAATACAGCAACTTGATTAGCAGCTTCTTTCTGGCACTGGCGTAGTAGTGATGAAATTGGAGACAGGAGCGACAGCAGCTGGATCAACTCAACCTTATCGCCAGCCAGAGGAAAAGAAGGAGGAACCGTCCGTTCGCGGAGCGCTTTGATTCGCCGAGCCTCATACCAGTCCACCAAAGCTTGCCATTTGTCGAGAACCCGACGAATTGATGTTGAAGCGCTCAAAAATCGAGACGAATCATAACCAAGAAGACGGATAGTTGGTGTATCGGTTCGGCTTTTGCACAGCTGTGCAAAAAGGTCCCCGACTTTTTCGACGGACCGCACTTGGAATATAGTCTTTCGTAGCCGTAAGATCATGGCAGTCATTTCTGGATTTGTCGATACACTCATGTCAGGCTCGAGCCCGCACGCTGCTTTGGATGCAGCATGCGCCAAGTGGGCGATGCACCATTCCCAACGAAGTCCCATTCGGGTTGTCATCATAGCCTTAATGTCGGATCCGGCATCACTGGTCGCACCAAAAATCTTGGAAGGCTGTATATTGAAATCTTCCATCATGTGATTTAGCCAAGCCGAGAATGGCCCACTGATCCCCCCATCACGCTCGCCAAATGAAGGGTTAAACCTGCGGGTACCCAGCAATACTGATCGGAAGCGATACTGATTGTCAACCAAATAGAGCCGTAGGCCCAGGTACTTGAACGACGTGGTTTTGCACGTCCAAAAGTCTGTCATGATGGTCAAACTAGCACAGTCACTGAGTTGGTTGTCACGAAGAAAGCTAATTACCTCTCGTTTAGTAGATGCATAGAGCTCAATTACGGAGTGTGTGATGAGTTTGGCATTAATAGTTGTCTGCATTTCTTCACGGCACACCAATGCTTCCTTCAGTTTTGACTCCTCATACTCTCCAACCCGAAGTGGCAAGTTGTGGTTGATGATACGCGTTGTCTCGATCAGTAAATTCAGTCGTCGTGGATTATTCCGATAGAGTGGGGATGCACGAAGCTGTTCAATAAGATCAAGACGCCTCTGCTGGCGATCGAACTCGGTTGATGTTTTGTTGGATATCACACTGTGCTCCTCGCGTAAGTGCTTTACAGCCTTTGAAGTCCTCCCCCCAGATAGAATGAAAATGTTCTTCCGTGACTGACGACAGGTGTCGCTGGCAAGGCACAGCCACGCAATGTAGGTCTTCTCATCATCTTGATGCTCAAGGCGAACACCCCAGTTGAAAATGAATGATGTCTCAGTCTCACTAGGTGGTTTGACTTCGTAGCCTGGGGCCGACTGGAAGGCGCTGATTGCCGCTTTCACTGCTTGAGGAGCAGTAGGCCCCTTCAAAGGCATAGTTCGTGGCAACCTAGAGCTCCACAGAGGCGTGAGCAGCTTGTTATCGTCATGAATGGCAGCAAGCGCTATTGATAAATCACTACAATTCAATTGATACGTTATTGCACTCACAGGACGCTGCTTAAGATGCCTTCAATAGTCTCTCTTATCGGTGGGCTTGCTTGCAACGCTGCCAATCTGTCAGTGAGTCTTTCGGAGCTCTGGGTTGGTCCGCGATCCATGGAGGAATCCATCTGTGAGGTCGCTTCTTGGTCGGCGACGCCGCTTCTTATGATCTTCAAAGGGCGTCAAAAATTTCAATTGTTTTCTAAATATTGTAAACTGTTTTCTTCCAATCACAAAGCGAGATATGGGAGCCCAGGACTCTCGCTTGTTTCCGACGACTGCTCGCACGAGCCCGAGTGGGTGGGAGCCCGGGTCAGGCTCTCAGGCTCTCGTACTTAACTTAACGAGCCCCGATATTAACTTTCACGGGCTCCTCTCAAAATAGGGGAGCCCACGTTTCTCTAATTTGGGGCTCCCTATCCCTGGGCTCGTCCGAGGCGTGCGTCAACCAACGGAGGTGAAGCGGTCGCGTGTTGTGGTGATGGCGCTCATGTGGGGACGGCGGCGAGCAGATGGCTACATGCATCTCGCTAGAGCCCCAGGTCGCTGAGCCCCGGGTGGCCGTCGGGGCGACGACCCAGCGGCCAGCGGTAGAGGCGGTCGGCCTCGTCGATGAGCACGTCGTTGATGCTGGCGTAGCGCGCGGCCATGAGTCCGTGCGCGTCGAAGACCCAGTTCTCGTTGCCGTAGGAGCGCACCCACTGGTCGCGCTCGGCGTCCAGCCACTCGTAGGCGAAGCGCACGGCGATGCGGTTGCCGCCGAACGCGAACAGCTCCTTCACGAGCCGGTACTGCTCCTCGCGCGCCCACTTGCGCGCCAGGAAGGCCTCGATCTGCTCGCGGCCCTCGAGGAACTCGCTGCGGTTGCGCCACCGGCTGTCCGTCGTGTACGCCAGCGCCACTTTCTGCGGGTCGCGCGAGTTCCACGCGTCCTCGGCCGCGCGCACCTTGACCTCCGCCGACTCGCGCGAAAACGGCGGCACTGGCGGGCGCGCGGCCTGCGAGCTCAGCCGCCACGTCGCGGCGCCAGTTGGGGCGATTAGCGCCGTCCGCACGCGCGTTCGCAGCGCCAACGAGGCCATCGGGCGATCCTGCTGCGACTTGAAGACTGGCGTCGCCTCAAGCTCACCAAGCTGCAGGCGTCTCTATCTCAGTTGATATCGCCTTGAACAAGGGAAATGCAATGATACAAACGTTAGAAGTCAGGTGGGTACGCTTTGAATCCAGATACTGGTATGCGCAACATTCCTGCGACCTTCCCTAAAGAAGCTCTTGCTTTCTATATGGTATACGTTTGTCTAGTTTCTCCGAGGAGGAGGGAGGGAAGCGCCATCGAGCACACAACCAGCCCGGCCGACAGGCACGCACTTTCTCGCGGGCTCCAGGCGGCGACGGACGCTCAGCGCGCGCGCGGCGGTCGGCGAGGACCCCCGAGCGGTGACGAGCGCGCGTCGAGGCGTCTGCAGCGCGGTTTTCGCGCCTCCAGCGGCCGCGAGCGCTTCTCGCGGCGACTCTGAACCGGAGAGAGGGCCGCGCCCGCCCCCGTGACGACCATAGCGCCCTCCAGCACCACCGGCAGCTTCTCGAAGCGCACGCCGGCCGCAGCGTCCGCCATGCTGAACCGCTTCTCGAGCGCCGTGCAGAGCGCCGTGCAGTCGGCCTCGGCCTCGGTGCAGGGGATGCTGGGCGAGGAATTCACCAAGAACTACGAGACCCCCAAGGACTCGACGGCCTCGGGCGGACACGAGCTCTCGTGGAAGATCTTCCCCGCCGTCTCCAAGAAGAACGGCCAGGAGGTCAGCGTGTTTGTTTTCGACAAGGACGATCTCAAGAAGCTCAAGAACAAGGAGGCCCACGAACGCATCCTCGAGGTGCTGCGCCACGATATGAAGACGCTGCGCCTGCTGCGCCACCCACACGTGCTCAAGGTCGAGGAGGTATTCGAGGAGAGTCGCCGTACGCTTAGCTTCGTCACGGAGCGCGTCGTCTGCTCGCTCGCGAACGCCAACAAGAACTTCACGAACGTTGCCAACGTCACGCCCGAGGTGCTCGAGATTGGTCTCACTGAGTTCGAGATTGCGTGCGGGCTCATGCACGTTGGCGAGGCGCTGAGCTTCTTGCATCGCGAAGGCCGCCGCGTGCACCTGAATATTGGGCCGCACAGCATATTTATTACGCCGAAGGGCGAGTGGAAGCTCGGAGGCATGAGCTTCTGTCGCGTCGTCGAGCCTGGGCAGACTTCCCGCAGCGAGTACTACGGATACGAAGGCGCCCGCGCCTCGGAACCCGGTGGTAGTTGGGAACCCCCGCTCGAGTACTGTGCGCCTGAGCTGGTCACTGAGCCTCGCCAGTTCAACAGCGGCGCCGACATGTTTTCGCTCGGCCTGCTGGTGTACGAGCTATTCGTGCCTCCTCGTGCTGATGGCGGCAGAAATCCTGTGCTCGATGTTCGGGACGCCAACACAATGACGCACGGGTACAAGGTACAGTCGTTGCACCCAATCGCATTCCCTACGTCAGTGCCAGTGCCGCTCCAGAACACAATTCGCTCGCTCCTGGACTTGGATCCGGCGAAGCGTCTTGAACCGCGCGTATTTCTCGCTTCCCCATTCTTCGACTCTGGGCCGATCAAGACTCTGCGCATGCTTCAGAGCCTCGTGGAGCAGGACCCTGCCTCCCAGGCGAAGTTCCTGACAACTCTTCCTAACGAGATTGATGGATTTTCGCCCCGCGTGCTACGGGACATGGTCATCCCAGGACTCCAGTCGGTTGTTATCAACAAGGCTGTCGCACCTTTTGTGATCACGCCGCTACTCAAGATCGTGGGAAAGGTTGACAAGATTACCTTCTCGAACTCGATCGCTCCCATGATGATTCCGCTGCTTGCGATTACGGAGCCCGTGCAGTGTATGCTCATGTTTGTGTCGGAGCTCGAGACACTGGTCCCCAAGGCAGAAGATGGCTACATTCGCGACCACATCGTTCCGATGCTGTGCCGTGCGCTTGATAGTACGGTGCCCGAGATTCTAGACACCGTGCTGAACAAGATTGTCGATCAGGCGAGTCTGTTCGAATACCGCATTCTGAAGCAAGTGATTCTCCCACGAGTCAACAAGCTGATCCTGCAGCCGCCGCAGATGTCTGTGCGCGTGAATGCGCTGTTGTGGCTGGCTAAGTCATTCCATGTCTTCGACAAAGATTTGCTGATTGAGAGTGTGCTGCCAACGCTTGCGCAGACGCTGCAGACTGACAAGACACCGGCTGTGTGTATGTGCATTCTTGGTTGCTACGACAACCTGGGCAAGCACCTTGGCCCTGAGTTTATCGCGAAGCTGATTTTGCCGGCAGTTGCTCCTTTGCTGTGGGAACAAACACTCAACAATGCACAGTTCGATGTAGTGTGTGAGAAGCTGCAAGACATGATCAAGGTTGTCATCATGGAGCGAGACAAGGGCTTCAGTGCCGAGAGCTCGGTGAAGTCGGTAACAACCGGTATCACGGCTGCATCGGGTATGACTGATGCAGTGCGCGCTGCGGAGGCTTCTCGTGAAAAGGCGACGGGTGTTGCAGCTGCGAACAAGCTGTTGTCGGAAGAGTACGTGCCGCCAAAGAAGGATGCTGACATCCGTAGAGATAGCGGATCCCCAAAGAAGCTCGAGCCATATTCGGATGATCCGTTCTACTTGGGAAGCAGCAGCTCATCCTCGTCGTCGCGGCGCACGCAAAGCAGTGCCGTTCTTGATCAACAGCGCAGCAGTGAGTCTCGGGATTCGACATCAGATCGCTCAGAGACTTTCTCATCTCGGCGGCGCGCAGCAAGGAAGAGTGGGTCGCGCACGACTCGTCGCGCTGGTTCACACAAGGAAGATGCTGGAAACGCCAATTTGCTGGATATTCCGTCGGCTCAGGTACGATGAACTCTCGTTCACCCCCAGTGTTTGACGAATTATGGTAGTCTAAATTTATTATTTGTCGTGATGCGGTTGTAGCCAAGCGCTTCTGGAGGCCTTCTCGACACGAGCGGTCTAATGTCGAGCCTTCCGGCAGCACCTGGATCGAGTGGTGGCGGTGCTAGCAGCGGAATGTTCAACGGGATGAGTATGGGTGGCAGCTCGACTGCAATGGTGACGTCATCCTTCTCGACACAGCCTGCTGTGTCATATCCGGGTGCTCCGATGCAACAGCAGCAGCAGCCCGTGATGGGCGGTGGGTATGGCGGCCAGTCGTCGGGCATGATGAACCAGCAGTACAACCCAAGCATGATGCAGATGGCGCCTTATGGATTGCAGCAGCAGGCACCCATGAACGGTGGCGGATACGGACAGCAAGGCGGTATGAACGGCGGCATGATGATGGGAGGTGGAGGAATGGCAGGACCGGGTCAAATGCTGCAGATTCAGGCAAGTCCAGGGTATCAACAGCAGAGCACGTCAAACGATCCCTTTAGTGCCTTTGACGGTTTGTAAGCCGTGGCGCGAAGAGAGATCGATGGAATTCGGGAAACGAAGGGTGCTCATCCATACAAAGGCAGTCTGTGCGAACGGTAGACGAGAGAAGTGCGTGCAATATGAAGTCAAAGGTTTCGTGACTCTGCAATTACCTTCGCTCTTTGTTCGTATCGAATATCTTTGCCATCACAATACCTGCTCTGTCACCAGAAGCCTAACCGTGTCTGCTAGTCAAAGTCAATCGCCTCCTGCATGGACCTTCGCTTGGAACTGCTTGGTCGAGGATATTGCAGTCCAGCAGTTCTTCGGACGCGTGCACAGCCTACGGCTCACGGAGCTTGAAGATTTGAGTTGAAGCAGAAGTGCGCAAAGCGAAAATCACAAACACGAATTGAATTGATATCGCTACGGCGCGGGTTGCGGCTCACACCCTTTCTCTTCCTTAACGCCACGCTTTTGCTTTTCTTCAATCGTCTGAACATCCACGAACTCCATGGAGTCCTCTCCACCTTTCTCGCTTTCCGCTTGCCCTCCACTCTCTTCGTGTTCGTGCTCACCGTGCGCTGATGCACTCGTGATAGTCTTCTTCTGCGCCTCGCCGAAAGGAGTTGACTGCCATAGCTGCTCGAACTCCTCGGGAGACCCGCTCGTGCACTTGCTCACGTGCATACCCGCGTCATCCTTACCTTGTTTGCTCCACACGGTGCGTAGCTTCTTCCCTTCAATCTGCCGCTCGTGAATTGCTTTTAGACGACCGGTCGAGTCCTCGTAGCGACGACGAGTGCTCATGACCCGGCGGCCCTTGTCATCCACGACTGACGAGCTGCTGAACGAGTACGACGAGAAGGCGCGATGATGGCTGCCGTCCGCTTCGCCTTCTTCGTTGACAGGGGCAGCTTCGTGCTGCGTTGCAGGCAGGTGCTCGCGTGCCATCACTGGCAAGTCTCGGAAAAACTCGTCGTCATCGACGGCGCTAGGTGCTGCCAGCATTTCGTCGCGGAATGGGAACTGCGACCGCCGCATGCGGTCGTGCATGAGCTCCAGGTCCATCATGCTCTGCTCGAGCGAGGACATGGGGTACCAGAAGCGAGGGCGAACGAGGTCCCACGGGCTGCTGAACATCTTGACGGAGACTCTGGGCTTGAAAATCTGAGCTGGGTCGCTTGGTTGTGTGCTTGCTTGATCTGCGCGGTGCCTGGCAAATTGCCAACTGAAGCTAGCGGCTCTGTCGGAAGCCAAGTTGAAGCGCGATCTGTGACATGATACCATATAGTGAACGCAAGATGTTTGATTTTCTAGAATCGATTCTCGAAGTTGAGAAATGCTTGCTCCCTTGCGAACACTTGCGAACCGCCTCGCATCATGGCCGCCACCATGGTATCACTACATCACCTCGGGCGGCGTTCACAGGTACTGCAAGTCGTCCTCGTTGACCTCGAAGCAGCCGGACTGCGCCACCTGCGCGTACCACTTGGCAGCCGTGCGAGGCGTGCGGGCGAGCTCCCAGCTCTCGACCGAGTACTCGTCCACGTCGCCCGTGGTGGCGGTCCAGTTGACGTGATACATGCCGAAGCGCGGCGCGTAGTTGGTCCATTCAAAGTCGTCGAGCAGTGACCAGACTGTGTAGCCGACGACCGAGATCCCGTGCTCGTAGATGGCCTGGTGCACCTGCTCGAGATGCGTGCGGTAGTACCACAGCTGGTCCTGGTTGTCAATGGTTTCATTGCCACACCAGCCATTCTCCGTCAGCAGCACACCAGCCGTTGGGTCGTGGCTCGACAGGAACCGGATGGCCTCCAGGTAGCCCTTTGGATATCCAGAGCTCGTCGAGCAGCTCGTGGGGTCCGCGAGACTGCCGGACGCCAAGCGAGCACCCGCTGCAGCCTGCGAGCGGTCTACTCCAAGGTCCGTCTCCCATCCAAGAGTCAGCGACGAGCAGTTGACTGTAGACGACGTCGAGTTACAGTCCGTCGTCGAGTACGATGTGTAGTAATTGAGCATAAGCAGATCGTACGACCGGCGCAGCTGCTCGCGCTGCGCCTGTGTGAAGTTGGGCAGTCGGTCTCCCACGCGCTCTCGCATCACTGCAGGATACTCGCCCGTTGTGATAGGACTGAGGAACCAACCAAGGTAGAACTGGTTCTTGCGCTCGGCGGCCGCCACATCTTCAGCCGAGCTCGGGTCGAGGGGGATGCCCCAGTCGACGTTGAGCACAATGCCGATCTTGGCATCACGGGCAACCGGACGCGTCTCGCCATCGGCCACGTCACCTTCGCGCAGTGCACGAAAAGTGTTGACTGCTGCCGCGTGGGCTAGCAGCATGTTGTGACCGGCATCGTACGCGTTAGTAGTCGAGTTGCCGAGCTGCGGCGGGCCATAGCCGTACGCATAGCCCGTGAGCAAGTGTGACGCTGGCTCGTTGAAAGTCGTCCAGTGCTTGACCTTGCGGCCGAACTCGCGGAAGAGCAGTGTCGCATACTCGTTGAAATGCTCGGTCATGCCGCTGTTGAGCCAGCCTGGAGGGTCGAGTGTCTCCTGCAAGGGCAGCGGCAGATCCCAGTGGTATACCGTCAGGACGGGTTCGATGTTGTTTGCAAGCAGCTCATCGATTAGATCGTGGTAGAATGCCAGACCCTCCGCATTCGCCTCCATGTGACCCGAAGTTGTGTTCCACGTCATGGCTCGCGTCCAAGCAATCGAGAAGCGGAAGGAGTCGAGGCCATCCGCCGCCATTAGCGCGACGTCCGACTTGTACCGGTGAAAAAAGTCGGCGGCGACATTTGCACACGGCACGCCGTTATCGCCTCGGCAGAATTCGTCCCAGATGCTGAACGTCTTGCCGGACGCGTTGAAGCCGCCTTCAACCTGGTACGCGGACGATGCAGCGCCAAAGAGAAAGTCCGGAGGGAAGCAGAACGTCGGCGTGCTCGAGTTGGTGCTCGCCACTGCCGTCGAGACGTTGGTGAGCGCTGCGAATACCGCGAAGGCTATGGTGAGGCGCATGTTTTCGAGTTGGAGGCAGCAAATCGAAAAGTGAGTCGACGCACACCGACGACGACTCATGACCAGCAATGAACGACTCACCGCTGACCTATGATCAGTCACTGTTGAATTGATCTTCCGCAATTACCACCATTTGATGACAGCGTTTGAACAATTCTTTGTGACTCCTTCAACAACGTATTCCCTGATCAATCAAATTTTTTTGCAGTGTGTGTTGTAATACTGATGCCGTCTTCAGATCAAATGTCTGCTTTGTCTTTGTCAATTTCACGCATATCAAGCATAAACTTGAACTTTGATGCTCGACCGATCATGATGCCCGTGAACTCCTAGTGGACAAACGAAGGCTCGTGAACAGATGTGTATTTGTAGCTTCTTCGAATGAAAGCTCATCGTGCCACGTAAAGCATCCCAGGTTAGAGCACGCATATAAATAATAAATTGCGCTCTTGGTACGACCTGCGAGCTTCAAAAGAGCAAACAGAGATCCTTGAGCGTGAGCGAGTACTCAATTCCATCGAGTTTCAAACCAGCAAGTGAGGGAAAGTGGTTCAACACCGTTCACTTCTTCATAAGATGTAATGCTAGAGCAGAAACCAGTCGATCATAAAGCCAACTGCAGTTGTGTTGGAGCAAAATATGAATCCTTGGATGCCAGTCACAAACAGTGATTCAAATCGAGACAGTCACGAGATTGTGATGTCATTTTCAAAGTTTGTCTCCTTATCATACAAATGTCCACCCATTCCATTCACGCATTCGCAACCAAACTCTGCGTTGTGATACTGATGCCGTCTTCAGATCAAATGTCTGCTTTGTCTTTGTCAATTTCACGCATATCAAGCATAAACTTGAACTTTGATGCTCGACCGATCATGATGCCCGTGAACTCCTAGTGGACAAACGAAGGCTCGTGAACAGATGTGTATTTGTAGCTTCTTTGAATGAAAGCTCATCGTGCCACGTAAAGCATCCCAGGTTAGAGCACGCATATAAATAATAAATTGCGCTCTTGGTACGACCTGCGAGCTTCAAAAGAGCAAACAGAGATCCTTGAGCGTGAGCGAGTACTCAATTCCATCGAGTTTCAAACAAGCAAGTGAGGGAAAGTGGTTCAACACCGTTCACTTCTTCATAAGATGTAATGCTAGAGCAGAAACCAGTCGATCATAAAGCCAACTGCAGTTGTGTTGGAGCAAAATATGAATCCTTGGATGCCAGTCACAAACAGTGATTCAAATCGAGACAGTCACGAGATTGTGATGTCATTTTCAAAGTTTGTCTCCTTATCATACAAATATCCACCCATTCCATCCACGCATTCGCAACCAAACTCTGCGAAGAGAAGGGAACAAATCCATGACAGTTCAACCCACGATCGACTCTTAAAAAAACTTCCAGTAAAACGCTTTCGACTCGAGCGTGTGTGTGCGGTTCCTGTGGATTGCATTGATTGGAAATACGATTCATGCCTTGAGGTTTGAAGCACACCGACAGAAAAAGAAGGAAACTCAACCTGGATTGCAAGAATGCCGCCAGAATCAATTTTGTGTCCGTATTCCTCTCTCCCCACGCTTATGCTCGCTAGTCTCCGAGTTGACGACAACTCCACTTATGAATCGAAACCAAGTGTTGACGATTGAATCGATGTTGTGAAGAGGATTCTTGTTGATAAGCAGTTCAGAGGGAAACGTTCTTTATCGGAAATGGAGCTACAAACGGTAAATCTCGAGCTCCTTGGTCAATGTCACGCATCACTTCGATCCAGTTCACATGTTCCTGTTTGATGCTACGAGAAATTGATGCGAATCACAGTCGATTGCAGCATGATTTGGTTCGTAGACTTTTGTCCTCCATTGGCTTTGATGTGCAATGCAGTCTAGGAGCAGGTGCTCAGTTCCTAAATCCCTCGATGGCGTTGGATTTGAGGACAGGCTTGACCTCGAGCTCATGGTTGAGATGGCATTGTGATACGGTCGCAGATGACAACGAGGATTTAGCAGCGATCGAGAATTCTACATATGCTCATGGGATCTGAACTTGCCATGCTGAAATTGACACAGGATCTCCCGATCCTTTCTTTTGAGTTAGATGTGGCAGCGGTAATCTCCGTCAGCAGGCTCGCTCGCGGCAAGCTCCACCGTCTGCTTCTCCTTCTCCCTTGCCTCGAGCGCTGCGAGTCGCGCTCCAATCGGCGACCACTCACTCACGCGCGAACCCACGGGTGCGTCGTCTTCCAGGATGAGGATGCCGTCACTACTGTCCGCGAGTCCGAGTTCCGCCTCGGAGCAGATCATGCCTTGTGACACCTCACCACGCAGCTTGGACTTTTTGATCTTGAGCAGCTTGCTGTGCGCAGTTCACACAAGTTCATGTCAGTAACCAGAGCGTAGGCTGATCGACTAGTAGATCGCTGAGCGCCACGCACGTCTCGCCGCTCTCGGGATCGGCGATCGCGAGGCGCGTGCCGACGGTCGCCACCGGCACTCGCGCTCCCTCGCGGACGTTGGGAGCTCCGCAGATGATCTGCAGCGGGTTCTCACGGTCGCCCACGTCCACGAGGCAAACGTTGAGCCGGTCGGCCGCCGGGTGCGCGTGGAACTGGATGATCTCGCCCACCACCACGGACCCCCACGTCGTCTGTGGCTTGGACACCTGCTGCTGCTGCTTGGGCTGAGGCTCCGAAGAGGTCGACGGTGGCTCGGAAGTGGACGAAAGAGCGCGCGAAGGCGCAAAGCAGCGGCGAGCGCCGGGCGAGCAACGCAGCGTGCGGAGCAACATGGCGATGGTTGTCAGGTGGAAGAGTCTCGAGTGATTGGCATCGGCCTACTGACGGCTGGCAGAAAAAGTTCAAAGCGGAAAAGCTGGACCGGATGAAAGCGCCGCATGAAAATTCGACACCGACGTCACGCCCCAGGTTTTTGATGCGCGTATGTTCGATGTGAGTTCAACCGACGACGTTGGATCGGAAGAGAGACGCACTTGCACGAATTATGAACTTGAGGAGGGGCGTCTGCGAGACCGACTACCATACGCGGACGCAAGTGCGACCCGTGACGGACTTCTCGCTCGTCTTGGACGGGTTCTTCCTCGGCCGAGTCATCGTAATCACGGCAACGTCAGCATGAGGCGTTCAGCCTGTTCAAGCATACATGATCATTTTGTGAGCAAACTTTGCAGCAGCAGGTCGACGCGCTTGAGCATGCAGAGTTCGTGCCGTCGATGTGGACTATGAGGAAAGAAAGCTTATCGACGAAACTGTGTAGGTAGCTTGCCTGCCAAATACTTGACCGACAGCGTGGACATGGGCTTGCTTGGTTTCGCGGATTGCTTTGCGGAGACTATAAATCCAGCGGACTCAGCGATACGTTCATCCACCAAACACAGTCGCTGGAATTACGTGTGATCAACCTCCCTTTATTGGCTGTCATCCAACAGAAGAGAGCCGTAGCACAGCAGTTTTCATGGATAAGCCTTGACCAACGCTAGGCAACCACAATAACCGACCCACTACGAACTTCAAGCCAAGGAGAAAGATCGAGTGCTGCCCTCACATCATTTGTGAGAGCCTGATGCTCCCCTTACTGATCTCGCCACGGTGTGTGGATAGCAATCAAGGTGCAATGATGCATCCAAACCCATGCTGGTACTGCGATTGTGTTCAATTTTCCTCCGTGTTCACTGTTGTTATCCAACAGAAGAGAGTCACATAACTGGCAGTGAGCACTTAGACCAGAGGTCCAAGACACCAGCCAGCACTGCAGTGGCCTCCCAGCACGCGACCAGTATCGACCCACAGCGCTTAAAGAGCGTGGCCGAACTTGGCGAGCGTAGGCTTGAGCTCGGCGTGCTCGGCGAAGACCTTGGCCTCGGCCTCGGTCTCGCGCTTCTGCTGCGCAAGCTTCTTCTTGTAGAAGGCGTCCGACTTGAGGATGCGCTTGGCCTCGAGGCGCTTGACGAGCTCGGCGTGGCCCCAGCCGACCTCCGAGGCGAGCTTGCCGAGCACCGTGTAGCGGCGGTTGGCCTTGAGGCGCAGCACGCGGAGCGCGTCCGGGATGACCATGCGCTTCTGCTTGTCGTACGGCGACGGGATGCCGTCGAAGACCTGTGCGCGCGAACACGGTAAGTAAGCGCGCCCCACATCAAGCTTATCGGCTGCTTTACGTCCAACGCACCTTGAGGCGCTGCAGGGCGGCGGCACCACGGGCCGTCTTGTGCGGGAGCATACCACGGATGGTGCGCCAGAGCATGCGCGACGGCGCGCGGTAGTGGATGGGGCCCTTCTTGGGGTTGGTGGCCGTGCGCTTGTTCAGGAACTGGAAGTACTTGACCTTGTTGCGCACGTCTGCATGGAGTGGGAGCCACCTGTGAGTCCTCTATCCGCCAAATCGCGGCCATCGACAGCGCCACGCACGCGAGCCCGAGATCTCGAGCTGCTCGCAGCGCACGGCGACGACGTGCTGGCCCTGGAGCAGCTCCTTGGCGATGAGCGAGGCCAGGCGACCGAGCAGGTGGCCGCGGCAGTCGACGACGATAGGCTTCTCGAACACCATGGTGAACCGCGAGGAAAAGAGGAATGCGCCGCATTGACGCTTTGGCTCATGTCGGGGAGCTACGCGGGCCACCCGCTGGCTCGCAGAGAATTTTGACCAATAAAATGCGATATTGTTTGTTATTTTGACCAATCATAAAGTTGATGTCCTTTTCCGTTATAGACTCGCTTCCTACAGTTAGCGAGCCTCCAGATCCGACATGGCGACGCCAGTCCGACTGTTTGATGTACGTGCCCTGCCGCGCTCCCTGACGGCTGTAGAGCTCCGCACTGCCGCTCATACGGACGGGCGTGACTCGATCTGTGGGCCCCCGAAGTTTCGGCTTTGAACGGCGCGTCTAACGCTAGTTGCGGCGCGGAACAGTTGGCGGACGAAGCGTTCGAGGCGCCGGAGCGCAGGCGGCGCCAGGAGAGCGTGGCCTTGGCCGCGGCCTTCCGCAGCCAGTCGCAGGCGCGCTGGGAGGCCACCAGGCACCTGCGCGAGGCACCGGAGCTGCAGGCGCTCGAGCAGGCTGCCAAGAGCGCTAACGACCGCAAGCAGCGTTGCGCCGACAGCCAGCGGCTGCTCAGCGCGCATGCAACGGACACGGCGGCGCCGGACTCGGCCGCGTTCAGGCAAAGGTCCAAGCATTCGTGGCAGAAGCAGCACCGCGAGCTGCTGGACCAGGCCGAGCAGATTGGGCAGGGCAAGGCGAGCGAGGTCTTGAAGCAGGGCGGCGGTGAAAGCGTGGGCGGAGCGCAAGGCGATGCCGAGAGTCTGGCGAAACAGCTCCTGAAGCGCGGTTATGGACTAGGAACGGAACCGAACTCTAACGGTGACAAGCACAAGAGCCCGAGGGAGCGGCTCGTTGAGTTCTACACCAAGCACAATCCGTCCAAGCTGTCGATGGTCGATCGCACCCTCGAGGCGTACAAGGGCCGAGAGGAGGAGCTGTTCGTGAAACTCCACGAGCGGTATGCTAATGCGGGCGTGCCGCTCAAGGACCGAAAGACCAAGTTCCTCACGCAATCGCACCATCCGAGCGTGTACATGAACATTGGCATCGCCGGCAAACCTGTGGGGCGGATCGTCATGCGTCTCTTGAATGACCAAGTTCCTGTGACAGCCGAAAACTTTCGCTGCCTGTGCACGGGCGAGAAGGTGTGTATTGTGTGTTTATACGAACTACTTGTCACTGTTAATCATCCGTGTGCTTCCTGATCGTGAGTGCAGGGGGCAAACTTGTGCTACAAGGGCTCAAAGTTTCATCGTATCATCAAAGATTTTGTTGTGCAAGGCGGGGGTGCGTTCATCTCGCACGGTATCCGCAATTTCCAGTAAGCATCACTAAGCGTGATTTCTGTCGCGCAGATTTCACCGTCGGTGACGGCACTGGCGGGCAGAGTATCTACCGTGGAACCCCTCACGGAGATCTGTGGGGAAACTTCAAAGACGAGAAATTCTTGTTGCATGATGACGTCGGTTTGCTGTCGATGGCCAACTGTGGCAAGAATACAAACGGATCACAGGTACGATTTGAAAGAAGTACCTTCCAGAAACCACCCTACTTATATTCTCGACATACCTCGCAGTTTTTCATCACCACGAAGGCAGGGTTGACAAACTTGGACGGCAAGCATGTGGTGTTCGGAGAGGTTGTGGAAGGACTGGACGTCGTTGACATGATGCAAAGTGTTCAGGTCGACCGAGCAAACAATAGCCGACCACTTGCTTCCAACGAAGTCGTTATCATGGACTGTGGACAACTCTAGGTTGTGCGATGGGCTGCAAATGCAAGTTTCCTTTATTTTTCGTGTTAATGCAATGAGTAGCTATTGGAACAGGAGGTGGGCTAGGTTCTTCTTGATTGTGATTTTGTGCTGTCCATCCGATTCAATTGCCCTTGCAGTTGTGTCCGAAGTTATCACTCCACCTCCTCGAACTCGTGACTTCGGAAGTCCACTCGAAATCTCTGCTCGCTTTGCACTAGATGATCGAGTGGCAGCAGAAGACATCTGTCCAGGTCGACAATGAGCGCCTCCTCCGTAGGAAGCTGTGCGAAGTACGTCGTCATTGCTGTTGCAGTCTTGCACAGGCTCAACTGTTGGGCTTTTCGTCGAAGCATTACTTTCGCGAAATCGTATGGGGAGGCCAGAGGTTGCAATTCCGCCTACAAGAACTTGCGGTTTTTTCTGCTCTTGAGTGCCTAACGACAGATCAGTTAATCGTTTGTCAAGCTTTGCTAGCGATTTGCGAAGCGCCAACTCTTCTTGAGAGAGAAGATCGTCTTCTTCGATGTGAGGACTAGGATCACCAAAGTCTTCTAACCGTTGGTTATCTCCGAATCGAGATGGCGCTATGTTGGGTTTCGATTGTGGCGATCGATCTTTAGCGTGTCGAGATACACCCGCGTTTGAGCGGATGTGTTCGTTCGCATGGTTGTTCGAGACGATGTTCGACACGATCTCACTGGTGCCAACCCTATTACTGGCTGGCGCGTGCACTCTTTTGCCACGTTCCGCTCCCAACACGTTGATTGAGGTTGGCTCTTTGCAAGGTTTGCTAGTCAACGCAGTGGGTCGAATGTGGCTCACATATTTTGGCTCCAGCGGCTGCTTCCTCGTTTCTTCAGCAGCAGTTGGGATGTTCAAAGCTGAGTTCTCACTAGATTCTAGTTTCCCTGGAGGATTAGAAGCTCTAGGAATGCCAGTTGTCTGGTTTATCGCCTTCGACAACATTCCCGCGTTGTCGCTCACCGCTCGCACCTTCGCCTGCTGCTCTAACTGCCTTCGTCGCATGACTAGCTTCGACGATACACTCGGATCCCCGTATTCTACACTAGTAAAGGCCTTTATCGGGGCTGCATCGGTCCAACTCTCGCTTTTATCGCTCACTCTGTCGGCTGCGTGTCGGCTTGCACTCAACGCGACAGGCTCAGCCATGGACATTGACATGGACAACTCGAGGCTGTCTTTCAGCCGCCTATCGCCTCCTCTTCCTTCGCAAGCGTAGTTTTCCCCGTCACTGTCGCTGCCTGAGCCATCCGCCGCCTCCAACAGGTCCACTCCGGAGGTGACCGAGCGCATCTCCACCTCGGACGTTTTCCGCCCTCCTGACGGCTCCAGAGCGCCCTGGAAGCCCGCAGAGCCACCGCAGGCATCGCCGGAGTCCCTCCTCAGTCTCCTCTGCACCCGCCTGGCCTCCATGGCCGCCAGGCGCGCCTCCACGCGCCGCAGATGATCGTCCTCCTCCTGCGTCTCCATTTTCCGGTGATCCTTTCCTTCCTGCCGACTGAAGGAAGTTCAACCGCCGGTGGTGTGGCCCACGTGAGTGTGCGCGCAATCCCGCCCCGTCTCTGTCAAAAGGCAGCCAATCAGCAGCGTCAACGTCTGTCTTTCCGCCAATCAGGCGTCGCCAGTCCTGTTTGTCCAATCACCAGCCGGCCGCCCACCACCAGAAGAATCCACGCGTACCGGTACCATGCGGGGAGCTCCGATCCGGCCGCGGATGGAGGGCGTGCCTCACTTTGGATCTTGGCGCCTGGGGCAAAGAGCAAGATGCTGGGCAAGGCCATGCGATCCGCGGGCTCGCCCATCAAGCGCAGCGGCGTGCTGCAGCGCGGCTTCGCGGCGGTGGCGAACGACGGAGAGCCGCTGAACCGCGTGAGCGCGCGCATCACGCAGCCCAAGGCGCAGGGCGCGTCGCAGGCCATGCTGTACGCGACGGGCATGTCGGAGGAGGACATGAACAAGGCGCAAGTGGGCATCGCGTCCATGTGGTGGGAGGGCAACCCGTGCAACATGCACCTGCTGGACCTGGCCGCGGAGGTCAAGAAGGGCGTGCAGGACGCCGGGCTCGTCGCGCTGCGCTTCAACACGATTGGCGTCAGCGACGGCATCAGCATGGGCACGGACGGCATGCGCTACAGCCTGCAGTCGCGCGAGATCATCGCCGACTCGATCGAGACCGTCATGGGCGGCCAGTGGTACGACGCCAACATCTGCATCCCCGGCTGCGACAAGAACATGCCCGGATGCATTATCGCCATGGCGCGCATCAACCGACCCTCGCTCATGGTCTACGGCGGCACCATCCGCGCCGGATGCAGCAAGAAGGGCGAGACGCTCGACCTTGTCTCGGCCTTCCAGGCCTACGGAGAGTACATTGCCAACCGCATCACGGAGGAGGAGCGCTTCGACATCATCCGCAACGCCTGCCCCGGTGCCGGTGCCTGCGGCGGCATGTACACGGCCAACACCATGGCCACGGCCATCGAGACGCTCGGTCTCAGTCTGCCGTACTCGTCCAGCTACCCGGCCAACTCGCCGGAGAAGAAGAACGAGTGCCTCCAGGCTGGTGAGGCCATCAAGGTGCTGCTTGAGAGGAACATCAAGCCGCGCGACATCCTGAGCCGCCAGGCGTTCGAGAATGCCATCACGGTCACCATGGCGCTCGGTGGCTCGACCAACGCCGTGCTGCACCTGATCGCCATTGCGCGCGCCGCTGGCGTGCCGCTGTCGATCGACGACTTTGAGGAGATCTCGGAGCGCGTGCCTTTCCTTGCCGACCTGAAGCCCAGTGGCAAGTACGTGATGGAGGACATCCACCGTGTTGGTGGCACGCCTGCCATCCTCAAGTACCTGCTGAACAAGGGCTACATTGACGGCGACTGCCTCACGGTTACGGGCAAGACGCTCGCGGAGAACGTGCGCGACGTGCCAGACCTTTCGGACGGACACAAGATCATCCACCCGGTTGAGAGCCCGATCAAGTCGAGCGGTCACCTGCGCGTGCTGCGTGGCGACATCGCGCCGGAGGGCTCGGTCGCCAAGATCACGGGCAAGGAGGGTCTCCTGTTCACGGGCACGGCCAAGGTGTTCGACCGTGAGGAGGACATGCTGCCTGCTCTTGAGCGCGGCGAGATTGGCAAGGGCAACGTTGTTATCATCCGCTACGTTGGTCCCAAGGGTGGTCCCGGCATGCCCGAGATGCTTTCGCCGACGTCGGCGATCATGGGTGCTGGTCTCGGCAAGGACGTTGCCATGCTCACGGACGGCCGCTTCTCGGGCGGCTCGCACGGCTTCATCATCGGCCACATCACCCCTGAGGCTCAGGTTGGTGGCCCGATCGCGCTCATCAAGGATGGCGACAAGCTCACGATCGATGCCGAGAAGAACCGCATCGACTTTGTGGACGTGACTCCGGAGGAGCTCGAGCGCCGTAAGAAGGCGTGGAGCCCGCCGCCGCTCAAGGCCACGCGCGGCACGCTGTACAAGTTCATCAAGAACGTCAAGTCGGCGTCCGAGGGCTGTGTCACGGACGAGTAAGTAGGTTTGCGAGCACTAGGCTTCCGCTTGCTCTGTAATAGCCGTATCAACAGTTGTAGTGTTCACGTTTTACCTATCGAGCATTGACACGCACACGACGTCACCAAGCACATGCACGAAGAGTCTGGATCCGTCTCAAAATGGCGGTGGAGTCGATGGTTGCACTGTGGGCGAGCCATTAGCTGCGAGCTGCTGCTGCGTGTGGTACGACTTCAGCAGCAGCTTCCGCATCCGCTCCTGCGCGTCCAGCACGGTGCCGTCGTAGTCGGACGCCATCGGTCGGTGGGCTGACGTGGTCTCTCTCGGCATAGGTGAGACCTCGTAGACCAGCTCAACATCGAGGAGCTCGACATCGGATGCTTTGCTCGTTCCACGTCGAGAGCCATCTTCGCTAGTTTGGTTGTTGCTCCCAACAGTACAGGAGCTCTTGCTGCTGCCGATGTTGCGCTCCATGGTCGTGACAGCAAGCGATGCCAGCCGCTCCATCGTGAAGGCGCAGCTCGGTCCCAGCATGTCCCGCTTGGTCAAGTCAGCCACGCACACGTAGCCAAGCTTCCGCCCTGACCGAGAGTAGATCGGACTACCAGCGAAGAAGCGGATGGACGGCGGATTTGAATGGAAGGCAGCTCGAGCCTGTGCATCCACGTTCGCGTCCAACACGACTTTGGGCGAAGAGCCCATGACCTTGTCGATGAACACTGCCAGCTCTCGGTCGAGGTTGGGCTTGCCCTTTAGCCCGACAGAGGAGGAAATGGACTCTCCACGGTCGTCCACGACGCACACGGAGGCAATTGGACAGCTGATCGTCTGGCACGCCAGCTCGCACAGCAAGTCAAACATATCTCCGCCCTTGCTACTGCTGGATTCGTCATGCTTTTCTTGGTTCTCCTTCCGCTTCTTCGCCTCCATAGCTGTTAGCTGGCGCTTAAGGCTACGAGCGTCGATGTAGTCGTCAGGCTCGGGCATCGGGTAGACGACAGCACCGAGCACTGCTGTCGCTCGCTCGCTCAAATTGCTCACACCGGAGTCTGCAAACTCGTATTGCTCGTCTTCGCTGCCGCTAACTTGGTTGTTACCACCACCAGAATATCCGCGAGTAGATCGGGCCATCGCAGCGGCTGACACGGGTACTGCGTCAGATCCAGAGCTACTGCCACTGCCAGTGTTGTCGAATCGATCGGACCGCTTGTTCTCAGAGAAAGATCGTCGGCTGCGATGAGCGCATGAGAGGTACCCGCTGCCACTTGCTGAGTGGCTCGGTGATCGCTGCAACAACAGGTTGCTAGCACTTCTAACACGAACGAGTCTGTCAAACAAGTTCTCACGACAGATTTCTTCCAGCGGGGTTGAGCGAGCTCGCATGGAGCAGACCTTGCACATGCGAATCTTGGAGTACCCGATGCCAGGCAAGTCGATGCTCTCAACTGTTGAGCAATCGGAGCACAAGACCTCGCCGCACTTGCGGCAATGATGTTTGCGTCGCAGCGCAAAGAAGTTTCGCATGCATAGCCGGCAGCTCGATCGATCGCGGTCATTCACCCAAGCGCTTCGCGGGAGATATGCCTGATTGCTCAGTCGGAGATCCTCGACGATGGATTGGAGCCGTGAAAGACATGCCAACAAGATTGTGCTAGCAGCGGGAGCATGCCGCGACGGAAAGCTGCCGCACACTATGACTTCTGTCTCGCTCGGCGAGTTCTTTCTCCAGAAGACCCCAAAGCGGGGCAAGTTTGTTCGCCTCACGCCATGAGTTTCACGTAGCTGCATGCAGCCCACGCGCTCACCGTCCACTGACGTGAAGCACCACGCGTGCACACGCTCTCTTGCAATGTTGTTTTGCTCCATACCGTCTGCATCGTCGTCAGAGCTTGGGACGCACGCGAGCGACAGGTAGTCAACCACACACAGGTCGCGTTTGCCGGCAATACCAGTCTCGAACGCGCCCCACTTGACTGTCAGTAGCTCATCGGCATCTTCGCCCAAGCCATCTGGGTCAACCTCACGCTCGTCCTGGTTGCTGGACGGCGCGGTGAATTGAGCCCCGGTCCACCGGTTGTGGTGGGCTCGAGCCCTCATGTCTGCTGTGCTGACCTCTGAGCTACGCCGAGGAATCCGCTTGGGCGTGTTCGTGTCAGGCTCGCTGAGGCAGTCGTCATCCACCAGTCGGATCGGAGGCCGACCGATACCCCCGATGTGATTGTTGCAGTGACTACGACGTGCGCCACAGTCCTCGTCACCCTCTGAGCCGCTGCTTGCATCGTGGTTGTTGCTCATGCTGCTGCTAGCACTGCAGCTGGGAGATCGCACCGCGTGCAGCACGAGCGAGTCGACAAAGAATTTCCCGCAGCACTTGCGCGCAAACTCGCGCCAGCTCTCGGACGACGTGTTGGCCAACACCTGGCTTACCTCGTGTTCCTGGCAGCGCAGCACTGTGGCCGCACGCACGAGTCGCCGCGACTCGGCCAGGTTGCTCGTGTCTTTACGAACCTGCGCTCCATCCTTCTCCGGCGGAACGTAGCGCCACTGGTCGTTGAACGCTAGTCGAAGACAAGCGCGAGCGTTTTCCTTGGCCTCTGCGTACAGCTCATCCCTCGCTCTCCGTGCAAGCGGGAGGCTGCGGAAGTAGTTGGGCCGCAACGGGAAGGTCCCGCCGCTACTGCTCATGTGGATCTGGTTGTACTCCTCGTGGCTGCTGGCGAGCTTCCGAGACATCAAGAGCGCGAGTGACGCTGCGAGAGTACTCACAAGCTCCAGGTAGGTGGCGATGCAGTTACCACTGACAGACGGACGGACGGATGGACGGACCCCGAGGAGGTGGAACGAGCAACGTGTTGTCGGCAGCAAGACGGAAAGTGGCGTATGCAGACGACAGAGGAGGCTGGAGGGGTTTCGCGGCTGTCAGTGAGCTGGTGCAGCCCAAGAGGTCAGCAGGAAGCGACGCTTCCGTGTATGGAGGGCTTACAAGAGAGCGTGGAAACCCAGGTGATTCCGCGAAGCTTCTAGTTGCTGCTGATCTGGATCGCAGCAAGTCGCAGCGTAACAGTCATCTACTTTTTTCTGCGATCGTGATGACTCTGCAATCTCATGAAGCACCGCTGCGTGGTCATGAACACTGAGCTCCCCGTATCATGGAAATGGCTCAGTCTCTGAACTGTCTTCTGTGAAGTGGGCCTTTCCGCTGTCGACGAGGTCTCCACTTGAGGGTACTCACGATAGCTCACTTATCTCTTCAACTCGATCCCCCGGACGGTTGTTGGGGACTTTTTTCTTTGTTTGCTTGGACAAGGTGGTCTTTACTCTCCAGTCGCTGATCGATCTCATGGATATTGCAATAGAGCCAGCCATTAGTACTGTCAGCACTTGCAGTCGCTTTGGACGGCGCCAACAACCAGCAGGAACGTTCCTGCTGCGTTAGACACACTAGCAACTACGATGACAGAAGAAACGACGATGCTGTGGCAACGTGGTGGGCATCGTGGTGCCACCAGCGCGTGCGACAGCGACGGCGGGGTGTAAAACGGGTAAATCTGCGAACGCCCAACTTCCATCTCGCTGGCTCAGCGGTTGCGTCTGCCAAAGTGGCTGGGGTGTATGCGTGCACGTCGCGCATTTCTCGCTTTGGTGCGGCCATTGCGTCAGACAGGGATCACGCTCATAAGGCGTGCAGACGGAGGTGCGTGGTCTCGGGGTTTTCGCCTGCTGGGTGAGCGCTACCCGACCGAACATTCAGGCTTGACCTAATCTCGTTGTTTCCTTTGCACCGACCTTTATCCACTCGTCGCCGAGGTGCGCTCCTGTCACCACTGCTCAAAGATAGAACTCTTTGCCCTGCGAATGACTCCAATGCGATCCACATCGCTACCTGAAGGTTCTGGAGCAGCAGACGCAGATGCAATGTCCCTATGAAATCGAGAAATGAGTGCAGCGGTGGTCACTGCGAATGAATTGGGATGAGCTGCGTCCGTCCGCGAGCCAGAGCTGATGGTGATCAAGCACCCGAGTTCTGTCATCAAGTTGAAGTGGATGCACTGAACTGGCCTCAGTAGTACCCATTTTAGTCACTAAAACCACTAAAGCGGGTTTCACAAGAGGCGCATCATGCATTTTGGTGTGCCAGTCAGATTGCGTGCAGTTGACCGTTTACAAGCGAGCGTTCAATTTTTAATCCTTTTATATACATACACTGTATAATATAATTCTTGAATAGTCAAACTTATAACATTCAGACATTAATATTAGAATTGTTACATTGAATAGCCTAGATTGACCAATACTCTTAGCCCACTCCTACTCCCCACATGGTCGGTCAAGATCACCAAGTTCAACAAGCTAACCTCTCTGCAGTCCTGGGCGAAAACCACTTCCATCCCATACCTTATCCAAACCTTGCCAACGATCATTAAACTCATACCGCCCAGATCTCTCGGCCTTGTCAACACCTCCGCCCCTCGCCCCTGCGCGTCATTCGCCAACTCGCCGCCTCCAGCGCAAGCGCCGCCCTCCTCCGCTCCCTCAGCCCGTCGCCCGTCGCCTGCCGCCTGTCGCCGATGCTCGCGCGCCGCCTGCTCGCCTCCCGCGCCGCGCGCGCGCTCTCGGCCCGCGTGACGCCGCCCACCGCCGCGTTGCGCGCGGGTCGTCGGCCCCTGGCGGTCGCTCGCGCTGCCTCGGCGCTCGACTTCTCCACCATCGTGCACCGCTCGCCCCACCCGGAGATCGACATCCCCAACAAGACCATCTGGGACGTCGTGGAGGAGCAGGCCGCCACCAACGGAGACAAGACGGCCTTCATCTGCGGCGTCAAGCACGAACGCGTCACCTTCCGCCAGCTATACGACCGCTCGCGCCGCCTCGCCGTCGCGCTGGCCGAGGACGGCGTCCAGAAGGGAGAGGTGAGTGGGCTGCTGCCATTGTCGGTCTCACGCGACTACGACTGATAGACTGGACGACTGACTGAATGAATGAATGGGCTCAACCGATCGCATAGGCCGTCGTCGTGCACTCCTTCAACTGCATCGAGTACCCGATGGTCCTCCTCGGTGCGAAATTGCGGAACTGCGTCTGTCAACCTACTACTTTGCCATTGTCGTTGCTGACGATCCCGCATCCTCACAGCCCTGACGTCGCTCGGAGCCATTTGCTCGCCGGCGTCGCCCATGTTCCTCCCTGACGAGCTTGCGCTTCAGATCCGCGAAGCCAAGGTGAGTCAACTACATCATTCATGCACACACATACACACACGCACGCACGCATGTGTGTATGTGTGATTGTGATGTTGACAGCGAGCTGATCGCGGGTGGATGGTGCACTTTCCTCCCAGGCAAAGCACGTTATCACCCACAAGGAGCTCGAGCAGGTGGCGCTGGACGCTGCCAAGCTCACTGGGATCGACTCGCGCTACGTCTACACGATGGGTTCGGGAGATGAGGTACACGCACCGAGCAGGCATATCAAGTACGTCATGCATGAACTGACTTGCGATTTCACTAAATGCACTACTGCGAATCGCATCATGAATACTCACTTACATTGCGACTGCAGTGAGATGGCGGAGCGCGAGTTCGAGTCGTTTCAGTTCGAGAAGATCGATCCGGAGCTGAACGTGCTGCTGCCATTTTCGAGTGGAACCACTGGCGTGCCGAAGGTACCGTGCGATGGTTGTTTAGGTTTGTCTAGCGCATGTTTTCGTTGATTGACAAGGTTGTTGTTTGTTTGTAGGGTGTTGCTCTGAGTGCTCGAAACTTGATGGCGAATGCTCTTCAAGTAGACCATGTTGAGAAGCTGAGCGAGCACGCAATGGGTCTTCTGCCATTCTACCATATCTACGGTATGATGCTCCTGCACTTGTCGATGATTCAGGGGTCTGCAAAGGTCGTGCTTCCGCGCTTTGAGCCGGAGAGCTTCCTTGAGACGCTTGAAAAGTTCAAGGTACAAATGGTCTTGTTGATTTGGTACTTGATAGTAGCAGGAGCTAACTATCGTTGACGGTGTAACAGATCCGCGCTGCTCACATTGCACCCCCTGTCGCACTTTTCCTTGCTCATCATCCGATGGTCGAAAACTACGACCTGTCAGCAACAGAGTTTCTAGTCTCCGGCGGAGCGCCTATGGGAAAAGAAGTCGAGGAGCTCGTCAAGAATCGATTGAAGGTTACTGTCAAGCAAGCGTACGGCATGACGGAGGCGTCACCGGCTGTCAATTATAGTGAGGATGCTTACCGCAAGCCGGTACGTCTGCGGCGACGCAGTTCTTTCGATCGTGAATTCCAATCAACATACCCAAATGCCTAACACTTGATGAACCAACAGGGGAGTGTCGGACGTCTCGTGCCCAACACGGAGCTCCGCGTGCGATGCACACAGACCGGCAAAGATCTCCCTGTCGGTGAGCTTGGCGAACTCCTCTACCGAGGACCACAGGTCATGATTGGCTACTCCAACAACTCGGAGGCCAACAAGAACGTGTTCACCGAGGACGGGTTCCTCTGTACGGGAGATATTGGCTACATCGACGAAGACGGCTTCGTGTTCATCATGGACCGCCTGAAGGAGCTGATCAAGTACAAGGGTCACCAGGTGGCGCCGGCCGAGCTCGAGGACGTGCTGAACAAGCACCCGCAGATCAAGGACGCGTGCTGTGTGCGTGGCAAGGACTCGTTCGGCGAGGAGATCCCCAAGGCGTACGTGGTGCTGAAGGACCCCGCGAACGCGGCTGGCCTGACGGAACAGGACGTGATGGACTTCGTCGCCGAGAACGTCGCTCCGTTCAAGAAGGTTCGCCAGGTGGAGTTCATCGACGTGATCCCCAAGTCTGCGTCCGGCAAGATTCTGCGCCGGCAGTTGCAGGAGCGCGAGAACCAGAACCACCAGAAGTGAGTGAGCAGCAGCAGTAGCAGTAGCAGCAGCAGTAGCAGCAGCAGCAGCGTAGCGTGTATTCAACCTGTCCGAATGAATGAATGGCGGATTTTGCGGTCAACAAGCGTTGCGTCATGGCGAGAGCGTGCAGTTGCTGCAGCGTGCGTGGCGTAATGCAAGTGGGTCGTGTCTGATTGGCGAGGCTGGCGCTTGCTGTGCTGTGCTGTGCTTGCTGCGCGCGCAGTTTCAGCCAATCCAGAATCGGAGCTCCTCGTCAACCAGCAGCAGCAAGTCGGACAACAACGGACGTGAGACTCTGCTTCGCTCTCCCCGCCTCGCTTCGCTTGCCAAGCTACGCACCACCGGAAACGGAAACGGAAACCAGACGCCGATCATCGATCGCCATGCTTCGGGTCGGAGGATCGCTGTACTGCGGAGTGCTTGTGTGCGGATGACAACATGGACTGGAAACTTCAACCAACCCTTGATCAGCATTGCGTAGTTGAGTATCAGGAATATGTTGGAACCTCGTTGGTGGCATTGTAGACTCGACACTAACCTGAGCTGACCACCCTAGCTCCAACGTGCAGACAATTCTCACTAGAGTCCAAAGTCCTGGCATTGGGGCGTAACCACCAACCGTACAAGCAAACCAACACAACACAGTGGTCCGCTGGATAGGTGGCAACTCGGTGACCATGATGAACGAGTCGTAGCCGAAGAGGAAGCCCGAGAAGGTGCTGGCTTGGCATGATGTTTCGGTTTACTTACTACCCTGTACCCATTTTTGTTGTTTATCATTTCGCTAGAGGTGCATTTGTGTGCAGGTCAGATTTGCAAGCGATTCACACTTCAACATCCTGTTTGTATCTGATATCCCTCGATCCCTCATACTTTAATCAAAGCTTCCTTAACACAAAATATCTTTTTAATCCATATACCTATTATATCCAATATTGTTGACACATACGTTAACAGGAGGCCACGACGCCAACGAAACCGCGAGGTTCAACTACCCTCGCACGATTCCTCCCCGACCTCATGGGTCTCGTCAACACCTCCGCCCCTCGCCCCTGCGCGTCATTCGCCAACTCGCCGCCTCCAGCGCAAGCGCCGCCCTCCTCCGCTCCCTCCGCCCGTCGCCTGCCGCCTGTCGCCGATGCTCGCGCGCCGCCTGCTCGCCTCCCGCGCCGCGCGCGCGCTCTCGGCCCGCGTGGCGCCGCCCACCGCCGCGTTGCGCGCGGGTCGTCGGCCCCTGGCGGTCGCTCGCGCCGCCTCGGCGCTCGACTTCTCCACCATCGTGCACCGCTCGCCCCACCCGGAGATCGACATCCCCAACAAGACCATCTGGGACGTCGTGGAGGAGCAGGCCGCCACCAACGGAGACAAGACGGCCTTCATCTGCGGCGTCAAGCACGAACGCGTCACCTTCCGCCAGCTATACGACCGCTCGCGCCGCCTCGCCGTCGCGCTGGCCGAGGACGGCGTCCAGAAGGGAGAGGTGAGTGGGCTGCTGCCATTGTCGGTCTCACGCGACTACGACTGATAGACTGGACGACTGACTGACTGAATGAATGAATGGGCTCAACCGATCGCATAGGCCGTCGTCGTGCACTCCTTCAACTGCATCGAGTACCCGATGGTCCTTCTCGGTGCGGAATTGCAAAACTGCGTCTGTCAACCTACTACTTTGCCATTGTCGTTGCTGACGATCTCGCATCCTCACAGCCCTGACGTCGCTCGGAGCCATTTGTTCGCCGGCGTCGCCCATGTTCCTCCCTGACGAGCTTGCGCTTCAGATCCGCGAAGCCAAGGTGAGTCAACTACACCATTCATGCACACACATACACACACACGCACGCATGTGTGTATGTGTGATTGTGATGTTGACAGCGAGCTGATCGCGGATGGATGGTGCACTTTCCTCCCAGGCAAAGCACGTTATCACCCACAAGGAGCTCGAGCAGGTGGCGCTGGACGCTGCCAAGCTCACTGGCATCGACTCGCGCTACGTCTACACGATGGGTTCGGGAGATGAGGTACACGCACCGACCAGGCATATCAAGTACGTCATGCATGAACTGACTTGCGATTTCACTAAATGCACTACTGCGAATCGCATCCTGAATACTCACTTACATTGCGACTGCAGTGAGATGGCGGAGCGCGAGTTCGAGTCGTTTCAGTTCGAGAAGATCGATCCGGAGCTGAACGTGCTGCTGCCATTTTCGAGTGGAACCACTGGCGTGCCGAAGGTACCGTGCGATGGTTGTTTAGGTTTGTCTAGCGCATGTTTTCGTTGATTGACAAGGTTGTTGTTTGTTTGTAGGGTGTTGCTCTGAGTGCTCGTAACATGATGGCGAATGCTCTTCAAGTAGACCATGTTGAGAAGCTAGGGGATCACGCACTGGGCCTCCTTCCGTTCTTTCACATCTACGGCATGATGATGCTGAATCTGTCAATGTTGCAAGGCTCCACTAAGGTTGTGCTACCGCGCTTTGACCCAGAATTGTTCCTTGAGACGCTTGAGAAATACAAGGTTCGTACAACTACAATCGAATCTTTTGGTGGGGTTGACTTCACGCTAATCGATCCTCTCTATACTCTTGTTAACGCATTAGATCCGCATCGCTCACATTGCACCCCCTGTTGCACTTTTCCTTGCTCACAATCCGATGGTCGAAAACTACGACCTGTCAGCAACAGAGTTTCTAGTCTCCGGCGGAGCACCTATGGGAAAAGAAGTCGAGGAGCTCGTCAAGAACCGACTGAAAGTTAACGTTAAGCAGGCATACGGCATGACGGAGGCGTCGCCAGCCGTCAACTTCAGCGAGGATGCTTACTTCAAACCGGTACGTCTGCAACTACGCAGATCTTTCGATCGTGAATTCCAATCAACATACCCAAATGCCTAACACTTGATGAACCAACAGGGGAGTGTCGGACGTCTCGTGCCCAACACGGAGCTCCGCGTGCGATGCACACAGACCGGCAAAGATCTCCCTGTCGGTGAGCTTGGCGAACTCCTCTACCGAGGACCACAGGTCATGATTGGCTACTCCAACAACTCGGAGGCCAACAAGAACGTGTTCACCGAGGACGGGTTCCTCTGTACGGGAGATATTGGCTACATCGACGAAGACGGCTTCGTGTTCATCATGGACCGCCTGAAGGAGCTGATCAAGTACAAGGGTCACCAGGTGGCGCCGGCCGAGCTCGAGGACGTGCTGAACAAGCACCCGCAGATCAAGGACGCGTGCTGTGTGCGTGGCAAGGACTCGTTCGGCGAGGAGATCCCCAAGGCGTACGTGGTGCTGAAGGATCCCGCGAACGCGGTTGGCCTGACGGAACAGGACGTGATGGACTTCGTCGCCGAGAACGTCGCTCCGTTCAAGAAGGTTCGCCAGGTGGAGTTCATCGACGTGATCCCCAAGTCTGCGTCCGGCAAGATTCTGCGCCGGCAGTTGCAGGAGCGCGAGAACCAGAACCACCAGAAGTGAGTGAGCAGCAGCAGTAGCAGTAGCAGCAGCAGTAGCAGCAGCAGCAGCGTAGCGTGTATTCAACCTGTCCGAATGAATGAATGGCGGATTTTGCGGTCAACAAGCGTTGCGTCATGGCGAGAGCGTGCAGTTGCTGCAGCGTGCGTGGCGTAATGCGAGTGAGTCGTGTCTGATTGGCGAGGCTGGCGCTTGCTGTGCTGTGCTGTGCTTGCTGCGCGCGCAGTTTCAGCCAATCCAGAATCGGAGCTCCTCGTCAGCAAGTCGGACAACAACGGACGTGAGACTCTGCTTCGCTCTCCTCGCCTCACTTCGCTTGCCAAGCTACGCATCACCGGAAACGGAAACGGAAACCAGACGTCAATCGCTGATAGCCGATCGCCATGCTGCGGGTCGGAGGATCGCCGTACTGCGGAGTGCAGGCCTGGATCTGCGCTCTGAGCGCTTTTTCAGGCTTCCTCTTCGGCTACGACCTGTGCGTCATGGTCATCGCGCTGCCCCTCATCCAGCAGGTCAGAGGGCTGTGTTACTATGCGTCTTTTGTTGGTGCTTACGGTCCATTGACAGGACTTTGGGCTCTCGACAGCGTGTGCTGAGAGCGTTGTCAGCACGCTGATGCTTGGCGCCGTTTTCGGGTCTCTTGGTGGCGGAGCTGTTGCAGACTGGTGGGGCGCTTGAGCATCTACAACTGTCTTAAGATGATACTGACTATTCGGGTGAAGGATCGGTCGCAAACCCGCCAACCTGGTGACTGCAGTTCTTTTCCTCGCTGGATCAGCCTTTATGACATTTGCAGGATCGATGCAGACACTTTTGGTCGGACGATTCGTCGCAGGGCTTGCCGTTGGCAGCAGCGGACCGTGCGTATCCGTATATGTTGCTGAGACTGCACATCCCGATATCAGAGGCACTCTCGTAACTATCAACGAGGTGATCAGTGAGCTCGTACTACGCATTTCGTGATCGGAACTCACCTCAAATCACATGCTGCAGGTCATGGTTTGTTTTGGCTGCCTTGTATCAATCATTGTGGGCGGGGCTCTAGAAGATCTTGAGGTGGCTAGCTGCAGCTCATCGACCTTGTGCTATGGACGATTAACCGAGCGTGGTGGATACCGCAGAATGGGTGGCGAAAAATCTTGTCGCTTACAATGATTCCCCCGATCATCCAACTGGTAAAAGCAATTCCAAAGGGCTTATTTGTTTTGGTATATAAGCGATTAATGCTTCTCGTTGCACGTAGATTGGGATGCCTTTCCTCCCTGAGTCACCTCGATGGCTTCAAATTGTGCGTGGATTGTTGTTACTGTGTGTGTGGTCAACGCTCATTTGTGTGTGAGGCTGAATAGAGATATCAAGCACTCGGGGATGCCCGCGAGCGCAAGCATCTTTTGTTTGACAGAGACCTCACTGAGCATGACAATCCAGGACGTCAAGATGTGCGGGGCCGATGCAAATCCACTTCCAATTTATGTTTCTTCTATCCGCTGACACAGATTATGATCATGAACAGACATTTCTTGGGGGAATCTCTAAGCCTATGAGAGAATTGGTTGTGGACGAAACTACCCGTCGGTACGTTTATGGAGGCGCATCAATCCTTTGAGCTCAATCTAATCGAGCTGTTCTGGCAGTCGTATTCTGTACTGTGTCATGATCGCCTCTTGCCATATCCTTACTGGAGCGAACGCGATGCTATACTACTCAACGTACATCTTGGATGCTCTACGCACTGACAATTCTGAAACGACATCAAAGGCCAGCAAAGAGATATGGATCGCAATTGCCAAGCTTGCTGGGGTGTGTTTGTCAATCTTTGCAGTAGATCGCGTTGGACGCAGGCCTCTACTTCTTCTCGGTACTTCCTGCATGTTCTTCAGTCATCTGGGCTTCGCAGTGATTTTTTGGTGCCTCAACCCATCATCGAGTGGTGCGACCCTGGAAACAATTGGGACGTGGAACCTGTACTTCTTCATCTTTATGTGGAATCTGAGCTGGTCGCCACTCATGTGGGTCGTCTGCTCCGAGGTGTTACCGGACAGCTTCCGCTCCAAGGGTATGGGAGCAACCTTTGCCGTGTTCTGGTTGGGCAGCGCGCTCGTGAACCAGACGCTGCTCACCGTCTTTGAAGCCATCGGTGCGTTCTGCTTCGAATGATCTGGTTCGCCTATGACAAAAAGCTCGCTCACACTTGCTCGTTCTCGTCACAGGCGTGGCATGCACATTCCTCATGTACTCGACACTCACAGCTTTTGCTCTGGCGTTTGTTGTTATCAAGGTAGGTTTCGTGTTGATGAAGAGCTCGCCGCGATATCAGTCGTCAATCACTCTAACTTTGACTTGCTCGCCATATCACCGCAGGTCCCCGAGACTATGGGGCTCTCGCTAGAAGACATCGCTGGGCTCTTCCGTCGGCGGCAGCCCCACATCGCCCTCGCGTAATGTCATGGTCATGGTGCATGGAATAGTTGCCCAGAATGATTGCGGCGCACAGAATACCTGGTCGCCACTTCTCCCTTTCTCTCACTTGCTTTGAGTATCCGCCGCTCGGCGTCAACACGTCCTCGAGCATGGCGACGCTCTTCTCGGACGACGAGCTGCTGCACGTGCTCTCGGAGATCGACGGCGTCCCGCGGGCGTCGGCTGTGCGTCGCTGCCCTTGCTCGCGGTCTCTGTGCGCGCTCTCACGCGCTTTCTCTTCGTGCAGGCGCCGGCGTGGGGCATGGCGGTGGACGTGGTGCAGGACGACGACTCGCTCGAGGACCTGATGAGCTCGCTGGGCGGCCCAGACGACAGCGACGCGGCCACGGCGTCCTCCAGCAGCCCGCCGCCCTCCGTGGTGTCCACCAGCCCCGAGCGTCAGGCGCAGCAGGCGAGGCCGGTGGCCAAGCCGAGCCGCAAGCGCCGCAAGCACGAGCTCGACCACCTGCGCGGCGTCGCGGCGGCGCTGGAGACCAAGCTCAAGGCGCTGAGCGACGCGTCGAGCGCTGGCAATCCTGGGGGCAAGTACTTCTGGAAGCGCGTGTCCCAGCAGCTCATGGTCGAGAAGCAGAAGGCCATGGGTGAAAACGCGCGCCTGCGTGAGATCCTGCGGGACCAGGTCAAGGTCGTCAAGTCGCTGCAGCGCTCGCTCGCCAAGAGCCCCGACCTGAGGGTACGCACTCGCCTGATGACGTGTGTGGATTGTGCTCGGTCGCTGACTTGTTGTGCGAGCAGAAGCTCGGCATCGTTCCAGAATCCAAGGTCGCCCGGAATCGCGAAGGCGAGTCCAGTAAAGAGCGATACCAGGACCTCTTTCGCCGCGTTTCGTCGTCATACACCGCGATGGAGACTATGTTCGAGCAGGCGGCCATGCCGACGCCGAGTCTCGATGGGAACCGCAAGATCAACATGGAGATGCAGGACGACGCCAACTACCCTCGCATGTGCATTCAGATTGTCGAGAGCCGCATTATGCCCTACAAACTGCTGCACGTCGGTGAGCAAGCGTGGAAGTTTCTGACGCAAAACAACGGTATCCAAGACTCGGAATTCAAGATGGTGCGTTTTCCTCATCGCAACGGATCTGGACAATAGTTGGACTGATTGACTGGTGGCACATTTCAGTCGTTCGACAATAGCGGGGACGACCTCTATGGACAGTGCAAGCTCCACTGCGATGATGGGCCTCTGCGCCTCGTCGGTGACGTCGCAATGCGCCGCTACGTTGAGGATAATCGCTTGGCGTTTGTTTGGGAGTGTGCTGGGATCTCTCATACCTCTCTGCTTCACGTTCAGCAGAAAGGGTGGTATGTGAACTCCTTTGCTGCATTTGCAGGATTGGACTGCCGCTGACAGTGGACTTTACGTCAGGTGTATGATTGAGCCTGCAAGTGACGACCCAGAAAACTCGACGCTTTTCCGAGCGTGCGTTCGCATCACCCCAATCCCGGTGGAAGGCGCAGAATTCGGCGTCTCGTCCAAGGAGATCGGTTCCACGACCGAGACTGTACTGGACAACTACGAACGTACCGTGGTGTTCATCTTTGACCAGATCTTCGGCACGCTGGCTTCGGAGACCTGAGATGCGCTTCATGATCGCCACAGTCGCTTCGTGCACTTGTTTGTAGTAAGTAAATGACATTGTATTCGCTCCTGCCTTGGTTGCGCCGACTTGTTATTTTTAGACGAGAAGGAAATTCCAAAATCATCCGTATGGGATTCATTTGCAGGATAAAGTAATGGGCCAGCTCGACAAAGAAGAGCAAGACCGTACTTACACAGGATCATTTCTATAGTATAGTCATTTCTACTTGGTTTTCCAATGTAGACAATCTCAATAGCGGTGATGACTTTGCCGGGCTTCGCTCATTGAATCGGGAAGTCGATGGGTTTGGTGCTTGGCTCTCTTCGGATGCCTCGTCCCCCTCATTGATGAACGTCCGCTGTTCCGATTCCAAGGCAGCGTGAGTGAGCGGAGCGATATGAGCCGCTATTCCAATTTTACTTATTGCACAAATTTATTTACTACGCATTTCTTTTACGTACATTAACTTGGTAACCTTTTAGAGGATCAAAGCAAAGAAGTGCTGCCTAGATTTCGCACCTAAACGAGTCGAAGCGTTGCAAAGCTGTATCTTTCGAGACATGACAAACGAAATCACTGCTTCACGCCTAAGTCCTCCTCATGTTTTAGCAGCTCTTGATTTGTTTACTATATTTTTAATTTACTATATTTTTAAATTGTGATCAAAGAGATATTCTCGCCAACTTGCTATTTGATGCCAAATAAGTCTTGCCAAAGAACTCATAAAACCACTGTGTCAGTCTGAGGTAGGTAAGATAAAAAGTATTTTTAGGTAACATGACAATAAAATCATCTAGTCGTAGTTTACGTCCTAGTAAGTGATATGTATTGATAACTGGAAATCGTCGGTCAGGGGGGACGTGGTTTCTAAAGTTTCTATAGTTTCTGATCTCGAAGGGACGGTCACGAAGATCGTGAAGGTGCACAGCGACGTAGGAGATGGAGGACGTCGATTCTCGGCTCGACCAAGTGCTTGCAAACACCACAGCGCAGTCGACAAAGCGTGTGTATGTCCTTGCGCTTGCTCGATTCTTTGAGTGGCTTTACCGTGCGATCCCAACGCACCAGCGCGAGCACCTCTTTGTGGACGAGGTTGTCAGCGCGGAGGTGAACATGGATGCCCAGTGGTTTCGAGATTGGCTGCAGAGAGAGCCGCTTTGCAGTCCTGTCCGACTTGCTTTACTCACAACACAGGATTGTATGCGCTACTTGATTGTCATGGAGCAGCAAGGAGTAACAGGGAAGTCTACATTCGGCAATTTGCGCTCAGCCTTAGTCTATCTCTTTTCGACATTGAACACCAACCGACCGACTGATTTTGACACTAGAATGCGGAAGTTTTTCAAAGGTTTGAACCACACGGTCACCAGCACAGCTCAATCGATAAATAGCAGACTCACTGAGGGCAAGGAGCCATTCTCATTCTCTCTGTATAACGCCATTGCAATGCGGCTTTTGCGATCCAGTGACAAGAAGAGCGTCTTTGCGCATGTCTTCCTTGTAATCAGCTGGAATTTGATGTGTCGAGCCAAAAGTACTGAGTCTATCAGGCAAGCGCATCTAGGATGGCGTGAAGACAGTCTGACTGTCATGTTCGCGCACATGAAAAACGACCAAGAGGGTAATCGGCCACGTGATCCTCGGCACATCTACGCTAATCCACTCCTACCGGCTGTGTGTCCAATACTCTCACTAGCGATATACTTTTCCGTACTTGGATTCTCAGCGGACGGGAAGCTTTTTCCAGGCGGTAATCAGTACAGCAGATTTTTGAAGTTGCTGAAGGACGCCATGAGAGATGGCGAGGTTAGCTTTCTCATTCAGCAGAGTGACTTGTCTCCAGACTGCTTTGGCTCTCATTCCATTCGTAAGGGTGCTGCAACTTATGTTAGTGCGTGCTCGACGGCAGGTCCTTCGTCGTCGGCAATTTGCCTTCGTGCTGGATGGACACTTCCCGGTGTCCAAGACAAATACATTCGCTACGAAAGCGCAGGTGATATGATCGTCGGCCGCTTTGTTTGCGGCCTTCCATTCGACTCTAAATTGTTCGGGTTGCTTCCTCCGTTTTTCATGCTCCGATGTGATGATGATGGTGCGTGCGTCCAATCGATGATGGCAGCTATGTTTCCTAGCGTACCTGATAATCTGCGAGCAGTTTGTCGATTTGGGTTAGCTTCACTAGTGTACCATGCGCACGAGCTCCAGCGTGTGCTGCCGGCCACACACATGTTGCTTTCCACTCCACTCTTTCGGCCATGCAATGCTGCCCAGCTCCAACTACTTCGCGAATTAGTTGTTTGCCGAGATTACGTGCTACACGACCCTATCCGGCCAACTGGGTTACCTCCACACACTGGTATTATATCTGCTGTTGGAGAGCTTCATGACGCTGTGGTCACCATGCCAACCGCGGTGGTCGAAAAAGTAACAGAAGTGATCACCACACACTCATCACCAACTACGATTTCAGCTGATACTATTGCTGCAGTGATGACTGGGGTCATGGAGCGCTTCCATGGTTTACCACAGCCCCTCAATACCGAGCAACATACTCCACAGACGCTTACAACTACGGAGACGACAGTGCACACATGGGGTAGCGGATTACACCGTGTTCCTCAGGATTTTGAGTTTCCCCGTGGCACAATGGCTACACTATGGCAGCACTGGTGTGTTGGCAATCCGCCACTCCACTCGCTGCATCGAAGTGATATGAGCACACGTGACAAACAACGCCGCCTCGCTGAGGTGAGGCGACTCATAACTATGGTAGAGCGTCAACTACCAGCTGCGGACGTTTCTATTGCCCGCCGCTCGGTTGAAGAAGCCGGAGCATTGTTTGATCGTGTTAAAGGCCTACTTCGAGTGCATTCGACCACGGCTAAAGGGAAATCTCGTCGCATTGAGCAGCTGTCTTGGCGTACCTATGCGCGGGAGACTCGTACATCGACTACTTGATAGAACAGTAGTGAAATTTGCATAGTACCTTCATCAATTGAGTCTCGTTTTGCATTGATTCGCGTTCAATTCTACTTATGGCTTGTTGTCTAGTCGGTGCTAATCATGGTGCGTGCTGAATTATGGCCGGATGGCTGTCAATGACAACAGAAACGCCTTCGGGGAAAACGACCGACGATTTCCTAGCAGAATCGCATGACCAGATTTTCGTACCTGACTTGTATTGGTTCAAATATTGAGATGTGTGGAAATCCTCGCCTCACTTGACCGCGAATGTGCCCAATTTGGAAACGATTTGACCGACGTTTTCTATAGAAGTTAAGCTGATGTGTCACGTCGATAGTAATGTTAGATATTTTAAAGGTTGGAAGCTTCATAAAGTCGGGAAATTCGGGATATAGCAATTTTCTGTCAGTGTCATTATATTCATATTCAAGTTTGTAAATTAATTGATGTACACATAAAAGATAATCATCAATCTTCATTACACTATAAAATTGTGATATGTCCTATATAGGAATAAATAATAAGTTTAAATTCCAGCACAAAATCTACACCATTGTCTTTGTAGTAGAGGGTCTCAAAGTCACTAATATTTTCCCCGTTTCGTTTGTAATTATTCGTCATGGTTTTGATTACAATTTGTTGTCTTGCAATGGTCATCGTTTGGAAACTTTTTCTTTAATTCTCCTCCATCGGTGGGTCACCTGACCCGAAGTTTGCGACTGGTATCGATGTGGCAAAAACATAAATACTTACCACATACCAAGCACATTACTACTGGAACTTACAAAGCCCGATGGCTGTATATTTTACCTCATACCGCCCCAGGAAACGACAATACTATCCAGTATTAGGTGGTCGACTGCGAATGACCAAGACAGAAGTCGCCATATCAATCACAGTAGAAATTTCTCGACATTGACCTTGTTCACCCTCCAACTTTCACAAAAAATGCTCACACGTGTTTGATTGACGCCACAGTTACAATAAAAAGTCACAGTTTGGCTAAAGCCCATGTAGATGATGTTATCAGGATGACGTACGCATTTTTTAGTCCTCACCAATATCTCACTCATGGCGCACACATTGTGTCCATGATCGTGGCAATACAAATAAACGTGTATGTCATTTTCGTTGCATCTCAGACGAAGTAAGCCGACTGTGTATTGTTGGTATGTGTGTTTGAGAGTGAATTCGTTGTATGTTGTTGGCGTTAGTAGGTGTCGCGAGATCTGCTTGGCTGGCGGCTGGATTGTAGCCCCAGCCTCTGCAGCAATGGGCGGCTCAAAGAGCTAAGAGGATAGGTTGATTTGGCCACAGCTATAGTACTGAGCCCAACTGGACCAAACAGCAAGCAGCCGAAGGAACTAGCTGAGGTCAAACTGCATGTTCAACTACGATGCCGTAGAGCTAGGGGACAATCTAGTTTGTGAGTTCATCGACCTCTAATGTGAAGCAAAGCCAGGGCTGCGCCCTGACTTCACGCTGAAGACTGTCACATCCTGTAGTTCATCAGGGTGAATGGCTGTGAGCGGTTAAACCAAACCAATACAGGTTTTGGCTGGCGGTCGCGGTACAACTCATCTCGCAAGGAGCCTGGCCGCCAGTCTTTTGTCCCAGCAAGGCTGAGTCCTGCACGAAACAGTGTTAGCATTAACCCTCATGGTAGCAACACGCAACTTGGGTACTCCTACCCACTCACATCTAAACCAATCAAATCTCAAATAACGTCCACTGAAACAAAAACACTTATTGAGAGCTGAAAAGACATCTTAACCAAGTAATTCACTTCTATCATCTGTCAAATCCTACCATCAACAAGGTATAATATGTATTCACAGTTGATATCTGTTGGTGTGTGTGTATTGTGTCGTTTTGTGTATGTAATGGTGTGAGTGATTGGTTTGCGCGGCCCTGTGGTCTAGTGGTATGATTCTCGCTTAGGGTGCGAGAGGTCCCGGATTCGATCTCCGGCAGGGCCCTCCTCTTTTCTCTTCGCATCTCTCTTCTTTTATCCCTTTACACGCATCCTTGTCGCTTCTGTAGCGCTTGTTTAGTGGCCTCATTACCGCTCGCTTTGCCGTCCTTTTCACCTCCTTTCTCTCATCCACACGTGCTTTGCATGAGACGACGAATGGAGTGCTCGCGTTGTCGTCCTTTCTTTGCATGATTTCGAGCGTCCTCGCGTGTCCGCGGTCGATATGGAGAGGGTGTAATGGGAATTGGTTGGTGTGTATAAAACGGTCCGAATGTGTTTGTGGGATGGGAGAAGGAGTGTGGTATGTTTGTTCGTTGTTGTGTGTTGTTGGTATGTGTGTTTGAGTGTGATTTGTTTGTTTGTTGTTGGTGTTTGTTGGTGTGTGTGTATTGTGTCGTTTTGTGTATGTAATGGTGTGAGTGATTGGTTTGCGCGGCCCTGTGGTCTAGTGGTATGATTCTCGCTTAGGGTGCGAGAGGTCCCGGATTCGATCTCCGGCAGGGCCCTCCTCTTTTCTCTTCGCATCTCTCTTCTTTTATCCCTTTACACGCATCCTTGTCGCTTCTGTAGCGCTTGTTTAGTGGCCTCATTACCGCTCGCTTTGCCGTCCTTTTCACCTCCTTTCTCTCATCCACACGTGCTTTGCATGAGACGACGAATGGAGTGCTCGCGTTGTCGTCCTTTCTTTGCATGATTTCGAGCGTCCTCGCGTGTCCGCGGTCGATATGGAGAGGGTGTAATGGGAATTGGTTGGTGTGTATAAAACGGTCCGAATGTGTTTGTGGGATGGGAGAAGGAGTGTGGTATGTTTGTTCGTTGTTGTGTGTTGTTGGTATGTGTGTTTGAGTGTGATTTGTTTGTTTGTTGTTGGTGTTTGTTGGTGTGTGTGTATTGTGTCGTTTTGTGTATGTAATGGTGTGAGTGATTGGTTTGCGCGGCCCTGTGGTCTAGTGGTATGATTCTCGCTTAGGGTGCGAGAGGTCCCGGATTCGATCTCCGGCAGGGCCCTCCTCTTTTCTCTTCGCATCTCTCTTCTTTTATCCCTTTACACGCATCCTTGTCGCTTCTGTAGCGCTTGTTTAGTGGCCTCATTACCGCTCGCTTTGCCGTCCTTTTCACCTCCTTTCTCTCATCCACACGTGCTTTGCATGAGACGACGAATGGAGTGCTCGCGTTGTCGTCCTTTCTTTGCATGATTTCGAGCGTCCTCGCGTGTCCGCGGTCGATATGGAGAGGGTGTAATGGGAATTGGTTGGTGTGTATAAAACGGTCCGAATGTGTTTGTGGGATGGGAGAAGGAGTGTGGTATGTTTGTTCGTTGTTGTGTGTTGTTGGTATGTGTGTTTGAGTGTGATTTGTTTGTTTGTTGTTGGTGTTTGTTGGTGTGTGTGTATTGTGTCGTTTTGTGTATGTAATGGTGTGAGTGATTGGTTTGCGCGGCCCTGTGGTCTAGTGGTATGATTCTCGCTTAGGGTGCGAGAGGTCCCGGATTCGATCTCCGGCAGGGCCCTCCTCTTTTCTCTTCGCATCTCTCTTCTTTTATCCCTTTACACGCATCCTTGTCGCTTCTGTAGCGCTTGTTTAGTGGCCTCATTACCGCTCGCTTTGCCGTCCTTTTCACCTCCTTTCTCTCATCCACACGTGCTTTGCATGAGACGACGAATGGAGTGCTCGCGTTGTCGTCCTTTCTTTGCATGATTTCGAGCGTCCTCGCGTGTCCGCGGTCGATATGGAGAGGGTGTAATGGGAATTGGTTGGTGTGTATAAAACGGTCCGAATGTGTTTGTGGGATGGGAGAAGGAGTGTGGTATGTTTGTTCGTTGTTGTGTGTTGTTGGTATGTGTGTTTGAGTGTGATTTGTTTGTTTGTTGTTGGTGTTTGTTGGTGTGTGTGTATTGTGTCGTTTTGTGTATGTAATGGTGTGAGTGATTGGTTTGCGCGGCCCTGTGGTCTAGTGGTATGATTCTCGCTTAGGGTGCGAGAGGTCCCGGATTCGATCTCCGGCAGGGCCCTCCTCTTTTCTCTTCGCATCTCTCTTCTTTTATCCCTTTACACGCATCCTTGTCGCTTCTGTAGCGCTTGTTTAGTGGCCTCATTACCGCTCGCTTTGCCGTCCTTTTCACCTCCTTTCTCTCATCCACACGTGCTTTGCATGAGACGACGAATGGAGTGCTCGCGTTGTCGTCCTTTCTTTGCATGATTTCGAGCGTCCTCGCGTGTCCGCGGTCGATATGGAGAGGGTGTAATGGGAATTGGTTGGTGTGTATAAAACGGTCCGAATGTGTTTGTGGGATGGGAGAAGGAGTGTGGTATGTTTGTTCGTTGTTGTGTGTTGTTGGTATGTGTGTTTGAGTGTGATTTGTTTGTTTGTTGTTGGTGTTTGTTGGTGTGTGTGTATTGTGTCGTTTTGTGTATGTAATGGTGTGAGTGATTGGTTTGCGCGGCCCTGTGGTCTAGTGGTATGATTCTCGCTTAGGGTGCGAGAGGTCCCGGATTCGATCTCCGGCAGGGCCCTCCTCTTTTCTCTTCGCATCTCTCTTCTTTTATCCCTTTACACGCATCCTTGTCGCTTCTGTAGCGCTTGTTTAGTGGCCTCATTACCGCTCGCTTTGCCGTCCTTTTCACCTCCTTTCTCTCATCCACACGTGCTTTGCATGAGACGACGAATGGAGTGCTCGCGTTGTCGTCCTTTCTTTGCATGATTTCGAGCGTCCACGCGTGTCCGCGGTCGATATGGAGAGGGTGTAATGGGAATTGGTTGGTGTGTATAAAACGGTCCGAATGTGTTTGTGGGATGGGAGAAGGAGTGTGGTATGTTTGTTCGTTGTTGTGTGTTGTTGGTATGTGTGTTTGAGTGTGATTTGTTTGTTTGTTGTTGGTGTTTGTTGGTGTGTGTGTATTGTGTCGTTTTGTGTATGTAATGGTGTGAGTGATTGGTTTGCGCGGCCCTGTGGTCTAGTGGTATGATTCTCGCTTAGGGTGCGAGAGGTCCCGGATTCGATCTCCGGCAGGGCCCTCCTCTTTTCTCTTCGCATCTCTCTTCTTTTATCCCTTTACACGCATCCTTGTCGCTTCTGTAGCGCTTGTTTAGTGGCCTCATTACCGCTCGCTTTGCCGTCCTTTTCACCTCCTTTCTCTCATCCACACGTGCTTTGCATGAGACGACGAATGGAGTGCTCGCGTTGTCGTCCTTTCTTTGCATGATTTCGAGCGTCCTCGCGTGTCCGCGGTCGATATGGAGAGGGTGTAATGGGAATTGGTTGGTGTGTATAAAACGGTCCGAATGTGTTTGTGGGATGGGAGAAGGAGTGTGGTATGTTTGTTCGTTGTTGTGTGTTGTTGGTATGTGTGTTTGAGTGTGATTTGTTTGTTTGTTGTTGGTGTTTGTTGGTGTGTGTGTATTGTGTCGTTTTGTGTATGTAATGGTGTGAGTGATTGGTTTGCGCGGCCCTGTGGTCTAGTGGTATGATTCTCGCTTAGGGTGCGAGAGGTCCCGGATTCGATCTCCGGCAGGGCCCTCCTCTTTTCTCTTCGCATCTCTCTTCTTTTATCCCTTTACACGCATCCTTGTCGCTTCTGTAGCGCTTGTTTAGTGGCCTCATTACCGCTCGCTTTGCCGTCCTTTTCACCTCCTTTCTCTCATCCACACGTGCTTTGCATGAGACGACGAATGGAGTGCTCGCGTTGTCGTCCTTTCTTTGCATGATTTCGAGCGTCCTCGCGTGTCCGCGGTCGATATGGAGAGGGTGTAATGGGAATTGGTTGGTGTGTATAAAACGGTCCGAATGTGTTTGTGGGATGGGAGAAGGAGTGTGGTATGTTTGTTCGTTGTTGTGTGTTGTTGGTATGTGTGTTTGAGTGTGATTTGTTTGTTTGTTGTTGGTGTTTGTTGGTGTGTGTGTATTGTGTCGTTTTGTGTATGTAATGGTGTGAGTGATTGGTTTGCGCGGCCCTGTGGTCTAGTGGTATGATTCTCGCTTAGGGTGCGAGAGGTCCCGGATTCGATCTCCGGCAGGGCCCTCCTCTTTTCTCTTCGCATCTCTCTTCTTTTATCCCTTTACACGCATCCTTGTCGCTTCTGTAGCGCTTGTTTAGTGGCCTCATTACCGCTCGCTTTGCCGTCCTTTTCACCTCCTTTCTCTCATCCACACGTGCTTTGCATGAGACGACGAATGGAGTGCTCGCGTTGTCGTCCTTTCTTTGCATGATTTCGAGCGTCCTCGCGTGTCCGCGGTCGATATGGAGAGGGTGTAATGGGAATTGGTTGGTGTGTATAAAACGGTCCGAATGTGTTTGTGGGATGGGAGAAGGAGTGTGGTATGTTTGTTCGTTGTTGTGTGTTGTTGGTATGTGTGTTTGAGTGTGATTTGTTTGTTTGTTGTTGGTGTTTGTTGGTGTGTGTGTATTGTGTCGTTTTGTGTATGTAATGGTGTGAGTGATTGGTTTGCGCGGCCCTGTGGTCTAGTGGTATGATTCTCGCTTAGGGTGCGAGAGGTCCCGGATTCGATCTCCGGCAGGGCCCTCCTCTTTTCTCTTCGCATCTCTCTTCTTTTATCCCTTTACACGCATCCTTGTCGCTTCTGTAGCGCTTGTTTAGTGGCCTCATTACCGCTCGCTTTGCCGTCCTTTTCACCTCCTTTCTCTCATCCACACGTGCTTTGCATGAGACGATGAATGGAGTGCTCGCGTTGTCGTCCTTTCTTTGCATGATTTCGAGCGTCCTCGCGTGTCCGCGGTCGATATGGAGAGGGTGTAATGGGAATTGGTTGGTGTGTATAAAACGGTCCGAATGTGTTTGTGGGATGGGAGAAGGAGTGTGGTATGTTTGTTCGTTGTTGTGTGTTGTTGGTATGTGTGTTTGAGTGTGATTTGTTTGTTTGTTGTTGGTGTTTGTTGGTGTGTGTGTATTGTGTCGTTTTGTGTATGTAATGGTGTGAGTGATTGGTTTGCGCGGCCCTGTGGTCTAGTGGTATGATTCTCGCTTAGGGTGCGAGAGGTCCCGGATTCGATCTCCGGCAGGGCCCTCCTCTTTTCTCTTCGCATCTCTCTTCTTTTATCCCTTTACACGCATCCTTGTCGCTTCTGTAGCGCTTGTTTAGTGGCCTCATTACCGCTCGCTTTGCCGTCCTTTTCACCTCCTTTCTCTCATCCACACGTGCTTTGCATGAGACGATGAATGGAGTGCTCGCGTTGTCGTCCTTTCTTTGCATGATTTCGAGCGTCCTCGCGTGTCCGCGGTCGATATGGAGAGGGTGTAATGGGAATTGGTTGGTGTGTATAAAACGGTCCGAATGTGTTTGTGGGATGGGAGAAGGAGTGTGGTATGTTTGTTCGTTGTTGTGTGTTGTTGGTATGTGTGTTTGAGTGTGATTTGTTTGTTTGTTGTTGGTGTTTGTTGGTGTGTGTGTATTGTGTCGTTTTGTGTATGTAATGGTGTGAGTGATTGGTTTGCGCGGCCCTGTGGTCTAGTGGTATGATTCTCGCTTAGGGTGCGAGAGGTCCCGGATTCGATCTCCGGCAGGGCCCTCCTCTTTTCTCTTCGCATCTCTCTTCTTTTATCCCTTTACACGCATCCTTGTCGCTTCTGTAGCGCTTGTTTAGTGGCCTCATTACCGCTCGCTTTGCCGTCCTTTTCACCTCCTTTCTCTCATCCACACGTGCTTTGCATGAGACGATGAATGGAGTGCTCGCGTTGTCGTCCTTTCTTTGCATGATTTCGAGCGTCCTCGCGTGTCCGCGGTCGATATGGAGAGGGTGTAATGGGAATTGGTTGGTGTGTATAAAACGGTCCGAATGTGTTTGTGGGATGGGAGAAGGAGTGTGGTATGTTTGTTCGTTGTTGTGTGTTGTTGGTATGTGTGTTTGAGTGTGATTTGTTTGTTTGTTGTTGGTGTTTGTTGGTGTGTGTGTATTGTGTCGTTTTGTGTATGTAATGGTGTGAGTGATTGGTTTGCGCGGCCCTGTGGTCTAGTGGTATGATTCTCGCTTAGGGTGCGAGAGGTCCCGGATTCGATCTCCGGCAGGGCCCTCCTCTTTTCTCTTCGCATCTCTCTTCTTTTATCCCTTTACACGCATCCTTGTCGCTTCTGTAGCGCTTGTTTAGTGGCCTCATTACCGCTCGCTTTGCCGTCCTTTTCACCTCCTTTCTCTCATCCACACGTGCTTTGCATGAGACGATGAATGGAGTGCTCGCGTTGTCGTCCTTTCTTTGCATGATTTCGAGCGTCCTCGCGTGTCCGCGGTCGATATGGAGAGGGTGTAATGGGAATTGGTTGGTGTGTATAAAACGGTCCGAATGTGTTTGTGGGATGGGAGAAGGAGTGTGGTATGTTTGTTCGTTGTTGTGTGTTGTTGGTATGTGTGTTTGAGTGTGATTTGTTTGTTTGTTGTTGGTGTTTGTTGGTGTGTGTGTATTGTGTCGTTTTGTGTATGTAATGGTGTGAGTGATTGGTTTGCGCGGCCCTGTGGTCTAGTGGTATGATTCTCGCTTAGGGTGCGAGAGGTCCCGGATTCGATCTCCGGCAGGGCCCTCCTCTTTTCTCTTCGCATCTCTCTTCTTTTATCCCTTTACACGCATCCTTGTCGCTTCTGTAGCGCTTGTTTAGTGGCCTCATTACCGCTCGCTTTGCCGTCCTTTTCACCTCCTTTCTCTCATCCACACGTGCTTTGCATGAGACGATGAATGGAGTGCTCGCGTTGTCGTCCTTTCTTTGCATGATTTCGAGCGTCCTCGCGTGTCCGCGGTCGATATGGAGAGGGTGTAATGGGAATTGGTTGGTGTGTATAAAACGGTCCGAATGTGTTTGTGGGATGGGAGAAGGAGTGTGGTATGTTTGTTCGTTGTTGTGTGTTGTTGGTATGTGTGTTTGAGTGTGATTTGTTTGTTTGTTGTTGGTGTTTGTTGGTGTGTGTGTATTGTGTCGTTTTGTGTATGTAATGGTGTGAGTGATTGGTTTGCGCGGCCCTGTGGTCTAGTGGTATGATTCTCGCTTAGGGTGCGAGAGGTCCCGGATTCGATCTCCGGCAGGGCCCTCCTCTTTTCTCTTCGCATCTCTCTTCTTTTATCCCTTTACACGCATCCTTGTCGCTTCTGTAGCGCTTGTTTAGTGGCCTCATTACCGCTCGCTTTGCCGTCCTTTTCACCTCCTTTCTCTCATCCACACGTGCTTTGCATGAGACGATGAATGGAGTGCTCGCGTTGTCGTCCTTTCTTTGCATGATTTCGAGCGTCCTCGCGTGTCCGCGGTCGATATGGAGAGGGTGTAATGGGAATTGGTTGGTGTGTATAAAACGGTCCGAATGTGTTTGTGGGATGGGAGAAGGAGTGTGGTATGTTTGTTCGTTGTTGTGTGTTGTTGGTATGTGTGTTTGAGTGTGATTTGTTTGTTTGTTGTTGGTGTTTGTTGGTGTGTGTGTATTGTGTCGTTTTGTGTATGTAATGGTGTGAGTGATTGGTTTGCGCGGCCCTGTGGTCTAGTGGTATGATTCTCGCTTAGGGTGCGAGAGGTCCCGGATTCGATCTCCGGCAGGGCCCTCCTCTTTTCTCTTCGCATCTCTCTTCTTTTATCCCTTTACACGCATCCTTGTCGCTTCTGTAGCGCTTGTTTAGTGGCCTCATTACCGCTCGCTTTGCCGTCCTTTTCACCTCCTTTCTCTCATCCACACGTGCTTTGCATGAGACGATGAATGGAGTGCTCGCGTTGTCGTCCTTTCTTTGCATGATTTCGAGCGTCCTCGCGTGTCCGCGGTCGATATGGAGAGGGTGTAATGGGAATTGGTTGGTGTGTATAAAACGGTCCGAATGTGTTTGTGGGATGGGAGAAGGAGTGTGGTATGTTTGTTCGTTGTTGTGTGTTGTTGGTATGTGTGTTTGAGTGTGATTTGTTTGTTTGTTGTTGGTGTTTGTTGGTGTGTGTGTATTGTGTCGTTTTGTGTATGTAATGGTGTGAGTGATTGGTTTGCGCGGCCCTGTGGTCTAGTGGTATGATTCTCGCTTAGGGTGCGAGAGGTCCCGGATTCGATCTCCGGCAGGGCCCTCCTCTTTTCTCTTCGCATCTCTCTTCTTTTATCCCTTTACACGCATCCTTGTCGCTTCTGTAGCGCTTGTTTAGTGGCCTCATTACCGCTCGCTTTGCCGTCCTTTTCACCTCCTTTCTCTCATCCACACGTGCTTTGCATGAGACGATGAATGGAGTGCTCGCGTTGTCGTCCTTTCTTTGCATGATTTCGAGCGTCCTCGCGTGTCCGCGGTCGATATGGAGAGGGTGTAATGGGAATTGGTTGGTGTGTATAAAACGGTCCGAATGTGTTTGTGGGATGGGAGAAGGAGTGTGGTATGTTTGTTCGTTGTTGTGTGTTGTTGGTATGTGTGTTTGAGTGTGATTTGTTTGTTTGTTGTTGGTGTTTGTTGGTGTGTGTGTATTGTGTCGTTTTGTGTATGTAATGGTGTGAGTGATTGGTTTGCGCGGCCCTGTGGTCTAGTGGTATGATTCTCGCTTAGGGTGCGAGAGGTCCCGGATTCGATCTCCGGCAGGGCCCTCCTCTTTTCTCTTCGCATCTCTCTTCTTTTATCCCTTTACACGCATCCTTGTCGCTTCTGTAGCGCTTGTTTAGTGGCCTCATTACCGCTCGCTTTGCCGTCCTTTTCACCTCCTTTCTCTCATCCACACGTGCTTTGCATGAGACGATGAATGGAGTGCTCGCGTTGTCGTCCTTTCTTTGCATGATTTCGAGCGTCCTCGCGTGTCCGCGGTCGATATGGAGAGGGTGTAATGGGAATTGGTTGGTGTGTATAAAACGGTCCGAATGTGTTTGTGGGATGGGAGAAGGAGTGTGGTATGTTTGTTCGTTGTTGTGTGTTGTTGGTATGTGTGTTTGAGTGTGATTTGTTTGTTTGTTGTTGGTGTTTGTTGGTGTGTGTGTATTGTGTCGTTTTGTGTATGTAATGGTGTGAGTGATTGGTTTGCGCGGCCCTGTGGTCTAGTGGTATGATTCTCGCTTAGGGTGCGAGAGGTCCCGGATTCGATCTCCGGCAGGGCCCTCCTCTTTTCTCTTCGCATCTCTCTTCTTTTATCCCTTTACACGCATCCTTGTCGCTTCTGTAGCGCTTGTTTAGTGGCCTCATTACCGCTCGCTTTGCCGTCCTTTTCACCTCCTTTCTCTCATCCACACGTGCTTTGCATGAGACGATGAATGGAGTGCTCGCGTTGTCGTCCTTTCTTTGCATGATTTCGAGCGTCCTCGCGTGTCCGCGGTCGATATGGAGAGGGTGTAATGGGAATTGGTTGGTGTGTATAAAACGGTCCGAATGTGTTTGTGGGATGGGAGAAGGAGTGTGGTATGTTTGTTCGTTGTTGTGTGTTGTTGGTATGTGTGTTTGAGTGTGATTTGTTTGTTTGTTGTTGGTGTTTGTTGGTGTGTGTGTATTGTGTCGTTTTGTGTATGTAATGGTGTGAGTGATTGGTTTGCGCGGCCCTGTGGTCTAGTGGTATGATTCTCGCTTAGGGTGCGAGAGGTCCCGGATTCGATCTCCGGCAGGGCCCTCCTCTTTTCTCTTCGCATCTCTCTTCTTTTATCCCTTTACACGCATCCTTGTCGCTTCTGTAGCGCTTGTTTAGTGGCCTCATTACCGCTCGCTTTGCCGTCCTTTTCACCTCCTTTCTCTCATCCACACGTGCTTTGCATGAGACGATGAATGGAGTGCTCGCGTTGTCGTCCTTTCTTTGCATGATTTCGAGCGTCCTCGCGTGTCCGCGGTCGATATGGAGAGGGTGTAATGGGAATTGGTTGGTGTGTATAAAACGGTCCGAATGTGTTTGTGGGATGGGAGAAGGAGTGTGGTATGTTTGTTCGTTGTTGTGTGTTGTTGGTATGTGTGTTTGAGTGTGATTTGTTTGTTTGTTGTTGGTGTTTGTTGGTGTGTGTGTATTGTGTCGTTTTGTGTATGTAATGGTGTGAGTGATTGGTTTGCGCGGCCCTGTGGTCTAGTGGTATGATTCTCGCTTAGGGTGCGAGAGGTCCCGGATTCGATCTCCGGCAGGGCCCTCCTCTTTTCTCTTCGCATCTCTCTTCTTTTATCCCTTTACACGCATCCTTGTCGCTTCTGTAGCGCTTGTTTAGTGGCCTCATTACCGCTCGCTTTGCCGTCCTTTTCACCTCCTTTCTCTCATCCACACGTGCTTTGCATGAGACGATGAATGGAGTGCTCGCGTTGTCGTCCTTTCTTTGCATGATTTCGAGCGTCCTCGCGTGTCCGCGGTCGATATGGAGAGGGTGTAATGGGAATTGGTTGGTGTGTATAAAACGGTCCGAATGTGTTTGTGGGATGGGAGAAGGAGTGTGGTATGTTTGTTCGTTGTTGTGTGTTGTTGGTATGTGTGTTTGAGTGTGATTTGTTTGTTTGTTGTTGGTGTTTGTTGGTGTGTGTGTATTGTGTCGTTTTGTGTATGTAATGGTGTGAGTGATTGGTTTGCGCGGCCCTGTGGTCTAGTGGTATGATTCTCGCTTAGGGTGCGAGAGGTCCCGGATTCGATCTCCGGCAGGGCCCTCCTCTTTTCTCTTCGCATCTCTCTTCTTTTATCCCTTTACACGCATCCTTGTCGCTTCTGTAGCGCTTGTTTAGTGGCCTCATTACCGCTCGCTTTGCCGTCCTTTTCACCTCCTTTCTCTCATCCACACGTGCTTTGCATGAGACGATGAATGGAGTGCTCGCGTTGTCGTCCTTTCTTTGCATGATTTCGAGCGTCCTCGCGTGTCCGCGGTCGATATGGAGAGGGTGTAATGGGAATTGGTTGGTGTGTATAAAACGGTCCGAATGTGTTTGTGGGATGGGAGAAGGAGTGTGGTATGTTTGTTCGTTGTTGTGTGTTGTTGGTATGTGTGTTTGAGTGTGATTTGTTTGTTTGTTGTTGGTGTTTGTTGGTGTGTGTGTATTGTGTCGTTTTGTGTATGTAATGGTGTGAGTGATTGGTTTGCGCGGCCCTGTGGTCTAGTGGTATGATTCTCGCTTAGGGTGCGAGAGGTCCCGGATTCGATCTCCGGCAGGGCCCTCCTCTTTTCTCTTCGCATCTCTCTTCTTTTATCCCTTTACACGCATCCTTGTCGCTTCTGTAGCGCTTGTTTAGTGGCCTCATTACCGCTCGCTTTGCCGTCCTTTTCACCTCCTTTCTCTCATCCACACGTGCTTTGCATGAGACGATGAATGGAGTGCTCGCGTTGTCGTCCTTTCTTTGCATGATTTCGAGCGTCCTCGCGTGTCCGCGGTCGATATGGAGAGGGTGTAATGGGAATTGGTTGGTGTGTATAAAACGGTCCGAATGTGTTTGTGGGATGGGAGAAGGAGTGTGGTATGTTTGTTCGTTGTTGTGTGTTGTTGGTATGTGTGTTTGAGTGTGATTTGTTTGTTTGTTGTTGGTGTTTGTTGGTGTGTGTGTATTGTGTCGTTTTGTGTATGTAATGGTGTGAGTGATTGGTTTGCGCGGCCCTGTGGTCTAGTGGTATGATTCTCGCTTAGGGTGCGAGAGGTCCCGGATTCGATCTCCGGCAGGGCCCTCCTCTTTTCTCTTCGCATCTCTCTTCTTTTATCCCTTTACACGCATCCTTGTCGCTTCTGTAGCGCTTGTTTAGTGGCCTCATTACCGCTCGCTTTGCCGTCCTTTTCACCTCCTTTCTCTCATCCACACGTGCTTTGCATGAGACGACGAATGGAGTGCTCGCGTTGTCGTCCTTTCTTTGCATGATTTCGAGCGTCCTCGCGTGTCCGCGGTCGATATGGAGAGGGTGTAATGGGAATTGGTTGGTGTGTATAAAACGGTCCGAATGTGTTTGTGGGATGGGAGAAGGAGTGTGGTATGTTTGTTCGTTGTTGTGTGTTGTTGGTATGTGTGTTTGAGTGTGATTTGTTTGTTTGTTGTTGGTGTTTGTTGGTGTGTGTGTATTGTGTCGTTTTGTGTATGTAATGGTGTGAGTGATTGGTTTGCGCGGCCCTGTGGTCTAGTGGTATGATTCTCGCTTAGGGTGCGAGAGGTCCCGGATTCGATCTCCGGCAGGGCCCTCCTCTTTTCTCTTCGCATCTCTCTTCTTTTATCCCTTTACACGCATCCTTGTCGCTTCTGTAGCGCTTGTTTAGTGGCCTCATTACCGCTCGCTTTGCCGTCCTTTTCACCTCCTTTCTCTCATCCACACGTGCTTTGCATGAGACGATGAATGGAGTGCTCGCGTTGTCGTCCTTTCTTTGCATGATTTCGAGCGTCCTCGCGTGTCCGCGGTCGATATGGAGAGGGTGTAATGGGAATTGGTTGGTGTGTATAAAACGGTCCGAATGTGTTTGTGGGATGGGAGAAGGAGTGTGGTATGTTTGTTCGTTGTTGTGTGTTGTTGGTATGTGTGTTTGAGTGTGATTTGTTTGTTTGTTGTTGGTGTTTGTTGGTGTGTGTGTATTGTGTCGTTTTGTGTATGTAATGGTGTGAGTGATTGGTTTGCGCGGCCCTGTGGTCTAGTGGTATGATTCTCGCTTAGGGTGCGAGAGGTCCCGGATTCGATCTCCGGCAGGGCCCTCCTCTTTTCTCTTCGCATCTCTCTTCTTTTATCCCTTTACACGCATCCTTGTCGCTTCTGTAGCGCTTGTTTAGTGGCCTCATTACCGCTCGCTTTGCCGTCCTTTTCACCTCCTTTCTCTCATCCACACGTGCTTTGCATGAGACGATGAATGGAGTGCTCGCGTTGTCGTCCTTTCTTTGCATGATTTCGAGCGTCCTCGCGTGTCCGCGGTCGATATGGAGAGGGTGTAATGGGAATTGGTTGGTGTGTATAAAACGGTCCGAATGTGTTTGTGGGATGGGAGAAGGAGTGTGGTATGTTTGTTCGTTGTTGTGTGTTGTTGGTATGTGTGTTTGAGTGTGATTTGTTTGTTTGTTGTTGGTGTTTGTTGGTGTGTGTGTATTGTGTCGTTTTGTGTATGTAATGGTGTGAGTGATTGGTTTGCGCGGCCCTGTGGTCTAGTGGTATGATTCTCGCTTAGGGTGCGAGAGGTCCCGGATTCGATCTCCGGCAGGGCCCTCCTCTTTTCTCTTCGCATCTCTCTTCTTTTATCCCTTTACACGCATCCTTGTCGCTTCTGTAGCGCTTGTTTAGTGGCCTCATTACCGCTCGCTTTGCCGTCCTTTTCACCTCCTTTCTCTCATCCACACGTGCTTTGCATGAGACGATGAATGGAGTGCTCGCGTTGTCGTCCTTTCTTTGCATGATTTCGAGCGTCCTCGCGTGTCCGCGGTCGATATGGAGAGGGTGTAATGGGAATTGGTTGGTGTGTATAAAACGGTCCGAATGTGTTTGTGGGATGGGAGAAGGAGTGTGGTATGTTTGTTCGTTGTTGTGTGTTGTTGGTATGTGTGTTTGAGTGTGATTTGTTTGTTTGTTGTTGGTGTTTGTTGGTGTGTGTGTATTGTGTCGTTTTGTGTATGTAATGGTGTGAGTGATTGGTTTGCGCGGCCCTGTGGTCTAGTGGTATGATTCTCGCTTAGGGTGCGAGAGGTCCCGGATTCGATCTCCGGCAGGGCCCTCCTCTTTTCTCTTCGCATCTCTCTTCTTTTATCCCTTTACACGCATCCTTGTCGCTTCTGTAGCGCTTGTTTAGTGGCCTCATTACCGCTCGCTTTGCCGTCCTTTTCACCTCCTTTCTCTCATCCACACGTGCTTTGCATGAGACGATGAATGGAGTGCTCGCGTTGTCGTCCTTTCTTTGCATGATTTCGAGCGTCCTCGCGTGTCCGCGGTCGATATGGAGAGGGTGTAATGGGAATTGGTTGGTGTGTATAAAACGGTCCGAATGTGTTTGTGGGATGGGAGAAGGAGTGTGGTATGTTTGTTCGTTGTTGTGTGTTGTTGGTATGTGTGTTTGAGTGTGATTTGTTTGTTTGTTGTTGGTGTTTGTTGGTGTGTGTGTATTGTGTCGTTTTGTGTATGTAATGGTGTGAGTGATTGGTTTGCGCGGCCCTGTGGTCTAGTGGTATGATTCTCGCTTAGGGTGCGAGAGGTCCCGGATTCGATCTCCGGCAGGGCCCTCCTCTTTTCTCTTCGCATCTCTCTTCTTTTATCCCTTTACACGCATCCTTGTCGCTTCTGTAGCGCTTGTTTAGTGGCCTCATTACCGCTCGCTTTGCCGTCCTTTTCACCTCCTTTCTCTCATCCACACGTGCTTTGCATGAGACGACGAATGGAGTGCTCGCGTTGTCGTCCTTTCTTTGCATGATTTCGAGCGTCCTCGCGTGTCCGCGGTCGATATGGAGAGGGTGTAATGGGAATTGGTTGGTGTGTATAAAACGGTCCGAATGTGTTTGTGGGATGGGAGAAGGAGTGTGGTATGTTTGTTCGTTGTTGTGTGTTGTTGGTATGTGTGTTTGAGTGTGATTTGTTTGTTTGTTGTTGGTGTTTGTTGGTGTGTGTGTATTGTGTCGTTTTGTGTATGTAATGGTGTGAGTGATTGGTTTGCGCGGCCCTGTGGTCTAGTGGTATGATTCTCGCTTAGGGTGCGAGAGGTCCCGGATTCGATCTCCGGCAGGGCCCTCCTCTTTTCTCTTCGCATCTCTCTTCTTTTATCCCTTTACACGCATCCTTGTCGCTTCTGTAGCGCTTGTTTAGTGGCCTCATTACCGCTCGCTTTGCCGTCCTTTTCACCTCCTTTCTCTCATCCACACGTGCTTTGCATGAGACGATGAATGGAGTGCTCGCGTTGTCGTCCTTTCTTTGCATGATTTCGAGCGTCCTCGCGTGTCCGCGGTCGATATGGAGAGGGTGTAATGGGAATTGGTTGGTGTGTATAAAACGGTCCGAATGTGTTTGTGGGATGGGAGAAGGAGTGTGGTATGTTTGTTCGTTGTTGTGTGTTGTTGGTATGTGTGTTTGAGTGTGATTTGTTTGTTTGTTGTTGGTGTTTGTTGGTGTGTGTGTATTGTGTCGTTTTGTGTATGTAATGGTGTGAGTGATTGGTTTGCGCGGCCCTGTGGTCTAGTGGTATGATTCTCGCTTAGGGTGCGAGAGGTCCCGGATTCGATCTCCGGCAGGGCCCTCCTCTTTTCTCTTCGCATCTCTCTTCTTTTATCCCTTTACACGCATCCTTGTCGCTTCTGTAGCGCTTGTTTAGTGGCCTCATTACCGCTCGCTTTGCCGTCCTTTTCACCTCCTTTCTCTCATCCACACGTGCTTTGCATGAGACGATGAATGGAGTGCTCGCGTTGTCGTCCTTTCTTTGCATGATTTCGAGCGTCCTCGCGTGTCCGCGGTCGATATGGAGAGGGTGTAATGGGAATTGGTTGGTGTGTATAAAACGGTCCGAATGTGTTTGTGGGATGGGAGAAGGAGTGTGGTATGTTTGTTCGTTGTTGTGTGTTGTTGGTATGTGTGTTTGAGTGTGATTTGTTTGTTTGTTGTTGGTGTTTGTTGGTGTGTGTGTATTGTGTCGTTTTGTGTATGTAATGGTGTGAGTGATTGGTTTGCGCGGCCCTGTGGTCTAGTGGTATGATTCTCGCTTAGGGTGCGAGAGGTCCCGGATTCGATCTCCGGCAGGGCCCTCCTCTTTTCTCTTCGCATCTCTCTTCTTTTATCCCTTTACACGCATCCTTGTCGCTTCTGTAGCGCTTGTTTAGTGGCCTCATTACCGCTCGCTTTGCCGTCCTTTTCACCTCCTTTCTCTCATCCACACGTGCTTTGCATGAGACGATGAATGGAGTGCTCGCGTTGTCGTCCTTTCTTTGCATGATTTCGAGCGTCCTCGCGTGTCCGCGGTCGATATGGAGAGGGTGTAATGGGAATTGGTTGGTGTGTATAAAACGGTCCGAATGTGTTTGTGGGATGGGAGAAGGAGTGTGGTATGTTTGTTCGTTGTTGTGTGTTGTTGGTATGTGTGTTTGAGTGTGATTTGTTTGTTTGTTGTTGGTGTTTGTTGGTGTGTGTGTATTGTGTCGTTTTGTGTATGTAATGGTGTGAGTGATTGGTTTGCGCGGCCCTGTGGTCTAGTGGTATGATTCTCGCTTAGGGTGCGAGAGGTCCCGGATTCGATCTCCGGCAGGGCCCTCCTCTTTTCTCTTCGCATCTCTCTTCTTTTATCCCTTTACACGCATCCTTGTCGCTTCTGTAGCGCTTGTTTAGTGGCCTCATTACCGCTCGCTTTGCCGTCCTTTTCACCTCCTTTCTCTCATCCACACGTGCTTTGCATGAGACGATGAATGGAGTGCTCGCGTTGTCGTCCTTTCTTTGCATGATTTCGAGCGTCCTCGCGTGTCCGCGGTCGATATGGAGAGGGTGTAATGGGAATTGGTTGGTGTGTATAAAACGGTCCGAATGTGTTTGTGGGATGGGAGAAGGAGTGTGGTATGTTTGTTCGTTGTTGTGTGTTGTTGGTATGTGTGTTTGAGTGTGATTTGTTTGTTTGTTGTTGGTGTTTGTTGGTGTGTGTGTATTGTGTCGTTTTGTGTATGTAATGGTGTGAGTGATTGGTTTGCGCGGCCCTGTGGTCTAGTGGTATGATTCTCGCTTAGGGTGCGAGAGGTCCCGGATTCGATCTCCGGCAGGGCCCTCCTCTTTTCTCTTCGCATCTCTCTTCTTTTATCCCTTTACACGCATCCTTGTCGCTTCTGTAGCGCTTGTTTAGTGGCCTCATTACCGCTCGCTTTGCCGTCCTTTTCACCTCCTTTCTCTCATCCACACGTGCTTTGCATGAGACGACGAATGGAGTGCTCGCGTTGTCGTCCTTTCTTTGCATGATTTCGAGCGTCCTCGCGTGTCCGCGGTCGATATGGAGAGGGTGTAATGGGAATTGGTTGGTGTGTATAAAACGGTCCGAATGTGTTTGTGGGATGGGAGAAGGAGTGTGGTATGTTTGTTCGTTGTTGTGTGTTGTTGGTATGTGTGTTTGAGTGTGATTTGTTTGTTTGTTGTTGGTGTTTGTTGGTGTGTGTGTATTGTGTCGTTTTGTGTATGTAATGGTGTGAGTGATTGGTTTGCGCGGCCCTGTGGTCTAGTGGTATGATTCTCGCTTAGGGTGCGAGAGGTCCCCGATTCGATCTCCGGCAGGGCCCTCCTCTTTTCTCTTCGCATCTCTCTTCTTTTATCCCTTTACACGCATCCTTGTCGCTTCTGTAGCGCTTGTTTAGTGGCCTCATTACCGCTCGCTTTGCCGTCCTTTTCACCTCCTTTCTCTCATCCACACGTGCTTTGCATGAGACGACGAATGGAGTGCTCGCGTTGTCGTCCTTTCTTTGCATGATTTCGAGCGTCCTCGCGTGTCCGCGGTCGATATGGAGAGGGTGTAATGGGAATTGGTTGGTGTGTATAAAACGGTCCGAATGTGTTTGTGGGATGGGAGAAGGAGTGTGGTATGTTTGTTCGTTGTTGTGTGTTGTTGGTATGTGTGTTTGAGTGTGATTTGTTTGTTTGTTGTTGGTGTTTGTTGGTGTGTGTGTATTGTGTCGTTTTGTGTATGTAATGGTGTGAGTGATTGGTTTGCGCGGCCCTGTGGTCTAGTGGTATGATTCTCGCTTAGGGTGCGAGAGGTCCCGGATTCGATCTCCGGCAGGGCCCTCCTCTTTTCTCTTCGCATCTCTCTTCTTTTATCCCTTTACACGCATCCTTGTCGCTTCTGTAGCGCTTGTTTAGTGGCCTCATTACCGCTCGCTTTGCCGTCCTTTTCACCTCCTTTCTCTCATCCACACGTGCTTTGCATGAGACGATGAATGGAGTGCTCGCGTTGTCGTCCTTTCTTTGCATGATTTCGAGCGTCCTCGCGTGTCCGCGGTCGATATGGAGAGGGTGTAATGGGAATTGGTTGGTGTGTATAAAACGGTCCGAATGTGTTTGTGGGATGGGAGAAGGAGTGTGGTATGTTTGTTCGTTGTTGTGTGTTGTTGGTATGTGTGTTTGAGTGTGATTTGTTTGTTTGTTGTTGGTGTTTGTTGGTGTGTGTGTATTGTGTCGTTTTGTGTATGTAATGGTGTGAGTGATTGGTTTGCGCGGCCCTGTGGTCTAGTGGTATGATTCTCGCTTAGGGTGCGAGAGGTCCCCGATTCGATCTCCGGCAGGGCCCTCCTCTTTTCTCTTCGCATCTCTCTTCTTTTATCCCTTTACACGCATCCTTGTCGCTTCTGTAGCGCTTGTTTAGTGGCCTCATTACCGCTCGCTTTGCCGTCCTTTTCACCTCCTTTCTCTCATCCACACGTGCTTTGCATGAGACGATGAATGGAGTGCTCGCGTTGTCGTCCTTTCTTTGCATGATTTCGAGCGTCCTCGCGTGTCCGCGGTCGATATGGAGAGGGTGTAATGGGAATTGGTTGGTGTGTATAAAACGGTCCGAATGTGTTTGTGGGATGGGAGAAGGAGTGTGGTATGTTTGTTCGTTGTTGTGTGTTGTTGGTATGTGTGTTTGAGTGTGATTTGTTTGTTTGTTGTTGGTGTTTGTTGGTGTGTGTGTATTGTGTCGTTTTGTGTATGTAATGGTGTGAGTGATTGGTTTGCGCGGCCCTGTGGTCTAGTGGTATGATTCTCGCTTAGGGTGCGAGAGGTCCCCGATTCGATCTCCGGCAGGGCCCTCCTCTTTTCTCTTCGCATCTCTCTTCTTTTATCCCTTTACACGCATCCTTGTCGCTTCTGTAGCGCTTGTTTAGTGGCCTCATTACCGCTCGCTTTGCCGTCCTTTTCACCTCCTTTCTCTCATCCACACGTGCTTTGCATGAGACGACGAATGGAGTGCTCGCGTTGTCGTCCTTTCTTTGCATGATTTCGAGCGTCCTCGCGTGTCCGCGGTCGATATGGAGAGGGTGTAATGGGAATTGGTTGGTGTGTATAAAACGGTCCGAATGTGTTTGTGGGATGGGAGAAGGAGTGTGGTATGTTTGTTCGTTGTTGTGTGTTGTTGGTATGTGTGTTTGAGTGTGATTTGTTTGTTTGTTGTTGGTGTTTGTTGGTGTGTGTGTATTGTGTCGTTTTGTGTATGTAATGGTGTGAGTGATTGGTTTGCGCGGCCCTGTGGTCTAGTGGTATGATTCTCGCTTAGGGTGCGAGAGGTCCCGGATTCGATCTCCGGCAGGGCCCTCCTCTTTTCTCTTCGCATCTCTCTTCTTTTATCCCTTTACACGCATCCTTGTCGCTTCTGTAGCGCTTGTTTAGTGGCCTCATTACCGCTCGCTTTGCCGTCCTTTTCACCTCCTTTCTCTCATCCACACGTGCTTTGCATGAGACGACGAATGGAGTGCTCGCGTTGTCGTCCTTTCTTTGCATGATTTCGAGCGTCCTCGCGTGTCCGCGGTCGATATGGAGAGGGTGTAATGGGAATTGGTTGGTGTGTATAAAACGGTCCGAATGTGTTTGTGGGATGGGAGAAGGAGTGTGGTATGTTTGTTCGTTGTTGTGTGTTGTTGGTATGTGTGTTTGAGTGTGATTTGTTTGTTTGTTGTTGGTGTTTGTTGGTGTGTGTGTATTGTGTCGTTTTGTGTATGTAATGGTGTGAGTGATTGGTTTGCGCGGCCCTGTGGTCTAGTGGTATGATTCTCGCTTAGGGTGCGAGAGGTCCCGGATTCGATCTCCGGCAGGGCCCTCCTCTTTTCTCTTCGCATCTCTCTTCTTTTATCCCTTTACACGCATCCTTGTCGCTTCTGTAGCGCTTGTTTAGTGGCCTCATTACCGCTCGCTTTGCCGTCCTTTTCACCTCCTTTCTCTCATCCACACGTGCTTTGCATGAGACGACGAATGGAGTGCTCGCGTTGTCGTCCTTTCTTTGCATGATTTCGAGCGTCCTCGCGTGTCCGCGGTCGATATGGAGAGGGTGTAATGGGAATTGGTTGGTGTGTATAAAACGGTCCGAATGTGTTTGTGGGATGGGAGAAGGAGTGTGGTATGTTTGTTCGTTGTTGTGTGTTGTTGGTATGTGTGTTTGAGTGTGATTTGTTTGTTTGTTGTTGGTGTTTGTTGGTGTGTGTGTATTGTGTCGTTTTGTGTATGTAATGGTGTGAGTGATTGGTTTGCGCGGCCCTGTGGTCTAGTGGTATGATTCTCGCTTAGGGTGCGAGAGGTCCCCGATTCGATCTCCGGCAGGGCCCTCCTCTTTTCTCTTCGCATCTCTCTTCTTTTATCCCTTTACACGCATCCTTGTCGCTTCTGTAGCGCTTGTTTAGTGGCCTCATTACCGCTCGCTTTGCCGTCCTTTTCACCTCCTTTCTCTCATCCACACGTGCTTTGCATGAGACGACGAATGGAGTGCTCGCGTTGTCGTCCTTTCTTTGCATGATTTCGAGCGTCCTCGCGTGTCCGCGGTCGATATGGAGAGGGTGTAATGGGAATTGGTTGGTGTGTATAAAACGGTCCGAATGTGTTTGTGGGATGGGAGAAGGAGTGTGGTATGTTTGTTCGTTGTTGTGTGTTGTTGGTATGTGTGTTTGAGTGTGATTTGTTTGTTTGTTGTTGGTGTTTGTTGGTGTGTGTGTATTGTGTCGTTTTGTGTATGTAATGGTGTGAGTGATTGGTTTGCGCGGCCCTGTGGTCTAGTGGTATGATTCTCGCTTAGGGTGCGAGAGGTCCCGGATTCGATCTCCGGCAGGGCCCTCCTCTTTTCTCTTCGCATCTCTCTTCTTTTATCCCTTTACACGCATCCTTGTCGCTTCTGTAGCGCTTGTTTAGTGGCCTCATTACCGCTCGCTTTGCCGTCCTTTTCACCTCCTTTCTCTCATCCACACGTGCTTTGCATGAGACGACGAATGGAGTGCTCGCGTTGTCGTCCTTTCTTTGCATGATTTCGAGCGTCCTCGCGTGTCCGCGGTCGATATGGAGAGGGTGTAATGGGAATTGGTTGGTGTGTATAAAACGGTCCGAATGTGTTTGTGGGATGGGAGAAGGAGTGTGGTATGTTTGTTCGTTGTTGTGTGTTGTTGGTATGTGTGTTTGAGTGTGATTTGTTTGTTTGTTGTTGGTGTTTGTTGGTGTGTGTGTATTGTGTCGTTTTGTGTATGTAATGGTGTGAGTGATTGGTTTGCGCGGCCCTGTGGTCTAGTGGTATGATTCTCGCTTAGGGTGCGAGAGGTCCCGGATTCGATCTCCGGCAGGGCCCTCCTCTTTTCTCTTCGCATCTCTCTTCTTTTATCCCTTTACACGCATCCTTGTCGCTTCTGTAGCGCTTGTTTAGTGGCCTCATTACCGCTCGCTTTGCCGTCCTTTTCACCTCCTTTCTCTCATCCACACGTGCTTTGCATGAGACGACGAATGGAGTGCTCGCGTTGTCGTCCTTTCTTTGCATGATTTCGAGCGTCCTCGCGTGTCCGCGGTCGATATGGAGAGGGTGTAATGGGAATTGGTTGGTGTGTATAAAACGGTCCGAATGTGTTTGTGGGATGGGAGAAGGAGTGTGGTATGTTTGTTCGTTGTTGTGTGTTGTTGGTATGTGTGTTTGAGTGTGATTTGTTTGTTTGTTGTTGGTGTTTGTTGGTGTGTGTGTATTGTGTCGTTTTGTGTATGTAATGGTGTGAGTGATTGGTTTGCGCGGCCCTGTGGTCTAGTGGTATGATTCTCGCTTAGGGTGCGAGAGGTCCCGGATTCGATCTCCGGCAGGGCCCTCCTCTTTTCTCTTCGCATCTCTCTTCTTTTATCCCTTTACACGCATCCTTGTCGCTTCTGTAGCGCTTGTTTAGTGGCCTCATTACCGCTCGCTTTGCCGTCCTTTTCACCTCCTTTCTCTCATCCACACGTGCTTTGCATGAGACGACGAATGGAGTGCTCGCGTTGTCGTCCTTTCTTTGCATGATTTCGAGCGTCCTCGCGTGTCCGCGGTCGATATGGAGAGGGTGTAATGGGAATTGGTTGGTGTGTATAAAACGGTCCGAATGTGTTTGTGGGATGGGAGAAGGAGTGTGGTATGTTTGTTCGTTGTTGTGTGTTGTTGGTATGTGTGTTTGAGTGTGATTTGTTTGTTTGTTGTTGGTGTTTGTTGGTGTGTGTGTATTGTGTCGTTTTGTGTATGTAATGGTGTGAGTGATTGGTTTGCGCGGCCCTGTGGTCTAGTGGTATGATTCTCGCTTAGGGTGCGAGAGGTCCCGGATTCGATCTCCGGCAGGGCCCTCCTCTTTTCTCTTCGCATCTCTCTTCTTTTATCCCTTTACACGCATCCTTGTCGCTTCTGTAGCGCTTGTTTAGTGGCCTCATTACCGCTCGCTTTGCCGTCCTTTTCACCTCCTTTCTCTCATCCACACGTGCTTTGCATGAGACGACGAATGGAGTGCTCGCGTTGTCGTCCTTTCTTTGCATGATTTCGAGCGTCCTCGCGTGTCCGCGGTCGATATGGAGAGGGTGTAATGGGAATTGGTTGGTGTGTATAAAACGGTCCGAATGTGTTTGTGGGATGGGAGAAGGAGTGTGGTATGTTTGTTCGTTGTTGTGTGTTGTTGGTATGTGTGTTTGAGTGTGATTTGTTTGTTTGTTGTTGGTGTTTGTTGGTGTGTGTGTATTGTGTCGTTTTGTGTATGTAATGGTGTGAGTGATTGGTTTGCGCGGCCCTGTGGTCTAGTGGTATGATTCTCGCTTAGGGTGCGAGAGGTCCCGGATTCGATCTCCGGCAGGGCCCTCCTCTTTTCTCTTCGCATCTCTCTTCTTTTATCCCTTTACACGCATCCTTGTCGCTTCTGTAGCGCTTGTTTAGTGGCCTCATTACCGCTCGCTTTGCCGTCCTTTTCACCTCCTTTCTCTCATCCACACGTGCTTTGCATGAGACGACGAATGGAGGGCATGGGGAAGATACTACTTCAACAAGTGAGAATTGGAACATTTGTTGTGAGGGAGATCAGACAACTGACTCCGTGGAGCTGCAACTGAGAGCAGGCATGTTATTGATCCATGACAATGGTAGATACGAGGAAACACCTCCCACTTTCTACGCCGATTGTGTGGATGGGAAAATGTGTGAAGTAGGACTTAAAGGTGAAGGGCGCAGATCTTACTCGCTGTTACTAATATCGACAACGTTTCGAGCGGCGTATGTCAAGCTCAATGCGTCCACACTGTGCGACATCTTTCAAGGACTAGTTACTGATCCAGTGATCGTGGATATCCTGTCGACAGAGAAGAACATTGATCCATATTTGACGGAAGAAAGCAAGATGTTGCCTTTGAGCGGTAAGGTATTCCAAGATCAGCATAGTTGTTTGATGCGCAAGCTCTTTGCAGTGGATAAGACGCATAACCGCAAGTTTGTCAACGAGGTCAAGATGGATGACTATGCTGCGTCAGTCACCATGGTTCGTCCGGTGACATTGACATCAGTGTGGTCAAGCAGCCGAAGCAGAAGAGAAATCAAGCCGTCGTAGCTCTGTGCAAGAGATTTCTACAGTGAAGAAGGTGGTTGTTAAGTCGAAGATGAAGAGAAGATGGCGACGAAGAAGGTAGCGTGCAGGATGAGCACAGGAAAAGCTGCGTGAGGGACCAGAATAACGAAGCCAAACTGCAAGGCAACGAAACCTCCAGAAGATATCATCGCCAATAATAAGCTTGCCAGGAGCTATTCAAGCTCGGTATGGACTGTGCACCTGACATCTTGATTGGGTTGGGTCCTGGTATGCGATCACTTGCAACGGCAGTGTTGTATAACAAACTTCCACGTCGTCGCGAGAAGTCGCGACGTGGCCACCATCCTCGACACCACTTGCGTCGTCAGCGACTCGACTGCTGCGACGAATCGTGGGATACGAGGCTGCGCGAGAAGGAGCAGGTGTAAGAGATTTCTATGCGTGAGTATCTCTACTTGGCACGAATGAACGACTTTGAGTGCTACTTTGAGAGACTCAAGGAGCGCCTCCCAGTCTATGCAGACGTGTTCGAGGATTTGCCAAGCTTCAAGACCGCGAGCTACGATTGCTATCACCAACGACTCGCGTTCTTTTGAAAGTACGTTCGTTTCCTAGTTCGCTTCAGCGCAGTGCAGTCGATCGCACATTGGCGATTTATGCGGGCCTGTGATAAGATAGCGGCTCTCACTATGCTTTCGAAGCGCTTGTTCCCACACAGTCTATGCAAGGTCAAGTTTCGGAACTGGGACGTAACGCCACCATAAATATGCCTGGGTTGCTGCGAAGTGGACTAGTCATTCTCAAGTGAGCCATGGAAGGAAACAAACGGGTAACCTTCTCCACGCAAACATAGCCAATCTCCTAGCGAGCTTGCAGGAGCATTGCATGAGATCAACTGTTAAATGTTATTCATTTTAATTCTTCATAATGATTGGCTAATATTCTCACTGAGGATATTTCTGGCTTCTCCAGCTGACGCTTGTCACTCCGATCAGAAAGTTGGAGTTTCCATTGACACCACATGCAGTCGAGCACTGGAAGGATCGAGCCGACTGCGAATGCAAATGCCTTGGATGGACAGATATGCCAATCGACTCGTTATACTGTTCACGTTCGCGCACTGCACGCACTGGATCTCCCGCGGATTGCAACAAGAGTATGCCCGACTGTCTCCGTGTCGGTAAATATGTCAGAGCGAAAGACCGCCACTGCGGCACAGCACGCAAACAACCACTCAATCTGGAATCAACACTCTCTCAGCTTCAAATTAGATGCAGTCGAGTGGTTTTGTGTTCACGTATCCGTACTCCGAGCGCGAACAGCAAATGATGAACTCGTGGAGCTGGGAAATTTGGGCGAATTGCGACTTCCAGTCAGACCAACTGCCTACGAGGTAACACAATTTTTCTCACTGTACCGTCGAGCGCGAGCTGCAAGTGCCGGAACGAGACCTTCGGAGTCAGCTTTGCTCATTCCTGCTGGAAAAATCAAACTGCGGATCCGATTTGAGGTCGAAAGGGAGGAAACAGCCAAACCCTCTGCTGCTGCTTTCGGTAGATCTGTTGCTGGGCTCCATGGTGGCTTTCTTGAAAGCCTGCAGATCCAGCGGAAGAAGCTAAAGGCTACAATTGTCCCAGTCGACAGCTCCAGGGTTGATGCGAGTAAAGCGAGGAGCGTCATGCACGACGAGGAGGAGTTTTTCGCTCGCGAGATCGCACATATCCCAGCAGAGCACAAAATCAACCCCCAATCCGTACAGGTCGTCCGCGAAGACATCCTCGGGCAGGGAGTCCACTCACGGGTGCGTCGGGCACTATTCATGCCAGCTACTGGTGGGCATCACCTTCAGGTCGCAGTGAAAGAGTTCCAGTATCTGAGCGAAACAGTTCCGCCACGAAAGGTGCTAGACGCATTTCTGCTAGAATATCGCATCCTTGCAAGTCTACCAAAAGGAGCTATCAACGTAGTAGGACTTGTTGGTGTGATTGTTCGGCCCAAACTTGCAATCGTGATGGAGCTGTGCTCAAGCGGAAGGTAGGATTATGTGGTCGATGAAAGTGACACCGATCAAAACCTCAAAACGGGAGCCTGTGCATCAACAGCATTTCCGATTGGATGAGCGACTCGAAAGGCTGGGACTCCCTTTCACTTGTGCAGGCAAGTCTGCACGATAGCTTTTGGAGTGTTTACACTGATCACCCAATCACCCTATTTGCCATGTCCACCATATAGAAATCAGCCTTTGCTCTTCAGCTTGCAGAGGGGATTGCATTCCTGCATCGCCTGCACATCATACATCGCGATATCAAGCCACACAATATTCTCTTAACTGCTGGCGAAAACGACCACCCCAAGCAGCTTATCGTGAAGGTAGGAGGAGCAATCACTATTGATTTCTTTTGCCGTACCTTTGCTCTAACAGCTCGCGGCGAGCAGGTTGGGGATTTGGGAAGCGCGGTTACGCATGAACCAGGGGAAGCTCCTTTGGTGGACGAAGCAGGCTCAACTGGCTATACTGCACCAGAGGTATTTTCACATAGGGGATACACTCAGAAGATAGACGTTTGGAGCTTCGCGCTTGTACTGTGGGAGATGCTTGTATCCGGGTCGCCTCGACCTCAAAATCCGTTTGCAGGAAAGACTGATGAGGAGTTTATTGAGCGTGCTAGAGAAGGGATTCGGCCAGATACATCTTTGTTAGCCCAAAGCCCGTTCAAGTCGGTAATTGAAGCATGTTGGGCATTTGACCCCGAGCTACGACCAGCAATGACCGAAGTGGTTGTTGTATTGACTCGAATCCACTTGCATATATGTGCAGCATACGCCAATTTGTAGCGAAAATAGCTTAGCCAACGAGAAACCCAGCGTGGAAGAAGAAAAAGATTGTCTATTACGCAAAGCGGTCACGAGGGAGCAGCAGTGCAACTAATCCGGCGTTGCTATTTGTCCTAAGCCTTCAGCTTCCAGAGCTTGAGCTTGAAGCCAAAGAACTCGGAAGCCGTGGATGAGAACGCCGACAGAACCACGACACGCGTGATGTTGTACAGCAATGGGTTCATTGTCAGTCCCGATACTTTGTTCGGAGAGTTGAGCTCCTGCAGAGACAAGCAAGCACAACGATGTCAGTGTTCGGGCACAGGTCTATAGCGTTGAATAGTTCACACAAACCTTGAGCAATTTGCTAGCAAGCTTGAGCACGTTGTTGGATACCAGCAGCTTCTCCTTCTTATGAGGCTTAACCAGTAGGCGCAGATATACATTCATCTAGGAGGAAGAGCATTATCAGCCATGATTGAAGCGAACAGACTGACCAAACACTTTTGCCCAGCAACTAACCTGCTCTGTCAGAAGCAGCGAAGTATTCTGGTACTTCTTATTGATGTTGGACCCAAGCATCATAAAGCGCAACAGGAAAATGCTGCAAACGCGTTGACGTAAGCAACCATCAAGAAGAGACGCGATTGGTAAGTGAACTCACCTCGAAAGCATGCACCACACAACAACTTCAATGTGAGCAATGCTTTGCGTAGAAAGCCCACCAGAAGACTCGGACACAGCTTGGACGCCCATAACCACAAGCAGAACGAGGATGATCAGGAACGCAGTCGACACAATTTCGTCTGCTGCACGCTGGCGGCCTTGGCGCTTAAGCCAAGTGCGTCCTCCACGGAGTGAAATCCAGGCCTTGATGTTGACAACATTTTTGAGCCGGAAATGAGGGAGATTTGCGAGCCGTGACCGACGGGATGATGTGAGCGCCGTGAAGCATTTTGCGTAGCTGAAGCATTGTTTCATCCCCATTAGCCTGCGTCAATTCATGGAGCAAACGTGGTTGGAGTCGGGGTACTTACAGGAAGCGGCGATGATATGTTACTTCAGCATCAGCTAGTGCTGAGAAAATGGCCGACGCCAGATAATATGTGGAGAGCATGCTCGACAGCGCAATTATCGAAGCACCATATGGGATGGCGCGGATGTCCACCACTAGCTGATTGATTGAGAATCGCTTCCACATCTAAGCAAAAACGCAATGAAGTTGGGAGATTTAAACATAGCTGAAATCAGCAGGAGCAACGACAATCTTCTCGTGCACATACCTCGATAAGCTGCAGAGGGTTCTCAGAAACGGACAGGCAGTCGACTTCCTGACACTTGATGACACAGCGCAGCGCCACAGGGACGACGGCAATGATGGCAGCCGACAACTTGGCGATCTTGCGGTAGAGTAATCGTGGAGGGGTTGCTTTTACCTTCAAATCGCGTCACAAGGGGCCACTTGTCAGCGCACTCGCTCCATTCGCACCAATAGCACCGAAACACACTTACTTTGGCCAGGAGTGTATTTCTAAGCTCAGCGATAGACATGGCCTTCTTGGTAGGGAAGCCGTCCTCCCACACACAGACCGTGACGCGGCGACGCGAGAACTGATCGCCGCCAACCTCGCGCTCTGACATTGTGCGAGGAAGATGTGGGCTGGCAGGCTTGCTCATCGGCGACGCAGAAGGCACAGCTGTAAACTGCAGTGCACCAACAATGAAGATAAGGACAGGCAACCATCCATTTTGCATGGCGCAAACGTACACTATTCGTGGGGGTGTTGGCTGGCGTGGACGCCGATGAAGCGGGCTCAAACATGTTCTCATTCTGGCTGGTCTCCTCATCGCTGGACGAGGACGAGTTGCCGCTGTCCTCCTCGCTATCGGTGCTGTCCGAGTTCTCCGACTCGGCTAGATCCGATCCGAGCCCGGACGTTCCACTCGCCGTGGTCACGTCGGACGCGGTGCTAGCCGAGTGCTGAGGCGCGTGCTTGGTGGGCGACATGATCTTGAGGGACGGCTCCGAGTCGCCTGCCTGCAGCGTGCTAGACACGCGGCCGTAGCCGATGGCGACGAGCAGGAGCAAGCAGACGGGGAAGAGCAGCTCGAAGCCGCTCAGCGCCGACGTGTGCTCAGGGAAGTACAGGTAGATACCCAGCGCGACGCCGTGCAGCGCGTACAGCGCCGTCGCGGCCTCATAGAACCACGGCTGCGTCGTCGTCACATTCACGTCAGGTCGGGAACACGCCGTTGTGCATCTAACGCGGCGCCAACGCACCTTCTGGCGCCAGAACTTGGCGTGTAGCGGCACGAGCAGCGCGCGGCTGAAGCCCTCCTGCACGAGCTTGCGGTCGTGGCTGGACGGCTTGGTGTGGAAGAGCGCGGACCTGCAGTTCACCTGGCACCATCAGCCTCTCGTCCCTCACAGGCTTCCACAGTTCACCAGCGGCGACGCACCCCTTGATGAGGTCGAAGTCGATGAGCTCGCGCGTGAGGTTGATCTCGCTCTTGAGCCGCGGGCGCGCGGCCTCATCCGGCGCGCTGGGCGAGTTCTTGCGCGCCAGGCGCGGCGCCGAGTGCCGCGGGCTGCGCGGCTGCTGCGCCAGGTCGAGCAGCTCGGGCTCCATCTCGTGGCAGGGCATGCAGCGGAGCTCTGGAGCTGCGGCGGAAGTGCTGCTGGTAACCGCCCGGCGCAGGAGTGAATGCGCGCGTGACGGGTAAAAACGCGAAGTGACCCATGCGGGGAGGAAGGAAGGCGGGCGAGCATTTTGCGACCTTTCTCCCCGCACATACTACATATACTCAAGCAGGAAACTTTGCTGGACACCTTTCAGCTTTGTCCCGTATGACGACTGGACGACTGGACGGCGCGATCTCAGCCAAGGCAAAGGGACGGAACTGCATGGACGCGCGGTGGCTACGCGGGCGGTGGGAGCGAGCGAATCAGGCGGGGACATTTATGTATGCAGGCGGCCGCGACCTCCGAGCTACTGCTTCCGCTTGCCCGCCGAGCGCGCCGAGCGCCGGCGACGGTAGAGGCACGCGGCCAGCACGACCACGGCGTTGAGCGTCGCGACGTGCACCATGAAGAGCATGGGGCTCGTCCAGAAGCCGCACACGACGCCCTTCCAGCCCTGCAGCAGCACCTCCACGTCAGCGACTCTGCGTTTGCGGCGAGGACGCCGCCGAGCTCGAGACGCACCTTGATCTCGCGCGAGGTGAGTGCGCGCTCGCCGTACTGGATTGAGAGGAAGCGCGGCACGTCGAAGGGCAGGAACTGCTCCTGCACGGGCTCGACGCCGTCGGGCACGGCCACAGCGCCGCGCTTGAGTGGGAAGAGCGAGGACTTGGGCACGCAGCCGCCGCAGCACATGTGGTCTGTATGGTCCTGCAGCCCCTCGGAGCAGCACACGAGGCTCTCGACGCCGTCGTAGCCGGGCGGGACGAGCACGCGGTCGCCCGCGGCCGCGACCTGCGCCGCGTCCAGCTCGACGTACCAGTAGATGTCGACCCATGTGCTGACGTCGCGCGCGTCGTACACGCGCACGCAGGGGTCGTGCAGCCTCGGGTCGGACCAGTAGAAGAAGTGGTTCTCCGTGTCGTACGTGAGCTTGACCTTGTGCGGGATGTCGTCGCCGCGGTCGTAGGCCACCAGCCCCTCGGCCGCCAGCTCGCCCTTGAGCGCCGAGATCTGCGCGCACGTCGCGTTCATCACGCCCAGGTCCACGTCGTACTCCCACGGGATGAGCCCCGCGTCGCGGTGCACGCCCAGCAGCGTGCCCTTGTCCAGCCAGAACTCGACGCCGTGCCGCTTGAGCACGCGCGTCGTCTTGGTCAGCATCTCGGCCATCTGCGCGCGCGTGTCGCACTTGCTGTACACGAAGCGCAGCGCCACCAGCGCCGCCAGCGCCGCCGCCACCAGCGCCGCCAGGGGCGCCAGCCGCCAGCGCGCGGCCGCCGCGGCGCTGCTAGAGGTCGACAGCGGCAGCATCTTGGAGTGGGGATGATGCCAACCGGAAGGAGGATGCGTTCGTGTGGGACACATGAGGATGCGTCAGGCGGGCGGTTGTTTCAGCGACGAAACGGCTGGCGAGTTCAACTTGGCCCACTCTCGCTTACAAAGTGTGCCCTGCGAGCCCACGCCCATGCTGCGCAAGTTCTTCCATGTTGGCGTCGAGGAGAACAATGCGGCGGGCGTCGGGGTTGGTGACGACGTGGGCAGCCAGCCGACGTCTTCGACGGGTTTGTGCGACGATGATGCGGGGTTCGCAGATCTAGAGGCGCGCCTTGACGTCTTTGACGGTGAGACCGAGCGCCTGGCAAGTCCAGGTCTATGCTTGCCTGAATTCTGAGTTGTTCTCGGTGACAAGGACGATTCCAGGGCATGATCATCCTACTTTCTCGCCAGTGCCAAGCAATCACAGGTACATGGGTGCTTATACGCAATACTTGCGAGGAAGACGATCCATGAGCCCACCTCGTGATTACCAGACGTGATGGAGGCCAGTCGTGCCATGGCCTCGAGCGCACACCTCCTGTGCAAGGCGCAAGACGTAGACCAGGTAGACTGTCTCGGCAGCATAGTTGACAAAACCTACAGTGTTTCTGAACAACCATCGGCTCATCATCAGGTTGCAGTCGACGAATGCGACGAAGACGCTCCTGTCATCAGAGAGATCAACGACTTTCGGCTGGCGTGCATCACACCGCTACAGACTGTTCGTGCTACTATTCCGCCACTCAAGGTGAGAGGGATGCGATGCGATGCTGACGCAGGCCAGTCTAACGAATAAAATCTTCCTGCATCAAGGTGCGTTGCGATCATCGACATAGCGCCCAAAGCGTTGTCATTCGATACGAACGCAAAATTGCCGAGATTCGAGCTGGACGTCGCATTGACAAGGGACGCGAGCGCCGGGTATGATCGGTCAAGATGATGAATTAGCATGGAGCTTGAAACTTACATTCCTAATCAACACAGAACCAAGTCAAACTCGACGCTGCATTGGAACGCTTCCGTGAAATTGATGCAGACCTCCGAGCGGATATTGCAGCGCTGCTCAACAAGCATATCAGCGATATCGTTGGGGACTCGGTCGAGTCGGTACGGCACTGTGCGGAAAGTGAACATTACGCTTGACGAGCTGGACTGACACTGTTGCTGCAACAGCTCCTGATGCGAGCTCAAGTGCTTGCCTCGAAGGTTCTCAAGACGAGATCTGAATCGTTGCGCTCCAAGCTCGAAAGGAGCCGCACTTTAGTGAGCATCCAGGCAAAAGCTGCGGCGAGTCCAAAACTCCATAGCGACAAGCCACAGCTTGTGAGCTCGGACAAGGCTGATGCAATTTGCCCCGCAGAGGTTACGACGCGATCCGAAACGGCGAAGCCCGCAGACGCCAAGGGCATTGTGATCATGCCAAAGCACGTTCTGAGTGACAAACACAGTTTGCGTCCGCCGAAAAAGCACACGTATGGCACTCAGACATGGAACTTGCACCGCCACATCAAGGACTCGATGGCAAGCGGGTTAGATCTGATTGAGTGCGTCAAGCTCCCAGACGGGTACCAGCTCCACGACTGGGTCGCAGTGCACGTGATCGACTTTTTCAACGAGATAACGCTGCTCTATGGCACCGTGTCCGAGTTTTGCACGCCGGAGACGTGTCCTCAGATGTCGGCTGGGCCGTGCTATACGTACCTGTGGGCCGACGGCGTGCAGCAAGTGGCTCCCGTGACGCTTTCCGCGCCAGAGTACGTCGACCGGCTGGTCAAGTGGGTCGAAGTGCAGCTAGACGACCCGAGCCTGTTCCCCACAGGGGTCGGCACTCCCACCATGAGCCCGGCGGAGGCCGCCACCATGCTCGCAGCCGCCCGCAACATCCTCAAGCGGCTCTTCCGCGTGTACGCGCACATGTACCACAGCCACCTGCCGACGTTCGCCGCCCTGCACGCCGAGTCGCACCTGCACTTCTGCTACAAGCGGTTCGTGCTCTTCGTGACCGAGTTCGCGCTCGTCGAGCCCAAGGAGCTCAACGCGCTGCGCAAGCTCACCTCCTCGCTGCTCACCTGATAACGCACGACTAGCGAAAATACAACCCCCTCCTTTTAGTGCCATATCCCTCGAAACACGGACCCGCAGCGCGCCTGGCATCACCCATTTTCAGTGGTGCAGACATGGCGTCGCGCGTGCTGCTCCGCTGCCGCTCGCGCGCGGCCGCCGCGGCCTCCTCAGCGCTCGCTGGCGCCTCGTTGGCTCCTGCTGGTGCGTCGCTAGGCGCTGCGCCGTTCCTGGTGGCGGGCGGCGCCTGGCAGCCGCTGGCGGTGCGCACCAAGGTGAGCGAGCGCACGCAGCGGCGCAAGAACCTGCGCAAGATGAAGAGCGGCGCGGCGCGCGTGCCGCTGCTCAAGGACACGCTGCGCAAGCTGTACATGCGCACGCACCCGGACCTGTTTGGGCAGTACCCGGCTCAGCAGCAGGCCAACGAGGAGTCGTACAAGGAGCTCATGGGCATCCTCGACTCGATCGAGAAGAACAACGAGTTCCCGCCCGCCAAGACGCTCGTGCTGCCCTTCTTCCTCAAGACGCCCATCGAGGGACAGTTCAAGGAGGTAGACTTGCGCCTGCGCACCACGGGCGGCGCATGCAACACGCTCGTCGAGGAGGCCCTCGGACGCTTCTTCGCCGACTGCGGACTGCCCTCCGTCTTCCAGTGGGGAGAGGGAAGCTGGGGCAAGGGCATCGGCAAGGACCATGCCAAGAACTCCAACCTCGACTTTGACCGCGAGGCGGACGAGCGACAGAAGCAGCGCGAGGCCGCTGAGGCCGCTGAGGCCGCCGCCAAGCGCGAGGAGGCTGCGCGCATGGCGGCACCCGCGTACCAGCCCGTCGACCGCAGCGCGGCCCCCGACCACTCGATCGAGACCGTGCTCAACGAGCTGAACGACGTACGTCACGGATCGGTGCGCTGTGGCGATGTGCATCAGCTGACAACTTTTGCTCTGCGCAGGTGTTCGAGATCATCGCCGCCGTGCCGCTCATGGACGAGAAGGAGTACGGCGAGCTGCGCGTGTACTACGAGAAGGGCAAGGGCCTGGACGAGATCGACGAGCGCGGGTTCAACATCAAGCCGAGCGTGCAGCGCATCTGGACGGGCGAGCGCGACCTCACGGCGCTCACCGCTGGCCTGGATGCCGACTCGGCGCTCATCGTGCAGCGCATCCTCATGCACACGTTCAACATTGAGAAGAAGGTGCGCGAGTTCCTCGAGAATGGCGGGGTCGACACGGAGGAGGAGGAGGAGGACGACGACGCCGCCAGCAAGAACTGAGCATCGGAGCAGGAGGACGAACGCACCACGACTGCATGTTTGAATAGATTACTGCTTGGTGCTATGTTGAAGTCGTTCGTTCGCCCGCGCATTGTTGGCGATGAGACTCTCGTCATGAGAGGAATGCTAGCTCGGCGACATGTACGTTGAAGTCGCTCGTTGTGAGTTGTTCGGTTGTTGGGCATGAGGAAGATGTGATTGAAGACGTTCACATGGTGGTGATGTTCCGTGTTAAATTACTAGCGACTAATGTGGCGTGATTGTGGGCGTCGAAGAGAACCTTCGACCGGTCTCTAGAATGACGGCGTCGGGAACTCGCGCGCCGTGCGCAGCAGCAGCGACTCGAGCTTGGACGGCTTGGTGGGGGCGATGGTGGAGCGGTCGAACGCGGCGTCTGCCACGCCCACGACCTCGGGCTCGTCCGCAAACGTGACACGCTTCTTGGTAGCGGTGGGTTTGGCGACGGGGAAGACGGCGGCCTCTGGCTCGAGCGCCTCAAGCAGCGCGCGGTCGATCTGCATGCGCTGGTGCTTGAGCGTGAAGCGCTTCATGTACGAGTCGGCTGCGAGTAGGAATGGCAGGGCCTGCTCTGGCTTGTTCTCGTGCCATAGCTGCGCGCCGCGGTCTCTGGCGACCGACATGGCCTTCCACAGCACGGCGAGCTCCCTCTGCTCTGGCGTGGACGTGTTGTGCGCGTCTGCGGCAAAGTCTGCGACCGACAGCGGGCTGAGCGGCGCGTCCTGGTCCTGGCTGACCTGCTGCGCGGCCTGCACGACGGCCGTGTTCCACATGGGCAGCGGCTGCACGCGCAGCGCGTCGCGTCCCTCCAGCAGCGCGGCGAGGCGCGCGTGCGCGAGCTCCAGGAACTTGATGCACGTGGGCTGCTCGAGCGCGCCGCGCGCAAAGAGCTGCGCGAGCTCGCGCGCGACGGCGAACAGGTTGCGCTCGACGACGACGGCGTTGCCGTCCGACGCCCAGGCCTCTACAAGCAGCGTCTTGAGCTTGAGCTGCAGCGCGAGGCTCAGCAGGCTGCGGCGCTGTTCAAGCAGCGGCAGAGGCAGCGGCAGCAGCGCGGCGGGCTCGGCGCTTCGCGGACGCTTGCGGGAGGCGCCAGCGGTCGCGGGCGGCGGCGATGAGGCCGAGGGAGCGCAGCCGATGTCCATGGCGGCGCGGGGCGAGGGCGCGAGCGAGACGCTGGCCATGACCTGCGCGCGGCTTGTTGGGTTGTGAGCAGGGAAGGCGGCGAGGCGGCGCGCGCGCTGTACCGTACATTTTACGGCGGCGGCAACTGGATCTCCTCGCGCGCTCTTGGACTTTGTATAGGTTACTAATCGCCACCGCGGTCAGGGCTCGGGCTCGCGGGATCCAGAGTATACAAAACGCAAGAGAAGCCGCCCGCCGGCCGGCCGCGCGCCGACAACAATCAACCTGCTCTTTTTTGGAGCTGGTTTCTTCGCCCGCGCTTGACTTGATACCTACGGAACCGCGAGTGAGTGGAAAGGCACTGTGTGCCGGGCTTGGACGGCCGGCTGGACAGCCGCCGCGGATTATACGTTGCGCCCGCACATATATAGTATACCGTACTGTAGACGACCGGCGGGCGGGCGCTGCTCGGCCTTTCCGGTCCGCCCTCCCCTCGAGTCAACTGCCGCTGGCATCTGTGAGTGAGTCGAGCGCGAGCACACGACACTTTACGCCGCACTGAAATGCCGGCAGCCACGAGCGCCAGCCCACTGTAGTAGTCGACAGCGCAAGACTCGCCCGGCCGACACGCTGTTTACGGCCATGCGGTGGTGCCGACGGTCGCCAACGGCGCGATCTGAGACAACGGCACACTGTACCCGCGGTCCGTACACCTCGACATCCAGTGTCAACTCAACTACAGGCACACGTGCCGTACCCATATTTCCAGTGCCCCTAGCTCCCGGGCTGGGACCCCAACGTCGCAGACGAACGCCAGCCACCGCTTCACGATGGCCTGCAGCCGATACGGTGCGAAAACTACGTACGGTTCTCACGCGCTCTCGGTTTACAGGCGCACATCCTGTCCATCAGAGTCAGTGTTAACTCGCTCTCCGCCGACCGGCTGACTGGCGAGCAGCTCCCTCCACCGAGAGATGGACACTCAGAGCACCAGAAAGAGAAAGCGCCGCACCGGACGGAGGCCGAGTGCGCAACACCACCGCACCTAGCACGCTCTGGACCAAAACTGGACGGGAGCCAGTGACTCAGGCGGCAAGAGCTGCCGATCTGCTAACACTGGGCCTGTCGGCGCTCTATAGGCCGAGATGACCGCATCCACAAAGTGGCGCCACAAGATCGCGCATGGATAAAGGGAACGCTCGTCTCCGCTGCTCCTGAGCAGAAATCTCGCCGACAGCCTCTTTCCGGTTCCGCTCTCCAGTTCCGGTTCTTTAGTACCGGACGCAGCCAGAGAGTCGAGAGGAAGGAGGGTTGCCAACCACGACAGTCTGAGCGAACAGCAACTAATCGGAGGCTGCATGGGCTGGATGGATCACGTCCAGTTCTACACCCAGCGTGCGTGGCAGCATGCGGTGACGACTCAGAACTCAAGCTTTCAGCAGGCAACTCTACTTCCATCCTCCTCAACACGTAGATCGTCGCTCAATCCCACTGCTCGAGAACCTCGAAGATTTGAGCGACACTCGCCAACATATTGAATTCATAATGCATCTGAACCTGCATGCACGCGCGTTAGAGTGCTGATGTCAAGATGCTTTTATATACCTACCGCGGTACGACTTGCATATCACCGTGGCTGAAGACGTGCGATTAAGGCAGCACTCACAAGATCGTCGCTGTCAAAGCCAGAGTGGATCACGGGGCATGGTAGTTTACCCCGAGCGATTCTACCAAGTTCAGGTAGAAAACAACAACATGCGAGGCGCGCAACACGTACAGCACTATCAGGGTTTTGCTTCTCGTGTCATTCACAGAACCCAATAATACAATTGATGTTTATTTTCGAGTTTGTTGACCATTGACCTCACTGATCCACCACCCTCAGCCGAAGTGGTCATCAAGATGGAGAGCAACGATTCTCCTGTGGACACCTCCGCGACACTAGGAGCGCTCTCTATCGTGCCGATCACACCGTCTCCATCTTTCACTACTAAGCTCAAGTCTGAAAATGATGACGAGAAGAGCAGCTTTCCTATCGCGTTCCCTATGGAGACGATCGATCGCTACGGCTTTCTTGTCTCCGACAAGTAAGACAACTTCAATGAAGTGCAACAATTGTGCCTCCACACCGCAAGGTACTAACACGTTTATTGATCAAAGGCGTTTTGACGCAGGAGTGAGGCCACCCGATTCGTCTCCAGAGCGCCGAGCAGCCGTGTGGCTCGAAAATCGTCGCACACAAAAGTGGGTCCGCATGATTGGGAAGCAACTCGAGGATTGGGAAGTGTAAGTTCACTTGAAAGTTGCAGATCCTATAGGTTGAATAGGTGCAAACCGTTGTCCTTGGTCGGTATCTAGATGCCAGCTCCGACACGCATCCACGCTCAAGAAGCGTATTCGCAAGGGAATCCCAGAAGCGCTGCGAGGACGCGTCTGGGGTCACTTGGCTGGCGCATCGTTGATGCTGCGCAACAATCCTGGTGTCTATCCATCACTTCTCGCAGCTGACGACGCAGGCAAGTCCTCTGCCTCGTCTTCGTTGTCGGGAACGACTGTGACAGACACCATCTCGCGAGACATCGGCCGCACATTCCCCAAGCACTACTTGTTCCAGGCTCATCGTGCCGGGCAAGGCGCGCTCTTCAATGTTCTGCGCGCCTATGCTCAATACGACCCAGAAGTAGGCTACTGCCAGGGCATGGGATTCCTCGCCGCCATGTTTCTGAGCTACATGCCCGAGCCGCAGGCTTTCTGGCTGCTTGTCGCGTGCCTCAACCACCGGCGATTTGCACTCGCTGACCTGTATCGTCCACGTATGCCCAAGGTGCCTGAGCTGCTGTTCGTTTGCGAGCACCTCATGAAGACACGGTTACCGAGGCTCGCAAAGCACCTTGAGGCAGAGGGTCTGCACCCAACCATGTACTTGACACAGTGGTTGCTCACTCTGTACACCTACAACTTCCCGTTTGCATTCGTCACACGCGTCTGGGACGCCTTCCTTCACGAGGGCTGGAAGGTGATCTTCCGCGTCGCCATCGCGCTACTGCAACTCGCTCAGCGTACGTCTCGACAGTGCATCAGCTGTATGGGATCAGTGCGTACGTACTAATTTACGAGTCAACACCTCAACAGCGAAGCTACTGCAGATCAAGTTCGAGGCCATCATGGATTTCTTCCGAGACCTCCCCAACAAGGTTTGACTTTGTTCTGGATTGCTCCACGTGGTGACAAGCCCATCAACTTACCGCATGCAGGTGGACACAGAGGAGGTGCTTGCGGCGGCTTTCAAGCTACCCCTCAAGCGCTCGCAGATCGAGCAGCTCCGAGAGCAGTTCCAGCAGCAGCAGCAGGAACCAAAGTAGGAAGGGCTCATATCGGTCTATCTCGTAGGAAATACACGCTTTCTCTCTCGCTGGGCTCCGTCCTAGTCCTTCTTGGCGCTGTCCGTCTCGGCGGTTGCGAAGTGGCGCTTGAGCCACGGGAGTGCGACGCCGCCGACCACGGCGACGACCACGAGCTGCACGGTGGTGGCCGTGTCGATGATGTCTCCCCTGGAGCGCAGTTCGCTGAGCACGAGTCCGGCCTTGCAGCTAAGGAAGTTGTAGGGCACGAGGCCGAAGAGCGGGCCGAGCGCGAACGTGCGCAGCGGGATGTCGAGGTGCGGCGAGGCCATGTTGATGAACCAGTTGGGTGTGAAGGGGAAGACGCGCAAAAAGACGAGGTAGAGCGCGAGCTCGTTCCTGTGGGCGTCGATGAGCGTCCGCAGCGCCTCGAGCTTCTTTGGGAAGAAGCGCGCGACCAGCGCGCGGCCGAAGCGCCGCGAGAGCAGGAACATGAAGACCGAGCCGAGCGTGTTGTACGCGAGGCAGAGCGGGAAGCCCAGGCCCACGCCGAAGAGCGCGCCGCCCAGCAGGTTGAAGAAGACCGTGCCCGGGATCGCGAACGTCTGCAGGTACAAGTAGCAGGCCGCGTGGGCCAGCAGCAGCCGCGCCGGCGCGCGCGCCGCGAACGCGCGCAGCGTCTCGCCGATCTGCTGCGCGTTGGCGAGCGACGTGGGCGCCGGCAGCGCGGCCCACTCGTCGGCCGAGAGCGCCGAGACGACGAGCGAGCGCAGCGCCAGCAGCAGCGCGAGCGTCGACAGCAGGAAGACGAGCAGCAGCGCATGCACGTCGCGGCGCCAGGCGGCGGCGGGCGGCGGCATCTTGGGGCGGGGGGGAGCGCGGCGTGATTGGGCGAAAAGCAAGCCGCGACGGATTCAATGGGGTCTAGCTTTGCTACATTACAGCTACAGGTGCTACAGCAGGCACGCGAACGGGTCGTCGCCCTGCTCCTCCGGCTTGAGCTCCAGCCCGCGGATGTCGTTGCCCGCGAACGGGTCGAACTCAGGTGTGGCGGCTGGCGCGGGGGCTGGAGCTGGGGCGGAGGTTGAGGCTTGGGCTGCAGCAGTTGCTTCTACTGCTGCGACGGCGTCCAGCGCGGCCGCGAGGTTGGAGGAAGACGAAGTCCCACCGCGCGAGCCCAGGCTCAGCCGCGAGAATGACCAGCTCGAGCGTGGAGATGTCGACGACAGGCTGTTGCGTCGAGGAGGCGTCGACGAGCCATCGCCTGTGAGCCCGTCGAACGCAGGAGGCGGAGACGACGCGCTCGAAATGTTCGAGTTGATGGAGGTAAGGAAGTCCTCCATGGAGCGCGATGACGGTCTCCGCTTCTTGCCTGCGGTCGAATAGCTCTGGGTGCGCAGCTCCGCCATGACTGACCCCAGGTCTCCACGCGACTCCTCTAGTGCGTCCATAATGCGGTCACTGGTAGCTTGGATCACCTCTGCAAAACAAAGCGTGAGTTAGAATCGCAAAATGTGGTTGCGCAGACTCGGGCGACGTACTCGAGAAGCTCCCGTAGTTGGCATTCATCTCGTTCCAAAGGTAGTCAAACAGCACAAACACTATTCAAAGCAACACGACTGTCAGAACACAGATCGCCATCACCACTAGGGAATGAAGTCCTCACCTTCCGAGAAAATCTTGAACAGGGCTTCTGAATCGGTAAACAGCGGCCAGTTTGGCTGTCGCTCGCGAACAAGTTCACCATCGAACTTCCAGAACAGTCTTGCAACCATGCACGTCACGTTGATACCTGCAGGACCCCACGGGTACGTGTTTTCGTGCGATCCAGGCACCTGACTCGTCACCATTCGGACGGCATGATTCGGATAGTGTGTCGCAAAGTACACCAAACATTGCAGGCTCAGCATGCCACCAGCACGGAAGTCAGTCGTCGGATCGGGACGCTGGAAACCCAGACGGCTCCACGTCTCTCCAACGCGCTCAAACTCACGCTCGCATTTCTTTTCGTCTCCGGCATCATCCTCTCCATCCGAGAACACAAGCAGGTTTTCCTCCACAATCGGTTTGTGAAGAGAAGAGCGTCGCTGGAGATGCTCCTGAGAGTAAATAGCATGCCAAAGGTCAAGAAGCAGTGCTTCGTACGCAGGCTCCCCGCTCACGCAGTTTTGCTTGAGGAGCGTGTAGTGGCCTTGCATCACTTCCAGCAGTGACTCCGCGGGCAACGAGGCCTTGGTGATCCAGAGTGTCTGACTGGCAACACCATTGCCGCCACGTAAGAACGCTGGCAGCATCTCATCTCGCTTGTTCTTGAGCTCATCTCGTTTGTTAGCAAGTGCAATTGCCTCCGCTTCACGCTCGCGAGCCTTCTTCTCCAAGTTGTCGGCACTCTTACACCCGTCGGCGATACCAAAATGCAATGCATATGCGATGACCGCGCCGTCTTCGTACCCACACAGCAAGCAGCGCTCATCCTGCGAGAGGCTGATGGATGTCAGGTCTGCTGACGGGCGCTTGCACTCGATGCGGCGCATCACACGAGATGGATCCCCAGCGTCGCGCACGTCAATCGCCGCGTCTTTTCCACCGCTGGCAGTGATAATGTACTCGCTCGAGCGTGTGAACAGCACGCTTTGGCGCAGCAAAACTTGCTCACTACCATCCGCATTCACGAGCTTCTTGTGTGAAACGATTCGTCCATTGATCGACAGCAAGTACAGTTGAGATTGCTGCACATAGTCGTTGGATGATGGAGCGTCCGACGAGCTTGAGTTGGCCAGGGGGTTCTCAAGCAACGAGAACCGCGACTTGTCATCCGAGAAAATGGAATTCGACCGACTCAGATGACGATGCGGGACCAATGCTTCCTTCGTGATCATGTGAATGAGCGTGTCACCCGATGATGAGATAACCAGATCCGCAACGACCGAAGATGCAGAATACAGCGATGAAGGAGGAGAGATGGATATCGAGTGGAGAGGCGCAGATCCACGCAGTGAGTGCAAGAGAATTGTGTTCTCCTTCGAAGAACTCACGACGACGTCAAGATCGACGTTCAGTGCGACTGCCACAACTGGACTAGTGTGTCCAACCAACAGCACCCACGGGAGACCTCCGACTGGGAGCTCTTTCTTCGAAGCGAACATACGTCGTGAGCGAGTGGCAGCGGCCTTCGACAGAGCCCACACCGAGACTGTGCAGTCCTCACTTCCAAACGCAAGCGCAAGATCACCAGTAAAGTCGTCTTCGCTGCGCGCCATACACAAGATCGGCTTCTTGTGAAAAGCGATACGCTGCAGTAACTCGCCATCAGCCGACCAATGGATGCGCCAGCTGCCATCCCAATATCCGCAACTGATCATTTGCTCGTAAAACACGACGCCTTGCTCGACAAGACTTCCGGTGGGAAGCTTCCACCACTGATCGACATCCACGAGGGAAAACGGGCATGATCGTGACTGGTCCGCGACGCTGTTGAGATAGCGCTTAGCGAGCACAACTCCCTCCGAATCACTCGTATACACAATCGAACCATGATCTGAACCTCCGCTGTGAGCACCAATGCCGGTGCCACTTCCGAGAGCCGGACCAGAGCCCAGCCCCACAAGCCCATGGTTCGATGCGTTCGAGAATCGAATCGCGGTCACAGGAGCTGTGTGTTTTGATGCCAAGTCATGACGACGCACTTGTCGACGTGAAGACAGTACAGCAACAGCGTGAGAGGAAGGGAAACGTGCCTCTAATGCTTCATCCTGAGTCATTCGCGCTGGATGAGGTCGGCGGAACAGCTGCAACGGGCAGGTACCACGCCGAGAGAGTTTTGATCGCACTGCAACGCTCGAAGTAGTCAGATCCAGTCGCTCTGGGTAGCAGGCGATGTGGTACGAGTTGAGAGCCTCCACTGACGACGTTCCAGACTGTTTGTACCCGAAGATAAGATCAATCCAATGGTGAAGATTCTCCGACACGAAGTCGCTCTCCAAGGCTAGGCGGTGCTGGCGGATAAAGTCGTAGGCGGACGAAGCCCACGGCGGCAGAGCAACATCACGAGCCAATCCGAACGCGTTGCGCACATGGTGGTCATCTTCAGCTCCAAAGTGCCGAGCAAGAATCTTGTTGCGACGACTATCGAGGAAGTCGGGAAGGTAGAAAAACTCTGGAGTCAGCTCAAACGCACGCCGCTCGTCAGTCGTCGACATTCGATATGCGTCATCAATCGAATTAAACGTTGCTGTTAGGGCGTTTGCGCTGCCACTTGCGTTCTTCCCGTCTTCACTTCCTCCCAACGCAGCATTTGTAAACGGCGAAAGTCGAACAAGGAAATACAAGACAGACAACATATGCGAGTACGGGTTGGAATAGTGGTACGCAGGTAGTTGCTGCGACCCATCAACCGGAGTTGTTGCCTTGTAAGTCTCTTTCGCACGCTGGATACCCTCCAGGGTTTGCGCTCCGATCGGCCGTCGAAGATCACGGTACACTTTAGGGTCATCAAGATCCAGCATAGGCGAATCGTAGTCGCTTAGGACCCAGGGAAAAATGGGATACTGAGCAATATCGTTGTACGACCGCCCAGCCGCCATGTTAAGAGTCATAAGGTACTCGAAGTTGCTGATCTCGCGCCGCACCCACATATCAGTCCATTTGCTCTTGGCAAACATGCGCTCTGCTGTGAGAAGGCGTTTGCCCCACTTCGCGAGGCATGGTGGTTTGCGCTCACGTAATGTTGCATACACAAGATCTGCCTCACCATGGACGTCAAACCCAAACATGCAAGAACTGCCGTCAACAAAGAATATCTCGAGACCATTCATAGAGTCCATCAGGAATCGTCGACGGTGCATCACGCGAATCACACGCACACCCCACACACGCCGCTTGAGCTGAGCAACGTTTGCTCCGTTTAAATCACTCAAGCGCTGCACACCACGGTCCTGCTGCAGCAGCGAGTACGCGTCCACGATGCCCTTCAACGTTGTTGCATACTCACCATCGAACACCATAGTACTTGTGCCGATTCGGAGCATACCATACACGAGGACGCCTGAAGGTAAAACCAGATATGCTTTGGTCTTGTATGGCGCGCTCAGCGTCTTCCAGTGATCGTGCTTGCTAGGATACTTGGTCTTCAAGGCAGACCCGGGTGTTGTAGCGGGGCTTGGACCATCACTTGCTGCTGGACTCGCCGCAGGTTTGGAGCTCTTCTCGCTGCTAGGCGTAGTCCCAGTCTCTGTTCCATTGTTTTCGCTAGATTCAGGTGGCTCTGGCTCATTCGGGATATCAATCTGGGGTGGGGTGATTGCTGAGGTCGACGGGGTCTCCACTGGCGGTTCATCAGACACCTCTTGCTTGGTAGGCCGCGTAGTTGCTAGCCGCATGATGCCTGAAGAAAACCGCGATGATATGGTACCGATACGGCCTTTAGCTGACTTCACCGACATCGCTGCCATTTCGACAGACGCTGCGCGGTTGAACCGATTCTGAATGCTTGAAAAGTCGGGATAATCCGGTGCGGGTGGAGCCTCCGGTGCCGCAGCGGAGATCTGAACGTCATGAAGACTATGATCATCATCATTGAGCTTCACATCTGAGGCTGGAACCAGTTCTTGAGTAGGTAACTCAGTGCCAATCTCGTGCTCCGCGTGGCCATTTCCTGCTTCGTCATCCAGGTAGCCGACATCGCTGATACGTCTAGCTATTCCCACATAGCTTGCGTCGGCATCAGCAGAGGTACCCTCTGCATTTTCTTCATCTTCCTCTTCTAGCGCCTGATCTCGTGCGGATTGAAGCAAATCAGTCGCTTCCAACGCTGCCTCGTCGATAACAATCGATCTAACACTGGCTGCAGCTGACATATCCTCAGATACATGATTCATAAGGTCTGACTCGATACTGTTCGCAATCTCTTTGTCGTTGTGGAAGGTTGCGGTATCGTCTGTGTCAGGCAACAGGCGGCACCGGATCCAGTTGCTCGATGTGTAGAAATCGATGCGCCAGAACTCGTTACCACCTGACAACGTCACGACACCAGTCTCATCATTTTCGCTGTACCTGCTGGAGTCAATGTTCTGGTTGCCCCAAACGTGCCGGATGCCCCACTTGACCATCACTCGAAGCTTCATCCAGTCATCGATGTCCTTCGCCTTGACACGCTGGAGCCACACAATGTCGTCACAGTCGCTCGATGTTTCTGCGGTACGGGTAAATCGACTAATGCGGTTAATCTCCGCCTTCGCCCGGTTCTTGGCTTCAACCTCAACCTCAAACATTGTTGCTCGCCTCAGCGCACGCACATCTCGTGAGTGCGCCATCTGCTCGTGGTAAAACCCGTCGCGACGACGAACCTCGTTGTTGTTTGTTGAAAAGTCTGGCTGGCTAAGTAGTGCTGCTAAATCATCAGAGGAGCGCAGCTGTACTGGAACTAGCGACGCAAGAATGCCTGCCAAGCGCACTGCCGAGTCAGACCACAGCTTGCGGCGAACCCGATTAATCAGCTGCGAGAGCTCTGGAACGAGCCACAGTAGAAGTGTAGTCTCGTCTCCTGGCGTAGCCTTGACAGAGCGGCTAGTCGTTACTAGCCCGGCAGATACTGTTGAACCACTCGTTGACCCAAGACGAGATGAAGGAGCAAAAGACGACTCGTACTGTGTGATCTCTCGCCCTAAGCCCATTGCATGAATGAAGTACTCGAGCTTGTTGATTCGTGCGGCGAACACAGAGTTTGCTGGCAACTGAAGCTGTGCAACGGCCGACACATCGACGGAGGAATCGTCTCCAGTCGCATCGGTGCTTGCCGTAATATCAGACAGCAGAACAAGATACATGCTTCGAAGCAAAAGCTGGAGAATCTGTCGCATCGGACCACCAGGGTGCGGGCGGGCCGAAATATTGCTACCAACAGGCGGTGGCGAGTGGCTTGATCCCGAGTTTGGTCCTGAACCAGATGTTGATACAGCAGTTGGGAGCAAATTAAAGCCAAAACCAAGCTTGCCTGAGTTGGTGCGGACAGCAGACGGATCTCTCGCATTTCGAGAACCGTAGTTCGGCGGCGGGCTGTTCGAGTTCGCTCCATCTCCTGAGCGAGGTGGCCCACTGTTGCGCCTGGCTGTAGCAATACTGGCTCTACGCGCAAAGCTAGCATCGGATGCCGAGTGGAAATACGATGCAAAGTGCTGCCAAATTCCGAGGATTGAGTCGACGAGCTCGGCTTCGTGCCAAATTACGCGCTCACACTTCCAGAAAATCAGGTTTTCTCCTTGCTGAGCATCCGAGTAGGCTTCTGCACCGTTTGAAGCCGTCAAGCTGGCAGGGTCTACTGTACCTAGGGTGTCCGGGTCATAGTGGAGAACCACTGCAGCAGCCAGCGACGCGAGACTCTCTGCATTGCACCACAAAATCGAGTCACGCGTTGGCGTGCCTTCGCTGACGTTCAGGTTCATCTCGGCGGACAGCATCTCATTAATTTTGTCAAGAGTGGTCTTCAGGAGTGACACGACCACGACTTCGAGCTCGTGTGCTGACGAGATAAATCGCGAAAGCGTTGTAAAAGGGTCCTGTAACAGGAACCATGCAATCTCATTCGTCTTCACTTCGAGGCAAATCATCGAGGATATCACATCGTAGGACGCCAAAGTAATGTAGTCGACACAGCCGTTGGGGTGGAAGGTCGACATGAGCTCGATCACTATAAGCTTCATCCTCTTAGGCATCTCGTCGAAGCTCTTCGCATTAGTGTTTTTCTTCCTGTCATCTTCGCTCTGGATAGACAGCAGGCTTTTCACAAAGTCAATGTCGTCACGCATAATGATCGTGTACAGAGCATTAATGCGTGCAGCCTCCGTCTCTTCCGCGTTCAGCACCATCTCGCGCAATTGGCCCATCGGGACACCAGAGCATCCAGTCACTTCTATACCATAGAGATTCAGTGGCCCACTCCCAATGCTAGGCTGCGCATGCTTTTGACCATCTCCGCGCAAGCTCAGAATGGCCTCAATAATCGGGACCTGCTCTGTCGTCGAGGACTCTGTCGCCGTACCATCCATATTTGAAATACTACCGAAGATTAGCACCTGACGGTTGATAGCACTCGCCGGCGTGGACGAAGCAAAGAGGATTTTCAAGTGTCGAATCGCTACCATGCGAATAGTCACTGAGCTCGATCGGACCAGACCCAAGAATGCCGGCATCATGTTGCCATGCCAAATAGTCGCGCGGCTCAGCACGTCCTCATCGATCAAGGCGTCGTATTCTTCAGTCTTACCCTCTAGAGCCCTCATGTCGTTCTCTGTCACCTGAACTCCAAGAATCATCAGGAGCACTTCAGCGTATACACCCATAGACACAGGTCGTTCTTCTGGTTTCAACGCATGCATGATCAAGTACGAATCGCCAATTGAAAGATGAATCTTGTCGGGATTGTTCACACGTTCAAGGTCCCCATTGCAGCCACATTTCAGGAACAAGTATGTTCGGAGCAACCGCAACGTCATAACACGAATTACGTCGTTGTGAAACTCCAGCAGCGGCAGCCAAATCCGAAGGCCTCCGAGGCGACCAAAGAGATCCAGCATACCAGCAGGAGCGGTTGGCTGGACGGACAGCTCAATCAATAGCTGAAGAAGGTCCGGCAAGTCCACTTCTGGTACATTCTCAATGATTGTGCCGCCCTCTGGGTCGCCTTCCGTCATTGTCTTCGGCAAATTTGGATCAGCTGGGCTGGAATGCGTGCTCGGAGAAGTGGACTGTTGCAGCGCTGCCTGCTGACTAGCTCCACCATTTGTGTCCGATAGCGCAGGAGTGCCATCCACATTCATCCCGGGCACCATCGGATGTGATGGCTTTCCAATCATACAGAATATCAAGGTTCGAGTGCTTTCGTATGAAAGCTGGGTCTTCACCTCTTTTCCCTTTGACGCAAACGCGATCACCGAGGTTGATGTCTTTGGGGGAGGGGATTCACACAACACTATTCGAAGCATCGTCAGAACGCGTCTGCGCAGAGAATTTACATCTTCTGTCGAGAGCACGCGAGCACGACTCAGCGTTGTTCCGCTAGGATACCTCCAATAAATCCACGACAATGTGCGCAAGAAGTGGCGAGTTGCCACTGGTGACAAATTGCTGCTATCCTTCCGCGTCATGATTTCGAGCTTATCGAAGACTGTTGCTTGAAGATCTGCTGGGGCATTGATCCATATTCGGAAGTTGAAGAGTAGGTATTTGTAAATCTCGTCAGCAAGGATGCGATCCGAGATCACCGCGCTGCGCAAGCGATCCATCGAAGTGAACAGATCGGCAGTAAAGTACCGGCTTGGCAATGAGCGAACTAGCAGCGCCATCAGGCGGACACCTTGACTTCGGCGGAATATGAATTTGTTTACGAGTGAATGCCGCATGATTTCCGCGATGAGTAGGATAACCTTTGGCACACACTTGACCCCCACTGGACGAGCGATCAAGTCGCTCATTTGCCGCATGAACTTGGCGTCCTCTTCGAACTGGATAGTTGGATGGTTGGCGTCACCACCATTCGAAACATCGTTTGAGCTCTTGGGTGACCCAGACGGCACACGCGACACCAAAAGAGGAAGACAAATTAGCGGACCTCCCAACTGTGCAACAGCTTGCTTGAATGTCCCGGCGTGGCGAAGACGGACACCTGCACTAGCAGCCGAAGCATGATGCTCGTTCCCACTCGAATCGTAGCACAATCCCTTGAGACGATCCGAATGCCGAGCATCGTAGGCAACCAGCAATCCATCGGATGAGGCACTGGATGATCCTTGTGCCCCAGCAGCCCCACCGTTCGAAGATGTGGAGGACGAGGAAATGAATGAGTTGAATTGAAACACCAGCGCGTCATACTCGTCCACACTATGAATGTTGGAGATGATGCTCGCTGGAAGCGCTTGCCCAAACAATGACGTTGGCCCCAAGAGGACCCGGAGTGCGTTCGCTCCATTGCTCTCTCGCATTCCAAGGTAAGCCTTCACAACCGGCACCATCAGGGCAGTGTTAGGGTAAGCTAGACGCATGCTCTGACGCAACTCTGCATTCAAGTAGACGTCAAGCTTCGATCCACGGATTTGGCGATGCGTGTGGGTAATGCACAAGAAATGCCAACGGCCAGGAGTGATCAGGTCGGGTACTTCGACATGCCCATCATTTTTGCGCTTGTCGAAGCAGGTAATCATCAGTGAAGAACGCATGAACGAGC